>JAUPFP010000001.1:12611853-13211853 GCA_036925085.1 Brachycybe producta | reverse complement strand
TGCATGGTGTTCCTGCCCTGTAGCAACATCCTGTATTACAAAATTGACAGAGGTTGTTTGTCTTATGAGCCTATAGGGTCCTTGCCACTTCTTTGATAACTTTCGACTAACCCCTGGCTTAACCTGTGTTATCTTTGTATACACTAGATCCCCAACTTTATATAAGACTGGCCTAGTCTTTTTATTGGCAGTTTCTCTGTAGTTTGCTGCTGCCTGCTCAATGTTATCATATGCTTTTTCATATGCTACCCGCATATGTTCCCTTAACTCTGTTACGTAATTTTTTTTAATATCATATGGGGACTTGGGTAAGGATCTCAGCGAGCGGAACTTTAGCATCTCTTCTGAAAAATAAAAAAATGAGGAGTTTCCTTTGTGGTTGAGTGTGGAGTAGTGTTATAGGCTAACAACACAGCTAGTATCCAGTGATCCCAATCACGGTAGTCTCTCCGCACATAATATGACAATGCATCTACAAGGGTTTTATTAAAACGCTCCGTAACTCCATTCGCTTGAGGGTGGTAGGCAGTAATGAAAATCTGTTTACACCTAAATAATCGCATATATTTTTCATAAGAGCAGATGTAAAGTTTGCACCACGGTCTGTCAATAAACATTTTGGTACCCCATATCTCAAAATATATCAGTGAACGACTTTCCTGGCTATTGTTTCTGCTTTTCGATCAGGTAACGGAATTGCTTCCGCATACCTTGACAAGTGATCTATAATAACAAGGATGTAGCGATTACCTTCGGTGCTAATATTGTGCAGACCTGAAATGTCCATACTTATACGTTCCATAGGTTCACGTACCTCTTTAAATGGTTGGACTGGAGGTTTACCAAGATTCGGAGGAGTTTTTCTTAGAGCACACACTTTACACTGATCACAGTAGGATGTAACATCTATTTTCATATTAGGCCAAAAGAAAGCTAACTGGAGTCTTCTCAGTGTTTTTCCAGGGCCCATGTGAGCCGAAAAAGGAGCAGTATGATAAGCCTCTAATAATGGGTTCGCATTTGTGCTGGGACTAACAACTGCATGACTATTTCCTTTCGGGCATTTAAATTTGGAGTTGTATGAACTCGGAAAAGTAATCCTTCTGCATCTAAAGTATATTTATCTCCCTTATACATGCAACCTTCCGGTTTAGAAATGATCTGATCTACTATGGTCCTGCAGGGTTCATCTTTCCTCTGCTTGCTTTTGACCTCTTCTTTATTAAAAATAGGAACCATATCAGGAGTTGACTGTAGTTGTATATGGTTAACTGAAAGACGACTTAAAGCATCTACATGACCATGTGCTTTACCTGGGCGGTGTTGCAAGAATATGATTTCATAGTTGAATAGCAAATTCTACCGAGTTAAACGAGAACTCAGATCTTTAACAGTAATCAACCATTTTAATGGTCTATGGTCAGTAAGCACTGTAAATCGTCGACTGAACAGATAGCATCGAAATATTTAATCCCCCATACTACTGCCAAACATTCACGCTCACTTGTTGAATAGTTTTGCTCTGCTTTATTCAATTGGCAACTGGCATAAGCAATTGGATGTCCCTGCACACCAAATTTTTGTGACAAAAGATAGGTCCAATAGCCCCACCAGAAGCATCTGTGGCTAAAGTAAAAGGTTGTGAAAAATCGGGATATTTCAACACTGGCAGACTTACAAGTGCTGCTTTTAATGCAAGGAAAGCATTGTTTTGGGCCGATCCCCAACAAAATGGTTCCTCTGTTTTCGTTAATTTTGTCAGAGGCTTGGCTATATGTGCAAATGCTGGTATAAATTTTCGATACCACCCTACCAATGCTAAAAATCCCCTAAGCTCTTTAACAGTTTTTGGAATGGGGTATTGTTCAACAGCATCTACCTTTTCGGGATTTGGGCGGTTGCCTTGTGAAGAAACAAGGTGTCCCAAATATTTAATTTCTTGATTCAAGAACTGACATTTTGAAATTTTAATTTTTAGTCCAACCTCCTGTAACCATCTGAGAACCCTCTCAAGTCTCTATATGTTGTTCAAATGTATTTCCAAATATAACAATGTCATCTAGGTATACAAAACATAATTTCCCATTTAAACCATGCAAGATTATTTCCATGGTTCTCTGGAATGTTGCAGGGGCAATTTTTAATCCATGAGGCATTCTGGTGAACTGAAAATGTCCTTCCCTGGAATGGTGAAAGTGTTTTTTTCCTTATGACTTTCTTCCATAGCTATTTGCCAAAACCCACTTAAAAGATCTAATGCTGTAAAATATGTAGCACAATCAAGACGATCTAGTGTCTCTTGGATGTTAGGGATTGGATATGGATCTGTCCTTGTAATAAGATTCAGGCGACAATAGTCAACACAGAATCTCCAAGAACCATCCAGTTTTGCTACCAGAACAACAGGGGCAGACCAAGGAGAATTTGATGGCTCAATGATACCTTTCTCTAGCATCTTTCTGGTCTCCTCAGCCATTACTTCTAGCTGGGTTTGCGGGATTCGATATGGAGGCTGATATAGGGGTGCGGCATCACCTGTATTAATACGGTGTTTAACAATATTGCATTGACCCAATTGGGAATCATCCTGAACAAAGAGCTTAACATATTTGTCTAAGAGTTTAAGTAAGGCTTCTTTATACTCAGGGTTAATGTGACTACGGTCAACATCCCTTGGAAAATGAGGGACAGGTTTTGCAATAACAGTAGACACATACAGATCCGTATCGTCCACTGCCGTGGTAAAAAATCCGAGTCTTGTGGACTTTGGTATGGTTATATCATGATTAGTAAGGTTTACTAAACACACTGGAAACTTTCCTTCAGACGAAGACCTCACCAAACATCTGCCAATCCTTAGCCCAGAATCCAATGTATATTCCTCCAGAATACCGTGTGAATTTAAAGGGCTAGGGCATGCTTTCAAGAATCCTTCACATATGATTTGAGTATTTGATGGTACAGTTATAGCTGTAGTTAGTAGGACTGGTTCTTTACACATTAGGTTGTCGCCTTCATGTGCCAGTTCATCAGATGTAAGCAGAGGGACTGTTTCAGTGTCACCATCATACCAAATTCTTTTCCCCTGCAACCATACTATTAAGTTTGTGTCACGAATGATATCTTCTCCCAAGATCCCGTCAACAGTTGAAAAATATTCATCAGCCCCAACGTACATTTTATGCCGAAAACTCATTCTCTCAATTTGTAATTTAAATGCATAACAACCCAAAATATTAAGTGACTGTGATGTCACACTGACAAAATTATGTTTTTTTAATTTGAATTTGAAAAATTACTCTGCAAGCAGCCATAAAGGCCTATGGCAGAGGGACAAGAGTCCAAGTGCAGCATGGAAAATGCATTGTCAAAACCAGAAAATATAAAACCCTATTGATATAAACCCAACAACAATTTCAATATTTTTTAATGCTGCAAATATATGCAATGTCAAAACAAAACAAAATTATGACTCCCATAAAATACGTTTTTCCTGCACAAAATCCCCAGCAAGCGAGTTCCATTGTCGAATCGCCCTAGGGACAAATGACCAGTAATAAGAATCTGTTCGTGCAAAAGTCTCTCCAACTTTGTTAGAGTGGTCACCCCAACCCAAATATAATGCCCTGCAAAGTTTACTTGAAGTAGGTTTCGGGCAAAAGCCTTCTAGCATTCGATTAAAGATATTAAGACTAAAATCTGAACGTCTTGCAAGTAAACTATCCCAACCAAGCTCTGAAAGCATTTTAGTTACACTGTCGGCATATCCATATTTACCACAAACAAACCTAGCAGCCCTGCATTGGACCATTTCTATAGAGTGTGCTAAGTCTTCAGTGTGGGGATTCCACATGGAGCTGCAGTATTCTAGATGGGGACGTACTAATGATTGATATGCTATACATTTTACCTCCCTGGGACACCTTCTTAGAACGCGTTGACTAAACCTAAGCATCTGCATAAACTTGGAAATAATCTGTTCGACATGCAGCTAACAAGAAAGCTTAGCTGTAATCGTTACCCCCAAATATTTATAAGAATCTATGTTATTAAGTGGAATGGCCCCTATTCTATATGGAAATATTATTGGATTCCTTCCCCTAGCTACCCTCATTACACAACATTTTCCCTTATTAAGTTGAAGTTGCCATTTAGAACACCATGCCTCTATTGCTTTCAAGTCACTATCAATAATATGGCAATCATTGTCAGAGGTAACCTCACAATAAATTATTGTATCATCTGCAAATAGCCGGCAATTGCTGCTAACTTGACTGCTGAGGTCATTGATATATAAAAGAAACAGAAGCGGACCCAACACACTACCCTGAGGAACCCCTATCCAGTCAGATTCAGACCCACCTGCAACAACCCTTTGTTTCCTATCACTCAAAAAAGAATGCACCCATTTATACACCTGTTCACCCAATCCATACCCACTAATTTTTGTCATTAGTTTTGAGTGAGAAACTGTGTCAAATGCCTTGCAGAGATCAAGAAAAACCAAATCTATCTGACTGCCTTTGTCTAAAATTTTCTGAAGGTCATCAACTAAAAGAATAAGCTGGGTTTCACATGAACGCCCCCTAAGAAACCCATGCTGGTTATCACACAAAAGATTGTTTTCCATAAGAAAATTCATTGAGGAGGAATATATAATATGTTCAAGGACCTTGCAAACTATCGAAGTTAAAGACACGGGTCTGTAATTAGTTACCTGATACTAGTTTACCTGATACTAACATTAGCTAATTTCCACATATCTGGTACAATACCTACATCTAAACTCTGTTGAAAAATTAACTGAAGGTATGGACCCAACTCTTGTGCAAGGTTTTTTAAAATGATAGCATACATCCCATCTGGACCACAGGTTTATTTGAGTCTAATTTTAGAAGATGCTTGACTATCCCATCTGCAGTTATTACAATTTGATCCATACAAAGAGATGTTGAAGGAAAACCCTCATGTGGTATGCCATCATCAATTGTGAAGACCTTCTTGTATTGTTCATTTAATAAGGTAGCTTTCCCTACTGGATCTGAAACAAGCTTCTCATTTGTGTCAACCAGAGAAGGAATAGATTCTCTACTTCGCCTAGAGTTCTTGATGTAACGCTAAAATAGTTTTGGGTCCGTTTTTAACCATTCTCCAAGCGTTTCTGTTTTCAATATCCACTGACCTCTTTAATTTTTGGAATACTTTACTTGATATAATTGTAACGTGACTGCCAGTATCAAGGAGGAATTTACATTCGTGGCCTTCAACATATATTTTTAAAACATAACCCTTCTCCTTCCCCTCCCGCTCCTGTATTCTCACTAGTGCTTTTGGAAAATTTAAGTTTGTTTTTCTCCTGAATTTGTCTTAGTAGACCTTTCAGGTTGTGGTTGATTCTTTTGACTGTTTCCTGTTGGATTTCTTGCTCTGAGTCTGGGATCCTTCTGCCATTTGTTATATGCATGTGTATGTGGTGATGATTGCTGATGCAATGAATTTCTCCACTGAGAAAATTGCTGTCTTGCTGGACATTCTTGTGCAAAATGACCTAGACAACCACAATCATAGCATATCCCTTACTGTACAGGCACCCTTATGGCTTCAGGGGAAGCAATTTGTAATGGGGGTACGAACCGAGGCATGTCTATTGTCTACATTTACGCCTTGTCCTCTATTACCCGGCATTTGCTTCTGAAAGTCCTGGGCTGCAAATGTTTCTTCAATGCTTGAGAGTCGTGCTCGGATACTTTCCATAACATCACTGTCGGTAATTGCACCTACTCGTACAGCCGGTCTGGTCAGGAGTTCGTTCTGTTCCTCTTTGATAGCAATGTCTTTTTCTTCTCTGAATGAACGAGGTGCTCGTGACATAACCATGTGTCGTGTCAGATCACGAAGGCCAACAATAAACTGGTTTGTTATTTACTGCTCGTATATTTTTTCAGCACCCTCCCGCTCAGCTGCTGTTGTACAGGTATTTGCAAAGTAGTCCTCTGCCAATGACTGTAGACGGAGAGCATATTCCTGTACATCTTCCTTGGCAGCCTAACGAGCATCCAAGAAATTCCGCATGCATATGGTAGGGTGCGCATAGCTAAAATGCTTGTGCATTGCTTCCTTAAAAGCAGTGGGAGTTGTCATACAATTTGCAGATTTGCTTAAAGCAAATTTTGCTGCTGCACCTGCCATTCTACATTTTGCCACCCCCAGCCGCATTTCATCTGTCCATTTGCCTAACCTGGCAACCTGATCCAGAAGGGCAAAAAAATGTTTTACGTCCGTTCCCCTTTTCACCTGTAAAGACAGGGATTAGGTGTACATATCCTGATGTATGTGTTGGGGCTACAAGTACAGGAGTTTCTCCCTCAGCTCCACTAGCAGAAGCAGAGGTGGCTGTGTTGCTACCTTGTTCAAGAGGCATCTTGATCGGGTCTTTATGTTGGGTTGGGCAACCACTTTTGCTACGCAACTGATATGTTTACTTATTAAAAAAATGATTTTTGTGTTTTCATTTGACTTTCTTTTGTTTCAAAAGGTGTAAGTGATTCTAATATGCTTAGAAGCAAAATAAACCAGTAAACATATTGCAAGTGTAAAGCAAAGAATAAATGCATATGTACTGCAATGAACATAGTGATTATTATGTTGCAAATTAAAATTAGGGCTCCCCTTTCTCCTTTTTCTTTCTTGGTTCACAGGCACCATTAGTTCTTCTCCATTTTCAGGGTCTAACACATATTCAACCATAGTTTCAGGTGGGTCTTCAGACATTTTCTTTTATTTTATAGAGCACCAACCACCAACCAATCAAATTGCACCAATTGATCAACTAATTGCTCACAAATGGAAAGGTTTAAATATTCATAGCAGAAAAAAAAAGAGAGGTTACAATTTTGACCCCACTTCTGACACCATTTTGTCACGCCTCCCCCGCCTTTTTTAGTGGGGCAGACAACTAAACAAAGGGCCATAAAAAGGATTCATGTTTTGGTTAGGGCAACATAACACATTCATCAGCAAGTATTGAACCACAAACAACACAATTATGTTCAAGGAAGAGCATTATTTTTTATTCTTATAACAAGAGCAAAACATCAAAACATAAACATAAGCATTGTACTCATCTCAGAACGTTTGGGTGAAGACATCAATAGATTTCCACTTGTACCACATGACATAACACAGATCCTTTACACTGCACCAGAACACACACCATAAAAAGTATACGCAGCACAACACTTTTGTTGCATTTGCATTATATTAGTTATAATACATTAATACATTTAAAATGCATTAATATCATATTAGATCACCAGATGGCAACATGATCTGTCGGTAGCACCCATTGATGATAATCGAGTGAAAATAAGTTCCTAACTACTGTATGTCAAAACATGACTTTGCTAAAATTTCATTTTTGTTAGAATAATTTGATTTAATTTATGTTGGGCTATGAAATAAAATTCCATTCTCGCCTAGATTTGCGAAAAGAAATCAAAGCGCACACATTTTTTCACACGAAATGCATTAAAGGATTAACAGAAATTAGTCACGAATATTAATTATCAATATCCAATATGAAATTAAAGTAATAAAAAAAGGTTTTCCTATGGTGTTGATGGTGTTAATTTCCTCATTTGTAGCTAAAGTGGTTATTTTATTGTTTCATGACGTAAAACAAAAAATATCTGTCATGTATGTGCGATGCAATGTGATGAAACGAAACTATATTCGTGATGCAGGGTCATGACACAAGGCTATGAAAGACGTCAATAAACTATAAAAAATAGAACAAGGTTACGAAAGATGGCAAAATAGAAAATAAAAATGAAACAAAAAACAAAATAATAACAATATCAATCTTACCAATTGTTTTAGTTAGCAGTTTTAAAAACAAATATAGTATTGTAGCATTATCTTGAAAAACAAACCAACATTTCTACATGACTCATTTCTCCCTCTGTCTCTTACCATCACCCTTAGCCACCTTAGGGCCTTATCTTAGTTTGCTCATTTTTGTTCTTTAAGTTAGGGACCCTTTTATTACTCTGTTTACATCTAAACCAGTGCCCTAGTTTCTTTAAGATTAATATCGGTCACCTCTTTTAAAATCCAACTGAAAATTATCACTAAATATAGCCATTTTTTATTGCCCTTTTCCCCTATAAATTGTGACTTCCAAAACAACAAATAAAGTTTTTCTATTCAAACTGCTACTGTGTGGTTGCTGTGTTTTACTTTGTTCATTTTCTTTAGTGAGTTAATTTTTCTTAAAGTACAAAAGTTAGTTAGGCATCAGAGAGTCCTCTCTAAACTCTGTGGTTTATTTTGTAAATTCTGTAACAAGGCAAAATTAGCTATAGTATTTATATGGTAATTTTATTTTCAAAAATCAAACAATTAAAAAACAAAAGTTAAAAAAAACTTTTAACAATATTATTAAAAAAAAAGTTGTAGTCAAAAATATTACACTAAAAAAAGTAAAAAATTTTTCAAAAAACCATTAAAATTTTCCAATCCTATCCAAAGCTTGTCGTGATGGCGAATTTCCTCTCTCCATTTGTGCTCCTCTATTTTTTGGCCTCCTCAGCCATGTTCACTGCCGCCTCCATTGCTTTTATTTCTTCATCGGTGTATGACTCTGACTCCCAGTCCTCCCCATCTAACTCCAAAAGCTCCTGTTTGTCAGTTTTTTCAGGTTTTCCGGTGGTTTCTTCCTATTTGTGGGTTCGTCGTATTTATGGATTATATGAATGAGTGCCAATTGTAATGATAGTGATGATCCAAAAAATCATTAGGAGAAAGACATCAACTAAATGCAAACTTCTTTAGCTATTTTCACTAGATTGATTAATAATTTTCTTTATGCAGACAAACTTTTGCTCGTGATTACTTCTAAAAAATAAATTCAGTTCTGTATAAAAGTAGATTTGTAATAAGTTAATAACACTTGCATAAGTATCTTTTCTGTGAGTGAAGATGCATATTTCAACTGTATTTGCTCTCGACATTCACCGTTTGGTCAAAGATCCCACCTATAAGCTTAAATGACACTTTTCTCCATTTATGTATTAATTCGGTGAACAAGCATGACAAAAATATATAAATCTTTTCATTTCCATATCAGGTAAATTGATAAGTTGTGCTCTTCACTGTGAGAAGAACATCGTTCTCCTATTAGATGACGAGTTTTCAGTCAAAATTCCATCTGGAAAACTTATTGTTGCTTTTGCTTTTGTTATCCAGTTAACAAAAAGTGGATTTGGTGAATTTTTCGCTGTTTGCATTGGTGAATATCTATTTAAAAAATAACAGCTACAACTCTTGATGACTTGTATTCACTTGATAAAGTTAAGTTATCTGAAATTGACGGTGACAAAAGCTTATCTGAAGCAATTTCAGTGGATAATTTTACATCAATATGATTGCAGTGCTCTGTTTACACTAGCAAAAATGAATACATCAACTACTGTAGCTATTGATGTTTGGCATATTACTCGGGATTCATCTCATGAAGTGAACTCTCAATATTCTTCATTATCTATTTGCTTGCCAGGAAGATCCAATCTACTTTCAGTGTGACCAATGGATAATTCAGTGTTTGTTATCAATATGGTTTTGACCATGGAACAGTTATTAATAAGACAATGGACTATTTATTTTATGACTCTTATGACTTTTAGAATTCAGTTATTGTTGCCTATGCATATGTTATTGAACTTTCTAAACCAGGGTTTCGACAATCTTATGCTTTAAATATCGAAAATTACATTTCTGAAAAATCATTTGAAAATAAACATTGGCAGTTTATTTATAATAATAGTTTTGAAGACAATTTGCTTTACAAATATTACATTAAAGCTTATTTTTCAAAATTCAATTTTTAATTCTAAGTCATGTAGACATTGACCTGATGAGGAACATATTTTAACATGTACTTATTGTAACAAGCCTGGACTCGGTCCAGCCTGGTTTGTTCTTTTTTCTGACAAGGTGGTGCTGCTATACAATGCACCTCCACCATTCTGTAACATGCCTGGAGTCTTTCCAGGTGGTTCACCATTTTGTAATGTATCTAGCCCCTGTTGTCCAGGCATTTCTGCACTTTGTTTGTCTCTTGTTGGGCGGCTGGCCCTGTGCCAGCCAGTCGAGTTGAGATTGTATGCCTCCCAAACTTGGGCTCTGCAACCTGCCAGGTAATCCAGGTCGACTCGATGACCTGGATGCGTGGCCCTTGGTCACCCCTCTGCTCCAAGTTGGAGTTGGACTCCTCGGCATGTTGTATCTGTTTTGGCTTCCGTGTGGATCTGACTCAAAGTTCCCACATTTTAAAGAGAAAGTGACGACTTCATAAATAATAAAAGTCTTCTCTCTTTCTTGACTAACTTGTTTTATTTTAGATGATTCAATACATAAGCGAATGAGTAACATAGTGATACATAATAAGCGACTGATTCCTAGGAAAGATTTTAAGTCCGAAAAAACGATTTTTGACTCAGAATACAGTATCCTACACTGGATTGATTTTTTTAAATCAATTTTTTGAAACGAAAGATCTATGAAAATCAGCGAAATTCTCTTGACAATCAGTCCTGAGCTTGCCTAGTGCAAGTACTTTTATGTTTTGGCCCTTGGGAGGGGCTACTCTGTCCTAGGACCTGCCCATTGGTCCGATTGACCAATGGCCAGTCCTGATTACCAAATATCTTCTTATTTGGCAGCAAATTCTCGGAAGAATTTGCATAATTCCAGAGAAACTATTCTGGAATTAACGGCCTTTTTGATCGTGAGAAACTTCAAAAACTTTATTTAAAAGTTTCCAATTTTTCCTTTGAAGTTTTTATTTTTAGAAACTCTGTTTTCTGTCATCATTAAAACTGTGAAAATCCGTGAGAATTCCGAATGAATTCTCAACGAATTTAATGTCTTTGTGAGCGGAATCACTCACACATGTGCAGCTGACACGTGTCGGTGGTGTCACATTATTTCATAACAAACATGTTCAAAATCTTAATTTTTATATTGATTGAAAGCATATAAAAGCTACTCATATCTTCAAATTTAGTATTTGAACTTCAGTGTTATGTTTCATTTCTTACAATTTGTACATAAAAAGTAAGTTTCATGCTTAAGATTTTTTTTCTTCTTTTAACTACAATTGTGAAATATAATTTATTTCTAGAATGGATGTACTGAATAACATAACAACTATTATTGTTTGTGATGGGTTTCAGTGAAAAGTTTTAGATTAAAGAGTTTGGTTATTTTGAACTTCAGATGATCATCCAAATAATCTTTTTGTTCACACACCAGAACACATGACTATGTCAGTCATAAATTATAGAACAATTGACTATGTCTCCAAATACATTCATGGTCTTCCATTTATAAATTACACAAGTGATGTTAAAGTTTCACATATGTATCAATTGATATATAATTTATATATTAATGGAATCAGAAAAAAATCCAAATTGTATAATTGCTTGTAAAGGCGGGGCAATTGAAAAATGCAAATGTGATGTGTAGACATTGACTGTCTTGGTTTGAATATGAAGTATGAGGAACTTATAGAATGTTATAGATTAAAGCAAGTAGAATATGGGTGTTCACGTCACGTAGAACACAGAAATAACATTATACAGTGTACATGGTGCAAAAAAAGAATGTTATGCCTTTGGACTATGGGTTCTAAATTAAAGAAAGATCAAGTAATACATCTAAACTTGTAATTATTTTTTATCAGAATGGTTGAGAAGACATGTATGGATTTTCTAGATCTAAGGGAATGTGTGAAATATTTTTTTTAAGGAGGCTCATGAGAAAACTTCAACAAATGCAAGCAGCAAGAAGATTTGTGTGCTATGAATGTTTGTCATGGACAAATTTATCCACATTCATGTATGATGTTTCCTGATGCTTTCAAGAAAATAAAATTTGGTCACATTTGATAATATTGATAAACTATGTTATTAAGAAATGGATTGATTGTAAAAATCCCACTAAAGCCAACCTTTTGGGTGGCATAAACTATATTCTTAATAATTGATGTAAAGATGATTGGCAAGAATCAATCGAAGATGAATACTTAAATAGTGAATAAAACATTTTAAAGTCATTTGTGGTGTATTTTTTCATCAAGATGGTTGAAGAGAATCTAATGTCATGCTTAACACTGGGGGAAGATGTGATCATTATTCATCAGAAAAAGTTTAAAAAAGTACTTCATATTGTTACGCTTATGCTTTTGCTCAAGTTAGTAAACATTGTTCTGAACGTACCTGAGTCGACTGCTAGCATAAGTGAAGTTTATACATCAAGTTTGTTAACTATAATGGAAAGCGATACCATTTTTTTCCATTTAAAGCACCATTTCGAATGATTGTGTCAGGATCAAGCAGTTGGGGTAAATCTCATCATTTATTCAGACTTATGAAACATTTGGAACAAATTATTGATCCAAAACCGAGATCAATCACATGGTTTTATGATCAACACCAAGATTGGTTTTCAATTTACCGAGGATGTATCATCTTTGTCAAAGGAATCTCTGATATGAAAAACTTTAAATGTTATAGAAACCACCTTATTATACTTGATGATTTGTTTCAAGATGTCAATAAGGAAATTACTCAACTTTTTACTTGTCATTCACGTCATCAAAACATTAGTGTCATTTTTATAACAAAATCTTTTTCATAAAAATCATCTCACTATCTCCTTAAATACAACTTATTTTATTTCAAAAACCCGTGTGATAAATCTCAGATTAATTATCTAGCTCAGCAAATGAATTCGACTAACTCCAAGTTCATGTATGCGGCATTTTATCAAAGCACAAGTGAACCATACAGCTATTTACTTGGTGACTGTACACAAAATGCTAATGATAAATTATGTTTACCAACAAATATTTTTTCAGATGAACTCACAACAGTATTTATACCAAAACAGCAAAAAGGCAAGACTGAAGATACCATCACATTTGGACTATAATATACATAGATTGTATGTAGCTGCAGAAAGCAGACCAAAACTTCAAAAGGCACTTATAAAAAATTATGATTTAGACTTCACTTCAGTTCAGTTCAGTGTCTCTGTTCAGTATATTAATGTAATATAAAACTTACTAGAAAGACAAGAAAAGATTACATCCCTATATTGGAATTCTCAAAAATGGATATCCTTACCTTTCATTACATTAAGGAACTGTTTTGCATAGAACAAAGAGGGTAGTCACTGTAAGTATTACGTAAATTCTCTTCTAATATGTATCTCTCATCATCATCAGGACAGATAGCATGAATGTTAAATGCATCAATTTCACTATGAGTTAACCAGTGGAAATTATTTACAGGCATAGATTCACACATAAAGTGAATTGTTGTCCCAATAAACAATATATGAATAAGGCTCATCTGGGTTATAATCATTATTTTTAAGTATGGATTATTTGCTTTTGCATAATGCTGACTTGCAACTGAGACTCTCCCTCTGATCCTGTGTTCAATGAATAAATGCATGTCATAATCGGTTAATAATTGTAACTTAACATCAGTTTATTTTAGAACTGCAGACCATGCATACATTGGCAATGTAAAATAATGTGTAGGATCTAAACTAAAATTGACATATGCAATAGTTCAAAAATGTTCAAATACATCTGCAAGAATCAAGCAGTCACTTTGCGAGTAAATCTCATGATATTCACCAAAATTCTTGCAGTTGAATGTTTCCCAGACATGTTTAACATGTTTATAGTTTTTTTTTAGAAATGGCCTCTTCATTTAGTAAATTGTTGAAGCATGTTTTATCTGAAATTTGGGTTTCATCAAATTTTGAATAATCATCTAAATACTAATATGATAAATGCCCCTTCTGCATCATTAAGTTTATTTTTGAGGGTGTTGAAATACTAAGAAATACAGTGGAATTTATTTTTTGGTAAATTATTAGCTAATTGATAACTGTCAAAAAAAACTAAATCATCAACCATAAAACTTGTGTACCTCTCAATATTTAAAGGGATTAGTTTAATTGGTTTTTCAGTCTTAATTCTGCCTAAGATTTTTATAATAAAATGTTCATCATAGGAATGCAAGCAGTTAGCAAAGCATAGTAAGTATGACCTATCTTTTAGTGTCGAATTACAGCTGAAACAAGATGCACTCCTGTAATTATTTCCTGGAAGATGATGATCGTGATCTTTTACTTTACCTCTTAACAGTGTATTTAGTTCAACATTACATATGCTCGTACATAGCAATGTGTTGCATTTTAAAAATTAATTTCATCATCATTAGACATGTAATTTTTCTATTTTTGCTTACTTTAACAATTCATTTGATTTTTTTTTGTAATGTGGAAACTATATCATATGCTGGGTCCTGTGATCTTTTACACACATGGTCAACAACATTTTCTTGATAATCTATGATAACATAAGAAAAAGAACATGCTTCGTGCATGAACCCTGGTTTTGTATATGTTCTACTCGGTTCTAGGTTTGGTCCATTTATTATATGTAATTACTTTCAAAATCAAAATACACCACGTAAGGAAACCTCAAAGTTTTAAGTAAATCATTAAACTTTAGAATACCATTGTTTTCTTTTGGTTGTGTAATTTGGCTGGCTTGTGTGTTTTACACATAACTTTATGCTGGTTTAACACATGATTATCTTAAAGCCTTGACAGCAGTGTAAACAAAAGTTATTTTTGTTTAAACCATTATGGCTCAGTAGTCTACTGATGTTACGGATGAGAAAATAGTGGTTATTATACAACAAAAGGTTAAATTCTTTTTTTGAATCAAATTTGCTGATTTGTAGAGGTACAACAAACTTATCATAGCCAAAAGCATTGACTTTAATATTATTAGCAATTTCAAACTTTGGAATTTGAAAGTGTGAAACTGAAACTGAAGTGTGAAGAGTGAAGAGTGAAACTGAAGTATCAATGTATTTAAGGTGTTTTCAAAAGGAATGTAATGATTTACTCTGTTAGCATTACTGGCACGTGTAACTTGTATGTAAATGTGCTATTACACACCATAGAAAACATTTGCTGTTTTTAGTTTTTGTTTAAAATTGCATTTATATTTTTCGTTTTAGCATAAGCAATTCTGAACACTCCATAACGTGCAACAAATTTTCCAATTTTTAACTTATTTCATTAATCGAATTTATAACCCACCCTGAACCTTTATTTATAAATGATTCTATTCTATTTTGAATTTGATTTTCACTACTTTCTAGCTCATGTATTATTTGGCCTCGATTCATTATTAACTTTATGTTACTTCAAAAGTATGATGTATTTGATTCATACGACACTTCTGGTTCACTGTCTGATTGAACAACCCTGCTTTTGTTAAAATTGATATAAACACATAATTGAAAGCGTAGTCTCATTTCATTATACCATTCATTTATTTTATATTTTTGAATCACCAATTGATTGAAAATATTCTCTAAAGTCAATTATTTCAGTATTATTATTATCATTACAATTGTCACTCATTCTTATAATCTATAAATACATGAAAAGCATTGTATAAAAAATCTAACTTGTGAAAGTACTTAAATTTTTAAAAATTGTGTTTTCATTTTTGTCTCTTAAAATATTTGATTGTATACTACTAATGAGAGGTAAAAAACTGGGTCAAAGTTATTTCTCTCAATCGATGTTATTATGAAGCATTAAAAATGGGTATGGCATAGAAATGTCTTAATGTTAAATTTATGAGACATTGGAATGTGGTGTTGAAATGTGTGTTCTATAATAGTCTATGGGAAAGTGGTGCATAAATGTATTTCTCTATACTACTGTTGTGCTTGTGTGTGGATGCCTGCCATCATTCACGTGCACCATCCATGGTGGGAAAATGGAACATGTTCCCTTTTTTGTTGGTTCATCTATTTAGTGGGCCATGTACTTTGCCTTTAAGAAGCTATACTGTTCATTTTGACCAACTAAACTGACTGGTATTGTCCACCACAGGTTGTCTGCTGTCAGCGATCATGCTTATTGTTTACAAAAATGAAAATAAAACCGATGTGATGGGGTTCCTGGCATTTGTGGATTTTTTTTATATAGTGTAGTTAGAGGGAATAACGAAAAAGTTATTATTGTGTCATTTTTCTGATGAGGGATAATTGAGATGGATCGAATTTTTATTTGATATCAGGGAAATGTTTCTCACCTTGTGACCCAAGTGCCAATTGTAAAGTAGGCTAATCATCATCATTAGAGCAACTGCATTTATGATTTTTCTATCAAATAACAGCTGGTTATTGGCTAGATGTCTAGTTACTATCTGTTGTCAACTAGAGTTTTAGCCGCTAACCAATGTTTTTTATTGATCAAACTGTAAAAAGACATTTGCCTTAACCAGTAGTGTAAATTTATGTCATACTTCACCAGTAGACATGTTATTCCCCAATGCCCTACCCATATCGGGAGAAGGATATAGAGGAGTAACAGGTAAAGTTCGACCCCCTCTTTGGTTTGCTTTTATTTATAAAACCTTGCTGGGCTGAGTTTTGCTGGTATGGAGGGTACTGGGCTGGCCTTGTAAAAACAATGTTTTCCTACCTTCTGCCTTTTTATCTTCTTCTACCTGTTGTAAAGGTGGAGGGTGTGGTTGAGCTGATGGTCTTCTCTTGTTGTGGTTGTCAATGCCTTTCCTGCCTGTTTTTCACTTCACTTTGGGGTGGGTTGCTTTTTTGTTTTGTTTTTAACTTAAATTTAATTTTCAGAATCAATTTGTCAAGATGAAACTCTTTATGATTTGAGGTTTTTTAAAGGAAAATGCAGTACATTCCAAAATGTAAATTGAAAATCACATGTTTATTAATATTTTTTTCTTAAACTAAATTTGCCTTCACCAAAAAAGCTTGCAGTATCCAAGTAATAGGCAACCAAGATCTTACAAGACAGTACTTTCCACATTAAAATTTTGTCAGACTTCAAATACAAAACATACCCCAATAGTAATGATAATGCAGATGATTCACCAACCTTTCTTCCAAGAACTATTTTCACACACACACTCTCTTTGAGAGTCTGCCACACTCTATTTGAGAGTCTGCCACACTCTGTCTAAAGAATGAAAATCACTAACTATTCTTATTTTTTGTCCTTTCTCTAATTGTTTCATTGGTCAATCATATGCTTGACATATTAAGGCATTATGTGAATATTATTTGATTGACATCAGTTACATTAGACGATTATGGAAGTTAATGCTTTTAACAGGGGTCAATTTTTTATTACCTTTTTTTAATTATTGTATCAAGATTTCCTGTCACCATACGGAGGTGTTGTATATTTCTTTATGTGGCTTTAGTATTTGTTAGTAGTAGTATCATATTACCTTTCACTTTCTAATTTCTGAATTATGTTCTTTGTTTATCTATTAAGGATGAGAGTATCGTGTTATATTATTACCACCTGCTACATCCATCGTAAGTTTTTTTATAAGTTTTTTATTTCGTCAGATGGTTTTATTCGAATTACACTTGACACATTTTAATTGTTTATCGCTTTTTATTATTGTTTAATTGTTAGGTGTTTGCTTTCTATTGCTTATTGTTTTCTATTGTTAGTTTTGTATGTTAGGTGTTTGTTTTCCTATTTGTCTGTCTTTCTTGTCATAAGATGTATTTCTTTTGTTTCTTTCAATACCTGACAGACACTAAACCAAATGAAAAGAGAGAATAAAACAGTGGTTTTAGGGTAAATTTCCATTAGGGCAAATGGTTTTAGAAAAAGTGGATTTAGGGCAAATGACTTTAGGGCAAGTGTTCGTATGGCAAGTGTCTGTAGGGCAAATGCCTATATCCTCTGGATACAGCCAATAATTTTCCAGGACTATTTCTTTCTCTCAACCCACTCCTGATTTAAGTTTTTATACAATAATAATTATATTAGTAATCATCATAATTTCTTGCACCTTATTCCACAATACGAGTTCTAGCTTCCCCTCTTTCCAAATCTTTACTACCAGTTGCCAACCTGACAATCTGAGTATTTTATTTTCTCAGTACCCTTCATAACTGGTGGGCATTCTTTTATTGACAACTTTGGGAGGCACCCGATGGGAGTCCAGCAAGCCCACCTGGGGCAACATAGCTGGCCCTAAAGTATGCGAGGTCCGAGGCAACATGCAATGAGCTTGGCCGGGAAAAAAATGTTTAGTCAACAACAGCACAGGGCTCCTGAAAGCGCGAGGCCCAAGGCATTTGCCTCACTCGCCTTGCCCTAAGATCAGGCTTGTGGGGCAATAATAACATATTTAGTAATTAAATTAAAATTAAGACCTCATATTTAACAACTTTTCCACCTCCGTTTGCTCGGCTTCATATTGTATCTTTTGAAAGGAAGATACGTGTATTCCGACCGGCGACAGTGTATCTTCTATGCTTCAGGAACTAAAGAAATGACCAAAGCTTTGCCCTTTTCAGACGTTTACTGGCAGATGATAATAATGCCCTACTTAATGACTTAATGAATACACATCTTCGTAATATCTAGTACACACCTGATAATTTAAATGCATTTAAATAGTAAACGTGTTCTATAGATCCCTGTGAAGGGCAAACAAGCAATATGTCGAATTCAATTTATTCAGTTAATAATCTGAAAATATTGAGTTGATACTTAACTATAATATATAAACTATTGACAAAATATTGATTTAGTATTTCTATTTAATATATTATATATATATTTTGCCAGGTCTGTGTCTCTGTGTGTCTGTCTACATGTATATATCTTTCTCTCTTTCTGGGATAATGCTGTACAACCATTGAAGCACATCGGAATTTATCTAAATTTGAATAAATGAACTGTTTTTTTCTTCTTCTCAAGTCAACTATGTGTTGCACCCTTCCCATCCAAGAACCCCATGATATTAAATTGGAGAGGGGAAAAGGTTGAAAAGTGTAGAGGGGGAGAGAGAAAAGTGGGAGGGGGTGACGAAAATTGAAATGAAAAAAGGAAAAAAAGGAAAAAACGACGCGCATGCGCACAATTGCCTGTTAATTTTGCTCCCGTCATTTATGAAGGGTTACCCCACTAGTTATATATATATATATATATATATATATTATACCAGGTCTGTGTGGGTATCTATCTATCTGTCTAAGATAACGCTGTACAAACCTTGAAGTACGTCGGAATTTATGTAAATTTGAATAAATCAACGGCTTTTTTTTCTCAAGGTCAACTATATGTTGCATCCTTCCCATCCAAGAACCTCATGATATTAAATTGGAGAGGGGAAAAGGTTGGGAAGAGTAGCGGGGGGGGGGGGGGGAGAGAGACGTGGAGGGGGAAAAAAGTGGGAGGGGTGACAGAAATTGAAATGAAAGGAGTAAAAAAGAAACAAACGACGCGCATGCGCACATCAGAGAAAATGAAAAACTCATTTTCTCTTTCAAATATAAAAAGGGGAGGGGATAATATTAGCAAAATTAAACTACAGTTTATCACAGGCATTGCATGGTTTGTTACTTGGTCTGACGTCATAAAAGAGCGGAGTAAAAGAAATTGTAATGCTGGGCACAATTGCCTGTGAATTTTGCTCCCGTCATTTATGACGGGTTATCCCATTACTTAATAATAAAAGTCAAGTTTTATTTGGTTCATGTCCTTAACTGGATTCCGTATAATTCACCTAAACACCTTTGAATTCATTTATTTCATGTGTGTACAAGGTATAAAGGAAGATACGGGCATCCAAAGACTAAAAGAATTAATGGTTTGAACTGATGCATATTTTTGGTCTTTGTTTCCCAAATGTTATTAGACAATGGAATTCTTTTCCAGTATATTGTTCTTTGTTAGGACGATTTCAATTTAACAATGATGTCTTGTTTTACCTGAATGACAATCATTTGTGATTGGGAGCAATCCCCCTGCCACATGGTTTTTAAGCTGATTGCAGGTGTACTGAGTTGAATTCAATTGAATTTCAAGAAAGCATTAAAACATTATTTTAAATCCCAAAAACATTTTATTTGCATTGTGCAAATATGCACAGTGAAAGCACTTATTGAGTTTTATAGTTTGTATCTTCTATCTTTTTCCAGTGTTCTACACTTTAGACTGTAGGCCCTATGTATGTGTGCGTATGAACAATCGTATTTTTCTTCTTTCTTCTTTTGCTAGAAATCGTCTTAAACAAACAAAAAAAAAAGATCAATAGATTTCCAATCTTTTTCTTTTCATGCATGCAGACAAGTTGCACAATTTCAACACAGTTTTCAACCTGTGGCTTCATTTTTAAAAACATAAATCATATATTTGTCGCACGCATGCCAATGGTTGAACATCCTCCTATAAGATGGATTACATTTTTGTGACAAACTAAAATTACTTTATGTTTTATTTTATGAGAAAGAAGAAGAAAAAGGATTTAAGCTTCTTTCTTTTGCTGTGTTGAAACTATAATATCAAATTTATAGCTGTGTTAGAACCGAAATTGGTTCTCTAAGCAGTTCTTATGATTTAATATAATTTAACCAAATTGAATATAAAACTCTTCCACATAGCCTCTTCCGTTACCATCTCTTGCCGCGGGTTAGAGGGTGGGGGTTTTCATGTTTTCGTTCAATTTTTATTGTTAGTGTGTGTCTCACACATATAATGGCCTAAAATTAATATTTATAGATGGAAAATGTATTTTCTCTATTCTTATTTTGTTGTTGAAATTGATATATCATGAAATGTGCTTATAGGTTTCGAAGAAAAAAAAATGTTTTCGTTGAATACATTAGCATTTTCGGTCAATTTTTGACAAGTGTTACATTGGAAGGGGAAAAAAAGTATATAAAATATTAGATTAAATGCATATTAAAAATTGATAAGTCACACAGTGAGATTATTCAGAATATGTTTACCTTTTTTCTTTTCAAAAAAAAAATAAATTCTCTAAAAAGCTGTCATGACTCATCAGACATGAAATAAAAACGCATTTTTATTTGTCATTTATAAATGTAATGGTGGAAAGGAATGAACCTTTACTTCCTTATCTCGCTTTTTCTTCCTTTCTAATATTGTGAGCATTTTAGATTTGTGTATTGCCGCCATCCAGTAGGGGATTTACCATTTTGCCGCCCCTAGGCAGCAACCATGGTGCTGTCTCTCCCCTCCACCCCCTGCCTCTCCTCCGAGCAAGCGAGCAAAAAAGTACTTCAAAAATATTTCATAGGTCTGTCTTTTTTTATTTGGCGCACGCAACGTTTTGTGCTACGTTTTTCGCCTGCGGGGTTCAAGGCGCTGCATGCATGTCGTTGGCAACTGCGTTGAGACGGTACACGGAGACAGAAAAAACTGTGACCGAGAAGTCATTTATCTGCAAACTGCACAGTTTTCTTTTGATTTTGGTTCTGAGATAATGTTCGTGGATTGCAATGTCGATAAGCGGAACTGAGTGGGGAAAAAATGGTGCTGAAAACTATGCATGTGGACACCATTGAACTGCAACGTTCTTTTTACAGAGTTTTGCCTGTGCAGAGAAAACTGTGTAGAATACAACGTTGCAGTTCAGGGGTGTCCACAAGCACAGTTTTCAGCACCGTCTTTTCCATTCTAGATAATATTTGTTCCCCCCACAAGTTCTAATATTTCTTTTGAAAAATGTTTGCTTGAAAAATATAAATTTTCTTTAAGAGCCTAGATCCACGTCCATCATGTGTTTTGAGCAGACGACAACGAGACAAATGAGTGTTCTTATATGGTGTTACTAAAACTGCAAGAAATCGCCTCACAATGGCTCAATTAAAATACAGTAAAGTGCAAAATGCAATAAAAAGTATTGTTCTTCACGTGCTCTATTTATATAATTTTTGATAAGGTCCTTCTATTTTTAAACAAGGTTCAAAGTCGTTCGTTTTTTTAACCCCATGTTAAATCCCATTGGCCCCAAAACCGTCCCACAAACATTTGAAAACTCTCGTTAAAAACGATTTAGAACAATAACAAAATAATTAGCACATACATTCATGTATTGGCTTCACGATGTTTCCTTTTTATAAATTTTGAAAAGGTTCTTCTATTTTTTAATAACGTTTAAAATCGTACGTTTTTTAACTCCATGTTAAGTCCCATAAGACTAAAACGCCGTCCAACAAAAGTTAAGAGAACTCTTATTAAAAATGATTTAGAGCAATCAGAAAAATTAGCACGTACTTAAACGTGTTTATTGCCTTCAGGATTATTCCTTTTTCTAAATTTTAAAAGGGTTTTATATTTTTAAATAACATTTAAAATCTTACGTTTTTTTAACTCCATGTTAATTCCCATAGGAGCAAAAAACCGTCACCCAAACATTTGAAGAACTCCCATTAAAAACGACTTAGAACAATCACACAAAAATTAGCACGTGCATTAATCTGTTGGCTTCACCATGTTTTCTTTTTATAAGATAAGCACGCGAAATTATTTTTTTATTAATTATTATGTGACTTCGAACCGGGAGAAAAAACGTTAAAAAACCATTTTTCAATCAACAACGATCGCAGCGCCTACATTCGGAGAAATTTTGAAATAAACGATATATCTAGGCTCTTAAACCACAGGAGCAGGGGAAGAGACCTCCTGTATAACATAATAATAGTCATTGCAGTGGCAAACGCTATCTGGAAGGACGAAAGTAAAACAAATATCTAATCAGCCATCTTAATTTAAGTGACTCACAGGGCATCCAAAGTTGATGATGAGTATCGTCTGAATGCTTTACGAGCCTAGATACAGCGTTTAGTTCAAAATTTCTCCGGATGTAGGCGCTGCGATTATTTTTGATTTAAAAAAACGGTTTTTTAATGTTTTTTCTCCAGGTTTCAAGTCACATAATAATTAATAGAAAAATAATTTTGCGTGTTAATGGGAGTTCTTCAAATGTTTTGGTGACGGTGTTTTGCTCCTATGAGACTTAACATGGAGTTAAAAAATGTACGATTTTAAACGTTATTAAAAAATAGAAAGACCTTTTCAAAATTTATAAAAAGGAAACATCCTGAAGCCAATACATGAAAGTATGTGCTAATTATTTTGTTAGTTTTCTAAATCGTTTTAACGAGTTTTTTTTCAAATGTTTGTGGGACGGTTTTTTGCTCCTATGGGACTTAACATGGAGTTTAAAAAACGTACGATTTTAAACCTTGTTTGAAATTAGAAGAAGCTTTTCAAAAATTGTATAAATCGAGCACGTAAAGAACAATACTTTTTATTGCATTTTGCACTATACTGTATTGTAGCGATTGTGAGGCGATTTCTTGCAGTTGTAGTAACACCATATAATAACACTCATTTGTCTCGTTGTCGTCTGCTCAAAACAACAAGATGGAGGACGTGTATCTAGGCTCTTAAGAATATTAGCCTTAAGTTTAGTGCTTATTCGGCTGCATAACATACATTTAGAACATAATGTTACCAAAATAAGACTGCCTTAGGAAATAATCATTATTTAGCAGATGACCACTGAGTTACTTCCATAGTTTTATGACCACTGGGCAAGAAACTGGCTAGAGAAACTGGCTATAAACTGTCAATAGCAGACAGACAAAGGAAATTGTAATGTACTGTTTAATGAACTCGTCATTTTTGTTATGGTGAGCTCAGTTTAATCTATTAATTATTTCCACTAGCTTTAAATTTTTAATTTTTATTGAGACGTTCAGGCCCTTTAGCGTTTTTATAGTTGTTTTCATCGCTCATTTTTCTTTCGTTTGGCGATGCTAATGTTTAGCTTTTCAAGCTGCCTTTGGGTCATCTAGCACCGGTTGTGCCGTTTGACCCAAATAATGCAAGTAAAAAAGTGAGTCTTCCCATCTGTCCATTGTATTCTCTTATCCTCCTCAGCTGATTTTATGAGTTTATAATTCGAAGTTGTTTTCGTTTTTGTATAACTTCACACTTAGGTGTGAACAATGATGTCATTGATTTTGGCCAACTGGACCAATCCTCTGATTGGTCCATTTGGGCCCAAAATGTTTAAAGTGTCCAATCAAGAAAAGGTGCCCTCAGGATCTTTTAGACTGGGGCTTAATTTTCAGTTATTCTTGAGAGTATAAAAAGAAACGTTTTTAGAAAGATTATGTACACTATACTTTGTTCACTTTTTAAAGAGCCTAGATACAGCGTTTAGTTCAAAATTTTTCCGAATGTAGGCGCTGCGATCGTTTTTGATTGAAAAACGGTTTTTTAACGTTTTTTCTCCATGTTTCAAGTCACAATAATTAATAGAAAAATAATTTCACGTGTTGAGCTTATAAAAAGGAAACATCGTGAAGCCAATAGATTAATGCACGTGCTAATTTTTATGTGATTGTTCTAAGTCGTTTTAGTGGAAGTTTTTCAAATGTTTGGGTGACGGTTTTTTGCTCCTATGGGACTTAACATGGAGTTAAAAAATATACGATTTTAAACGTTATTAAAAATAGAAGGACCATTTCAAAATTTATAAAAAAAAGAAACGTCGTGAAGCCAATACATGAAAGTATGTGCTAATTATTTTGTTATTGTTCTAAATTGTTTTTAACGAGAGTTTTTCAAATGTTTGTGGAACGGTTTTTGATCCAATGGAATTTAACATGGGGTTTAAAAAACGAACGATTTTGAACCTTGTTTAAAAATAGAAGCACCTTTTCAAAAATTATAAAAATCGAGCACGTGAAGAACAATACTTTTTATTGTATTTTGCGCGTTACTGTATTTTAATTGAGCGATTGTGAAGCGATTTCTTGCAGTTTTAGTAACACCATATAATAACACTCATTTGTCTCGTTGTCGTCTGCTCAAAACAACAAAATGGCGGTGTATCTAGGCTCTTAATCAACGAAGTTATGTCCGATTTTTAAGGGATATTTTCAGAAGATTTTCATTATACTTACAAACATTTTTTTGTAACAGTTCTATTTTTATACCTGCAAGAAATACCTGTTATTCTTATTTTTTAAAACTCTGGTTTACGTCATTTTCTTTTAAGAGCCTACAGTGAAAAAAAAACTTACAAAAATCTTCGCATGTAGGCGCTTCTGTAGCTGTGACGTCAACATGTGGCAAAAAAATCAATTTTCATACACTTTTGTCCGCCATTTTCTCTCTTATCGATGGATAAAAGTGGGTATATTTTAATAACGACTCTTTTTTGGGTAAATATGCACTACTGAAAAAGGAAGAGCAACTTTTGATCTACAATGGTGAGTAATTTGAGTCGTATACAATTAGTGGTCAAATTTTAGGGTATCATGAAACTTATGGTTAGTGGGAAGTTTGATCCTATAAAATGTATAAACGGAGGAGCGTTTGTCGCCTATGGGATTTAACATGAGCTAAAAAATACGAGATTTTAAAATGAAATTAAAAATAGAAAAACTAATTATAAATTTGTACCAACGTATCACTAGATGAGCAATATTTTTATGTACATATTGCAATTTGAATTTTGAAAATAATAATTTTCGTTGCAGAAAACAAAACATTTGCCTGAACCATGTATTTTTAAAATAGGAATTTCTCTTTCTCATTGGTTTCAATGGCTTAGCTGTGGGGCGCCACTAAACGGCGAAAAGTGGAACTATAATTGTCATCTGCTAATATTCAAAATGGCGTCACACATATAGGCTCTTAACATGTTGTAAGCAATTATGCCAGTTCCAGCTTTTATCACCTAGTCATCAAAAAGAAGACCAGGTGCAAAACTGAAACCAGCAGACAACAGAAAAGCAGTCTGTCCGATACAAACTAGAAAATATCCTCGAAGCTGTGGAAGTCCTTTTCAGGACTAGTGAGGACATGAATAAGGTGTTATATTGGCCTAGTCCTCCTGGATCAGGTAAAATAAGTGACCTTAGCCAACCACTTTCGATACGAGTGCAAACTCGCCTTGTATCTTAAGTGATAGTAAACAAAGGGTAGTTGTAAATGGGTCTCACTTAGAGTGGTTGGCTGTTAAATCTGGTGTACCCCAGGGTAGTGTGCTGGGTCCTCTTTTGTTCCTGATATTTATTAATAACCTCAGCAGCACAGTTGGCAGCAACTGTAGACTATTTGCTGATGATACCCTAATTTACAAAGAGGTTGATGGTATCCAAGACTGTGAAACATTAGCTCTAGACTTGAAGGCAATTGAGGGATGGTGTAATACATGGCAACTTCAGTTGAATGAGTGGGAAGTGTAGTGTTATGAGGCTAACTCGGGGTAGAAATCAAATTGTGTTCAATTATAGTATGAATGACACTTTTCTTCGGAGTGTCAAGTGTTAGAAGTACTTGGGGTTACAATGACAGATGACCTTTTTTGGAAAAAAACACATTGATGGTGTTACTGAGAAAGCTCTACAAATGCTTCGTTTTAGGCAAAGGACATTATGCACATGCCCAGCACAGGTTAAAACTATTGTCTATCAAGCATTGGTTCGACCTCATCTTGGGTATTGCTGCAGTGTATGGAATCCTCACTCTGTCACACACACTCACTCAGTTGAAATGGTTCAGCATAAGGCAGCTAGGTTTGTTTGTGGCATGCACAAATTTACAGATAGTGTCACTGAGATGCTGTCAGTGCTACAATGGCATAGTTTAGCACAATGCAGGGCTGAGTTAAGTTTGAAATTGTTTGGAAAAATTACACGTGGTGATTGTCCTAAACCACAGTCCAGTGATATTCATAAAGCACTATTTATATGCAGGGCTGACCACTCTAAGAAAATTAGGGAGATTTTTGCTAGGACAGATTCATATTATTGGTCTTTTTTCCTAGAGTTATAAGACAATGGAACTCTCTTCCTGAGGCAGTGGTGAATGGGTATAATTTTGTTTTGTGGGGTTGACATTTGTATATTCATTTTGTTTTTATATATGTGCATGTATATGTGCTTGACAATGCTTAATGCTGCATATGGACTTTTATGTACCTCTGCCATAGGCCTATTTGGCTGCTAGCAGAGTACTAATTGTAATTGTAATTATAACAAGAAACATTTTGAGCAACATTTGTTTCAATTTTGGGAGCCAAATTTCATTCAGCTCAGTTCAACAAAACAATCACAACACGTTTGTAGCACACTATACATCGGATCCGAACAGAACAGTTGAAACAGAACGAACCGGAATATTACGATAACAAGCATTTCAATGGAACCCTTAACACTAGCGTTCGCTTGACGTTTCTGCGTCCAAATTTTACGAAAAACGTTTATGAAGCACATAGGATTGGCCACTACAGTGGCACTGTAAGGGGAAGAAAAAGCAAACTGAATATATATAAAGCCACCTTAAGATTGAGGTGTGTTGACAGCGTCTTCCTAAGTAGGTAAAAATCAATAAAACTCAAACTATTCAGTTGACGTATTTTTCTTATGTATCTTCTATTCGCTAAGTACAAAACCTTCTGTTTTTATGTACAAATGGAACTATTTTTTATCTTTGTGGGTTTGCTTGTGTTACAACGAATGTTGTCACTGAAACCACAAGTCATTGGAGAATTGACAAAAAGAATGATAGGATGAGCCTGAGGTGTGATCCCAAGAGATATTGAAGGAAGTATTGATAGGGCTACATGATACAAGCATAATATTGCTTTGAGATACGCACATTTTTTCGGCTGAGAAAACGAAAGTTGAATTTAAAAACAAATTTTTCTTTTTCTTTAAAAAACAAAAAAAAGCAGTGGTTTCCAACCGGTGGTCCGTGCGAACCTGAAAAGAGGTTCGCGACCTCATTCACCAAAAAAGAAATAAATGTTGAACAATTACAATTACAAAAAATACTCTGCAAGCAGTCAGTTGGCCTATGGCAGAGGGATTTTAAGATGCAATTGCTGCTTTTGCATTTTCAATATATAACTACAAAAAATAACCTGCATTGCAAATACAGGGTCCGGCAATAGGTACGGTACTGACGCATTTGTGAGCGCTGTGGTGGAAAGACAGACACTGAGTGGGGGACAATATATTGCGCAATAAATTTAATATGTTATGCAGTTTCAGTAACCATGAATTCTTGGCCTGTGCAGCAACGAATTTTTTGTGTTACGGTGTTCATTTGAACGGGAAGCATACTCGAGGTTTATGACACTTTTAAGACGAATGTTTCCTGGACGACTCGTATCTCGAAATGGTGATGTTAATTGGCCGGCAAGAACTCCCGATTTGACTTACTGCGATTTTTTCTTATGGGGATATCTGAAATCCAAAGTGTTTGTTGACAGGCCCCACACATTACAGGAGTTGATAAACAACATAACCAACGAAATTAGAGTGATCGGCCCAGATATATTGCACCGTGTTAGACATTTGTCTAACATAATTTTTAAAAAATAAGCATATTTAAAAACTGCATTATGTATAGAATAAATATGTTCCGTTTTAATCTCTGTGTTTCAATTACTAAGCTGACAATCACACGATAAAAACTGTCAATACCTACTGCTGGGTTTACATTTTCATGACTGCATTTATATATTCTTTTATAAAGGGTCCCTTTATAAAAGAATATATAAATGCAGTGATGAAAATGTAAACCCACAATTCATTAGTGACATCAACAATAGTTTGTTTAGGAAGATCAGCATTCCATTGTTGTATAATCCTTGGAAAAAAAAGACCAATAATAAGAGACAGAAATCTTGCTAATTTTTCCATTGTATGTGGGTGGGGTGACCCCTTCCCACATACAGTGCTTTACATATACTGTATCATTAGATTGTGGATTGGGACATTACCACGTACAATTTTCTTAAACATACATGAACTAATTTCTGATCTACGATGAGCTAAACTATCCCAGTGAAGCCCCACCAGCATTTCAGTAACACTGTCGGTAAATTTAAATCACAGGCAATTAGAAATCGGGACAAACAGAAGTTGGCTCCGCCCTTTTTATGACGACCGGCAACTTCTAATTGGTTTGTTATGTGGTTCGACGTTGAAAAGGGCGGAGCATGTGATGTCAGACTAGATAACCAAACAATTAGAAGTTGCGTTCGTCATAAAAAGGACGGAGGCAACTTCTGTTTGTCCCGTTTTCTAATTGCCTGTGCTTAAATCTGCCACAGACAAATCTCGCTGCTCTATGCTGGACCATTCCATTGCTACCATTTCCGCTACAGAGTGGGGATTCCACACACTGCAGTAATACTCAAGATGTGGTCGAATCAGCGCATCGTAAGCAACAATTTCAACCTGCTCAGGGCAAGTACCCAATGATCATCGACAAAAACGAAGCATCCGGTTGAACATTCGTTTAGTTTAAAAATAGACTAGAAGGCGGGAAGCAAAGCTCATAGAAATGGGCGCCAGCGCATAGGGGCAAGGCAGTGCGGTCGCCCCCCTTCTTTCTTTCCTTCTTTCCAAGTCCATTTTTAATGTACAAAATATTTATTTTTGAAATTTGAAATAATGACGTAAAATAAAAATGTTGAGTAAGTTGTAGGACTATTTTGGTTATTGTCCACAAATGCGGACAGGCTGGCTGTGTTTAATTGTGCTTAATTCGGGCAGGCACATGTTAAGTGCTGTTGTGTACAGGAGGATTAGGGATAATGAGGATAGTGAAGTCCTCCAAAGAGATCTAGACAGTGTTGAAGAATGGTGCTCTGAGTGGCATTTACAACTCAATAGGAGTAAATGCAATGTTATGCGAGTTTCCCCGAAAACGAGAATCTTGCATGGCAGATTATACAATGGAAGATGTTCAGCTAACTCATTTTGATACCATTAAATATCTTGGCTTAACCTTGTCCAAAGACATGCTTTGGAAAGATCATATAATCAAAGCAGTTGCCAAAGCTAATCAAAGGCTGCGGTTTGTCCAACGCACCCTTAAACATTGTAATGAAAATGTAAAAAAGGTCTGCTACTTTACCCTAGTTAGACCTATCTTAGAATATTGTTCCCCAATTTGTAGGGCTGCAAGATTTGTAAAGGGACGGTATGCATATACTGACAGCGTATCATCTATGCTTCAAGAGCTAGAATGGGAAACATTAGCAGTCCGAAGAAATGAGCAAAGCCTCGCTCTTCTGGGACGTTTGCTGTCTGATGATAACATTACTCTGCTTAATGGTTTACTAAATAGAAATCCTCGTAAAGGTAGATTTGGGCATTCAAAGACTTTCAAAGAATTAATGGCTAGGACTGATGCATATTTTTGGTCTTTTATTCCTAATGTTGTTAGACTATGGAATTCTCTTCCTGTGAATAGTTCTTTGTTAGGACGATTTCAATTTCGTGATGATATCTTATTTTTAAATAATGACATTCACTCATGATTGGGAGCAATCCCCCCTGCCACATGGCTTTCAAGCTGATTGCAGGTGTATCTAATTGAATTGAATTAAGGCCATAATAGTATGGGCTAATAATTTTTTAGTTCATAATAGTAGCTTGGGAATTGCACCCTCCCCCCCCCCCCTATGAAATTATCCTGCGGAGCCAGATCTCTGGCTCAGAAGTGTTATCTTGTGTTTTCCACAACTTTTTTGTGTGAACAGGAGTTTTCTGGTCTGCTCGTGATCAAAAACAAGCAAAGGAATTGGTTGAACGCAAGCGACGACGTGCGTGTAGCTTTCAGCAGCAGTGTCAACCCAAGAATTTCGCAGCTAGTGAAGCAAATGAAAGGTCTATAGTTACATCGCATTAAGATACCTACCTCATTAAGTTTTAATTTTTAGTTTTCTGTTTTAACTCGTAGTAATACATATTAATTTCCGTATAAAAGTAACAGACATAATAAATCTTCTCTAATTATTACCAGGGCCGTCTTAAGGAATGTCGGGGCCCTTGGGCACACAAGAATTGGGGGCCCCGTTGGATAGTAAAAGAAAGTGAATGACAAGAAAAAACATTGAAATTTTCAATTTAGAAATGTTGACGGTAATTCTTAGTAGGTAGCTACCTAAAAATAGAAAAAAAATTGAGCTCCTTTTTTTCGTGTAAGCGAATATATCGGCCTTTCGGGGCCCCCGTGAGGTCGGGGGCCCTGGGCACGGGCCCCGTATGCCCTTATGGTAAAGACGTTACTGATTATTACAAATTTAATTGTATTTTTGTGTCAGGGGTTTGGGGTTGGATGTGGTCTACAACTAATCCAATTTTGCCTCAGTGGTCCGTTTTCACCTAAAGGTTGGTTAAAGGAAGTCGCTTGCCAACTAAACCCATCTTTTTAAATAAGACAATGATAGACATTTTAGGAAAATCTGGACACAACAACTTCAAGCGAACTTCGTTTTTAGAACTTTGTTACAAAGTTCAAATTGTTTTCAAAACTAGAATGGTAAAAGATTGTTTTAAAAGTTTTTTAATAGCACTATTTTAAAAAATAAACATTTTGTAACAGTTTGAAAATGACCAATTGTTGGTTTTTCCATTGATATTTTATGAAAAAAACTAATTTAAAAATGTCATAAAAAGTTTATGTTTAAAGATATATTATCATGAAAAAATTTGTTGTGTTTCTGCTGAAAAAAGTTTTTTTTTTCCTTCACTACTTCTTCTTTTTTTTTAAGAGCATAGATATAGCGTTTAATTCAAAATTTCTCCAAATGTAGGCGCTGCGATCGTTGTTGATTTACAAACGGTTTTTTATCGTTTTTTCTCCAGGTTTCAAGTCACATAATAATTAATAGAAAAATAATTTCACGTGCTAATCTTGTAAAAAGGAAACATCGTTAAGCCAATAGATTAATGCACGTGCTAATTTTTATGTGATTGTTCTAAGTCGTTTTTAATGGAAGTTTTTCAAATGTTTGGGTGACGGTTTTTTGCTCCTATGGGAATTAACATGGAGTTAAAAAAACGTAAGATTTTAAATGTTATTTAAAAATAGAAAACCCTTTTAAAATTTAGAAAAAGGAATAATCCTGAAGGCAATACATGAAAGTATGTGCTAATTATTTTGTTGTTCTTCTAAATCGTTTTTAAGGAGTTTTTTTCAAATGTTTGTAGGACGGTTTTTAATCCAATGGGATTTAACATGGAGTTAAAAAAACGAACGATTTTGAACCTTGTTTAAAAATAGAAGGACCTTTTCAAAATTTATATAAAGCGAACACTTAAAGAACAATACTTTTTATTGCATTTATTTGAGCGATTGTGAGGCGATTTTTCTTGCAGTTTTAGTAACACCATATAAGGACACTCATTTGTCTCCTTGTCGTCTGCTCAAAACAACAAGATGGACGTGGATCTAGGCTCTTAAATTTTTTTAGAACTGTAAAAAGGGGGGGGGGAAGACCTCTCATAGAACGTAATAGCGAGTGCAGTGGCGCCATCTGTGGATAAATGGAATAACATTATGTTTTCTGGGAGTTATGTTGGTTTTTATAACTAGACACCACAGTTATAGCCTCCTATAGATATAGGCCTGCCGGCTTCCCATTGACCTTATGGGGCATTAAAATAGCGCCGGTTATGCATCTAAATAACACTAGAGGCGCTTTGAGTTGATGCTGAAAACTAAGGTTTGTGCATAGCAGTTAATTTAGTTATAATTTAATTGTAAATTATTAATAAACTAGTAGGGTAACCCGTCATAAATGACGGGAGCAAAATTGACAGGCGATTGTGCGCAGCATTAGAATTTCTTTTCCTCCGCCCTTTTATGACGTCAGACCAAGTAACAAACCAATTAGAAATTGATAACGTTCATAAAAGGGCGGAGCAAAAGAAATTCTAATGCTGTGCACAATTGCCTGTGATAAACTGTAGTTTAATTTTGCTAGTATTATCCCCGCTCCTTTTTATATTTGAAAGAGAAAATGAGTTTTTCATTTTCTCTGGTGTGTGCATGCGCGTCGTTTCTTCCTTTTTTACTCCTTTCATTTCATTTTCAGTCATCCCCTCCCACTTTTCCCCCTCCACGTTTCTCTTTCTCTCCCCCTTCTACACTTTCTAACCTTTTCCCCTCTCCAATTTAATATCATGGGGTTCTTGGATGGGGAGTGTGTAACATATAGTTGACCTTGAGAAAAAAAGCAGTTCATTTATTCATTTAAATTTATATAAATTCCGACTTGCTCAGCGTTAATCACACACACACAGACCTGGCTTAATATATATATAATTCTATATTGAGACGTTTGGGCCCACCGCTTATTTTTATTTTTAGCGCTTTCGTTTCTTTTGGGTTTACGTCACCCTGTATTTCGTTTAGCTTCTGGGCCACTCGGTACTTTTTGTACGGAGTGACCCAGATATCATATGTTTGATCTTGACCTTTTTGTTCCCCCTCATTTTTACTTCCACATGAGTGGAGTTATTTGTTTTTAATTTGATTTTGTTTTCGTTTTTCTCTGTTATCACTTATGTGTGATAACAGGGAATGAATCATGATTTTGGCCAAATAGATCAATCTTTTGATTGGTCTATTTGGGCCAAAATATTATTTTAACCAATTGTAAGTTTGTGCCCTGAGAATCCGACTTCTGGATTCTCAGGGTATATAAAGAGTTAATTTTTGATGTTCGAGAAAAAGACCGAATCTATGCCCAATTTATGGCAGATTCGTAGATTATAATTTTCAAAGGTACTATTTTTATATGTGTTGTGTATTACCAGTTCGCTTTTATTTTATATCTTGATCTACGAAATAAACAATTTTATAGTTAACTTAACCAGTGGTGTTTTATTAATTGTAACATTAACTTCACGGTTGTGAATTTCATCCTTGCAGCTCTTCACCCTTTTTGGATACTTCGAGGTCCCAACAGGTGCGAACCTGCAACTCAAAAGAGTAAGTATATTTTGCACGATTCTTGGGGAAGATTTACGGACGAAAGTCCGAGAGATACAGAGACTAAAGGTCCTCAAGACTGTGAAGTATTTTGCCAGAGACTAGTGAGGACATAAAATAGATGTTATATTGGTCTAGTCCTCCCGGGCCAGTAGAATTAGTTACCTAGCCACTCACTATCAATACGAGTATAAACTCGCTCGTATTAACGTAAAAGAGCAGATTCTACTAACAGAAAAAGGTCCGTCACAATATATATGTGTAAATATGTAAATATATATGTATAAAGATATGAGCTTTTGACGTCGACCTCATAATTTTACCCAATTTATGATGGTGTTTCCCATAACTCGTTTCTTCTCCTGATCGTGTGGTGACCACACGAAAAAGATTCGAGTTACAGAAATAGTCAGATGGAGATCGACTGTGATCATCCTTCTGTGCAGGGGTGTAGTTTTTGCAGAAGGATGGTTACCATCTCTCCTGATCGACGCTGATGTACATCTTCCTTTGTTGTTACCAATTGAAGATGTTGTAGCTCCTCCAAGATCTGTATGTCTCCTTGCCTTATGGTGTCTCCGGCCTGTTTAGAGAAGTATTAGTTTCCAAACAACTAGACAACGCTGTTTTTCATTATAAACACTATTCATCCTTATACGGAAACACTAAGTTTACAAGGATGAATCTTATTATTAAAGGTGTGTCCTGGAGCCCATGATGTGGTACGGATATAAATCTACGTAATACAAACAAAGTTGAGCAAAGAGAAGGACGATGAACAAAGAGGAACACGGTCCTCTTATACCTTGAACCTGTGTACACCTATGTCACGACCCAGTTTTGCTCCTATGGGAGCAGAACTAAATCTCCTGTGTCGTCTGCTAGGCTGGCCTGTTAGCTGCCTGGCAGACGACAAAATGGCCAGCAAGGGTCACTGTCCTCCCCCAGGTGGAGCAGCCTGGGGGTGATATATAATGGCGGTGGCCATTATTATCTGGACAGTGGAAGACTATTCATGCTAGAGCATGTGTTTAGGGTGCTCGCATATTATCTCAACAGGTGGCCAAGATGGCCACCACTCATGACTTTTCTTTGTTTGTTGTGTGGTGATTGAACTCTTCTCCTGGCTGGATTAGCCAGGAGATTCATCAATTATCTCCGTGAGTGTTTTGATTATATTTATTCTTGTGAATAAATTATATATTTTATTTTCACTCTTATACCACTGTTGTCCGTGTATTTATTTATTTACTAAGTATAATTTACTGGGGAAGTTACTGCGAGGAGGGTGGGGGTTTGCCAGTGGGGTTTTTCACCGTCTTTCCAACGTCCTATTTCGGCTTGTGTTCAACATGTCGGCCGGTGCTTCGCGCACAGTTTATCCACGGTAGGATCCATCGGGGGTCTACCATGGAGTCTTCTACGGTCAGCGGCAATTCACCGTCGACTTGCGGGGAGACGGACTCCAACCGGCGCTACCCATCGTCAAGGACGGACGAGAGGAGGGCTGGCCCACGCTGAACCCATCCCACGGGAGTCAGCGACCGGCGAAACAGGTATGTTTCTCCGGGGGTTTTGTAATGGGCAGAATTGGGTAGTTACACCTATGAGGTGTAACTAGGTCCAAGTGACCATGGTCCTAAGAGTATCAATCTGCCACTTCGATATGAGTCAGAAGTATGAGTCCGAGAGGAGGGAGGGACAAGCAGGAGTTGTTTTCACCCCAGGCTATGGTTTTGGCAGAATCGGGAGTTACCGGGTTTTACAATATAATGTATATAATGTGAGCTTTATGGTGTCTTTTGACAAAACCGAGCAACTCTTTATGCTCTTTTCTGTAATTCGTTTCTTCTCTGATCGCACGGTGACCGCACGGAGATGATTCGAGCTACAGATGTAGTTGGATGGTGATGGATTGTGATCATCTTTCTGTATAGGGGTGTAATCTGCACAGAAGGATGGTGACCATCTCTTCTGGCTGCCATTGATGTGCATCTTCCTTCTTGGTTGGGAGATGTTGTTGCTCCTCAGGAATTCGTTGCCTCCTTGCCTTGTGGTGTCTCTAGCTTGCCTAGAGAAGGGTTAGTTTCCAAACAGTAGACAATGCAGTTTCATACTGTAAACACTTTTATTCATTCTTGCATAGAAACTCAAATGTTAGAAGAATGAATAGTTAGAATCAAAGGTGCGTTCATGGGCCCATTATGTGATACAGATATAGTAATCTATGTAGTACAAAGACAGGACAAAAGAGTGAACGAAGAACAGAGGAACATGGTCTTTTTATACCTTGGATCTGTGTACACCTACGAGGTGTAACCAGGTCCAAGCGACCATGGTGCTAAGAGTATCAATCCACCACTTAAGTATGAGTCAGAGAGATGGAGGAAGGGACAAGCATGAGTTGTTTACCCTCCAGGCTATAGTTTTGGTGGGATCATGAGTTACTGGGTGTTGCATACCCCTTTGCCCGGAGTACGTCCTCGTACTCCAGCCATGTACTCCAACCAACGGAGGCAGGGTCAAGTTATGCAAAGCAGGAAATGGGGGACATGCACGCACCTTGTACAGAGGTAGATTTCAAGAGGGCACTGGCACGAAAGTATCAGTGTCCTCTAACATATAGAAAAGGCTGAAAAAAACGATTGAAATTAAAGACTCGCCAGAGTAGCGAACACCTATTAAAAATGTGATAATACAGTGATTAGAAATATTTCATGCATTTACAACATATTTTAATTTTTATTATTTTTTAAATTTCACCACCCACGTGGGTGGTAACCACACAAGTACATGTGAATTTTTCAAAGCCGTCCGAGCTGTAGAGGGGGAAGGAGGCCTTGGTCCTTTACCCATGGGAGACTGGCCTCATCAGTAGTTAATGGCAGCGAGAGCCATTGACCCTGGTCGTCCGGCAGGTTCCGGTGAAAGATGTTGTGGATATCCTGGTCTCCGATGATCTTCCTGGAGGATCACTTGTTGTGGAGGATGGCCCATGCTTCATCCCACAGAACAGCGATCCTGTAGCGGGGGTCAGGCTCTGTGATGTAGAGGTGGCTGGTGCAGAATGCCCTTCCGGCAGCAAGCCCAAAGATGGAGTTGATGAAGGCCCCTAGAAGGGCGGGCGTGGCTTTGTCGACAGAGTCCACAGTGAAGCTCAAGGTCTCGACGATTTGCTGGTTGGGGAACACAATCACAATGAGAAGGCTCGTTTGGCAGGAGAGCCCCATGATGTATCGCTCCCGGGGAGGAAGCGCCAATTGGGGAAACCCTTCCTCCAAGGCAAAGCATCCCACATAGGAGGTATTGGCAGAGTGCACTTCGCACTGCCAAGTTACCCACCGGTTATTGATGAGCTTCTCGCCGAGTGTGGCCATGCAGAATGGACGATCCAGCAGTCACCGCCCCATAGTAGTCCTGGTTTGGGACACCGTGGGCAGTGCGGCTGGTCGTTGCGGCTCCGAGGCTGCAGTGGGCATGATGCCCACTTTACCAGTGGCACCTGTGGTATGTCTGGCATGACGTAATGCAGACCGGGCCATGTCTCGGGCTCATTGTCACTGTCACTTGGATGCCGCTCCCTTGCTTAGCACTTTTGGGTGGTTTGGCAGCACCTGGTGGGAGGCCTAGTGCTTCTCTCGGGTCACTTCCATCTCGCATCATGCCATCGGCTTCTGCAGAAAGGCAGCACAATTCGCAGAGTTCTGAGGGGCTGTTGATCCTTGCATGGCCCTCTCAGGAGGGTGCCCCGGAGGTGGCAGAGGAGGAGAGTGGCACGGAGGTGAATGTGATGGAGCTTGGTATACTGGCCGATGATTTTGGTCCAGTTGGATGCGAAGGTCTTGTGGCAGTGGTGCTCTCTGGTAGGAGACATCATGTGTCGGAGGGCCGTTTCTAGAGGAGCTGTATTCCTCCTGGTTGCTCCTTTTTTCGGGTCGGCATCGTGATTGGGGCAGAGAGTTGCAACGCGGAAAGCGATGTGGTTGTGAGCAGTGATGTGGGTGGTGATCCTCATGGATCTGCTGAGACTCCTTGGGGCGGGCCCCAGTGGAAGCCTTGGTAATAGCAGGCCCTTGGATTACCACTACAGATGAAAGTTTTGGTGCTGTTGTGGTGGGCACTGCATGTGGTGACACGGCGTGTTGTGTAGTGTGTGGTGTGGAGAGTGGTGTATGAAGAGGAGGCGGCGGTGCAATGGAAGGCATGGAGAAGACTGACAAATTGAGTGGTGCAATGGGCGTAGTCAATTCGTCATACCAAAATGGCTCTGGTGGTGTGATGGAGAGAGAGGAAGGCATGAACGGCAGAAAAGACAATGCGAGTGTAGAATTTGTTTGTGTTGGTGAGGCGACCAGAACAAGTAGCGGCATTAACAGAATCAGCGGTGTGGACTGTTTCTTTTCTTGGAGCCGGGCCTCGATTAGGCAGAGCTTCTCTTTTGGGAGTTGCCCCGTGCATGGGAGACCCAACTCACCAAGACATTAACATACCGCACGGAGGTATTTGAGGTTTTCTCCGCTAACTGGATTCTTTTCCGCCTGGCGTGCAATGGCCTGTTGTAACCATTGCTGCTCTTCTTCGAGGGGTGTGGGTATTGATCCACCCCCGCACTTCTCTCTTGGTGCAGCTCCACCAGGAATCATCTGTCCAGGGGGTTGGCTGTCTCTGAACTCTTAAGTGACACCCCTTTGATGTTGATGAATTCCTCCCGCTCTTCCCAATAATGTTTCGACTTAGTGATGTCGAAAGGGAGGATGCTACTTGGAGTGTTAGGCTTCCCTTCATGTCCTATGTTAGCTGGGCATCAATTGTTGGGTCGGAGGTGCTTCTTTCACACCGGTTGAAATTATCCGGCTCGGAGCAGGTTCGGCATCGCAATGCGATGTGGGGCGACTCTCCTTGTTGTTGGCTCGCTGGCGGTTCCTGCCACTCATTGGTTATATGTAGTAGATGCAGGTGAGACTGCCGTTCCACATGTGATGTCATCATCACTAGAGGAGGTAGAAGACTTTCTTCTACTACCCCTCCATGATTCTCTACCTGACATCCTGGTAATGTTCATAGTATTGTTCTGCTGCTAGTAGAAACTTCTTGAAGATAACAGAGATCGTGCCCGATCACTGTTATAGACAGATGCACAGGTCTGGAGACACAAGCGTACAAGGCTGAAGACACAAACAAAAAGTCTGATGATGTCCAGAAAACGTTTGAGGATCCAGATGAAAACTGGAGTTTGTGAAGATAAAAAATTGGAGGTAGACTTAATAATGTGTTCTGTGTAAAGAGCAAATGAAATGGTTGATCACGTTTTGGTCTCATATTTTTTATACATTTTAGAGTAATTTGGAAAAAGAAGAGGGCCAGCCCCTCTGCAATAGGACACCTTATTTTAACTGGTTTATGGGCTCTGATTGATTGTGGGTGGGGTTGTCCCACCGATATTGACCATCTTAAGGTGTTGATCCAATTTTTTTAGAGGCAGGTCCCTGTTTATTATTTTTCACTTTTTTGTTTGTTTAATGAGTCCTAGGGGAGAAGGGCCGTTATTTTTCTCACATGGAGGTGTGAAATTGGCCATTAATTTTCTCACCTCTTTAATGTTTCTTCCAAAAGAAAATATAGACCGGTCAGCAACGTCACTAATGTACCTCACTATATATTTTTTATTTGTAATTTAGAGGGTGTTGATTTTCCAAAAAATTCTAATTAATTGACAGGGTGACATGTTCCAAAAATTTTATGATTTAATTGGGATGGTTTCAATTCTCAAAGAGTATCCTCAGTTTTTTTCTTTTGTGTTCTTGTCTCTGTGAAGTTTTTCTTCTGTTGACTGTCATGGTCATTGATGTCCATCCATAGCAAGGGAACATGGAGTTTTTCTTTGATGTCCCTTTTTATGGCGGTGTTTTTTTTTTCGTTTTAGACGTCCTTGGCTCGAGGTTTATTATATTGTTTTGGTTGCACCACGTGGTTGAAAGTTGTTTCGAAGCCATGCGGTCTTGGTGAATTTATTGAAGTGGTTGCCAATATGCAAATATTGGTGGCCATGTTGGAAAAATTAAAGTTGTGGAGTTTTGTAGTTTTGGTGATCTTTGAGTCTTTTAGAGGAGTTGTTGATGTTGTGAGTTGTTTATTTCATTTGGGGTTCTTTTATCCCCTCCCCCACTTCTTGACAACTGTCCTTAAGTCTCAAATTCCTCTGTAGTTTTTCTATTGTTTTTGTTTGGATGATTTGTAGTGTTTATGTCTATGGTGGCCATAGATTAAACACTAATAGATTATTATTTATTTAGTCACGTTTGGTTCTCACTAGCATTGGTGGCCAACTACATATCGTCATCATCACTTCCGGAGCAGAGGTCTTAGATTTTCCCAGAGGCACTGGAAGATATACTAGGAGCCCCTTATGAAGTCTCTCCCAGAGCACATCCGATGTGTGCTTCAATGCACTTCTATCGGAGTGTGGACTCGAAGAGGTTGTCCTCCAAGTATACTTTATTTGTCACCATATACACGGCCAGGTGCAGAGCTCGGCCTAAAATAGCCTCGGGCTGGCCGCAATCACCAACAGATATCCTCGCACTGTGTGGGTCCTAATTGAACTGTCATGGAGAGACGTCCCACCACGGTGATCTTCAGGCCTCTCACACCCTGAACGTCAGGTGGAATCAGCACAGGCTCGATCTCAAACTTATGTTCTTGTGCAAATGCGACTGTGATGATGCTGCGCATAGCTCTGGTGCCCACGAGCATTCGTATAACTTTTACGTTAATTGTGATGGTGGTCCGAGGGTTGCTGTCGCTAGCATAATTTCCGACTTCCTGAGGTGAACAGCTGTCTACCAGCTGGTGGTACACCATCCGTCTTCATGAGTTTCTGGCAGCAGGAGTGGACCTTGGTTGGTGGTTGGGTGCCTACTTCCACTTCCACGGATGTCGTAAGGACATCATCTGAGGTCCACACATGTTCGGGAGCTCGGTTGATCACATGAATCAGTACTGTCTCAGAATCATCAAAACTGTCATCGGATTTTTCAGGTGGTGGTGCTGTGGCAGTCGGAGCTGCTGGTAGGGACATCTGACAAATCTGTCCCCTAGACGGAAGAGTACGAACTCAGTCCCATTCTTCGTGATGGCGTCCACCTCAGGGACCTCCTGCTTGGTGTCATATCCCATCATCGATTCTCCAAACTGCTTTATAGGGACCTTCTTTGGTTGTCGGCACTCACGGAGAAAATGCCCCAACATCCTACAATTGTAAAATGTGCATGTGGTGTCTTGTTGGGTGTCCGTCGTAGTTTCATCCCAGATTGGTCGATGCCTAGAATGATGTGTAGTGTCTTTAGAGCCAGCGGTTGCCGTTCGTTGCTCTTTTGTGGGTCTTCAATGCTCTTTTACTAGCATCTGGATCAGCTGGCATCTTTAATTCTATCGGCCATTTATTTAGAGAGTACAAAACTACCTCCATGTTAAAGACGGCATTTGCAAAGTCCTTCAACGATGTCGTCGGTGTGTGATGAACAGCGCTCTGAATTGTTAGATGTAGTGTGTAAAGCAATTGACTGATGTGCAGCTGATTGTTTAACAATGTAAACTCGGTTACCGAGAGTCATAAATTCCCATATGAAGGCCTGTGTACTCTCGCCTTCCTTCTGAAGCATCTCTGTATACTACTTCTCTATGATGTCTAGCTCGTGTTTCCGAATACTCGTATCTTAGTTTGCTCAGCCATGTGCGGGCAGCCCCAGTGAAGCATCCAGTGAGAAACTCCTCCTTATTGTGGTCAGTCCATTCATTCAGGTTGGCCACTTCCTCGAATTCTTCCAGGAAGGGACGGAAACCTGTCAATCCATTGAATTTCTAGATTGAGTCAGCTGGATGGCAACCACTGTACTTCTTATTAAAGTCTTCAACTGAGTTCTCTCTGGGGCAGGCCTATAGATGCCATTGTGGATGTTTGCCATCCTAGTGTAAATCAGTGCTGCCCCTTATTGTGGAAATCGTGGTGTGTAAACTGAAGGACCATCTTGGTTCTGAGCTTGATCTTGGTATCGGTCCGGGGTGCTGAGTGGTGACTACTATGTGCAGCCCAGACAAGAGTGTTGAGTCAGCACGTGTCATAATCGGTAGCTCCGCACGCTCGTCTCTATGGCATGGATCATCTTACTGGCCTCGATGCGAATGTTCAGCCATTCGAGGAGTGTATAGCCAGTCAGCATGACGTGGTAGGTGACATGGGTGCAGCGTCTAGTGTCTGTTGTGTCGATCATGACACGCCCTGTACAGCTCCCTTAAACCAATATAGGAAGTTGAAGTGTCATCGCGATGTCGGTGTGCATGTTGTTTGTCGTGGTGTACTCTGGGTGCTCATGAGATGGGTCACATGTGTTGTTAGTGTGGCCAACTGTTGTGACATCTCATCGAGGTCGTGCCCGATGGGTTGCAGAGGTGTCGGCACATTGGCAATGAGGGGAACATCCTGCGAATCTTTGTGAAAGCCCCGCTGATCAGGCAGGGTATCAGTGGATTCGTGTGAGGCAGCCATGATTGGTGGTGCAGCGTGTATGGCAAATGTGGTGTGGATATGGAGTGATGAACAAGTTCTCTGAAGTCCAAGTCGGTGTGTGCAGCTCCGAGAGTTCTCGAGTACACTCTGAGCAATGATTGTCGGCTCTGGATTGATGTCCAGTATGAGGTGGCTCGTTCAACACGTAGTAGTTGGTAGTATAGTCAGTAGTATGGGTGTAAGTCTGTCTGTGTAGGTTCAATCGGATGTTTTTGCTGTAAATCGCGATCTTTTGTCGATAACGAACACCCTCGTACATACACTGAGTAATGATGGTTTACCTACGTTTAATAAGTATGGTGGTGTTGTTCCAGTCCGGTGGCGTATCAGATTGTTGTATTGGTGGTAGTGTTGTTCCTCAGTTGGGCGTCATGGTCCCCAACTGCTGTGAAGATGTGTAAATTCTGTATTGAGTTTGTTTTAAATTTTAGACAGATCTCCCTCTACACATGGTATATGGCAACCACTAGGAGGATATGAGAGTTCTAAAGTCTTCAATACAAAACAGCAGATGTACAATGCAAAATCTGAGCATGGTGCCCACCCAATCAAAGATTGCATAGCAGGAAATTGGAAAGCAATACAAAGAGTGAAGCTAGAAATGCAGTAACCACATGCTTGTAGGTTCACTTGAAATAAGAAGTAGGAGTGTATGTGTAGAGAACACAATGGATTGAAAGCCCAATATGGCTGGACTTCTAGAAAAAGAACAGACAAACAAATAAAAGTCCAAGATGGCTGTGCTTTTATACTAAGAGAACAAAGAAGAAAGCTGAATTTGTTTAAAAAATGTAGGAAATTCTGGTGTAGTGACCACATGTTTCAGAATTTAATTTATTGAAAGGTAGAACAAATTCAGTGAGGAATATGAAAATAAAGGCTGCTCAATAAAGAACAATGCTTGTTGAACAAGAAGAAATGTTCAGATGGATGAATTTTGATGTCCTCACTGATGGATGGCTCTGGATGAAAAGACAGAGTCAAGAGCAAGTGAGGAACTATGATGAGTGATGAGAAGAGATCCGGTAGGTGGCGTGTGATGAGGCCACTTACATTTGGTGGTGATGATGTATTGTCCAAAAAGAAGAAATTCGCCAGGTGGTGCTTTGTAGCCACCAGGAGGAAATACACAAAAAGAAAGAAAATCCAAAGAGAGAAGAGGAAATTTCTCCAAAAGAGAAACTCTACCAGGGGTGCACAAGTGCAGACCCACTGGAAGAGGAAAAGAAAGAAGAGGACAAAAAGAGAAGAGAAGAATCAACAATGTGCTCACATGGAGCAAAAAATCGCTCTGTTGGCACCTTTTTGTAGAACTTCCGGTCATTCCAAGATGGCGGCCGGCTTCAATGGTGTCCAATGGAGAGAGTTCATGTGAGTGTTCATTGAGGTGATGATGGTGAGTTGCTTGAAGATGGATGACTTGGGATACAGAGGTCCCAAGGAAAACAAGCGAGAGAACAAAAAACAAAAGATCAATAGGGTAGAACAAGAGAGTCACACATGGCAAGATAAAGTATGCATTAAGTCCTGTTCATCATCAAACAATGATATGGAGTTTGATAAAGAACACATCTTGAAAAGGTTGAAGGGTAATAGGAATTTTGAGACACACGTTTCTCAAAAGGCCTATTAAAAGGTGTAAAGACAAGTAGATGAGCTTCATTTATTCATCACACAATGATATGGAGTTTTGATGAATAAACGCACCTCAGAAAGTAAAAAGAATGTGGCTGAAGTTTGTCTATTTACCAACCAATGATACAGTGGATGATAAATAGAGTGCCCTTCGAAATGAAAAAAGAGTGCAGAATAAAGGGATGATGAAATCATAAAAACACAGAATGCACAAACAAGGACTGAAACACAGAGGTCCAAAAAAAACTGATGCCAAAGTGTTTCCCACGTGCTTAATGGATGTCGACACAACAGTTCTTGTGGAGCTCAGTGCCTCTTACGACGAAGTGAGGTTCTATCCAGCAGACCGTCCCTCCGTATTAGTTTCCTCTGCTTCCACGTGGACAGGACAATAGAATTGTGTGGGTGACCAGTGATGTGTGTGCTCACTAAGTCTCTTTCAACACAATTCAGCACCACGTGGTTGACCATTGATGCAATCGCTGGTCGGTTTCCACACGTTGCTCCTACATGCAAAGGACGGACGAAGACCCCTTTATGATCTGGGCTTGGATCATGCTATCTCTTGTAACAACCCGACTGGCCGTTACAATACCCATGGCAAATTTCCGTAAATTTACTGTCGCTTGACTTCCTGGGGACGGGTCGAAGCGCTGGCCAACCCTCCTCTTGCACCCGTCCGTGCCACGGGTAGCGCCGGTTGGAGGTTCCTTCCCTCGCCAGGAGTCGACGGACAAAAGACCGCCGAACAGGACGAGGAATCTGCGGTAAATCCCCGATGGATCTTACCGTGGAACCGCGCGCGAAGAACCGGCCGACATGCCGGAAAACATGATGGACAGGACGGTGTTGGTGATGGTGAAACTCCCCACCGGAACCCCCACCCTCCACGTGGTAACTTCCTCAATAGAAATAATGAAGAGACACGGACACCAGTGGTGAGTGAAAATAAATAGATGATTTATTCAATGATAAATATAAATAAAAACACTCACTGTAGAAGGCTGCATCTGCATCTGCTGGTAATATCCTACCAGCAGAGAGCCACAAAACAGGGAAGACTCTCCTGACTATTCTCTCCAGGAGCAGAGGTCAAAGACCTCCAAGCACAAAGGAAACACAAGATGAATGGTGGCCATCTTGGCCACCTGATGAATTGATGAGAGCATCCACTTATCACCTGCACAAATCAAGGGTTTACTTTCCACTGCCCAGATATAATGGCCGCCGCCATATATATCACCCCCAGGCTGCTCCACCTGGGGGAGGACAGGGACCCTTGCTGGCCATTTTGTCGTCTGCCTGGCAACCAATTTACAGGTGTCTAGCAGACGACATGGGAATTTAGTTTTGCTCCAGAAGGAGCAAAACTGGGTCGTCACAATCCTCTCAACTTCCCTGATCCGCCCCGGGATCAGGTCGGCTGAGCCAGCAAGGATTGTGCCCATGACCCCCACTCAGTTTCAGACTGACTTCTTCGGTGGTGGATTCATCGGAACCACCATCCACTCCGACATCCACCGACGTATCCACCACGAACACATCCGGGTGTTTCTCCACCCGCGACCGAGATCGAAGTCAGTCTCCCTGAGTCTTGACACCTCCTGCTGTTGAAACTCTTCGACGGCAAGTGTGTCAAGCTGCGGACTCTGACGAAGAGTCCGACTTGTCAGAAGGTATACGAGGGCGGCTGCGGGATCGGACACGCTACCTCGTAGAGGGTGGGTTACAAATTCCCCCACCATTCCTTCCAAGTCGCAGCCAAGGAGATGCTGGACTTATGGGGCCGCGAGCTGGGCTATACGTACTAGTCCAGCTCCTGTCCCCACCACATCTAGAACAGCAAAGCATCTCCTTACCGGGTTGACGACCAGCAACACCGGATAGTCCGTACTGCCAAATGCCAGCATGTATCGCATGGCAAATGACGGCAACGACGGCGTCCACGGAACTGGAAGTGGCTCCCCCAGACGATAATATCCGTGGAATTGGTACCCCTCCATTCCCGGCTGGTCCTGCCACAGACCAAGCCGGTTATTCAGAAAGACCTCGGACTTCTGACTTCGGAACTTCTCAACCGATCCTGGATGGACCTGATGGCAAACAACAAGTCGTCCGCCACCATGAACTTGAACCTGAGATTCGAGTTGGGGTCACGGAAGATTTCACTCTTCACCTTGGAGCACCAGCCATCGGCCTCTTGCTCCTTGACCCAATCCACCTCGGAACGGATATGGTAAATTACATCACCTACGTCAGCTTCGACATATTAAGGCAAGGAAAGTCCGCCACATCACGAACAGGATACCGACTCAAAGCGTCAGCATTGTGTCCCCTTCCTATACTGAACCTTAAACCAGTACTCTTGAAGCTGCATCTGCCAACGCCCCAACCTGCCTTGCAGGTTCTTGGCTGTCTGCAGATTGCAAAGAGCGTGGTGATCAGTTACGATCACAAACTCCCGGTTAAAGAGGTAAGGATGGAATTTACCCACGGCAAACATGACCGCCAAGCACTCCTGCTCGGTGACCGAATACCGTGTTTTCGCTACTTTCATGAGCCGGCTTGCATATGCCAGAACTCGGGGGACACTGTCCTCCGGCAACTTCTGGTAGACTACGACTCCCAAGCCGTATCCACTAGCGTCGGTATGTATCATTATCTCACCACGAGGATCGTACATGGTGAGTACCGGCGCTTTGGTTAAAAAACCCTTTAACCGAGCAAACGCTAGTTTGCACTGATCCGACCACTCGAAGGACGCATCCTTCTTTGTCAGATCATGCAAAGGCCTTGCCACCTTGGCAAAGTCTTTGATGAACCTCCAATAGTAACCGACAAGACCGAGAAAACTGCGGACGCCTGTCACCGTCGTCGGGACATCAAACTCTTGGACTGCTCGTACGAGATCCGGGTCCTTAGCAACTTCCTCGGCACTCACTACGTGACCGAGATAACGCACCTTGTCAAAGCCAAAGAAACACTTCTTCGGCTGGAGTTTTAGCTCCGCCCCTCGTAGCAGTCCAAGGACAGTGGAGAATCTCGAGAAACTGCTCGAAAGTGTTCCCAAAGACGATAATATCGTCCAGGTACACCAGACAAGTCTCCCACTGCCAATAAGAGGTCTAGTGCTCTCTACAGCTCTAGAGTTCGAAAGGCATTTTGCGAACCTGCCAGTAACCCGCTATGATCCCGGTGTTCCAGCAGAAACTCCCGAAGCTGTCTCGCCTCATCAGGCTTCAGATTGGGTCCAATCTTAAGACACTCTTCGAGAGTAGGAGCCGTCGCCACATTGAGGACCTGGTGTCCGTCTCCGGATGCCCCTCTCAACTTAGACGAGGCCTCCCCTGGTCGAACCGTCACCTCAGTGGGGTCTCCCCCTCTCAACTTAGATGGCTCTTCCAGCCCTACCACAAGGGCAGCCTCCACAGCTTGAGCCGTGGCAACACCCTCTCCTGCTTCCAGGGCAATGGGTACATTTCGCACGTTCTCGAGCCAGGTATCGTACGTGCCAAGCCGGTTGGCTGCAGCAATACCTGCCACTGCCAACACACCACGTCCACCCAAGGCTGTCCGGTGTGGCTCCACGAGAAGCAGCTGGCCAGGGCCGGCATGCTCTACCAACGTCACAGATATGACACATCGTATGTGGGCTGGCAGCCAGACGTTCTCCCTCAGAAACAGAGAACAAACTTCTCCATGCCCGATAGAGGTTCTGGTCTCGGGCAGCTCTGGTGAAACAATGTTCACCTACCCATCAACCTTCTCGAGTGCAGGCGGAACCACCGGGAGTTGCCGTTCCTGAGGCAAAGCCTCTGGTTTCGACAGTGGAATTGCTTCCACCTTCCCAGGTTCCCCAAGCGCTCGATCGGTAAATGCAGCTTGGAGGGCATCTGGATGTGCAGTCCAGACATCCTCCCGGAAGTATACCTTCCGGTGCACGATATCTACCATCAAGCTAAAGCGTGAGGTGTGATCAACGCCCAACAATGCTTCGCCATCTCCTTTTACCAAAAGGAGAGGCACCTTGATGGTTTTCTTGTGGATGGTCTGTACCTCCAACCCTTGAGCCTTCCCTCGTTTTCTTCCAACAGTCTGCCACCCCTCATTACCTCCCACCGTATCAGCTCCGTTGGATACTACCTGCACATAGTCTTGTTGTTGTAGTTCCTGATGCTGCGTTTGTTGTTGTCGGCCACCTTGACATCTTATGTGTTGCCAATCCATTTCCCCATCCTCTTGGCCTCTAACTCTTTCCGTAGATTGTTCTTGTGCTATCCTCTGTTGCTGAATATTCCTCCTCCTTACCCCCTCTTTTTCATCATTGGTGATACCCACCTCCTTTTTATGTAATCTATCTTGTAATATCACAAATGCCTTCAGCATATCATTCAAAGCATGATTTACCTCCTCCTGGTCTTTGGTATAAAACGTTAATTTATTCCATAGTTTCCGAGACGTTGCACTACGAATACTCTCGATATTTTTAAAGGCTATCCATAATAAATTAGTTGAATCCAAATCAAAATAATCAGATTCAACAGCCTCTCCTTCTTCTTCTACTTCGAAAATTAATTCTGAATCGTTTTGGGTATTTTTTATTACTGACCCCGTACCATATTGGCTTCCATTTTCCTCCCCCCTAGTCATCGCTCTTGTTCGTCTGCTACCTGAGCTCTTAACTATGTCAACGCCTTCATCCGCCTCCGTAAGTCTACGCTTCCTTGGATTTAAAACCCCAGCCCCTTGAGCCTTACCCAGTTTATTCACCCTATCCGACTTCAAGCTTTCTATGAGTCGTTTTTGCTCTGCCACCTCATACATTTGAATTGTAATCAACTTGTTTTTTGTCTTGTCGGTGTATGACCAGCTTGGATTCTTCATAACCTCTTCTGTATGCTTGGCTAGCGCATTTTGTTTTGACAGCAATTGCAAGTCTGGCCATTTTTCAAAAAATTCTATCACTATATCTTCGGGGATTATAGAGGGGTCCATGGGACTCTCTCCTTAAAACCTTTTACACAAGACCCAATTAATAATTTGAAATTTAATATCACTAATAAAACAACTACCTCAAATATAAAATATTAAATATAAAGTATAAAATATAAATACAATTGTAAACACCATAAATGCTATAATAAAACAGGATAAGGCAGGTCCTTCTTAGGCCTCCGTATCTAATTCTGACCTATAGTTAAAACCCTTTTATACAAAATAAAACAACTTTCCTTTAGTAAATTAAACAAAATCCAATACAATGAACCCTAAACCTTATATATAATACCAAAACTAATTTTCCAAGTACCTTATGCATCCAGAAATACAGGATTATAAAATATAAATACAATTGTCAACAGAATCAATGCTAAAAGTAAAACAGGAAAAGGCAGGGCCCTCTTAGGCCTCCGTACCTAATTCTGACTTATTTCAAACAAGATGGCTGCCCCCAGTACAAATTTAAAACCTGTATTTAAAATCTTTTTATACAAAATAAAACAACTTTCCTTTAGTAAAAATAAATAAAATCCAATACAATCAATACAGAGAAGTCGAAAATAACCCCCACGCTAAAGAAATAGCCAAAACGGCGTTCTCTTTTCCCCCTCACTACTACTCAACAATCTCTGTAACTTTTACACCCTATTTCTCAGAAATTATTAAAAATTAAACCCTAAACCTTGCATATATTACCAAAACTAATTATCCAAGTACCTTATGCATCCAAAAATACAGGAAAATCAACCAGTAAACTACCAAATATGAAATAATAAGCCATAAAATGAAGAGAACAAAAAACACGACCTCCTCTCATGCGGCCATCTCCGAACGCCTGAACCTCCGCTGGAACCGCTGGAGCGGGCATCAAAGCAGCGGCGCTAACAATGCAAGGCTGTCTGCTCTGCTTCCGAAGATATCACCATGTGCACCCTCGGCTGCTGTCCGGGTGCAGGAGGAACTCTACGGCCCGTCCCCCTAGGAGACGGCATGGGTGCTTCCTGCGGAGGTACCAGCCTGGCTTGCACTGGCGGCGCCTCCCTCCGTCCACCTTCACGCACGGGCGACAGTGAAAACCGAGGATCCACACTCGGCTCAATCACCGACCGGGACAGCCGTCCTTCCAATCGAAGGACATCTATCCCGTAAGTGATCTCCACGAGTTGCTGCTCAGAGAGCGTGGCCAAGAAAGCCCGTCCCTCCTGTGCAGTCTCGTGTGGGATTTTCACCATGTCCCGAAGGAGTAGACCGCCATGTCCAACCGGACGGGCGGCGGTGGAAACCTGGACAACTGGCCGTGGCCGATCGCCATTCCCGATGAGATCATTGTCGGATCCACTGTCTTCCAACAGATACTCTCCGGGGAGAATGTCCCTGCGACGTTTCCGCACCGTGACCAATTCATCCCGAAATTCTTTGTCCATGCTGCCGCCTCATTCTCCTGTCTCCAGGGGAACTCCGCCTTCTGCCCGCAAAGGGACGGTCGACTACGCGGCTGCGTAACTATACCGGCACCTGTCCCAATTTCCCGACCTTCCGTCGGTACTCTCGGGGTTGGTTCCATTTTTCACCGTACGTTAACGGTAAAATCTGGACAAAACCACCAGATAGCGGATTTCCACCGTCGAAAACGGCTAATTCATGGACAAAAGTCTGTAAAATACCGTAACGAACGGATGGAACCGTGCGAAACTGCGGTCTCACAGACAAAAGTCCGTGTCCCACGTTAATGGACGGTCAGAGTTGGACTCTACCGGTTTCGACCGCGGTCCAATGGACAAAAGTTCGTTTTCCACTGTGTACTTCACAGCAACCGACCTTTTACCACTTTCTACCGCGGTTCTACGGACAAAAGTCCACACCCCACGGTGTACTTGCGGTAAAAACACCGTACACCACCACAACCCACAGTACCACGGACCGTAGTCCGCGCCCCACGGTAAATTTACCGTTCACCATGGTACAACGGACCGAAGTCCGCTCCCCACGGTAAATGATGTTAAAAATACGGTAAAACTTTACCGTTAACTGTGATACAACGAACCGAAGTCCGCCTCACGGTAAACCAACGGTAAAGTGCGGTAAATGGTGGTTTCCGCCACTGTTCCACGGACCAAAGTCCGTGCCCAGTGGCGTACTCTCACCGCACCGTGATTCGACTGACTAAACGGTCGAACCCACGGTAAACAACCGTGGAAGAGACTGGGTACAGATACCCGGCGCCTTCACCAATTGTAACGTTCCGCCTGGACCGTTACAATGCCCGGTAAATTTCGAAAAACAAACTTACCGTCCCGAGGATCACCGTGCGGAGGCGGCTACGGGGACGATCTCGTCCCCATTGTGGAGCCGGTGACGGTAAGTTAGTTTTTCGAAATTTACGGGGCATTGTAACGGTCCAGGCGGGACGTTACAACGTTGAATTTAAATGAAACATTTAAAATCGCGAAAGGGCTGGTAATATAGACACAGCTGTCTTAAAACTTTTTCAAACTCGCAACGTTAATACTTTAAAACTCGAAATTCCCGTGTCAATTCAACAAATTCAAAATTAATGTGACGATCTAACATTTATTGACTTAAAATTTGAAAATTTTTGCCAACTTTTAACTATGGAGCAGAAGAATTTTAAATTTTGCGGCAAAAATGGTTCAAAAACAAAAATTGAAACTCACCAGTTGTAGTATTCAGATTTCGATGCACCTTATTCAAGTGTAAAGTTCCAAATTCCAGGTGACTCAGATTTCCAACAAGTGTAAGATTTCCACTGCATTTTAAAGTTTCAAATTCCAGATGAGTTGTGAAGTGTTTCCAATTTCAAACATTAAACTCGCGTATCGTTGTACTTTTTGAACCGACTCCAAATTAAAATTTCGCGGACTTTAACCTTCAGCTCAATTTTTAAATTTCGCGGTAAAAATGTATGTGAAACAAACAAACACTCCCTACGCACCTACACCAAGTGTAAAATTCCACCTTGGGATCTTTCGTAACATTGTCCCAATTGTCGTCTGCTAGAGGAGAGCAGACGATGTTGCAGACGATTTCTTTAACTCTTATCCCAGGCAGGCACTTACCAAGACTACCCCTACACTAGGGGGTAGTCCTCTAGCATTTTTAGGGGACGGAAAACCGGCTGTCGACTCTTCTTTCAGCGCAGCCGCTGCAAATTACCCTTTTCGTTCCGTTACTAGTATTAATCTTGATATAACAACATGTAGGAAGAAATAAACCCACAAATGTTTATTACCATTTATTAATAGTTCGGCAGGTTTTCCACGATACATTTAAGTGATCGATCTGAGTACTATATTGGTCGTGCGAATCGATATTACTTTGTTGTCCTTTTTCCTGGTTCCCATGCCCCTCGTTACGTGGTCGGTTCTGTTATCGGCTTATCTCCCTTGGATAGGTAGCAGACACTTGACTCTCAACAGGTCCTGGTCATAGCCTCGTACTAGGATTAGCCTATATTCTCTCAATTAACACTTTATGACATCCAGCGGGTGTCAGCGGCTTCTGATCAAAATACTTTTTCTGATGGAACAGACGTAGCTGGGGTCATAATTAATAATTTAATATTTCATTTTTTGTACTTACTAGCTATACTTTGCTAGAGGTGTCAACAAAAGTATGTAAACTCATTCTAAAATGACGTGTTTGACATTCAACAAGAGGCATTTAGAAATCGGGACGAACTTCAGTTGGCTCCCCTCTTTTTATGACGAACGCAACTTCTAATTGGTTGGTTATGTAGTCTGGCGTCAGATGCTTCGCCCTTTTCAACGTCGAACCACACAACAAACCAATTAGAAGTTGCCGATCGTCATAAAAAAAGCGGAGCCAACTTCTGCGCGTCCCGATTTCTAATTGCGTGTGTTATTAATGGGTCTGATGTCATATGCCCCGCCCCTTTTATTTCTAACTGGTTGATATTTGGTCTGACGTTCATAAAAGGGCGGAGCCAAAGCAATTCTGAAGCTGTCTACAGATTCCTGTGTAGAAAGTTGAGTAACTTGAGTTAAAAATTTCGATATTCGGTATTTTAAAAAGTATCAACGATATTCGATATTTTAAAAAATATCAATATATCAAATTATCGAATCGATATCGCAAATCACTATTACTTATTCAATATCCGAATGGAATCTGTATGTTTGAGGGTCGTTTGTTTGTTGCGTCTGAAGGTAAGTCTGTTTTTATAATAATAATCTATCTCAATCTGCGCTTATTTTATGATATATTTGTCACGTTTCTTAGTTATTTTTAATGTATGCTATGCGTAGAATTGGATATTAGGTGTTTAATGGAGTCGCAGCAATTTTGTTCGTTGTTCTCATAGGCGTTGTGTTTTAAGCTTATTTCTTTGTTTCGTTTTGTCGCCTGTGTGGTAAGCTAAATAAAAAAAAACGGTTTACATGTACTTTATTAATTATTGACGAAAGTTATTAACAGAATTATATTGAAGAGGTGAGAGTTTTGGTCATTTTTTTATGGTAGTTGCTTCATGGTAACAACTTGAAGGGCATGGAAGACCAAACATTTTTTTGGTGGTGGACAAAGAAATACAAGGAGGCTATGGCCAGGCACAGTATTTGGACGCAAAAACGTCCAAGTGAATTTTTATACATGAACAAATTCAAAATGTTTTTATAACTAGATTGTTTTAATTTTTTATGGTACCATCTTAAAAAATAACGATTTATAGCAGTTTGAAAATACACGTTTGTTTGGATTTCCCATTGACATTTCAGGAAAAATTTTCAGAAAGTATTTTCTCGTTTTTTTTTTTCAAACTATCATAAAATCTTGGAGCCTCCTATAGATACAGGCCTGCCGGCTTCGAAATTTAGATACCCGTAAAATGGCCGCCATTCGCGCAATTTACTCGCCAGGTGGCGCGACCTGTGAATGTTTACGAATGTCAATTTGTTGTGTTGGTTTTCACTCATTGTTTAACCTTGTGCTATACAGTTATTTCTTAAGAAAAATTAAGTTGGTTTTCAATTTTGTTTTTATTTATTTTATTAGTTTGTTCAAAAAATGTTTTGTTCAATATAAGTGATTTTTCCCCCCACAATATTTTTTTTTCAAATTTTTTTTAAAAAAAAAAATACATTGTTTAAAATTTGTTATAAATTCCACAAATAATTTTAATTTAAATATATTTACAGAATTTACAATAATCACTTAGGCATTTCATTAATTGGCTAATAAAAATGCGTATTTTTTTCAAATCAAAATGTTGACCAATTTGAAATAATAATGGAAATAATACTGATAATATTAAACACTCCTGGTGGAAAGTCAAGTGAACTTTTTTGCAAGTGTAAAAGTTCTCCTCTGGTTATTGGTCATGCTGCCAGAGATTTGTCTGCTATTGTTTGAGCAGATGGCTTTAGCAGACGACTTTTCCTTTCAAATAGCACAAAGGAGGCCCCCTTACTGGTAGTGTTCCTTACACTACAGACACTACTTGCATATGCGGGGGACTGGGAACCGGCTGTCAACTTCTTTCAGCGCAGCCGCTGCAAATTACCCTTTTCGTTTTATTACTAGTATTAATCTTGATATAACAGCTTGTAGGAAGAAATAAACCCACAGGTGTTTATTACCATTTATTAATAGTTCGGCAGGTTTTCCACGATACAGTTTAAGTACATTTAAGTGATCAATCTGAGTACTATTTTGGTCGTTGGAATCGATATTACTTTGTTGTCCTTTTACTTGGTTCTTTTGCCGATCGTCACGTGGTTGGTTCCGTTATCAGCTCGTTTCTTTTGGAGAGGCAGCAGACACTTGACTCAACAGGTCCTGGCCATAGCCTCATGCTAGGATCAGCCTAGATTCTCACAATTAACACTATGACATCCAGCAGGTGGTTGGACCTAGCCACCGGCCACACATAAAGAAAACAGAACAGACAGAACTTCATGAATGCTCAACTTATATACACATGCAATTCTGATCATGTGATATTTGTTGACCAATCATTTGACAATATGTAAATGAACATAACCTCCCGGGTCACCATATAAGTATGGGCACCCCGGGAAACATGTCAAAATCATTTTATTGCTATGCTCAACATTGGGCCATTTCACAGGATTAATGTGCCAATGTTGAGCTATGCAATAACCATTAAAAGAATATTAAAAGTATCGAAAGTGTGAATAAAATTGGACTTTTGCTGTCAAAAGTGCAATGCATCTTTGGAATATTTATTAAAAAGAAAATAGAAAGAAGACAGAATGATGACAGAATTATTGAGGCTGGTTGTATTTCCCAGGCTCCTCTGACCACACATGCAGTCGTCTTGCTTCGTTGCTTAGCAACGGCATGAACGAAACATTCCTCTCTTGTTTCTAAAAAGGGGAGGTGAAAGAGAAGGGAGAGAACAGGTGCAATGATGTCAAATGTATGGCGTCACGGCATTGTTATTAAGTCATGAGGACAGGGTCCTCACACACCCTCCAACTTAAAGTGAAGCATGTCCTCATGCTTCGACAGACAAGTCAGCACCAAAATAAAAGAGGAAAATAGTGAAAGCTACCCTTGTGATTTGTTTACATTCGTATTTCATGTCACATGCCGTTAAACTTTTCACGTCTAGAAAAGAATAAAACAATTTTTAACCACCCAAGCATATCATGTTAATTATTTCACACAACCCTTACACGGCCCTTATGCTTTTAAACTTTTAACAACCCCCTTTTTCTATTCACCCTACTCTTATTTTCACACCCTATCATAAATCTTTCAATCGCACCTAACCCTTTCCTATTCACTGTAAGTTTCTTTCAGAGCTATTATCTTATCATATTTCCATCTCTTACGAAATCCTACAATCATTTTTATACCCATACTATTACTAATGACCATATTTCTCTTCTAATTTCCATTAAGCTTACCAACCCAACTTTATTTCAGTCTATCCATTTTAACTTATTTCTTTCTTGTAAAATCCCATCTACTATTGCTGCAAAGTCTGCATGCAGGCATTCAAAAGAGTAAGATAGAATTAAGATGAAGACTAAATTCAATATGAAAGATATTTTTTACAAAACAATATAAAAACAATACGAGAAGTTACGAAATTAAAAATCTTTCAATCTTTCGAAATCAGACCAGTAAAAAAAACATTTCCACTATCAAAACAAATTTAAAATACAAAATTTGACACAATCATCAAAAATAAAAAATACCGCGAAACTCAGATCGATCTGTATGAAAATGATTCGATACAAAATAATATCAATGTTATATAAACGCAAAAACGATTAGAAAATGAAGTGACTGTTTTCATTTTCTTTTAAGAATCGAAATGAAAAGGTAAATGACAAGGAGCAAACAAAACAAACAAAAAAAAAGAAAAAGAAAAAAACGAAAACGAACTGAAACGATAAAAAAACATTAAAAAACAGTAACGAAGCGATCTGAAACGAGACAAAGGAACATCATTAACACAGAGGTTGTTTATGATCTGATCCCTCATTTGCGAGTCCGAAAAGGGAAAATGTCCCTGCCTATTGATATGCATTTCTAGCAGGGCTCTCATTTCAGGAAATCCTTCCACGAAAACCCGACGTTTCTCTAGGTAGGTAATTCGTCTCTTAGCGTCCCAGGTGCCCATATTCCTCAATACTTCGATATCGGATACGGTCGGGGCATGGGGTGGGTCGTCCAAAACTTGATCGAACAGCAGAGGCTCACGAGCCACCAAAGCCATAGATCCGTTCCCAGGTGACGAGGCTTGGTTTGCGAAGGCATTGGCCCTGATAATTGGCCCGATCTCTCGTCCAAATCCTCGCGAACGAGGCGGGTCGATAATGATAGGCACCCTTCACGACCTCCGGAACTTTTTCTTTTTCCATTTTTAAAGCTGCGATTTCCGCTTTCATCTCGGCTAACTGTACCTTCAGTTCAGTCATACAGGCGGAGTAGTTTTTGGAGAGATGCTCATTCGATCCATCGTTGTATTGATTATCTCATCCAACTCTGCCGAACTCTCCATAAGTTCAAAGACAATACTTTGGCCAAGAGCGGTGTCTCCCTTTGAAATTGCCGACGTTTTGTTTTATTGGACAATTTTTTTGATGATGTCACTAGGCTCTTCTGCTCCTGAGTCTCCAATTTCCCATTGACTTTCGTATGCAATCGTTTTAATATCTCATCATCTGTTTCATCAATGTCCGCATAACGTTCTTCTGACTTCCGGTCTTTTAGGTCCGTGAGGTCATCTTCCGTCTCCAGTGCGTCGTCGTACCGTTCGTTTCTTCTCCACGTTTTCCAGGTTTCTTCATACCTTTCGTCAATTTCGGCCGAATCCAGCGGTGTGCAAGTGGAAATTCTTCCTTCAGATTTCATTTTATGGGTAAGCGTAACGTTTTTGTCGGTAATAAATAAATTTAATTTATGAGATCCGCAAATGGTCCAGCCACTGCTTCGTTCCGTTGTAGATAAAGGCTCTATAATCCAGACGCCATTTTTCTACCAAAGCAGGGCATCGCTTCCGTCCCTTCAATCAATGACGTAGGTAAGTTTCCATCTTAACATTCTCCACTGTGATGTTTTTCTGGAGGAGCTAATGACGTATCACCAGCTGGGTGCCTGAGGCGTTTACACTCATTTGAACCTCCTGTAGCCATTTTTGCATCAAATTCAAATTTTTCTGTTTCTCAGTAGTTTTTCATCCTTAGAACGATTTCTTTCAACGTATCGAATAGTGTAGACATGAGGCAAGTTACTGAACGTCGAAATTTCTTCGTTTTGCTCTCACTTCGCAGCTTCGATGATATCGTTTCAAGTTGACTACGTTGAAGGTATCTCGGGCTAACTTTCCTCTTCTGTCCGTAAATTCGACTTCGTATACCAAATCCTTTGTAAGGTAGTGCTAATTTATGCGTTAAACCAAGTTTCGGAGCGTGATCGTAAATCAAAACTTCATCTCCTACGTTGAACTCTTCTGGTTTTCTTCTCTTTGAATCGTATTTTTTTTGTAGCTCTTGCGCAGCTTTCAAGTTAGCGTGGGTGATCTCAAGCTCAGGATGACTCAAAGGGTTACTCTCTTCTCGGGAAGCGATCACGGCAGCGGATGGCACAACGTCAATCGGCTCTCGAGCTCTTCTTCCAAACATTAGCTTGAAGGGTGTGTACCTAATTGAAGATTGTATGGCTGTATTGTAAGCCCATACAGCATCATCAAGAACTCCATGCCAATCAGTTTGTAGCTTTTCAGGGTCAAGGCACCTTCGTACAATTTCTATCAGTGTTCTATTACATCTTTCGGCGAATCCATCTGCATGTGGATGATAAGCCGTTGTGTAATGTTGCTTGATTCCTAGCCTCTTTAGACATGTATCCACCTTTTTGCTAGCAAATTGTGTTCCTCGATCAGATATATCTGCAGGCGTTCCAAATCCTCTCTCAAAGTTATTTCAAATAAAAGTGATGATCGACGAAGCGTACAGCTTTTGCAATCAAAAATCTTGTTGAATAATCAACAGCAACCTGTATGTGCTGAACTTTTGCAGTGGAAGACGTCATTGGTCTGACGAAATCCATTCCCCATTTCTCGACAGGTCTCTCCACACAAATGGGTTCTAGAAATCCTTGAGGTTTTAGAGGTGTCTTCTTTGACTGTTGACATATCACAAGTCTTGATATATTCGAAAGTGTCCTTCATTTTCTTCCAGAAAAACCTCTTGTATAATCTTCCATACGTTTTCATCATGTACCATTTCCAAAGTCTGCTTTCGTAATTGCTTCGGCACGACTGTTAACAAGATCGGTTGCGAGGTACCCAAAACATTAGCGTACAACAATCTCTAAAAATCGAATACTTTTTGCTCAGGGTGGAATTCGGTTGCTCCATTAATTTGTGGCAAATTTCTGAAATTTCTGGGTCTTTCTGTTGCTCCTCAGCCCAATTCCAGGCTGGTAGTACAGCATATATGGCTCCATCACCCATGTCGTGTTCGATAGTAACAGGCAAATTCTCATCTTGTGGCATGTCCACTGGATTCTGTGACAAACTATCTGCATCCACATCAGTAATTCCTTTTTTGTACTCAACTTTGTAATGATACTCTTCCAGCAATAACTGCCATCTTCCTAATCTTCCTTGTAAGCGTGGTGCTTTTCTCAGGTAACATAGGGAACTGTGGTCAGTGACAACTGTGAAATCGCGGTTGAACAGATAAGGCCTGAATTTTGTGATCCGAAAGATGACAGCAAGGCACTCTTTCCGTTGTCGTATACCGTGTTTCAGCATCATGTAACGTTCTACTAGCGAAAGCCAAAACTCTTTTAACATCTTTCTTTTGCTGGTACAATACAACTCCCAATCCATGATCGATTGCATCAGTGTGGAGCGATATTTTGGCTGTTGGGTCGTACATGACCATAACTGGCACTTCGATCAGAAGGGCTTTAATTCGTTTGAAAGCTCGATCTGTCTCGTCAGTCCATTTAAACTCATTCTCTTTCTTGGTCAAATTGGTCAGTGGTTTAGCGGCGTGGGCAAAATCTTTTATAAAACGCCGGTAATATCCTGCCAACCCAAGAAAACTTCTGACAGCTATAACATTCTTCGGCTGTGGAAAATCTCTAACGGCAATGACTTTGTCTGTCTTCTTATGGTGCGACTCCATCTTCGCTAATGATGTGTCCCAGATATGACACCTTGTTGTACCCGAAGAAACATTTCTTCAGTTGTAACGACAAGTTCGCCTTCCGTAGCAGTTCCAAAATCGTTCGCAGCCTTCTCACAAAACTTTCAAACGGCCGTCCGAATACAATGATGTCCAAGTAGACGAGGCAAGTTTCCCACTTTTGGTCTGCAAGTAAAACATCCAATGCACGTTGCATCGTTGCGGGTGCGTTGCAAAGACCAACAGGCATCTTCCTGAATTCATAAAGTCCACACGGGCTTATGATGCTGTCTTTTCTTGATCTTCGTCTTTGACTCTAATCTGCCAGTATCCACTCGCTAAATCCAACGTGGCAAAATATTTACTGTTCGCAAGTGAGTCCAATGCATCATCTATGCGTGGTGGCGGATACGTATCCATTTTTGTATCAGCATTTAGCTTCCGATAATCCACACAAAAGCGCGGTGTCTTCCATCCTTTCGCACAATTACGACAGGACTTGCATAAGGGCTCTTTGAAGGTCGGATAACTCCTGCATCCAGCATTTCTTTTATCTCATTTTTCATGATTTCACGTGCTTCGGGCACTGCATCGCAATGGCTGTCTTACTGGATGTGCATCACCAGTATCAATCGCATGCTCTGTCAGGTTGGTTTCTCCCAACTCACTTAGATCAAAAGCAAACAATTTCTGATATTCAAGGAGTAAATCTTTCATAGCCTTCCTCTGCTCAGTATTGAGGTTAGGTCCTAGATTTAGACAATCCTCGAATCTGTCTTTCTCCTATGGTGCCTCTGATAGTCTTTTCCCCGTCTACCGGTTCTGTACGGACTGTGGGTAGATCTACATGACATCCGTCATTTCCATGTACTCTTTGAGTTGTAGATTCTGCCTCGATCGTCGATCCTTGAGGTAGATTAGTATTCAAAGTCTCCTCATTGGTCACGTGAAGGGCCGTGTCAAGTATTTCTGCAGTGCCAACTCCTTGATGGGCACCAAGTGTCAAAGTATTTGAGGTGGTATTTCGGACCAACACCTTCAGCTTCCGTCGATCATCAATCTCCAGTATGCCGGGTGCAGTCATGATTCCTTTTTTCTCCCAAACCTCTGGGTTTACATCGATCAAGACCATTTCTCCTTTCTTAGCGCAGTCATCGCTTCGAACTTGAACAACTTGTTCTTCGCAGGGATCAAGACGAATTTTTTTAATCAAGCGCAAAGTCAAAGGGTTTCCTTCTACAGTCGGGGTGGTGGGTATGATCATCGAACCATAATCGCATTGTCTCCTAGATGAGTTGATCTGCCTATCTCTCTAGTCTCTTGTAAATCCTTGGCGCTTCAGGTACTGCATCTTCAATTGGAACATAGGTATATATGTGGTCAGTACTCTCAATAATTCCAGAAGTTCCTCCCTCCATCATATATCCTCTTTGAAGTAGATCGCTCGTTTTTCCATATCAATCATTAATCGAAACGCAGCTCCGAGGTCGTTTCCTAACAAAGCCTCGAGTTGTCCATTGATAATCATAATCTGTGTTGTTGCCAGCTTCTTATAGAGTCGTACATTGACCTCTGCTGATCCAGCAATTCGGATTCTCGATCCACCAACTGCATTCACTGCTTCTTCAGCTGGAGCTCGGTCAATCTTTAGGCCAATCATCTTAGCAACTTTTTCGCTTAGTATGCTTATGTCAGCTCCTGATTCAACCATCATTTCTACAGCTACTCTATTCATCTTAACGAAAATTCTCGGAGGGCCAAACTCCGGAATTCTTGACTGAATTGCCGCTGGTTCCGTTATTGTCATCACAATCTCTTGCTTCTCAGTTGCATCTACATCATGTCCTCCAACAGTATCTTCACACTGTTGTCACCGTTCCTCTCGTCAGGAATGAATTCAATACCTTCGCAAGCTTCTAGACCGCATCAAAGTCAAGGTTATGGACTGTGTCGGGGGATGAGCTATCTTGGCTACTGTTGCCGATTCACTATCTCTCGTGCCTCTTGGGTTGTTAGAGGTGGATCTCTGCTAATCTGCAGGACATCCGATGACGAAGGGCGCTTCCACTGACCACTTCCTTTCATCCTTACTCTACTTAACTCCATCATCTGCAGGTGCTCAATTCTCTCATCCTGCAGTACTCACCGTTGCTTTTCTGGGCTTGACATTCCTTACCAACTTTTTTTCCGAGGTTAAGGGTTCAGATACAGGCGGTCCGACACTCGGTTCGTCCTCCGCCTGTCCTAGTTTAACAGGTGATTCTCAGTAGTGCTTGGGACAACAGGCAGAGTTGGGACCAGAATCCTAACTCCATGTAGATTCGCATACTTCATTTCTTTTTGGGTCAGGTGGCGGACAGTAGGTGGGGCGGTAATGGTGCTAGTAACGGCGATTGCGGCTGCCTTCTCGACTTCCTGCTGTTGTTTCCAAGTCTCCATAATGTCTAACTGCAGAGTTAGGAGGTCCGTTCTGACGCTCAGGGCAATTTTTGATCAGGTGTCCAGTCTTTTGACAGTTGAAACATTGTCGCATATCTGGTTCTTGAAAATTCTTATCTTGCCCATAATTCCTTCCTCGGTTTCCTTGGTTCTGCTACTGCTGCTGTGGCTGTCGCTGCGGTTGTATTTGCGTTTGCGGGTTCGCTGGCTGCTGCTGTGGCTCCTGACCATAATTCTTTTTTTTCTTTCGACCGTTATTCTGCGTTTGCAGTTGTTGTCCTCCCGTCTGTTCGTTCGCGTGTGTTTGAGGTTGCACTTCTTGAGCTTGTGGAGTCTGTTGCTGCGGTTGGTTGGACTGTTGATTTTTGGGAATATTCCGGCTCTTTATAGACAGTTGACCCATAGCAATCAAATCTTGTTCCATCCAATGTGCTCGCTCCATGTACTCTTCAGCTGTCATCGGGGGCAATCCACAAAGTTTTGCAGAGATTTCTTTGCGCATACCTCTACTCAGTTGAGATATTCGCAGTTCATCTCTATTTGGAGTTATTCTATCACAAAGCTCCATACATTACACAAATTGATATTAGGGCTCATCATCACGTTGGACCAAGCTCTGGAGTTGCTTCATCTATTGCCGTCCGTGATTCACTCTTCCAAACTTCTTCACAACGTGCATTCTCATGTCAACCCATGTCGTGATCAGCTGTTTCCATTACCAAACTCAAAAATCTTAAAGCGTAACCATCCAGACACGACGAGAACTAACTACAGCGCTTGTTGGCAGACCATCGGTGTAGACGCGCTTTAGCTTCGAAATTCTCTAAATATTCGTGAATGTCTTCTAACCCATTAAATCTCTTAAAGCCTTAAAGAGGATGCCGCGCGCCAGTCTGTCTCCATTGTCAGTCGCAGGGAGGAGCACGGGTCCATGCAGGTTCATTTAAGGGTACAGGGGTTACGTTTCGCTCAGTTCTATCGGTCTCTGTGCATTTGTTTGGGTTGAAGTTGTTGGCTCCGGTTCCAAATTCGGGGGTCCCAAACTCGCTTCTGCAGCCATCGGTGTCCTAAGATGAGGCGACGAACAATGTACAGGCCCAAAACAATTCATCAAATTTTCAAACAGAAAGGCTCGCTGCTCTGGCGTATATTTAAGCATCAAAAGGCCCATAGCGGAAACCTCTTGCTCCATATTCATAGCACCATGTGGAGTAATTGAAATCGTTGGACTCACCTTACCATGGTGTACAAGGTCAGATGGATGTCCTTCGGTGTTCTCAACATCCACAGAAGCAGTTGCTGTTTTCATAATTGATTCTTCTTGTGTTGTTTCCATTGTTGCACAGTTCCAAACACAATTCCAGTTGATTATTCACTCACAGTTCATACACAGTTCAAACACAATTCCAAAATTCTTCCACACATTCAGTCCAGTTCAATTTCATAAAAACCGCACAAAATTCGATTTTTTAAAAATAGAACAAAATTCAAAAAAAGTTTTTTTAAACCGAACAGCTGGTAAAATACACACAGCTGTTATCAAAAACTTCAAATTCAGAACATTATCATTCAAAACTCGATATCCACGCATCGTTGCATCTTTAAACCGATTCTCTCATGGTGTATTCTTTGAAATTCTGTTCTGCCAACATTTTCTGAGGGAGAGATTGTATGGGTCTCGTGTTCCTGTGTTGCAGTTTTTCCATGACTGCTTTTAACTTCTTGATTTTCATTTTAAACATCTGCTTGAGTGTTTGGTGGGCTTCAACCCGAGTTCTAATGTTGGTTCCTGATCTCTCCTTTTGGCTTCTCTTTCTTGTTCTCAGGTGCTTCCTCAGCATGTCTAGCTGTTCTGTCCACCACCTACATCTCCACCTTCCTTCAACACTTCTTACTCACCTCTACAGATGTTAGTTTTCAGCTTCCATTAAAATGTTGCTCCATTGCTTTCATCCATTATTTTTATGTGGTTGCAGAATAACCCCCAGTCTGCTCTTCCAGTTCCACTTCTTGGTCTCTTTGGTACCTTTCCATGGAAGCATGATGTTAAAGTGGATGTGTTTATGGTCACTTAAGTTGACTTTCATCACTTCCCAGTTTATTCCTGTGAGTGTGAGGTCAATGCAACTAATTCTATTCAATGAGCAGAAGGTTGGGCCCTCATCTGCTTGTTTTCTACCTCGAGTTCGTGGTGAACAATAAATTCTAGCAATTGGTCGCCTCTTGCATTAGCACACTGGGTGCTTTGCATTGAAGTCACCTATGATTAGCATCAGTTCCCACCTTTTGGTTAAGAGGACTGCCATATATTCTCCATTATGCTCTCCAGGTTTCCAGTTGGTTAAGCATAGATGTTTATTACTGTTAAGGCTCCTCCTGTCATCTGGATACATGGAGTGACTGTTCAACAGTGGTATTTTTAAAATGTCTCCTCTTGACTACCATTACCACTTCTGCATTCTTGTGATTTTTACAGTCCTGTTATTCCTTCTTTGATTGTCTATGACTATTAGAAAGAATAACCATTCTGTCTTGGTTCATAAATAGAAAAAGGAAATAAAAAGGTAGATAACAAGTTATAGAATATTTTTCTTACTGTTCATATGGCCATTTCGGTGCAGTCTCCCAAAAATTGAAAAAAAACTGAGTCCACTATGGAAGCTCAATGTTGAACAGCCAAGAGTGTTCTGAGTGCTGCAAATTTGCTTAAGAGACAGTTTCTCAGAATAAACCAAGTTGACTTAGGGCCAATGGTTTCATACCCTAAAAGTCAAAGAAATATGCATGCAAATATGCTGTCATAAATCCTAAAATATGCACTTTTGGATATCATTTGCACAATAATTTTTTGGGGGGATTGCAATATGCAAGAAAAAAGATAAATTTTCAAATTTAAAATTATGCAGATTGTTATGGAGCAGTGCTTTATACACAGGCATTTGGAAATCAGGACAAACAAGTTGGCTCTGCCCTTTTTATGACGACGGGCAACTTCTAATTGGTTTGTTGCGTGGTTCGATGTTGAAATGGGTGGAACATGTGACGGCAGACTACATAACCAACCAATTAGAAATTGCCGATCGTCATAAAAAAGGCGGAGCCAACTTGTGTTCATCCCGATTTCTAAATGCCTGTGCTTTATACTTCAAGAAAGTGTGTTCTACATCACAAGATGTAACTGGTCCCGCTTAAAACATGCAATATCAGAAATAGACAAACTGATATCTTCATTAAGATTTTCACCGTTCAAAACTGCACAAATCTTCCGGAACTCTTTATAGCCTTTATTTTTTGTAATACAGTTGACAATTTCTTTGTTGCTTCTTTAGAAGTATTCCCAGTAGTATATTTTAAATTGTCTTGCAGTTCTTGAATGACTGATAATTTGTTCAGTTTCTTGAACTAAAATAGAAAAATCGTAATTTTTCTAGAAAAAAAGTGCATGCAAAATACAAATACCCTTAAGTATGCAATAATATGCAAAATAAAACTAGTGTCATTCGATTTCATATCACATTAATCGTGCTTAAATCTGACAGCATGAAATATAAAGCAGCAAAAAGAATATGCATTTTCATAAAACCGTTGGCCCTACTTTTAGCCAATGGTTCATTCTTGTTTCGTCACTTTTAGCAGGATTCAGCTCCGGCCAGAACACTTGGTTGTTAACTCTGTTACCTAGAGTTTTCTCAAGTTTCAAGATTTAGGTTACTTGACAGCTGTCCAAAAGAAGTGTCAAGGTTCTAATGTTTTTTGTCAGCCAAATACTTACCTTTTTATGCTGTTTGCTTCTCATATTAACCTTGTTTGGATGGTTAGTTCTTAATGTTAATTCAAATATTATTTATTTAAATATTTGAACTGACCCATTTTTTCATAACTTTGGCCTATCACTTTCATCAGGAATTTGTGCAGTGAGACATGCTTTTTATAAAAAAAAAACAGCATCCATTGCTGTATACCTGAAAAAACATAAATGTAACAATACAAACTGAAAATACTTTCAGAACTAGAACACTTTCAGCCACATTTCATGTTAGGCCTAATAACAAAATGGACCTGCAAGTGAATGGTGTGACTTGTGGGCCACAATCCAATTTTGGTCATTTACATAAATTTACAAATGAAAAGTATGTTCACAGTCATTGAATGTTTCTTTACTCACCAAAATAGCTGACTGATATAAAATTTTCAACTTTGAATGCAAAAAAACCTGAAAAATGTACTTGTGGAAATCCTGTAATGGTGGCATCCTTCAACAGTTGGTGTGCAATAATAATACAATAGGTTGTTTTTTGTTTGTATTACAAAATATAGGGAAAATATGCCATCTAGTGCATACAGTAGTTTGTTACTTGAGTGCACATGTATGCAACATTGAAGTAAACCACAATTGAAATGCATTGCAGTTAACATATTAGTTTGTTACCTAGAAGTTGACATATGCAATACATGGTTAATAATTTTGTCCAAGCTTTCCATAACCGTTTTTTGTTTGCTCCTGTTGAAGTAGATTTTGCTACTTTGTTCTCTGCTCACCACCACCTTGATTTGCTCTACTTGTTTATAAATGGGTTTCAGGGGTCTGACTGGATATGATCTCTTGGATTTGCTGCTCTTCTACTGGTTCTTGCTCTTTCTTTTTGTGCTAAGTCATAATGTTTGTTTTGCATTAAGTCTCCTCGAGTTTTATGCTTGCAACTGATGTCCACAGTCCTAAACCCCCGGCACTGCCCATACTCGATAATTTTGTATACTTGGTTCCAACCATCTTACTTGTTTGTCTCAGCTGTCTATTAATTCCCTCTTCACTCATCACTCGACATTTTTGATAAACGTGTCCTTAAGTCTTAGCTTCCGACCATGTCCCATTTCTGTGTTCATTCTACAGTATTCAGCAATGCAATCCTTCCTTGGCAAATCTAGGGTACACACTCTTCTCCCACTCATCTTTGAATTGCACTTTTCATTCTTTTGAAATAATGCTAACAGGGTCCAGCCCACTTGCCCTTTAATCCTGGCCAAAGCGGGAGGCCGAGCAGCCCATTTCATGGTTACAGAAGCACTTACTCTTTGCACCATAGAGGCTAGACCACTGCCAAATAACTGGTTGGCATATTGTACTTTGGCTTTCACAGTCTAATCCACTCTGGGTTACAGTAGTATTGTCTGCATCCTTAGTTAATATCTCCAGGTGCAGCATATGCTACCTCCAGTGCGGGCTAGCAAAAGAGCATAGACTGGTTGTGGATGGTCTGATGTTTGAATTTTGAATTTGAATTTGAAAAATTACTCTGCAAGCAGCCATAAAGGCCTATGGCAGAGGGACCAGAGTAAGTACAGCATAGAAAATGCATTGTCAAAACCAGAAAATATAAAACCCCAATGATATAAACCCAACAACAATTTCAATATTTTTTTAATGCTGCAAATATATGCATTGTCAAAACAAAACAAAATTATGACTACCATAAAATACGTTTTTCCTGCACAAATTCTCCGGCAAGCGAGTTCCATTGTCGAATCGCCCTAGGGACAAATGACAAATGTTGCAAAGTGGTTTCCGCAAGATTGGTGACAAGCACCGGGATAGGAATGTTTAAGTTGTAGTTCTATAAGAAAAGAAATGCAACTCAGGGTAGAATATTGTCTATTAGTAAAGTTTATCTCTGAGGCCATGCTGGCTTGTTTGGGCTCATGCCGATAGTCCTCAGATGACCCGATAAGCTCCAAAAGCACCACAAGGCTGACAAGTCATGGGCAAGTGTAGAAGTGAGTAGTGGAGGGCGTATGGGACATTTTGACTGTTTTTTTGTATGTGTTGTGGGGAGTGTACTGTGGGAAGGGTGGGGTCCAGGAAGGATTCTAACACTGTTTGTCTACTGGTAACTCGCACTGCGTTTTCATCCGAATCTCTGTCTTGTTGCTGGGTTTTCGCCCGAATCTCTTTCTTGTGGCTGGGTTTTCGCCCGAATTTCTTTCTTGTGGCTGGGTTTTCGCCCGAATTCCTGTCTTGTGGCTGGGTTTTCGCCCGAATTCCTGTCTTGTGGCTGGGCTTTCGCCCGAATTCCTGTCTTGTGGCTGGGCTTTTGCCCGAATTCCTGTCTTGTGGCTGGGCTTTCGCCCGAATTCCTGTCTTGTGGCTGGGCTTGCGCCCGAATTCCTGTCTTGTGGCTGGGCTTTCGCCCGAATTCCTGTCTTGTGGCTGGGCTTTCGCCCGAATTCCTGTCTTGTGGCTGGGCTTTCGCCCGAATCCGTGTCTTGTGGCTGGGCTTTCGCCCGAATCCGTGTCTTGTGGCTGGGCTTTCGCCCGAATCCGTGTCTTGTGGCTGGGCTTTCGCCCGAATCCGTGTCTTGTGGCTGGGCTTTCGCCCGAATCCGTGTCTTGTGGCTGGGCTTTCGCCCCCGAATCCGTGTCTTGTGGCTGGGCCTTCGCCCCCGAATCCGTGTCTTGTGGCTGGGCCTTCGCCCCCGAATCCGTGTCTTGTGGCTGGGCCTTCGCCCCCGGATCCGTGTCTTGTGGCTGGGCCTTCGCCCCCGGATCCGTGTCTTGTGGCTGGGCCTTCGCCCCCGGATCCGTGTCTTGTGGCTGGGCCTTCGCCCCCGGATCCGTGTCTTGTGGCTGGGCCTTCGCCCCCGGATCCGTGTCTTGTGGCTGGGCCTTCGCCCCCGGATCCGTGTCTTGTGGCTGGGCCTTCGCCCCCGGATCCGTGTCTTGTGGCTGGGCCTTCGCCCCCGGATCCGTGTCTTGTGGCTGGGCCTTCGCCCCCGGATCCGTGTCTTGTGGCTGGGCCTTCGCCCCCGGATCCGTGTCTTGTGGCTGGGCCTTCGCCCCCGGATCCGTGTCTTGTGGCTGGGCCTTCGCCCCCGGATCCGTGTCTTGTGGCTGGGCCTTCGCCCCCGGATCCGTGTCTTGTGGCTGGGCCTTCGCCCCCGGATCCGTGTCTTGTGGCTGGGCCTTCGCCCCCGGATCCGTGTCTCGTGGCCGGGCCTTCGCCCCCGGATCCGTGTCTCGTGGCCGGGCCTCCGCCCCCGGATCCGTGTCTCGTGGCCGGGCCTCCGCCCCCGGATCCGTGTCTCGTGGCCGGGCCTCCGCCCCCGGATCCGTGTCTCGTGGCCGGGCCTCCGCCCCCTCCCCCGGATCCGTGTCTCGTGGCCGGGCCTCCGCCCCCTCCCCCGGATCCGTGTCTCGTGGCCGGGCCTCCGCCCCCTCCCCCGGATCCGTGTCTCGTGGCCGGGCCTCCGCCCCCCTCCCCCGGATCCGTGTCTCGTGGCCGGGCCTCCGCCCCCCTCCCCCGGATCCGTGTCTCGTGGCCGGGCCTCCGCCCCCCTCCCCCGGATCCGTGTCTCGTGGCCGGGCCTTCGCCCCCGGATCCGTGTCTCGTGGCCGGGCCTTCGCCCCCGGATCCGTGTCTCGTGGCCGGGCCTTCGCCCCCGGATCCGTGTCTCGTGGCCGGGCCTTCGCCCCCGGATCCGTGTCTCGTGGCCGGGCCTTCGCCCCCGGATCCGTGTCTCGTGGCCGGGCCTTCGCCCCCGGATCCGTGTCTCGTGGCCGGGCCTTCGCCCCCGGATCCGTGTCTCGTGGCCGGGCCTTCGCCCCCGGATCCGTGTCTCGTGGCCGGGCCTTCGCCCCCGGATCCGTGTCTCGTGGCCGGGCCTTCGCCCCCGGATCCGTGTCTCGTGGCCGGGCCTTCGCCCCCGGATCCGTGTCTCGTGGCCGGGCCTTCGCCCCCGGATCCGTGTCTCGTGGCCGGGCCTTCGCCCCCGGATCCGTGTCTCGTGGCCGGGCCTTCGCCCCCGGATCCGTGTCTCGTGGCCGGGCCTTCGCCCCCGGATCCGTGTCTCGTGGCCGGGCCTTCGCCCCCGGATCCGTGTCTCGTGGCCGGGCCTTCGCCCCCGGATCCGTGTCTCGTGGCCGGGCCTTCGCCCCCGGATCCGTGTCTTGTGGCTGGGCCTCCGCCCCCGGATCCGTGTCTCGTGGCCGGGCCTCCGCCCCCGGATCCGTGTCTCGTGGCCGGGCCTCCGCCCCCGGATCCGTGTCTCGTGGCCGGGCCTCCGCCCCCGGATCCGTGTCTCGTGGCCGGGCCTCCGCCCCCGGATCCGTGTCTCGTGGCCGGGCCTCCGCCCCCGGATCCGTGTCTCGTGGCCGGGCCTCCGCCCCCGGATCCGTGTCTCGTGGCCGGGCCTCCGCCCCCGGATCCGTGTCTCGTGGCCGGGCCTCCGCCCCCGGATCCGTGTCTCGTGGCCGGGCCTCCGCCCCCTCCCCCGGATCCGTGTCTCGTGGCCGGGCCTCCGCCCCCTCCCCCGGATCCGTGTCTCGTGGCCGGGCCTCCGCCCCCTCCCCCGGATCCGTGTCTCGTGGCCGGGCCTCCGCCCCGCCCCCCCGGATCCGTGTCTCGTGGCCGGGCCTCCGCCCCGCCCCCCCGGATCCGTGTCTCGTGGCCGGGCCTCCGCCCCGCCCCCCCGGATCCGTGTCTCGTGGCCGGGCCTCCGCCCCGCCCCCCCGGATCCGTGTCTCGTGGCCGGGCCTCCGCCCCCCCCCCCCGGATCCGTGTCTCGTGGCCGGGCCTCCGCCCCCCCCCCCCGGATCCGTGTCTCGTGGCCGGGCCTCCGCCCCCCCCCCCCGGATCCGTGTCTCGTGGCCGGGCCTCCGCCCCCCTCCCCCGGATCCGTGTCTCGTGGCCGGGCCTCCGCCCCCCTCCCCCGGATCCGTGTCTCGTGGCCGGGCCTCCGCCCCCCTCCCCCGGATCCGTGTCTCGTGGCCGGGCCTCCGCCCCCCTCCCCCGGATCCGTGTCTCGTGGCCGGGCCTCCGCCCCCCACCCCCGGATCCGTGTCTCGTGGCCGGGCCTCCGCCCCCCTCCCCCGGATCCGTGTCTCGTGGCCGGGCCTCCGCCCCCCTCCCCCGGATCCGTGTCTCGTGGCCGGGCCTCCGCCCCGCCCCCCCGGATCCGTGTCTCGTGGCCGGGCCTCCGCTTGGTAGGACTCTGAAGCCTTTACTTTTACTAGTAAGGTGCCTTGACCAGTGATTCGTTTTAGCCTGAACTTTCAGATTCTCTTCCGGTTGTATGCACTGGGGCAGTTGAGTGTGGTGAAATTTCTGCAGAACACTCCTGACATAAGTCTCGATTCATAAACTTTGAAGTTAGGTCTCGGATTACTTTCATGAGTCATGGAGTTCCACCCTGGTTGTGGCCTATCATGGCATCATGTTGACCGGCTATGACAAGCAAGCAGTTTAACAGTCTGATCACCTAATTCTATTGTGGTATCTGTCTAACCACGGCAATTTTAGATCGTGTGATGCCCCAATTCAAAGGGGTTTGGCCATGGCCTTGATCATAAGTTGGAGCTGCTTTGCCAGATCTTTTGCGATCCTTACGTGAGCTCCGGTGTCTGCTAATATCCGGACCTCTTCCATGAACATTGGGTAATTTTGGACTTCTATCACTAGCACTGTGAGAGACCTTCTTTGGAACAGTTGGTAATCAGTTGTTGGTATAGGTTTTTCAGCATTTTACAGTAGCAACGTTGGCCTTGTAGTAGAGGTCCACCACCAGGTGTCAAGATGGCTGCGATGCAATCGTTTTTAATTGAAAAACGGTTTTTTAACGTTTTATCTCCAGTAATAATAATTATAATAATAATAATTAATAGAAAAATAATTTCGCGTTTTAAGCTTACAAAAAGAAAACATCATGAAGCCATTAGAATAATGCATGTGCTCATTTTTATGTGATTGTTCTAAGTCGTTTTTAGTGGGAGTTCAAATGTTTGTGAGACGGTTTTTGATCTAATGGGATTTAACATGGGGTTAAAGAAAAGAACGATTTTGAACCTTGTTTAAAATTAGGACTTTTTCAAAAATTATGTAAACCGAGCACGTAAAGAACAATAATTTTTATTGCATTTTGTACTTTACTGTATTATAATTGAGTGATTGTGAGGCAAATTCTTGCAGTTTTAGTAACACCATATAATAACACTAATTTGTCTCGTTGTCATCTGCTCAAAACAACAAAATGGACGTGTATCTGGGCTCTTAAATTAAATGCAATTTGGCCATTTTTGAGATGACGCTATTTTTAAACTCAGCCTGTGTGGGCTGCCAGACCAGCTGATCTTGCTTAGTGTCTCCACTCTTTAAGTTTTCATGTATTCCATCCTTCTATATACGAGCGTATTTCGGGTTAAATCGGCATGTTGCTGGCTCTAGGACTATGGCTGCTCATGCACAAGTTTCCCACAGTTTACATCAATTTTTATTTGACCACATTTTGTCAATTGTGAAGTCTTCCACAGTTGATTCAACTGAAAGTTAGGTTTGCGTGAATATCAGTGTTCACTATATTTCTATATACCGGTACACTAGTATATAAAGGTTACTTATCAATTACTTTTCAATTACAACTAACCTGGTCCCTACAGGTAACAGTACCACCACAGTAATACCTCTGTATGGTTCATCTAACAAAGTGTACTAATGATAATGATTTTCAAATTTGAAAAATTACTCTGCAAGAAGCCATAAAGGCCTATGGCAGAGGGATAAGAGTCCAAGTGCAGCATAGAAAATGCATTGTCAAAACCAGAAAATATAAAACCCCATTGATATAAACCCAACAACAATTTCAATATTTATTAATGCTGCAAATATATGCATTGTTAAAACAAAACAAAATTGACCCCCATAAAATGTTTTTCCTGCACAAAATCCTCAGCAAGCGAGTTCCATTGTCGAATCGCCCTAGGGACAAATGACCGGGTAATAAGAATCTGTTCGTGCAAAAATCTCTCCAACTTTGTTAGAGTGGTCATTCCTACCCAAATATAATGCCCTGCATTACCTCTACCTTACCTCTTCGATGTATCTCCACCGTGACGTGGTGAAGAGGCTTAATCCGAAGTTCCATCAGGAAACTAAGGGAACTAAGAGAGGTACAATGCAGCATTTGTGTTGATGAAAAGCCATGAGGCTACAGCTTGATTTGTGCGCACTCCCATGACTGTAGTAGCAAGACAATTTTTTTTAACTCCAACTCACTTAAATACTGTAGAACATGATGTGGCACTTAGGTCGATCAAAAGCTAATAAGCTACCACTTGATTTGCGAGCTCACGCACGAGTCAGTGTATCAAATCTTTTTTGGTCTACCAACACTGCGTGGTAAATAGGCTAATACAAAGTTTCATCTAAAAAACTTTTCTAACTAGTTTACTCCACTGTAGAGTAAAACCCCTAACATAATTATGACTGCCCAAAATTCTGGTTTGTGGACTGCAATAAATGTAGCTGTTCACGTCGGGGTTTGCTAGACATCTGAAAACCCATGCAATAGAGGCACTATATTCTGTTTTCCTCTGCAGCCTTTTTGAAATATATATTAATTTTGTTTTTGTTGAAGCCTTTTTTATTATGGATATAAACAGTTACTCTGGTTCCACCAGATGGCATTCCCTTTTGTTTAGAGGTGCAAGTTACAGTGTAAACTGTGATTCCGGCTTCTCAGGCTTTCTCAGGTCATTACTGTAGTGTTTTATTTTAGAGGTTCGATTGCTTACAAAATTGTTGGCTGGCTCGCCATTTTTCTGCATTTTTACACTTTTGTATGTTGACTGGACAGTACGTAATGTTTCGGTAGTTTTCACATATGGGCCAGTTGCTGGTAAGCAACCAATCTGCCAAATCAGCCCAAATTTCTCTTCAGTTTACTTGTGTAATCAGATAATACTTGCAAAAACTGTTTCAGTAGCGTTCTCCACAAGCACTGAATTTTTATTTCCGAATCTGGACTTCTTGTTTTTTTCTCTCAAAATATTAGCATTCTAATATCACGTGATTATTAACAAAAAATTTTATTTCAATCTCTTCAGATTTAATTTTTATATGAATGTTTTCATTTTTTTGCGCATGATTTATTATGTTCAAAAGTTAATTTAGTTATTTCTATCAAATTAAAGCAATTTAATATTTTGCACACAATCTTTTTTCAAAGGTTTTAGTTTTATTGTGAAGTGTAACATGCCTGGACCTCATTAGAAAATCCATGCTAAGTTTTTGTGTTGTTACAGGTACTTAAGTATTAAAGACCAACTTGCACAGAAAATGTAAAACAGTGACAAATACATAGTGTCAAAACATTCACTGTTCTAGTTAGTGCATCAAAACTCAAAAGTGCCCCATGCATGCCCTGAGCATGCAGTTTTCTTTTTTGGCCCTTGTGATGGGCCCACTGTCAACCACGGCTCAATCATAGATCAAACTGACCAATGATTAACCCTGGTTCCAAAACACTACCATTTTTGGAACCAACTTCTAAGAATATTTAAATTTTGGAGATTTACTTCCAAAATGGCTGCTGAGTCTGTCGTCGAGGTCTTCCCTTGTGATGTGGGTGGAGTCTGGTTATGCTATCTGTCAGGCCTAGAATAATATCGTGTCTTCAGACGGTGCAAACACCCTCTCCCCAAGTTCCTACCGTCGGAAAGGGCATCCCTCGGACTTACCGTCCAAAATGCCAATTTTACCGTCCAAAGTCGGCAATTCACGGTCAAAACCGTGTTTTACCGCCTTCGTACGGCGAAATTTCTTTTTCCCCGGATTCCCACCATCCAAGTTTTCCCCAGCGCCGCGGCGCTCAGACAGGTCAAACCCGCCGGAAAAGGGCTTTCCTTAGTGGTTTGATCACCATGACATTGACCGCATAACACTGTTAACATATAAAAGAAAACTGCCAACAGGCAGGAGAAAGAATTTCTCTTAAAGGCACTTTTGATTAAATCTTCTTCCTGTCTTTTCTGGCCTTCTGGACGCTGAATTTTCGGTTTAACAAACCCACGTGTGGCCGGCGTCCTATGTTTGTATTTTTTGCAAACAATATGGTGTCCAGCCACCAAATTCACCATCTTAGCGGCTAATGGCCATGCAGCAGTGGCTAAAACACGATCAGCCTCCTCATGCATGGTCACCATGGAGATTTTACCGTTGTCTGCCTTTTTAGGGGCAGACACACGGTAAATTTTCCTACACCAAGACTGGATGTGGTGGGAAGAGACATTTACCGTCAATTCTCTCACATTGACGGTAATGGGAGCCTTATTGGAGGTTTTTGCGGACAGATTTCTCCGTCCTCGGTCCAATTTTGTTGGGCCTTTAGTCAGACTACCGGTGGCGGGCCGCCCTTGGCTTCTTCCGAAACCGCGGCGGGCCCGAAACACCGCAATGTCCGGCCGCCTCCTCTCCCAGCCGTCTGCCCAAACCAGCGGACAAGCGGCTCTCCCACCATGGTAGGGGTATCCAAAGCATTCTCCTACCGTGGGGTTTTCCACACGAGGGTCAAACCCACTCACCTTGAACACCCTCGGTCTCCACAGACGGAGATTATACGAGGTGGAGGGGTTATCTGCCTCGGAGTCGGTAGACTTGCGAAGAAATGGACGGTGGCTTTGGCACCGGAGTCAATCCACTCCTTGCTGAAGCCTCCATAGCATCGCTGCCTGCATTGGAGGAGGTGTCAGAGACACCAAGTCCATCTTCCTCCCTCACGGTGCAGGTGGGTATGTACGGTTTCAAATAAATCAATCAATCTCGCACCTTCGGACCATACCCATCTACGAATTCTATTTCGTAGACCAGGTCGGAATACTGCATGACCACCGTACTCTCAGCTTTGTAGACTAAGCTCCACTTCTTCGCCTGGCCGAGCTTCCCAGCATGATCTCTAATCCACACCTGATCCCCAGGCTGGTATAGAGGTGGCTGCACACGGCCAGCATCATACCGCTCTTTCCGCCTTCTTTGAGCAGCCGTCAAATGTGCTCCTCCTGCTCCTCCACGGCTTGCTGGTCGGGCAAGTCGTGGACTGAACCGTTTCGAAGGAGATTATCAATCTCCATCTGAGGCTCATGGCCAAACAACTGTTACGGAGAGACCTACATACTCTCCTGGAGAGCTGTGCTGTCACGCTGTTCCTTGAGGGGATCAAGGTACCGCTTGATGGTTTCCATTACGGTCTTGTTCGTACACTCCGTAAGCCCATTCACTTGCAGATGGTATGCTGTCGTGAAGTGATGCGCTATATTGTAGCGCTCCTGGAACTTCAGCAGGACTTTGCTGGGAAACTGGGACCCACGATCCGAGACGAGAGCTTTCGGCGTGCCATACACCGAAAGGATCTCGTCCTTCAGGAATTTCACGACACAGGTGGCTGTGGCCCTTCGTAACGTCCTTGCCACACAGTACCGGATGAAATAGTCAACCATGATTAGCACATAGGTGACTCCACCCATGGAGGCAGGAAACGGCCCAACAAAGTCCATTCCCCTGGTATCCACTGGGTACTCCGGCACAATCGGTTGGAGAAATCCCTGACTGCGTTGGAACTGTCGCGCTCGTTGACACACCAAACACGACTTAATGTATTGAGCCGTGTCCCGCTTCATAGCGATCCAGTAGAAGCGTGAGCGCAGTCGCTGGTAGGTCTTAAACATCCCGAATGTAGCTTCCTAAGACAGAAAGCCCTGCATGACTTCAGAACTACCAGAACAGTTCTTAGCCGATCCTGGATGGATCTGATGATATACAACAAATTGTCCTCTGCCACCACAAACTTGAACCGAAGGTTCGAGTTGGGGTCTCAGAAGATTTCACTCTTCACCTTGGAGTACCAGCCATCAGCCTCTTGCTCCTTGACCCAATCCACCTCTGAACGGATACGGTAAATCACCTCACCTGCGTCGGCCTTGACGTATTCAGGCAAGGAAAGGTCCGCCACATCACGAACAGGATACCGACTCAAAGCGTCGGCATCCACGTGCAGTGTTTCCTTCCTATACTGAACCTTGAACCGGTACTCTTGAAGCTGCATCTGCCAACGCCCCAACCTGCCTTGCAGGTTCTTGGCTGTCTGCAGATAGCAAAGAGCATGGTGATCTGTTACGATCACGAACTCCCGGTTAGAGGTAAGGACGGAATTTACCCACGGCAAACATGACCGCCAAGCACTCCTGCTCGGTGACAGAATACCGTGTTTCCGCTCCTTTCATGAGCCGGCTTGCGTAGGCCAGAACACGGGGGAACTTGTCCTCCGGCAACTTCTGGTAGACTACGACACCCAAGCCGTACCCACTAGCGTCGGTATGGATCATTATCTCACCACGAGAATTGTACATGGTGCGTACCGGCACTTCGGTTAAAAATGCCTTTAACCGAGCAAACGCTAGTTTGCACTGATCCGACCACTCGAAGGACGCATCCTTCTTCGTCAGATCATGCAAAGGCCTTGCCACCTTGGAGAAGTCCTTGATGAACCTCCGATAGTAACCGGCCAGTTCGAGAACTTCGGATGCCTGTCACCGTCGTCGGGACATCAAACTCCTGGACTGCCCTTACGAGATCCGGATCCGGAGCAACTCTCTCGGCACTCACTATGTGACCGAGATAACGAACTTTTGTCAAAACCAAAGAAACACTTCTTCGACTGGAGTTTTAACTCTGCCCCTTGTAACAGTCCAAGGACAGTGGAGTCTCTCGAGAAACTGCTCGAAAGTGTTCCCAAAGACGATAATATCGTCCAGGTACACCAGACAAGTCTCCCACTTATGGCCTGCCAATAAAAGGTCTAGCGCTCTCGGCATGTTGGCTGGAGCATTAGAGTCCGAAAGGCATTTTCCGGAACTCAAACAGACTTTGAGAGCAGATAAATGCCGTTTTCTCAATGTGTGGCTCCGCCATCCGAACCTGCCAGTAACCACTAGCTTGGCACCGCCAATGAATCGAGCGCATCATCAATGCGAGGCAACGGATACTGATCCAGCTTAGTCTGGGCATTCAGTTTCCGGTAGTCCACACAAAAACGAAAGCCACCGTCCTTCTTGCGAACAAGCAAGATAGGACTCGTGTAGGGACTGCGCGAAGGTCGGATAACCCCTGCATCCACCGTCTTCGCCACCTCTTCTCTCTCAATCACCCTGGCCGCTGGAGCGGTTTGATGCATCCATCACGCACTGGAGGTTGCCCACCGGTATCGATCGTATGTTCGACTAGAGATTTTTCATCCAACTCCGAATAGTCGAACACGAAATGATCCCGGCGTTCCAGCAGGAACTCCCGAAGCTGTCTCACCTCTTCAGGCTTCAGATTGGGACCAATCTTAAGACACTCTTCAAGAGTGGGAGACGTCGTCACATTGAGGACCTGGCGTCTGTCTCCGGATGCCCCTCTCAACTTAGACAAGGCCTTCCCTGGTCGAACCGTCGCCTTAGTAGGTTCTCCCCCTCTCAACTCAGATGGCTCTTCCAGCCCTACCACAAGATCAGCTTCCACAGTTTGAGTCGTGGCTACACCCTCTCCTGTTCCCAGGGCTATGTGTGCACTCTCCACGTTCTCTAAGCCAGATATTGTACGTACCAAGCCGGTTGGCTGCGGCAATTCCTGCCACTGCCAACACACCATGTCCACCTAAGGCTTTCCGGTGTAGCTCCACGAGAAGCAGCTGGCCAGGGCCGGCATACTCTACCAACGTCACCCATATGTACGACACGTCGTACATGGGCTGGTAGCCAGACATTCTCTCTGTCGCAGAGAACAAACTTCTTCGCGCCCGATAGAGGTTCTGGTCTCGGGCAGCTCTGGTGAAACAATGTTCACTCACCCGTCAACCTTCTCGAGTGCATGCGAGACCACTGGGAGTTGCCGTCCCTGAGGCAAAGCCTCTGCTGTCGGTGGTGGAATTGCTCCCACCTCCACAGGTTCCCCAAGTGCTCGATCGGTGAGTGTGGCTTGAAGAGCGTCTGAATGTGCAGTCCAGACATCCTCCCAGAAATACTTTCTGGTGCACGATATCCACCATCAAGCTGAAGCATGCAGCATGATTGACGCCCAACAACGCTTCGCTCTCTCCTTTAACCAAAAGTAGAGGCACCTTGATCGTTTTCTTGTGGATGGTCAGTTCCACATTGCAACCCCTACGACCTCGAAGGAGTGCCCACCCATTCCAAGAAGGAATGAAGGAACCGCCAGTTCCTCCATAGGCAACTTCATCACTTGTGCCACCGCAATGCTCAAGACCGACACGTCGGCCCGGTGTCTACGATCATCTCCGAGACGATCGCCTATCGACACCCACACTCGTGGTGAGCCCACGTTATAGGCTCGGCTCTGAAGTTCAGGATTGGGAACCCGCGGGTTCCCACCATCGAACTTCTGCAACCCGTCCACCTTACCATCCACACCGGACGGTTATCCCAGATGTGCAGAAGTCTGGGAACCTGTTTCAGAAACCAGATACTTCCCAGGCCCAGCAAGAAGTATGGGCTTACCAACTCCTCTCGCCTGCTCAATGACCACACGGTCCAGCACCTCACCACTAGGCATGTTGGGTGAGGGGCAAACCAGCGATCCAGCTGGCTGCACATGGCCTCCAATGTGGAGCATGGTGTTGGAAATACCATACTGGTAACTTCCGGGTCCGCAGACCGCGCCAAAGGCACCCCTGCCTTATGCAGGGCATCCACATACTTAGAGACCGCCCGGAGGTACGTTCCTCGTTCAGAACTCCTACCATGACAGGCACCTGAGTTTTGAAGCATAACCGGTCGCTCACCACTCAGTTTGGTGGCGACCGGTGGCGATTTAACGAAGGTTTCTCCTCGTCATCCACGAGTCGGTAGTAGAACTGGCCATCACGAATGGTGGCCAGGTACTTGCAACCCTCCAGCCACACTGGTGCTAAGCCAGGCATTGGCTGGACCATCTGGCTTTCACCAGGCAACACTGGCGACTTGTCCTCTGGCCGTAGCCTTTGGAAAATCCTTTTTTAGGTGACCCATCTGGTTGCACCCGTAACGAGGACCTAGTCGCCGGGGCGAATCTCCCGTATGATCTGTACTTTCAAGCGTTGCCGCTGGGTGACCACCGGAACCTGCCTTCTTCTTGCCTCCGGTTTTGGCTACCGCCTTGTCTGACTTGGACTGAGCAGCGGCACTTTGCACCCGGTTGGTTCGAAGATGAAGCCCTGGCAGAGCTCCCAGAGCTAGCCGTGAAACCAGAGGTCTGAGCGCTAGCCCGGTCCCCTGTGCCCACTCTAGTACGGGCAGGTAATTTACCTGCCAAAAGCAAATCGGCTTCCACAAGCGGTGCCTTCCTGGCATATGCTTCAACCGTACTGGCCTTACGACCGATCAGCTGATCAGTGATGGCCACCAGGAGTTTCCAATTGAAGTGTATGAGCCGACAGCTCTCGTCTGCCCGTAGACACGTGTTCGGACAGTTCCAAGAACTGCCAGTGAATGCCTGCACAGACTTGGACGGTGGAGTTTACCCCAAAGTAAGATGAATAAAAAAGGGTATTTATTGACACTTACGACGGTATACGGTGGCAATGGTTATTTACACATTTGGCTGATCAATGCCTACCAGCCAAACACCATAAAACAAAACAAAGGCCAACAGACCAAAATGGCAAAAGAACAGATGCCAATGGTGGCCTCCTGGGCCTCCAGCACAGGTCAACTCAGGTTTCCTGCCCATAACACACTCCCCAGATCATGTGGCTGACCAGTCCACAGGAAACCTCCAGGCAACTCCACCTGGAGGGGACAGAGGTCACTTGTGACCTCTCACCCATTGACTTCATGGTGAGAGGTCTGCTGGCACCAAAATGGCATCTATCCTAACAGCCTCCTGTAGCTGTCAGGCAGACCACCATAGGGAATTCATCTGCTCTATCAAAAATTTAAAAATAGAGCAGACCAGGTTGCCACATTTTGTAACATCCAATAAACACATCCAATCTCGGATTTACATTTTAGCAACAGATTCACTCCTTATTTAGGATAAAACCAAACTTTTTCTAAGTTCAAATTCTTCTAAACTTCTTCTAAGTTATTTTTCTCTTCTTTTGTTTTCAACTTATTCTTTCATAAAAACACGTCCTCCTTTTGACTCCAATCTCGGACTCTTTCGAATACGATGTTCATTGCATCTTGTTTAGTTCAAAAATGAATTTTCAGTATCCTGATTGGTTAAGAACAATTTCTAAAAATTAAAATAACCAATCGGTCAACATGCTTTTGTTCTTCTGTGAACATCTGCCTAGTATGCATCCGGTCGTAAAATTACAATTTAGCTTCTTTATATTTTTTTTACGATCGTCGATGCATACTGTTATTTCCACTTACCGTCATTTTCTATGAATTAGTATGGTTAACCTTTTCATTGAAAGTTTTAGTTTTCGGCAACTCAACATTTCTTTTAACGACTAGTATTCCCATTGTTCATTTATTTGATTTTCTGGGCCCTCTGAAATGTATTTCTATTTAAATATGATTTTGGCCCTTTCACTCACTGTGTTGAGAACCCTAACATCATACAACTCTTTTGTTACTTCATCGGTACCTCTTTTGGGTTATGTTTGACTTCACATATCGTTTCATTCATTTTACTATACTCATTCATAAGTTTCTTCTCTATAGTCCTCAATATACTCTATATTTTATTAGCGGCCCTTTTCTCAATGTGTTGAGAACCTGTTATTTGTGCTTTACTTTTTTCTTTAACTTTTTATTACTTTGTTGTTTTGCATATCGAAGAGGAGTGTATGGTAAAAAGTATCTTATTACTAGGGCTGGCATTTTTTTGTGATCACAAGTTTTTTCCTTGTTAGCAATCAGCAAGAGAATAATGTTAATGTACAACCCATATTGCCCGGAAATTATGCATAAATTTAAAAACCACAAAAAAACACAAATATTGCTGCAAATCACAAAAAATCACAAAAAAGTAGGTATTAGGACAAAATCACAAAATATCCACAAAAATCCCCCAGTTCCTGTTCGTTATGCTTGATTGCACATGCAGCTAATTAAAAAGTAGTGGAATGTGAAGCCCTATGAAACACCCTCTTGTCTTTCATTTGACATTTTGACCTCATATTGCTGTACTTTCCCTAATACACTAAAGGCCTCCATTAGCAACAATCAGTTTTCACAAGTAATTCAGTATGGCAAGATCAAATTCTAGCTCTTTGCATGCTATTGCAAAAAAATTCAAAGAGATTTCTACAGATGGAAAGGTCTTAACTTACAATAGCTGTTCAGTAAGAATATCATGGGATCGCCAACATGGAGTGCACAGTGTAAAATCTCATCTAAAAAGTAAGAAGCATTTGGATGCTGTGGCAGTTTCAAATACAAGAGTCCAGCCTATTGCAAACACCGTTAATAAGGTTTCAGCATCAACGAACGATAAATTTGATGAATTCCTTGTCCAGAAGCTCATAGAATCTGACATTCCCATGTACAAGATTGACCACCCCTCATTCCGGGAGTTGTTGGAAACATTATCTGGAAAAAAATGCCTTCTCGAACGACTCTCCGAAACAAAATAGACGATATTTATCAGAACGTTGTACAGAAGATCTGGATGCAAGTAGGACAGCATGACATCTACATCATACTGGATGACACAACAGATATAAAAGGAAGGTATGTCTGCAATGTGCTAGTAGGGATTCTCAATGGAACACCGTCTAAGCCTATGCTTCTAGCTACTAGATACCTAGAAGAAACCAACAAGACCATCATCCAAACATTTACTAATGTCTGCAGCTTTCTATGGGAGGGTGCAATCCAGTTTGACAGGGTTCGCCTTGTGACAGATCAAGCACCATACATGAAACTTGCCTTTGAGAGATTGAAGAACACTGAACAGTACCCAAACTTGCATCATGTCACCTGCATCGTACTCGCCCTACAGAGTTTGTGAACATATCCGAAGTAACATCGATGAAGTCAATCATATGATTGCTGAAATCAAGAAGATCCTGCTTAAGTCACTTAACCGTAAACTAATGTTTCAAACTGAGACTGGGCTTGAACTGCCTCCAACAGTTGTCATCATAAGATGGGGTTCGTGGTTGAAAGCAAGTTTTTATTATTGTACCAACTTTACCAAGATAAAAGCATTCATCCAATCTCTTCCTGACAAGACTAAAGCAATAAATGCAGCACAAAAAATCCTGGAAAATACAAGACTGCACCAAAAACTAATTGATCTCAACTATTGCTTGTTCCTTCCTGAAGCAATCACAAAACTAGAAGCATCTTCTCTCTCTGTTAAACAACAAATGAGCATTCTAATGTAAGTGAAATCAAAACTGAATGGCACAGCATTGTTGAAGTTGGAGAAGTCTCTTGAAAAAAACCCAGACATCACCTCATTTGTTTCTGATGGTAAAGTCTTCGACCATAAACTGAAGATTGCCTATGCTCCTCTTGTTTCTGTTGATGTTGAGCGTTCGTTTTCTATCTACAAGTCAATGCTCAGAGAGAACCGGACTTCATTTACAACTGATAACCTCGAGAAGCACATGATTATTCACTACAACTCATTTATCAACCAAGTATAAGTATTTATCATGTATTTTTGTGAACACCTTAAAATAAGAATAAAGCTGATATTATATTGTGATTTTGATCAATTTTCAGACCACAAAATTAACCACAAAAAATACAGATTTTAACCACCAACCACAACACAAAAAATTGCTTTAAAAAACCACAAAATGTGCCAGCCCTACTTATTACACTTTTTTCCATCAGTTTCTTCTTTTTATTCTTTTTTTTTTGTGAAACAGGTGGTCTTCTATCGTCTGAGTACGAAGTATACACCATATGTTCTTCTCTTTTAAGAGTCACATTTCAACCTTTTCATTGTTCGACTTAATTTTCTCTTATTTTATACTCCACTAGGTAATCACGTTATATCAGGTCAATTAACCACTTCATTTATCTATCTATTACACTTTATAGTATGTTTCCCGCTCTTTTCATTCTTTAATTACATCAAATTTTGTAAAATGGTTTTTATTTAACATGGTACACTCATTTGGGCTCACCCTTCTAAAATGTGTGTGTGTGGGTGGGTTTCTTTTCGTTTTCCCCCCTTCTCTGACTTCTTGCTTGGTCATTCTCTTATGTGTGGGTTTCTTTTAATTTTTTTCACCCTCTCCCTTTTTGGCCTCTGTTTACTATGAGTGTGTGTGGGTGTGATTCATTCATACTTTTATCCACCCTCTTTTTTACTACTACTTTCCCGCCATTTTTGGTTACTCATTTTTTCGTCTTTTTTACTTCTCTTTTAGTGTTTCTCTTTTTAGCTCCACCTCTTTCTCTTTTTTAATTTTATTCTAACTTCCGTTTTTATTATCTCTGCCCCTCTCTCAAGTTATAGTTAGGTGTTGCTTTTTTAATTTTTTTTTTCAACACCTAACAGATGTAAGGTCGGAATTTACCCATGGCAAACATTATCTCCACGCATTCCTGCTCGGTGACAGAATACCGTGTCTCCGGTCCCTTCATGAGATGGCTAGCATAGGCCAGAACTTGAGTAGCCTTGTCTTTGTGTAACTTCTGGTATACTACGACACCTTGATGGTACCCACTCACATCGTGTGAATTAACACCTCACCATGCTGATCATACATGGCGGGGGTTGTTTTGCTCCTTGGAGGCGGGCCTCAATCGGCAGGAGCTCCTCTTTTGGGAGTTGCCCCATACAAAGGCCCAACTCAGCAAGGTGGGAGCAAACCACATGGAGTTATGAGATGTTTTCCTCCCTGTGGATCCTGTCCTTCTCGGCCTGTTGTGCAGCAGCCTCTAGTTGTAGGTGGTGCTGCAGTGCTTTGAGGGGGATGGGTATTGATCCACCTCTCCCGTGCTTTCCCCTTGGTGTGGCTCTACCAGGAATTGGCTGTCCAGGGGCAATGCTGTCCCTGATCTCCTTTTTGACACCCCACGCCATCGTGTTGATGTCTATTTGATCCTCCCGCTCCTTCCAGTAGTGTTTAGACGTGACGTCAAAAGGAACGATGGTACTAGGAGCACCTAGCTTCCCTTCACGTCCGACTTTAGCTGGGCGTTTAAAGTTTGGTCGAAGGCGGCTCTCTCCGCGCCGGTTGAAGTTCTCTGGCTCGGAGTAGGTGCAGTGCCTTGATGATGCGTCGGGCAACTCTCGTGTTTGGCTTACTGGCGGTTCCCGCCACTTGGTAGTAGGAGCTGGTGAGAGCAGTTTAGCGGTGCCCACCGTTCCACTCTCGATGTTGTCATCACTGGAGGGGGTAGAAGACATTCTACTACCTCTCCACGATCCTCTGCCTGAGATTGTTCAATATTGTTCTTACTTTGTTGTCCCGCTGCTGGTGATAACTTCTTAACAATAGCAGAAATTCACGCCCGATCACTCTGCTATTAGAGAAGCACAGAATCTCCGGACAAGGTCGGTACACAGTTGAAAAACAAAAACACAAAAAAAGTCCGACGATATGGATTTTGGAAGGTCCAGAACTTTAAAAGAAAACTGAGAACTTAAAAGTAGAAGTTGACGATGGTCAGCAAGTGCTTTTTGAAGAGACAAGTGGAATGATAATTGACTACGTTTTTTGGTCCTATTTTTTATATTTTTTGGAAGGGCCCACCGCTTGGAATGGGACCCTTGTTCTAATTGGTTTTTCATACTCTCATTTATTGAGGGTGTGGGTTGTCCCACCAATATTAACTATTGGGAGGTGTTGATCCAATTTTCTAGAGGCAGGTCCTTGTTTATTATTTTTAGGCAAACAAGAAAATAGTGTCCTGGGTTAGAAGGGCCGTTATATTTCTCACACGGAAGTGTGAAATTGGCCGTTAATTCTCTCCCCTCCTGTCAATGTCTTCAACCAAAATATAGACCAGCAAGGTCACTAATGTACCTCACTTTGTAAGTCTCTTCATTTTTTATGGTTGAAGAAACAAACAGGCTGACTGATTCTTCGCCCTCATCATCTCAAGATCAAGATACTTCTGAATTTCAACGGGAAAAAGAGCTTACGTGTGACAAAAATGATAATATTAGTGTGCGAGTTCCAAATGTAAAGACAGTCACACACACATCAGATGCTGAACCCTCCACTTCAAGCTACTGTGACTTACTAACTACAAGCTTAGAAAATGTATCTCGTGATCCTAGTACGTACTGTGATGAAATTTTTACAGAAGAAGTACGCGATATTTGGACTCGAAAAGGGCCAGAGTTTTTCCAAAATAAAAATTGTGACTTCTCCGAAACTTCTACAAGTTTTCCAGATTCAAGCGGTAAAACAAACTAGATACTTGACTAGAAATATTTTCACCCGTAAATTGACGAATGGTGAGTCTTTAGAAAGAAAATGGCTCCTTTATTCATCGTCTAAGAAATCTGTATACTGTTATTGCTGCTGTCTAGATAATAATACTACTGGTACTGCTGGTCATAATTTGAGTTCTCTGAATGGATATAAAGATTGGAAGCATATAAGTAACTTATTAATGGAGCATGAGAACAGTTTACAGCACAGGCAATCAATGATTAATTGTCGCAAGAAGCAAAACTACTGGACAAGTTGACAGGGAGTTGCTGTCCCAATATAATACACAAATCAATTATTGGAAGAATGTACTTAGAAGAATTGTTGCAGTAGTGAAATTTTTGGCTTCAAGAGGACTTGCTTTTCGTGGTGATAATGAAATATTGGGGTCTCAAAATAACGGGAGTTATTTGGGATGCTTAGAACTAATTAGTGAATTTGATCCTTTTCTTGCTGATCACATACGAAACTGTGGAAATCGAGGAAAAGGAAGTACTTCATATTTGTCTGCACATATTTGTAATGAATTTATTAATATAATGGGACAGCAAGTGTTAAAAAATGATTGTTAACGAACTAAAAGCAGCAAAGTACTATATTAGCGTGGATTCTACGCAAGATCTCTCCAATGTTAACCAACTGACCATCATTAGATACGTAAAAGACGGAGAGCCTATTGAGAGATTTTTGCAATTTTTGCCTATGTATGAACATAATGCTCAATACATAGCAGATACCATTTTAAACTTTTTTGAAAGCCTTGATATTCTTATAAAAGATTGTCGCGGGCAGAGTTATGATAATGCACCAATTATGGCTGGAAAGTATTCTGGTGTTCAGACAAGAATAAAAGAAAATTGTGAATTTGCAATTTTTGTCTCATGTGCCATTCACTAAATTTAGTAGGTGTCCAGGCTGTTGAATGTGTTTCAGAATCAGTAGCATACTTTCAATTCATCCAAAAATTGTTCAATTTTTTCTCGGCTTCGACCAAACGATGGAAAATTATGACAAGAGTATTTGGGTGTCATCAAGAACACAAAAGTAACTGGCCTGCATTTTTCTCATCAGTGCATACACAAATGGAAATACCTTTAGGAACATACCAGTAATTAAGTAGGCCCAAGCAGCTTCAATTAAATTGTATACATTCATGTCCATATGATGCCACATGGATTGTCGATAACTGATAAAACATCTTTGGGTCAGATTCATGAATATATCAGCACCTGTAAAACAGAAGAGTTTGTGAACCCATCACTGGCTTGCAGAATTCTTCGATAAAATGCCGACTTATCTGAAGAGAGCCTATTTCGATCTGTTCTTTGCAGTGCAGCTTCCAATTCTGCTGGTGATGATGGCAGCTGTGGTTTAGTGGTTTGTGTTAGTTTATTCAACGTACTTTCTAAAGATGCAAATGATCTACTTATGTGCTGCAAGCTCGCAAGCTCTTTGTTTAATAGTAATCAATTCCGCATGCTCTCCAATTCCCATTTTATGCAGAAAACTGGGTGGCTTGCACAAGGGCAGCTGTCTTAACTGGCAAACAAACATGATCTTCTTTCCAGGTGGCCAATAAAAGCATTTTTGAACTATCTATTGTCTTTGTGTGACCCAGATGTCCACATTCAGGAATATCATGCAGCATCTTTTAGGTATCTTGAATCAGATGCTGGTGCACCACATTTACAAAAATGGGGATATGACTTCCATGGTACGCCAGAGCATAGAGATTGCCTTTGAAAAGCATATTTCTTCAGGGATGAACCAGGATTAGTCTTGCTTCTTGATGATCCAAAGTAGCTTGGGATCTCTTTGTTGTTCACCACTTTATTTCCACTTCCAATTGACAGAGAAAATGACACTCATCGATTTAAAAGTTACATCCACAGGATAATGTGAAATGCAATCAGCGTCGATGTGGGTTTTCCCAACCTTCAGTACAATTTCATAATTGTACTCCAGGAGGAGGAGTTGCTAACATTCTAGGTGTCCTTTTCACGTTTCTGCTGTTTTCATATAGCGTAGAGCATATGATGGTCAGTGGCAATTATTAACTTGTGTTCAAAGATTGTAAACTATTTGTTGTGGAAGTTCTCCTCTGCAGGTTTGAGTGTGCAGGGGTTTGAGTTTGGCACACATCATGCATCTCTGAAAATGTTTACTTCAGTTTGAGCCAGAACAGTTTGTGACTGGATGGACAATGGTTGTAACTTCAGTTTCATGTAACGTGATTCTACATTATTCTACCGTGTAGGAAGTTGTGCAACTCGAGCTCTGGCATAGTTTTCCTGGAATCTTTCCACATTAGCTTTATTAAAGATTGTTGCACGAGATAAACTGGTATTTTCTGGTTTTTGCAGAGACAAGTTACCATGACGCTTCATAAATCCTTTCATCCAGTCTACTGTCATGCTACCGGTTTCCCAATTAGGTGGGTAGGTGCATTTTAGCTTTGATGCGATGTGAAAAGCTAGCCTATGAATTTCTAAGTCATGCTATAGTTGATTTTTTTACGCACTTCAAAATGTGTGCTTCGAGTTGACTTGTTGAGTGGTAAATGCCTGACTGAATGTATATTTAGATGAATACACTGGCAGTTCTGTTCATTGTATGATTGTTTCTGTATTGCTAGCTAGCTGATCTTTCTTTTTTGAACATATCTGGTCTTCCAAAATAGCTTTCGTAGCTTTAGCCACAATGTCTTCATTGACTTCTTTTTTTCTTGTTTTAGTTTCCAATTGGATTGTGCGATGCTCTACACGGTCTGCGCTCGGGCTTTGTGACCTGCCGGGTGATCCATTTGTACTGGTTGACCTGGATGTGTGGCCCATGGTCGTGCCTGGGCTTCTAGTTTTAGTCTGACTTCCTGGCATTGTCTTGTCAATTCTGGTTGTTTTGGGGTTTCTGTGTAGACGGGACTCCCGAGTTTTCATAATTTAAAGAGGCAGCGATAACTACATCTCCCAGAGGTGTTCGCAAAGAAAAACTTTCTTGGGTGCTTATCTGGTTTATTTTATAGTATTATAAGGTAATGCGATACATGATAAAGTGATATAAACTACAAATGCACTGACTCTGAAATCTTCAGAATCCCAGGACTGCTCGGAACTTAGATTATTTCATCTTCTCACCTCAAAATAGATGAAAATCAGTCCCCAAACCTGCCCTGAGCGTGCTCTTTTATTTCCTCGGCCCTTGGGAGGGGCCACTTCCTTATTTGGCAGCAAATTCTGTGAAGAATTTGAATAATTCCAGAGAAACTACTCTGGAACTAAAGGCTATTTTTAATCGTGAGAAACTGCAAAATTTCTATTTAGAAGTTTTTATTTTTTAGAAACGTTTCTAAAATTGTTTAAACTGTCAAAATTTGTGAGAATTCCGACTGAATTCTCAACGAATTTCATATCCTTTGAAACTGGTCAGTTCTGGACACCACAGGGTGGCATCTGGCGAAAGGAGTTTTGAAGTGAGCAGCCTCACTCACATGTGCAGCTGGCACATGTGTGGGTGGTGTCACACACCCTCTTCTTTGCTTGAGGCACATCCCTGGACCTCTAACCGTTTCACCTTTTCGGTTTGTAGTAGTCCCGACTTCCTATTGCTCACACCAGGCTCATTGACTAAAGCATGCATACAAAACATGATAATTACAAATAAGCATGTATAAAAGCTGTATAAAAATCTACAAAAATGAAGTTAAATACAATTTTTATTTTTGGTCGAGAGGTCAATGACCCTTCGTCTCTTTTTCTCTTTTTCTACTCCTCTACCTCTTCAAGGCCTAGAAGAGGTAGGACCACACATCAAGGAGTTCCTCCAAGTCACAGACATCAATGAACTCGAATGTGCGGCTGTACTGCTTTTCCCGGAGATTGGCTAGTACTTTGTAGGTGGTGTCGCGAGCTCCCAGCTCAAACTGTCGCGGTCAGGCTCCTCCGATGCTGCAGCTGGTTTTGTTGAAGATGAGTGTGACCCCTCCAGAAAGTCACCTGTCATTGGCGCCTCTCGATAGCATAACATGTTGACAGGGCTGGCAACGGGACCGATGATCTCATTTAAGAACGCCCGAACGGCGTTCCGGTTTCTTAACCCACATCCCAGCTGCTCTGGGTGTGGAATATGATGGCCTGACCTTGGCCACAGACCAGCCTCGCTCTGTCAACCCCGTGATATTTTCGCAGTCGCGGCGTAGTGGAACATGTTGTCTTGGACCACCCAGCTCGTAACATCCGGCGTACTGCACCGCTGCTGGTTTCTTGTTGAGATGAGCTGTTGAGATGAGCTTTGATGAAGAGCCGGTTCATGAGGAGAGCCCCTTCACCCTTTGGCGGTGCGGACCTTCCCTCATCTGCTGTTGGATATTGTCGATCTCGAGGAGTCGATCCACTGTGAGCCCGTAGTGGTGACTGTCATCCTGGGTGCCTGCTGTCAACCCTGTCAGGAGTGGGTCTGACCGCCTGTTGGGGACCCGACCCGCTGCCGGTAAGCCTTCTGGATGAACATTGTCCAGGCGGGTTCAGCTACGGTGGGGTCCGTACTTGTCTTAAACAGGCGGAGTTGTCCTTGGGGCGGACAGAAGAATCCGGCTGCGACTCGCCTCATTGACTGGATCTGGTCACGTTCGGTATATGAGCCTGGACCTCTAGCCAGTTCCAATGCTTGTCCCCCTTGTTCAGGTAGTCTTTGAAGTGTATCTTCCTGATGGTGTGGTCCTTAGGGACTGGCATCGACATCTACGATGACTATGCATTCGACTTCGTTTTCGTAGATGAAGTCATGCAAATTCAAACTTCACTTCGCGTAGGCCAATGCGATGAGGGCTAGCAGGGTCACGGTACTATGCAATAATGTAGTGATAAAAAATTTCAAAAATATGGAAGCTAAAAAATGTTTTCTGGGATAAATATAAAAAATTCTTTTTTGATTTTAAAATGCTTTAAGTCATAATTTCCAGTTCTCTTCACATTATTTTTGTAGTTCTGATGTAATGTATTAAAATTAAGTTAAATCTAAAAAAATTACAATATAAACAAGTAGAAAAAACTTTTAAAGAGAGCTATACTGGTAATAAAAAATGGAACAGCCAAAAAGTATTAAACATAAATTTGTGGAAAAAGACCAAGACAAGTAATACAATATTAAATTTTTATTTGTAATTGCAAGTTTTAATTAAAAAAAAATCCCTGCATAAAAAACAGAAAACAAAACTGAAAAAATAGAAAATAAATTCAAAGATCTTATTTATTTACAAAAAGTTTTATTTTTTAAAAAAATTGACAAAAAAATATGAAATTTTTTTGTCCATTTGCTGGATGCCACTTTTGCTTCATTTTCTCAAGCAGTTCTTTTGCAGCAACCATTGCTGCCATCTCATCAGTCATCTCCCAGTTTTTTGTGAAGTAGCAGTTCTCTTTCTCTACACTGAAGGTATATTGTGTAGTCATTTTCCTAGTTGATGTTATCTTGTGTAGTTTTCATTTTGGCTTCTGTATGTCCATCTTGTCTAGGTGTTGTGCTGGTTTCTAATGTTGTTTTGGTGTTTGGGTTTGCAGTTTTCTGCATCACCTGCTAATAAAAAAATATTAATTATACTACCCAATCACAATCAAGATTTTAAAAAAATATTTTTTTGAATGCATTTTTTTTATATAAATACCTTTTACTGACTTTGCAGCACCGGTTCTATTGGCTTCCATGTTTCAGCTGCCTAGATAGGTGAAGAAGTTGTATCCAAAAACAAGAATGAATTCCCTTTTATACAAAACATATTTTTTACCTCTTGATTGTGATTGGGTAGAATAATTAATATATTTTCTCATTTATCATTGTCATGGCACAGTCACTAAATTTATTTTTTTAAAAGAAGCAATAGATAAAATTATTAATTTTTTATAGAATACAATAAGCAACCCAATAATGTACATTTAAAAATTCAAACTTTTTATCATGATTTGTAAAACAGTAGGTGGTGGTATTGAACAAAATGGGTTGTTCTTCCTGTTATGATGTAGAAATGAGTTGCTCTATAGTAGTCTATGCCAGAAAAGTATAGTCCAAATCTCAATATTATTATAATGTATTTTGATTCATAGAATTGAGTTACCTTCCATATACAAACTATAGTACAAAAACAAATGAGTTGTGACATCAAGTTTTTTTTTATCATGATTTGCAATCACAGCAGGGTGGTATCATGAAGTAGCCACAATTTTAAACTTCTTTTTCTTTATAGAAATATGTTATGATGAAGCTTTAAAAATGGGTATGGCATAGAAATCACTCATGAGAGTATATGAGACATTGGCATGTGGTGTGGAAAATGTGTGTTCAATTGTAGTTTTGAGGAAAAAGTGGTGCAGACATGTATTTCCCTATACTACTAACTAGATTACTCTTAATTTAATGTAATATTGTTTTTTATCAATCTGTTTTGACAATGTATTGTATGCTGTACTATACAACTGCAATTGTCACAGCTGTATTCTCAACAGACCAAACTAACTGTATCCACACACTACATTTGTTGGAGGTGTGGGGGTATGTCTTCATTTTGCCTTTTCCAATCAGTTCACAGAAGATGTCTATTGTCCTAAGTTATTGTGATTGTGCCTCAAGTCTTTGTCCATACATTTTATGTGGAACCATGTGTTGAAAGAGACTGGAGATCACATCAATGGGCGAGTGCATTGCTCTTGTGTGGAACCACATGTTGAAAGAGACAAATGTCAAAAGAGATAATGTCAATTGTCAACAGCATGGTTTTTTGTCTTTTGTCTATAGAGACATGTTTAAAGAAACTGTTGTATCAATGTCTACTGAGCATATAGGAAAACACCTTGGCAACATATTTTGAACACACGTTTTCTCTCCTTTGTTTTGTTTTGTTATCTGTTTCATCATCATCACCTATACTCTTCCACTCTTCTTTCCATTAATGCAGGCTTGTTTTTTCATGGAACTTCTAGACAATTGTTTAGTGAACAATTCAGTTTTCATCTGCATCTTTTTTATTTTCTAGACATGTCTTTCATTTTTTGCTTGAATCCACACTTATTTCACCATGTGGGAATTGTATTCTGTAATTGTAATTTCTAATTTACCCAGGGTAAGCCTACCTTTACTGATGACTAAGTTGCTGATGTCCTGTTGGGTTGTGGTCGTGATGTTGGTTTGATGGTTGTCACTTTATACCTCACTTAAAACACTTCAATGATCACTGAACACATTTAAATTTGCACACAATTTATTGTCAATTATTTTTAAGTTCTGAATGTGTATACCAACAAAATTACTTTAAAGTACAAAATTATTTAGAGTTCTGAATGTGTAAACAAACCAAAATTAAAATTCTATATTATGTATAAAATAATATGCTAGGTTCCTATAGGAATCTAGTATATTGTTTTAAAAAAGATTGTCCCAGTATCTCTACTAACCACAGTTTCTCTCTACTAACCACACTTTCAACTTTTTATCTCTCGCTGTAGACACTGCATGAAAACTCAAAATAAACTAAACTTGAAGATTTTCACTATTCTAGTCTCTAATTAGTCAACTTGGATTAATTAATTATCTGATTATCTAATTGGTCAGCCTTATGATTGACAAGTGAAAGTATTGTGATTGAGGGGGCAGACGAACATAATATCTTCTATTAACAATGGTTAGTTTAAATTGTAAATTATAGATGGAATAAATTTCCAAAGATTTATAGTTGGTCACATGATTATAAGCATATAATGATTATAGTTGTTTTCAATGATCAAAAAATAAAAACATAAATGCTATAAAACATTACATAGTTTATTCTATACGGGCTATTACACCGAAAATCAACACGGGCCTCAACCTCAACATCTCCGATTTTGCTCAAATTTGGTACACATAATATGGGCCATGTAAAACTTATGTGTCAAATTTTAGATTCCTAACCCCTGTAGTTTTTAAGATATGACTGTTTGAACTTTGCGATAAACCTCAAAATTTGGCTCGGCACGGTCCAGTGATTTTCAAATATCTCCTGTTATATGCTAGGTAGAATCAAGGTGTTAGACTTTTTGGAAAGCTAATTTAACAATCTTTCCATCGATATACATTACATGCCTATACATGCTAACAATAGGTCAAAGTTAATCATACGTAAACTTTGACCTCAAATATCTCAAAAAACCATATTTTTTTCCTTCAAAAAATTATGTTTATTGTCCACTCTTACTGTAGAGGTTCACCAAGTGTGAAGTTGGAAAGCTGAAAACTCTAAGTTATGATTTATTTAATTTAAAAGGAACGGCGGAAATCAGGTTGCCGGGTACAAGTGTACTATGCTATGATCTCTGATATCTGCCTGTTAACTGAGTTTAATTTACACTCCACTTTTTCAGCAATATAAAGTTACGGCCCTGCAAAAAGTAAATAATGTATAAATAAGAGGGGGGTTTCAGGTAAATGGGAATTTAAAATGTTTAGTGTGAGTTTTTACTGCTATGCACGCTAGGCTGCTGCTATATTCAAAAATTTGTTCTTAATCTGAGTACATATGTTTCAGTTTGGTTATAGAATGTTTTAACTTAAGTTTATTTAAAGTGAGAGTGTCAATGAAAATGGACGTTGCAAAGAAATTACATTGCTGTAATCCTTTTGGAGAAGTGGGCCATTCACATTATACCAAAACTTTGCATGCTGTAATGCCATGGATGGTTCAAAAAATCCCCACCATTTCAACAGAAAACAAAATCCGTGCATCATGTCGAATGAAAATTTCTGAGATGCCCAAAGCATCATTATTACAACAAAAAACTTGTAACCATCGGTTAGGAGAGGGAATAAGGAACACCTACTTTCCATTTGGTAGATTGTCTCATCATTCTACTTGAAGCTTTGTAGTTTTGTTCATCACACCTTTTGTTATCAGTCTTCTGGACTTTTTTATGTCTAGGCACAACATTATGTTTACAGGATTGTCTGTTAGGGTAGTGGATTTTTGTTGGGTATTGTTTATTTACTCCAAACATGAGTTTGTGAATTGCAATTTATAAAGTGTCAGAAGGTGGAAAGTTAAATTGTGGTAATAGGTGAATATAAATTTGTGACATTATTGTGACTTAGACATAACTATAAGGTAATGTAGTGATGTCTTATCACGTGATTTCATTAAGTGTTCCGACTGTAGTTTGATACTGTAATATACACTTTGTATTTCTTCATTCTTAACTGGTTTGTTACCAGTATATCAAACTTTTTTGTTCAGTTTTTCAAAATATTTGTTCCGTGCTTTAGTCAATAATGTCTGCGTTGTTACCCAACGTGCTCTGCTCCCACACAAAAGGAAGGTTCTCGAATCGTGGAATAACGTGATATATGCATCTCTCTAGTCCTTGATGCACAATAGTTATTTATTAGAGGCCCAAAGCACCGTTTAACAAGTGTCCAATCAAGCAGTGGCAGACCATTTTGTAATTTTTCTTTTGTCGCTTTGTTTATTTCTTCATGCTGTTCTCTCGTCTTGTCTTTGTGAAAATTGCAAAAGTGCCTTATAAGACGGCCATGGGTAGCGTCATGGCACAGCAGACAGTTATAATTTCTGCAACCAGTGGTTTTTTATTCTGTGGGATACATGGCATGTTACTCAAGGCCTTTTCTTCATCAATTTTGCCATGCACATTGCCACGACCATTTGCTTCATTGTTTGCTTTACCAGAATTATCAACGTCATCTTCGACATTATTTATAGTCGCCATCCTCGACTTGTTGCGTTTCCCCATCTTTTAAATGCTTCGTTTTATGTGTGGGTTATGGAAACAACAAAAGCAATACACATTTTTAGAAGCAATTCGGTACGCTCTGCATTGACTGCTGAATGCCCAAATGAATCTAATGCTATTCACAGGCAGCACAGAAAGTGAACGACCTTATATTGGAAAGGAAAAAAATAAGGCCGCCAAAAAAAAGATTGTATCCACATGTTCAGAGAAATGTCTGTGTTCGATGAAACAATAACATCTCAGTGACAAACGAGATTTCCCAATAAGCCTACTCGCCATGTCAAGACTGGATATGTGAGTAGGTGGAAGGGAATAGTTAGTAGGATGAGGTCCATAAACACGAAACAGGCCAACGGGCCTCAGATGATTGTACTGAACTCTCTTTTTTGCTTACACAGAAACATCGATTGGCTCCAACAATCGGTCCTGTTGTAAGTAGCTCAGTTTCCATAAGTCACACTTTGGAAGAGCATGCATCGAAAGATGACAAAAGCCCGATGTCCAAATTAGAAGAATCTTACATGGAAACATCGATTAGCCCTAACAATTGGTCCCAATGTAAGTAGCTCAGTTTCCATAAGAAACACTTAGGAAGGGCATGTATCGAAAGATGACATAATAGCCCTAAAACTTACATGTTCACAATCGAAGAATCATACATGGAAACATCGATTGGCCCCAACAATCGGTTCCAATGAGTACAATTTTTTTAAATTCAACTTTGCATGAGCTTGCATCGAAAAGAGGCATAAAACCTCAAAAAATGTATGCACATTTTTGCCAAATTCTACTTCGATATTTAATCGAAAAATTCAGCTTCGTATAGCCCCTTATTCAAAGATTTCATCTTTGAGAGGTCTTTATTAAAAAAACTCATCTTTGTGAAGTTTTTATTATGTGTTATCCCTGTTTAAATTGCCTCTTATTTTGAAAAAAGGCGGCAAGTACACATGCACTATTAGGCGGCATTAGTGCACACAAAGCACGGTGGTTGCTCTTCTAGTGGTATTAGTGTATAACTACACGTAAGAGGTTTGGCCAAAAGTCGGCTCTACGTTCCGTGTTAACCGTAAAACCCACACGGGACTAAGTCGATGGACTTTAGACCTTACATGTGTTGGCAACGATGTCTCATCTGACATCCCAAAAATTGTAAAGTAATTCCGTAACTATGACGAGAGTAACTCCTTACCAAAACAGGTGCTGGTCAGTTCTGACCAAATTGTGCCCACTTATGACCACGGCTGGCCGAAAGTGGGCATGACTTTTCTGTACATTTTGCCAAAAATTAGACGTGAACATGCAGCTGCAATAACTTCAGAGGCAATTAAGTCATAGCTACGCCAGGGGTTTATGGTCCCCTGTCGTAACTCCATTGATCACCACTAGTCATACCTGTTCTCTCGGTGTTAGGCTTATTCGACTTAGAACTTTTTTCTTGCTACTCCACGGTCGTGCACTAACACAATGCCATGAGTAGCATGCGGTTATCGAAGACCCAAAGACCGCATTATGCAGTATCTGTCAGTACAACATTTATTTAGGACTTAGTTTATTTTAGTCCTGCTACTTCACAGTTGTGCAATAGCACGATGCCATGAGTAGCATGTGGTTATTGAAGACCCATAGACCGCATTATGCTGTAACGGTTAGTACAACATTTATTTAGGACTTAGTTTATTTCAGTCCTGCTACATCACAGTCTTGCAATAGCACGATGCCATGAGTAGCATGCGGTTATCGAAGACCCAAAGACCGCATTATGCTGTATCTGTCAGTACAACATTTATTTAGGACTTAGTTTATTTCAGTCCTGCTACATCACAGTCTTGCAATAGCACGATGGCGTGAGTAGCATGTGGTTATCGAAGACCCAAAGACCGCATTATGCTGTATCTGTCAGTAAAACATTTATTTAGGACTTAGTTTATTTAGTCCTGCTACTTCACGGTCGTGCAATAGCACGATGCCATGAGTAGCATGCGGTTATCGAAGACCCATAGACCGCATTATGCTGTAACGGTCAGTACAACATTTATTTAGGACTTCGTGAAGTAGCAGGACTGAAATAAACTGTCGTGCAATAGCACGATGAGAGTAGTAGCGTGGCGGTTTACGAATATACCCTATAACCGCCACATATGAATTGTATCTCTCTTAGCGGCCTTTATATAAAACAGGATCGAACCTCTTCACCACGACAAGGTGGAGATACATCGAAGAGGGACAGGACAGAACATCACAGGACGAAACATGCGGATTTCGAAGTGCCAAGAACCGCTTAAGAACCGCACTTTGCTGTATTTCGGTCATTACAGCTTTTTTCGGACTTTACCTGTGCTACTTCACTGTCGTGCCATAGCACGATGCAATGAGTAGCACGTGGTAAAGTATTTTCGTCTTGCTACTTCACAGTCGTGCAATAGCACGATGCAATGAGTAGCATGCGGTTTTCGAAGACCCATGATCCGCATAAGAACCGCATTTTGCTGTTTTGGTCACTACAGCCACACATGATTGTATCTCTTAGCGGTCTTTATAAAATAGTCTCGAGCCTCTTCACAACGACAAGGTGGAGATACATCGAAGAGGGACAGGACAGGACATTACAGGGAAAAAACATGCAAGCAGGCACACATGCAAACACACCCCCACAAATACCCCCCAGTCATGCATTCAAGAACACTGATGCACAAACACAAGCACTCACGAAGAGCCGTAACGTATCGTTTGTACGGAAAACCGCGAAAGTGATTGACAAGCGTCAAAAGTTCTTTCGAAATCCCTTCATTATATGTAAGATAGAAAGCACGGTAGACACAAGAACACTGAAGCATATGCAGGTTTTTTACCCACTTTACGAATAGTCCGAATCGGACAGTATGTACCGTATCCTGCGAAAGCGACTGACGATTGTCAAAAGTTCGTTTCCGAGAGCTCCTCGTATTGTGGGTAGACGGACTGCTATCGTCGTCGCTGTCTGGGTAGACGGACTGCTATCGTCGTCGCTGTCTGGGTAGACAACGGAAGGCCTGAACGATCCCTCCCCGCTAGGATGTGTAATACCCGACGATGTGCATGGTTGTGCATCTTCGAATCTTTCGATTTGCGCACTCTTCTCACGGGATGTAGAGATGATTTCGCGAATGAGAGCAGAGTCTTGTGCGGTCTGTTGCACGTTCGGTTGGCAGTACGAACGTTCTGCAGTGAGCTCTCGATGTTTTAAGCTCTGCAGATCTTCTCCCATTCTTTTTTAGACTTCCCCGCAATGGAAGTCTGGAGAAAGCGCCGCATACGGGTGACAGTGAACGGCACCCCGTACTTTGCTGACATCCGCGAAAATTCTCGAGGACTTCCACGCTGTTCCCACGGTATTGAGAAAGAAATTCTCCATCTTCAGGACATCAACCATTGGTCTGAGGAGATGGTAATATACCTCAAACATCGATGTCTGGTCTGATGTTAGGGAGATGCCCTGAGGACCCGTGGCAGACGTCTTATGATCGCGCACGAAGAACACATAGTCTCCTGACGCTGCTTCCCTGCGATTTAAATATTCGCATAGGACGAAGATTAATTATGGCCGATTGCTGAATTTCGTATGACGCAATGACGAGCATTAAATAGCGCGTGACCACGCAGTAATCAATAGCATTAAACCCGTTATCAAGAAGGCGCGTAAGTGAGTCATTGCGTCCTCCAGGAGTGCAGGGTCACTTACTAACGACGTAGATGCGGCCACGGTTTGTTGGTGAAGGCGTCTTTCACCGCATCTTCGCTTTTTTCTCACGGCTTTCGGCTTTCTGTTCCTTCTTGGCCCGTACCATGAATCGCTTGATTACTTCTACGACGTGCGCCAAGTCGTCTTACAAGAGGCGATCCTTCATCCTCAAATCGGTGGCAGTCATCAGGTAACGAAGGTAAATTAGTAAGTTGCAGTAAAGTGCTCGCTTTCTTGCCAACACGTGAGCCGTAGTGCGTAATTTTGTACATGGTTGGTGTGTATCATGAGGCTCAGCACTGATGTTTCGTGCTTGCCGCCTGTTGAGATGTTAACATGATACAACACCCTCGAAACCAGTCTTGCGTACGTGAGCCGATGCGCACAGGCACGATAGATCTTCTCTGTCTGCATGTGATTAATAAAATCCGTAAAGAACGACAGATTGTAGCGCATGGTTAAATTTTCCGCTTGCATCTTGGCAAGAACGGATCCCGCACGATAGTTCTTGCGAGGAAACACTACCGGCAAAGCACCATCGTCGTCTTCCATACCGAATTCGCCTTCATCTATGGGGTTTTTGTCAACGACTTCTGGGTTGTCACCTAACGTGCCCTGCTCCCACACAGAAGGAAGGTTTACGTAGCGTGAACCAACATGATATATGCATCTCATAAGTCTCTGGTGCACAAGCGAGTTATTTATGAGTGACCCGAACCACTGCTTCATGAGTGCCGAATCGAGTGGTGGCGGACCGTTTTTAAATTTTTCTTTCGTCTTCTTGTTAATGTCTTGACGCTCTTCTTCGGTCTTATCTTTGTGGTGGTCACGTAAGTGCCTTATGAGACAGCCATCGGTAGGGACATGGCAGAGCGGACAGTTTAAATTTCTTCGATTTGTGGTTTTTTTCTTCGCTTGTGGCAACGCCATTCCTTCGTCAAGTTTTTCATGCACGTCACCACGAATATTTGTTTTGCCGTTTGCTTTTACGTCTGTGTCTGTGTCATCGTTATTTTTAGTCGCCTTCCTCGACTTGTTGTGTCTACCCATTTTTATATACGCTTCGTATTAGCGAGTTACTGAAACGACAAAAGCAACACACATTTTAGAAGCGATTTGGTACGTTCAGCATTAACTGCTGAACGCCCAAATGAATCTAATATTATTCACAGACGGATGGCACAAAAAGCAAACGACCTTATATAGGAAAGGAAAGAATAAGGCCGTAGAAGAAAAAGAGTCTAAGAGAATTTCTCTCTGTTTGATGAAACAATAACATCTCTGTGACAAACGAGAGATTTCCCAACAAGCCCACTCGCCACTTCAAGGCTGGGTACACGAGTGGGTGGAAGGAAATAGAAGGTAGGATGAGGGTCAGTGAGCCCAAAGAAGGCCCAAGGATATTCAGATAACGGTACTGATCTTTCCTTTTTGGCTTACACAGAAACATCGATTGGCCCCAACAATCGGTTTAATCGTAAGCTGCTCCGTTTCCATAAGTCACACTTTGGAAGAGCATGCATCGAAAGATAACATAAAAGCCCGAAAACTTATATGTTCACAATCAAAGAATCATACATGGAAACGGCGATTGGCCCCAACAATCGGTCCCATCGTAAGCTGCTCCGTTTCCATAAGTCACACTTTGGAAGAGCATGCATCGAAAGATGACATAAAAGCCCGAAAACTTATATGTTCACATTCAAATAATCATACATGGAAACGGCGATTGGCCCCAACAATCGGTCTCCATGTAACGAGTACTGATCTTTCCTTTTTGGCTTACACAGAAACACCGATTGGCCCCAACAATCGGTCCCATCGTAAGCTGCTCCGTTTCCATAAGTCACACTTTGGAAGAGCATGAATCGAAAGATGACATAAAAGCCCGAAAACTTACAGTATTGTGCGAATTAATGTGAACACTGAGAATTTTTTCGTAAATATCATGTATTTTAAACAAAATTAGTTTAAGATGCATATACAAGGTTTTCTTACAAATATTTAATATGAAATATGTCCCCCCTTCGCTGTAATGACTGCCTGAACTCTTCTTGGCATGGAATCGATTAAATTTTTGCAAATACCCTTGATTGTCTCATCTCGAATCCACACCTGCATTACTGCTTCCACCATTTTTGTTTGCGTGGTACAGTCCATTTTTTGTAATCTGACCTTGCAGATGGCCCACAGATTCTCAATATGATTGAGATTTGGTGAATTTCCAGGCCAGTCCAGAATGGTAATCGTCTTGGCTTTGAAGTATTTCACCATAGTCTTGGAAGCATGGCACGGAGCTGAGTCTTGTTGAAAAATTGCATCGTCACTGGCCTGGACTTTCTCCAGCTCTTGAGTTAAGTGTTTTTCCAGCATTGTTTTATATTTCTCACTGTTCATCATGCCTTCTACTGAAACAAGAGTGCCAGGTCCCAAGTACGAAAAACAGCCCCAGAACATCTTCTTGATAGGATGTTTGACTGATTGAACAATATGGGCTGCAGTGAGTGTTTCATCCGCACTCTTACGAACGAATTTTGATCGCTCGCCCTGCACTAGAAAGTGTCTCGTCTGAGAACAACACCTTCCTCCAGTCCTCTACAGTCCAATGGGCATATTTTTTGGCCCAATTTAGTCTCTTCTTCATCATAGGTGCAGTTAGGAGTTGTTTCTTCTGCGGCCTTATGGCTTTTCTCCCACCTTCCAAGAGTCTTCTGTGCACTGTAGAGTCGTGAATTTTCACCCCAGCCTTTGCTAAATCTTGCTGGAGGTCGTGGCTCGTTTTTCTGGGATGCAGTTTGCTGTCTCGCAAAAGAAAGTTCATCTCGAGGAGTAGTCTTCCGTTTTCTTCCACATTTTTCTTTTCGCTGCACTTCAACGGATCCTGTCTCTTTTTTTTGTTTTATTATTTTATTTACGGTACCCAAACTCACACAACATTTCTTTGCAAATGTCCCTCTGTGTCATTGGTGTATTCTCACTAAGTGTGATGATCTTTTCCCTTTTCTTTGGAGTGATATCCATGACGTCAGACAATCACTAGAAACTGATAAATTATCTCGTATTTGTTCAAAATAACATAAACTTGCAAAAATAACCTAAGATCTACCACAAGGCACGTGTTTCTGTCTCTAGTCAATATGACAACATTGAGGTTATATGATTTGCATAAAAATAACTGTCAGAATTGTAAAAGTGTTGCCATCATCAGAAAACTGATTTTTGTTATATGTTCACATTAATTCGCACAATACTGTATATGTTAACAATCGAAGAATCGTACATGGAAACGGCGATTGGCCCCAACAATCGGTCCCTATGTAACGAGTATGTTTCAGTTATCCCTGATTGAATTTGCCGCTCATTTTGCAATAAGGTGGAAAAAGCGCCCATAGGCAGCATTTCTTTGCAATGTTTTCGTTTAGTTATCCCTGTTTGATTTGCTGCTTATTCTGACAAAAAAGCAGAAAATGTGCCCATAGGCATAGCATTGTTGCGAAGTTTACATTTAGTTATTCCTGTTTCAATTGCCACTTTTAATGAAAAAAGGCGGAAAATGCGCCCATAGGCGGCAAATATTTGCAACGATTTCATTTAGTTATTCCTGTTTGAATTGCCGCCTATTTCGAAAAAAGGCGGAAAAAGCGCCCGTTAGTATCACATATTTGCAACGTTTTCGTTTGGTTATCCCTGTTTAAATTGCCCGCTTCTTTTTAAAATAAAGGCGGCAAAGCACGATGGTGGCTCCTCTCGTGGTGTTGTGTGTAACTACAAGAGATAAGCTTGGCCAAACCTGGGTCTACGTTCTATGTTAAACGTAAACCCCACACGGGTCTAAGTCCATAGGCTTTAAGCCTAACCTTTTTTGACAACGAAGTCTTTTCCGACTTGTGTCCCCAAAAATGGGTGAAGTAACTCCGTAATATGACGAGAGTAACTCCATACTAAGATAGCCACCTGGTCACAGTTGACCAAAGTCGGCCCTCATTTGACCACGGCTGGTCAAAAGTGGTCCCGCCTTTCGTACAATTTTGACCAAAAATTTGACGTAAACATGCGGCAGGAGTAACCTCCGAGGCAATTAAGATATAGTTACTTCTGGCCTCTATGTACACAGTCTCCATTCTCAGTTGAAAAACCCACGCTGCTCTGCAAGGAAGTTTGTCTCCATCTCAACATTTCCCGAAGAGTATCCTTTTTTATAATTTTTTTGGAGAACCTACAGAACTTGTTACTTGGAGTTATTTGTTGACCGAAAATCACAATCCTCTTTCCTCGAGGGTTTTAGCATTAAAATAACAAAAAATTCAGATTTAGTTTTTGAAAAACTCTAATAGATGGTGCTGTTGCGAATGCCATAAAAATCCTGCAAAAAAGTTTCAGAATTTTTTTCTTTAAAACTCCAATAGATGGCGCCACACATTTTTCCCAACATTTTTTGAAAAAAATATTTTTAAAAGATTTTCTAATTACAAATATATGGTTTAATACAATTGTTAACCGCCCCTTTTTGTTTTATTTTTAAGGGGCAGAGATGAATTAATCCAGGTCCTTTAAGCCAGTGAAGGCTTCAATGACAAATCGGACCGAAAAATATTGTATTACAAAATTGATTTTATTTGTTAAATACTCTGATACAAATGGTTAAATGAAAGTATTTAATGGTACAGACAATAAGAATTAACAAGTGTATATGAAGGGCATATGTATAGGATGTATAAAAGTTAAAAAAAACACTAAATGGGTGGACTAAATAAGGGTATGAATTGTGCAAAAATCTATTTGGCCTTTTTAAAACAAATGAAATTGGTCTTACTGTTTTCCAGTCCTTCCTGTAATCCAGCAATGGCTCTCTGGGCACTTCACAAACTCTCCAAAACTTAAACACTTCCTAAAAAAACAACTAACTCCCAAATTTTCTAACTCCCAAAAACTCTTACTAACTCTCAAAAACTCTTACTAACTCCCAAAAACTCTTACTAACTCCCAAAAACTCTTACTAACTCCCAAAAACTCTTACTGACTCAGAAAAATTCTTAGTAACTCCCAAAAACTCTTAGTAACTCCCAAAAACTCTTAGTAACTCCCAAAAACTCTTAGTAACTCCCAAAAACTCTTAGTAACTCCAAAAACTCTTAGTAACTCCCAGAAACTCTTAGTAACTCCCAAAAACTCTTAGTAACTCCCAAAAACTCTTAGTAACTCCCAAAAACTCTTAGTAACTCCCAAAAACTCTTAGTAACTCCCAAAAACTCTTACTAACTCCCAAAAACTCTTACTAACTCCCAAAAACTCTTACTAACTCCCAAAAACTCTTACTAACTCCCAAAAACTCTTACTAACTCCCAAAAACTCTTACTAACTCCCAAAAACTCTTACTAACTCCCAAAAACTCTTACTAACTCCCAAAAACTCTTACTAACTCCCAAAAACTCTTACTAACTCCCAAAAACTCTTACTAACTCCCAAAAACTCTTACTAACTCCCAAAAACTCTTACTAACTCCCAAAAACTCTTACTAACTCCCAAAAACTCTTACTAACTCCCAAAAACTCTTACTAACTCCCAAAAACTCTTACTAACTCCCAAAAACTCTTACTAACTCCCAAAAACTCTTACTAACTCCCAAAAACTCTTACTAACTCCCAAAAACTCTTACTAACTCCCAAAAACTCTTACTAACTCCCAAAAACTCTTACTAACTCCCAAAAACTCTTACTAACTCCCAAAAACTCTTACTAACTCCCAAAAACTCTTACTAACTCCCAAAAACTCTTACTAACTCCCAAAAACTCTTACTAACTCCCAAAAACTCTTACTAACTCCCAAAATCTTAATAACTCCCAAAATCAAAATAACTCCCAAAATCTTAATAACTCCCAAAATCTTAATAACTCCCAAAATCAAAATAACTCCCAAAATCAAAATAACTCCCAAAATCTTAATAACTCCCAAAAATCAAATAACTCCCAAAAATAAAAACCAGAACCTTTCCCGAAAAAATCTCAAAGCCCACTGTCTAAAACTTCTTTTTCAAAACTTCTATTTTTTGTTTCATTTTTTCCAAAAATTCAGACTTAGGACCCAATTCTATTTCCTTTTTGGGACCTACTTTACTTTGTCCTTTTTTGACTATTAAGTTTTTGTTTTTTCCTAATGTGTTGTAATCTATCATAATCTTCAGTTTTCTTTCCTTAATTACTGTGTTTTTCTGTCTTTGTGATATGTTTTTTTTTGGTTATTTTAGGACCTATTCTGATTTGTCCTTTGACCATTGTTATGTTTTCAATATTTCCAGTCATGTAATTTTGTGTTTTTCAGCTATTCAGTTGATTTTACCTTATTTTTTGTTTTTGTCCTTATTTTTAGCCTCTTTTTGATCTTTAAACATCTTTATCTGTAATCCCCCTATTTGTGAAATATTTGGCTTATTTTATATTTTTTCTTATTTTTGTTTATTTGGTTACTTGCATTTGTGCAAGTTTGAAATTATTATTTTCATATAATTGGCTTTTTATTTATTTGTTCTGTTTGGTGGGACAATGTTCAGGTGTTCATGTTAGGTGTTTTATTATTTGCATGAGCACTAACATCCCTACCCCCTAAATCTTTTTATTTCTAACTTTGACTGATTTCCATGATTGTTCTTTGGTTACGAATGAACTAATTCTTTGAGGTGTGCTATATCGTAGAATTTAAACCCATTGAATAATGTCCTTGTTGCATATTGTCTTTTTACGGGTTGTTTTCCTGGATGTCTCTACCACACAATGTCAACCACCATTTCACTGCAACTCAGTCGTTTTTAGTCCCAGTTTCAGTTGACGATAGTTCACAACACAACACTTAGATGCCATTTTACAAGCACTGTCTATATGCTAACCAGCACGTTTGATGATGCAGCCTATCCTTCTGTTGTCACAAAACCCCAAGTGATTGTCTGTTGTACAATGCTCTAACATGAGGATTAAATGTCCCCTTCATGTTTGCTGAGGTTTTTCATAACATTTTGAAGGTTAGTTCTCCTTGACATGTCCATTGCTTAATGGTGAACTCAGGTTTTCAAACTTCATGGTTTATGAATGACCTTAAGTTTTGGAATGTCCCGGTTTTTTTGATGAACTTGGCTCCACTGTTGCATCTTTATGTTGTTATTGTTGTGTAGGCCTCTGCCGGGTTTCGTCCTTTGGTGCATTTGTGTGTACCGACCGTTGTTGTATCCTTGATTCATCACCCTGATTTAAGTGTCCTTTGTTGGCACTCCTTGTTTTTTGTTTAACCAAAGACATCATGTTAATCATGTCATTCCCCTACACACTCACACTTGAGGGGTATCCTTTTGTTTAGTTATCTAAGCCTTACGGGACTACCTGTCACATCTCTGATTGCACAATTCTTACCCTTCTAAATTATTCATAAGTTTCATACATACATACATAGATAATTCTTGACAATTACACATTGTTAACATAGGTAATTTGTATCATATTTGAGTATATTGTGGTACATTCACATAACATTTGACTTTTTTAAAATACATCATAATATTCGATTAAGTTAATAGAACACTCAAGTAAGAATATGCAATATGATTATGTAGTGTTTCTGTCGTTACCCTATGGTTGTTAAGATCTCATTTTTGTTGAACCTTCTTTATCGCATGCGTAGTAAGCTTAATACACACGAAAATACAAAACATGATCCAAGTATTCCTAACCCAATCATTAATGGCATATAGAGCATAGAGCTTAAAGTACCCCAGAAATCTGGAAATAATGGCGAGATTTTGATGTCATCACCTGGGGCAAATCCCCCTTTTGATGAGACTCGAATATCTTGATTTTCCTGAAAGTTCAACTGTGGTTCTTCAAAACAACCAATAAAGGCTTCACAAGAAACACCAACCTTTGACCTTAAGCACATGTTATCATTAATACACCTCTTATCAATACTTATTTGTATCTCAAACTGTTGAGCACTTGTGGAAAGAACTATGGATCGAGTACTCATTTTAATATTTTCAAATGTTACTAGCACTTCCACAGGTAAACATGTGCTTAAAGCTTCAATCACAATTAATGCTAATATTTAGCAGGAATAGCACCCTTGATGTTTGACTATTTTAAGTATCTTTGGACACACTTGTATGGTGTGAATCATCACATCATATTTGCCAATGATATGGATACTACCACAGGGCTTGAGTTAATCAAGGTGGATTTTAATTGACCATGCATTCCTTCCTCATTATGCATTTTGTGATTTGTTAGTGACAGTGGCAATACATTTCGTTTACTGGTTAACATCATTTCAAGATACGATTGTTGTTTTGTACATGTCATTTTTGTTTCATAGAATTGACACTCAACCATTTTCTTATCAAATATAAAATCATTGAATGTGACTTTGCCAGACTGTGCATCTCCTATTTGCCCTCTCATAGGTCTATGAAATTCAGCAGCTGTGTCCAAATATGCCTCACTTTTCTGCCCAACTCTTGTAATCAGGTGTTTGGATATGATATCTGTGGCTTGGTCAAAGGTACCAATAACTTCAATATGAAATTCATCAGGGACATTTCTATTTGCAGTTATTATGTATTCTGTTTCCGTCCCATTGTTTTTGAAAATTGCCTTAATTTGTGGTTGGCATTTCATACTAACAATTCATTTGACTTCAAAAATGTCTTTAAACTCTGGTTTGAGATACCACCTGTAATGATGACAAGGTTGGTAACCTGCCAAATGACACATACTTCCAGAATCTCCAGGAAAACAATCAGTAACTCCTGGCCAATCTAAGGATTTCTTTGTTAAGGATTCGAATTTGTAATCAGGGTGACAATGTTCACCCCAACTACAGTACTTATTTTGAGGACAAGCTACTTGATTTTAAAGTAAAATGCTTGGTAGGAAATGTATAGTACAATCTCTGGGTCTACCAATCACAATTTACACTTTCAAATGTTATATCTAAACCTGCAACATATGTTTCTAAATGATCTGTAAACCATAAACATGCTGTGTACTCCAAATTGGTTAGTCAACTGGACCGTGGTTGATAGGGAGCATTTCTGACCCATTTTGGTTTCTTTACATTCTGTTATAGTTGATTTTATCAGCTTATGCTCCGTGCACCTGGCCAGGGTATCTGAGGCAAAAGTTAGCAAAATTCCTATAATTATAGTTATTGTCAACAAACTTGTTGGGTTGACTTTTTGCACTGTTCCGGCCTCTAAAATTTCGTGTTTGTCTTGTACCTTTTTCACCTGATTTTTTGCTATTTTTCCACTAACAACCCCGATCACCATTGAGACTAAGACATTTGTTTTGCACATCGATAGAACAACATGATAATGTAGACAATAAATTTAATAAGGTTCCATATGCTTAAAATAACTATACTGACATATAATATGAAAATACTAGTTAAAACCATTAGTGAAATCACAATTCCATACACTATATAAGTTGGCATGCAATCAAGGTTATTTATAAATTCAAAACACAATATACACTTTATTCGATGGCATATGTTTTTTTCCATAAATTTGGAACTTTCCTTCCATCAGCTCCCCGTCTTTTGAAATGAAGATCACATGAAGAGTACTAGATTCCATGCCCAGTTCCGGGTCCATTATAATCTGTTTATTTTTTCCCTACATGTGAACTTTTTTCAACTCCATCTTTTCGCAATATAATAGTGCCTTCAGCACTGACTGTGATTACTGGATCATTAACTTTTTATGAAGTTTTTTCCATCATCAATTTAAATGCTTCCTCCCTCTGTAATTTTCTCCCAATTCGGCTACTTCGCGCTTGTGACAAGAATTCTGAAGTATTGAAATAGCATTCAAGATAGGATATTATTTCAAATATTGGCCCGCATAATTGGTCACCTTTTGAGCACAATGCTTTGTAGCTTTACAGTATTGCTCAGTTCCTGAACAAGCACTGTTATTTGTACAGGTACAAGGTAAACCTCTATTTTCACACACACACTTGACCTTGCTCTGTTTCATTTTGTGTGATTTGAAACTCATTTGCTGGTCCTTCTTGTTTATCATCAATTTTCACCATAGTGACCCATTTTACAATACATCCATGACATCCATCTGTTGGACATATCTTTCTTGAGTATTGCTTTGGGTTGTTTGTAGTTTCGGTGTAGCACACTTTCCTTCCATCCACCCATCTGCACTTTTCAACTTCATATTGTTTCTTTGATTTCACTATTACCAGTAGTACCAAAAATCCCACCAACTTCATGACTTCCGTTTTGATGTTTCCGCAAAAATATAAAGAACTCATCTTCCCACATTAATCAGTTAATATCTATAAAGTTAGTTTCCCATATGCATTCTTCCTCTACTTCTGGATTTGCCCCAGGGGTATATAACATTTAGCGCACGGTCAAACACATCAAGAAGCCTATCTGCAAAAATTTCCCCTTTGCTCCTCTGGGACATTTTCCCTTTGTTCTACTTGAACCTGTTGAGATGGCCCCACTTGCACCTCTTCAGTTTCGTTTCTACCTACCTGCCTGTTAATTTCTGCTCCTGGGTTTTCCCTTGAAACCTCTGGAAGATCTTCGGCTTCTTCTCTTGTCTTTCCATATCTGCCTTGGTCTATTTCCTATTTCCTCTTCGCAATTCAGCCAGACCATCATCAACTTCATCTTCAGATTCCCCTGGCTCAATTCTTGGAGTATCTGGTAAACGTGGCATCTCTTCTATTCTTGGTACAATCCTTCTTCTTCGCTCTGGTAAAGGTGCTGTAAACTCTACTGGACCTTTGCTTCTTAATCCATATTGGCTTGTTGTGGGCACGGGTTCTGAACTCCGTCTTATACCCATCGAATGTGGAGTTCTTGCCATTGGATACATACGCTAGATCGTCATGTTCATTGCAGTCATTATCTGAGCTTGAACTATTGGAGCTACTTGAATCACTCCGTGTTCTTTCGGATTGCCTCTTTGAGGTGCCTACCCCCTTAGCAAGCTCCTGTTCCCCCTTTTCCCATCGGTTTTTTCCTTTTACCACTCTTAATCGCTCCTCGTGAACGATCTGAATATCTCTATGGTTGAACATGTGCTTAATTTCAAAATTTATGGGAGATGTTTGCCTTGTTACTCGATATGGACCTTTATTCAATCTAGCCAGTTTCTTAGTTTTTCCTTGGGCTACTTGAGGTACATAAAGGTAGGTTGGCCAGCTCATGTATCTTTTGCATTCTATGTGTCAAGGTCTTTACATAATCTTCCACATTATAGATTGGTTTTGGGGCTTCATGTATCAGATCAAATGGAAGGTTCATGTCTTGACCAAATAACAGGTAATAAAGAGTCTCCTTGGTACTTGAATGTATAGTACTTCTATAGGCCATCAGTCCAAATGGTAATTCTTCATCCCAATTTCGTTGTGAATTGTTAACATAATGAGACAGCATTGTAGTCAATGTGTGGTTGAACCTTTCCACCAAACCATCTGTTTGTGGGTGATATGCTGATGTAAAGATTTTTCTGATCTGGAATGTATCACACAATTTTTTTTATTAATTCACTGGTGAAGTTTGCACCTCTATCAGTGATTAATTCTTTTGGGCTCCCATATCTCGAGATTATTTTTCTGGTTAGCAGGCTAGCTATGGTTTCTGCCTTCTGATATGGCACAGGAAACGCTTCTGGATACCTAGTTAAATAATCACAGATCACCACAATGTATTTGTTTCCATTGGCTGTTGTTGGTAGTGGTCCCAAAACGTCCATGCCGATTCTTTCAAACGGTTTCGATGGTGGAGGAAATCTGTTCAATGGACTTTTCCCATGTGGAACCTTTTTTTGGTTGCATGATATGCAAGCTTCACAATACTTTTGGACATCTTTTTGAAAAGTTTCCCAAACGAATCTGCTTTCTACCTTACTGATGGTTTTTTCAATGCCGATTTGACCAGCAGTTATGTTGTCGGGACACATGTGCATTACATATGGTCTTCTTGTCACTGGCACTACAATCCTTGATGTTGTCTTTGTGGGTCTTAGCAACCATCCCTGGTCATTCAGGTACAGTTGTAGTTTTTCAACTCTTTCTTGAACCCTGCTCTCTACTGGACCTCCATGCAGACACTCAACGTACAACTTTAACTCTGGGCACGCTTCTTGATCCTTTGCTACCTGATTGTCTTTCCATGTTTCATTGTCATTCAACACATTTACCTCTTGAATTTCGGGAGGGTTTCTGCTTAATCCATCAGCATTCGTATTCTCCTTCCCTGCTCGATAAACGACAGTAAAATCGTACTGTTGCAATTGTAAGGCCCACCGTGTCAACATGGCCTTATCTTTTTCATCGTCATTAAGTATTTTAAAGGCTGGTGATCAGTAATCAATGTAAACTTTCGTCCCATTAAATAGTACCGAAAATAATTGACTCCATATACACAAGCCAATGCTTCCTTCCAGGTGGTTGAATAATTCTGTTCAGATTTTGTCAATTTTCTACTTGCGTAGGAAATGGGATGTAATTGTCCCTCAATTTTCTGTTCTAGGATTACTCCTATAGCTTCATTGCTGGCGTCTGTAGTGAGGAAAAAAATCTTTACCAAAATTGGGCATGACCAAAACTGATTAGGTGATTAAACTCGTTTTTAACATTTTGAAAGCCTTTTCACATTCTTGTGACCATCGAAAAGGAGCATCTTTTGGTAGTAGGTTCGTCAGGGGCTTTGCAATCCCTGCACAATTTGGAATGAACTTTCGATAGAAGTTTACCAACCCCATGAAACTTTGTACATTTTTAACGTTGCGAGGCTGTGGGAAATCTTTTACGGCATCAATCTTTTTCATGCCTGGTTGTATCTTCCCCTCGGTGAAGTTGTGCCCGAGATAACTGATTTCCTTTTGTAGAAAAACGCATTTTGTTGGCTTTGCCATTAATTTAGCATTTCTCAACCTGTTGAAGACTTGTTGTAATCTGTTGTAATGTTCTTCGACTGTGTCACTGTAAACAATAATATCATCCATGTAGACAAAACACAGATGCTCCCTTTTAACCCATGTAAAACATTGTCCATTAGTCTCTGATACATGCTTGGTGATGTTTTTAGCCCCATTGGACTGTGGTTGAACTCATAATGTCCAAATGGCGTGCTAAATCCTGTTTTTGCCTTATCCTTTTCTCGGACTGGGATTTGATGGAATCCACTAGCCAGATCTAGTGTGGAGGAGTATTTTGCTTTCCCGCTTAGTAATTCCGGTAAAGGATATTTATCACTTATTACCTTCTGATTCAGTGCTCGGTAATCAACTACAAGCCTTTGACTTCCGTCAGACTTTCCCACTAGCATACAGGGTGCAGCGTAAGGACTCATTGATTGTCTGATGATTTTTGCTTCAAGCAATTCATCAATTTTTTCTTTCATCACCTTTTCTTGTCTTTCAGGTAACTTATAAGGTCTTAGGTACACGGGGACATCATCAGTCATGGGAATGTCCTGTTCCATCATGGGTGTGGCCTTTAGGTCTTTTAATGAAGTTGCAAATATGTCTGAATTATCTCTTAATAGCTTTGTCATCCTTTCCTTATTTTATGGTTCTACATTTTGGATTCGATCCTGTATCCACTCTTTATGGTTTTTTGTCATCAGCATGTTTACTAAATCATCCTTTTCTCCTTTGCTTGTCTTGATTTTCTTGTTTCTATACAAAATTACATACAAAATACATTAGAGGGGTCATATTTTAGTTCTAGTCTTCTAATGAGATCAATGCCACATATTAGTTGGTATTTTGGTGGTAAGTCCTTTTGACTCACAGGCACAGTTACCCTTTCTATTTTATCGGCAGTTATCCTTATAGGTATTTCATATAACCCAATTGTGGGGAAAGGCTGCCCGTTTGCGGAAAGTGATCGCAATGGTTTGACCCGTTTGTACGTGCCTCACGCACTGTGGGTTTTGCCTTTTCAATTTTTCTAAAGTATGTCGGGAAATTACCGATACACCCGCTCCTGTGTCATACAATATCTTGACAATGTTTTTTGATGACTGAGCTACAAAAATTGGGCAAGTGCTTGTTTCCACTGTGCTTAAGGTTACGCGGTTTATATATAATTTCCCTCTATGACGCGTATCACTCCATGAGGGATTTTCTAGTTTTCCTGGTTATATCTACTGGAATATGTCCCATCTCTATTTTGTGGAAACTTCCTTTGTCGGCAGTGTTTTACAAAATGTCCAGCATTGCCACACACATAACAGGTGTTGTCTGATCTGCTATGGTCACGACTAGAATTAACCCTTTCTTGGCAATTTTGTGCATAATGCCCTGGTTTCCCACACCTATAGCATCTATTCCCATTTTTTCCTTTCTTGTGAACTATTTTCCCTCCAGTTTGGTACATTAGGCATTGTAACCCCATTGTGGGTAAGGTATTTTTGATTGGTCACCCACCCCTGGCTTTGTCTTGATGTCTATGGTTGCTGTTGTGGCAGGTTCCTTTTATTCCCAATCCAACAATCCTTTTCTAAGTGACCTTTTTTGTGGCAAATGAAGCATTCCCTAATTGCCTTCTCACTTCTTTGTTTCCATTGTTGACCTTGGTTTTCTAGGTCATGTTTGTACTTTTCCCCTAGTGCAGCTCTTTCCTTCTTATGTTGTTCCTCTAGTTTTGAGGCTTCTTTCTGCTTGTTCTCCGGACAAGGCATGCAATCCATACCTAGAGCCTACCAATTTCTCATTTTCCTCTTCTGCTAGAATGATTTTTATAGTTTCCTCCAAATCAAAGGGATTTCTAGACAAGACAAACCTTTTAATTCTAGGATGCAACCCCTTAATTATTTGGTTTTGTGTCATCTCATCTCTAATCCGGTGTTCTTCAGCAGGAGGGTCTTCTGTCATGAAGGCTCTTCCTCTAGTTTTTACCCTAGATATATACTCAATAGCAGATTCTGTGCTGGACTGCTTTTCTTCTAGGAATTTCTACATCAATACGAGTTTAGGTTCAAGTGGTTCAAATCGTTGGATTATCAAATCCCGTAATTCTGTAAAGTCGGTGATTTGTCGTACTGCAGGGTGATCTCGAAGAAATTCGGCTGCTGGTCCTCTGCATTTCGACTTAAACAGGACAATCTGAAATTCTTTCGCCCAGTTTGCTAGTCGTGCAACGGTCTCTATTTGCTCAAATATTTCTTTTGCTTATGGGCCCTTTTCATCACCTGTAAAATATGGAATTAGGCTAGCATGTCCCATTGATGAGGGTTGCCCTCCCCCAGAGGTACTTGCTTCAGTAGCCATCTTGAAATCAGCTGAATCACTATTGTGAAATATACAACCAGATAAGGCCCTAATCACTTATGCTTTTTGTTCTGGTTTTTGTTTCTTCCAGTACTTCAGCAGCTTGGTTAGCCTTTTTACTAAAGGTTTTTGGTGAAAATTGGTTGTGATGAAACACACTTCACCTGCCTGGTACCCTTTTGAATGATGAAAATACATCTAGCACCAAATGGACAGTTGGTTTTAACTGAATCTGTTTTATTCATGTATTCAGCCTTTTCTATGGTTGTCTAAATTTTACTGAGGTGTTAACTAAATTGGTTTTTCTATTTTTAATACTAGGTCTAATGTTGTGGACAAATTTTGAAGTGTTGATGGTACAAGGCTAACCAGATCCTCTAATTGAATCCTTCATTGCAAAAAAATAATTCCATTTCACGTATGGTGGGTGGACAGCCAAGGTCAATGGTCAATTCCTCAAGGCCCATGTGTTCTCTTCCTGTCTGGCTAGGGGTTTTTCCAATTCTCCCACCATACATGTTATCAAAGTCTGCCGGATGAAAATAAGACCCATGTGTGACACAGGTCCACAGTCCCCTTCTAATTGCCCTCTGGAAACAATACTTTTGCTCTGGGCACAAGGTAGGGGGCTGGATATCTTGTTGCATCTGTGGCTCTTATAAAGTATTATGGTAAACAAATGAATCCGCACCCTGTTATTTACGTTTCAGGAACCACTTGTGTGTGTGGGAGCGTGCATGTTTTGTAGGGGTAGCAGTAAAACATTTCCAATCCCACAATAATACAATTCCAGACCCAAAACCCAACTATAGTAATAAAATATAGCACATGCACTTAATCGGCCAAACAAAACAAAAATACAATGAAATGATAAAATTTAAATGATAAATCAGAATCCTGTCTTGAAAACTAATCCAATAATTTTAAATAATCCTGTCGACTGCGCCAGATGTGTTACCCGTCCCTTTTTTGTTTTATTTTTAAGGGACAGAGATAAATTAAACCAGATCCTTTAAGCCAGTGAAGGCTTTAATGACAAATCGGGCCTAAAAATATTGTATTACAAAATTGATTTTATTTGTTAAATACTCTGATATAAATCGTTAAATGAAAATATTTAATGTTACAGACAATAAGAATTAACAAGTGTATATGAAGGGCATATGTATAGGATGTATAAAAGTTTAAAAAAAACACTAAATGGGTGGACTAAATAAGGGTATGAATTGTGCAAAAATCTATTTGGCCTTTTTAAAACAAATGAATTTGGTCTTACTGTTTTCCAGTCCTTCCTGTAATCCAGCAATGGCTCTCTGGCACTTCACAAACTTTCCAAAACTTAAACACTTCCTAAAAAACAACTACCTCCCAAATTTTCTAAGTCCCAAAAACTCTTACTAACTCCCAAAAACTCGTACTAACTCCCAAAAACTCTTACTAACTCCCAAAAACTCTTACTAACTCCCAAAAACTCTTACTAACTCCCAAAAACTCTTACTAACTCTCAAAAACTCTTACTAACTCCCAAAAACTTTTACTAACTCCCAAAAACTTTTACTAACTCCCAAAAACTCTTACTAACTCCCAAAATTTTTTACTAACTCCCAAAATTTTTTACTAACTCCCAAAATTTTTTACTAACTCCCAAAAACTCTTACTAACTCCCAAAAACTCTTACTAACTCCCAAAAACTCTTACTAACTCCCAAAAACTCTTACTAACTCCCAAAAACTCTTACTAACTCCCAAAAACTCTTACTAACTCCCAAAAACTCTTACTAACTCCCAAAAACTCTTACTAACTCCCAAAAACTCTTACTAACTCCCAAAAACCCTTACTAACTCCCAAAAACTCTTACTAACTCCCAAAAACCCTTACTAACTCCCAAAAACTCTTACTAACTCCCAAAAACTCTTACTAATTCCCAAAAACTCTTACTAACTCCCAAAAACCCTTACTAACTCCCAAAAACCCTTACTAACTCCCAAAAACCCTTACTAACTCCCAAAAACCCTTACTAACTCCCAAAAACCCTTACTAACTCCCAAAAACCCTTACTAACTCCCAAAAACCCTTACTAACTCCCAAAATCTTAATAACTCCCAAAATCTTAATAACTCCCAAAAACCCTTACTAACTCCCAAAATCTTAATAACTCCCAAAATCTTAATAACTCCCAAAAACCCTTACTAACTCCCAAAACCTTAATAACTCCCAAAATCTTAATAACTCCCAAAATCTTAATAACTCCCAAAATCTTAATAACTCCCAAAATCTTAATAACTCCCAAAATCTTAATAACTCCCAAAATCTTAATAACTCCCAAAATCTTAATAACTCCCAAAATCTTAATAACTCCCAAAATCTTAATAACTCCCAAAATCTTAATAACTCCCAAAATCTTAATAACTCTCAAAATCTTAATAACTCCCAAAATCTTAATAACTCCCAAAATCTTAATAACTCCCAAAATCTTAATAACTCCCAAAATCTTAATAACTCCCAAAATCTTAATAACTCCCAAAATCTTAATAACTCCCAAAATCTTAATAACTCCCGAAAATCAAAATAACTCCCGAAAATCAAACAACTCCCGAAAATAAAAACCAGAACGTTTCCCGAAAAAATCTCAAAGCCCACTGTCTAAAACTTCTTTTTCAAAACTTCTATTTTTTGTTTCATTTTTCCAAAAATTCAGACTTAGGACCCATTTCTATTTCCTTTTTGGGACCTACTTTACTTTGTCCTTTTTTGACCATTAAGTTTTTGTTTTTTCCTAATGTGTTGTAATCTATCATAATCTTCATTTTTCTTTCCTTAATTACTGTGTTTTTCTGTCTTTGTGCTATATATGTTTTTTTTTGGTTATTTTGGGACCTATTCTGATTTGTCCTTTGACCATTGTTATGTTTGCATTATTTCCAGTCATGTAATTTTGTGTTTTTCAGCTATTCAGTTGATGTTATCTTATTTTTTGTTTTTGTCCTTATTTAGCGTGTTTTTCATCTTTAAACATCTTCATCTTTAATCTCCATATTTGTGAAATTTTTGGCTTATTTTATATTTTTTCTTATTTGTGTTTATTTGGTTACTTGCATTTGTGCAAGTTTCAAATTATTATTTTTATATAATTGAATTTTTATTTATTTGTTCTGTTTGGTCTGACAATGTTCAGGTGTTCATGTTAGGTGTTTTATTATTTGCATGAGCACCTAGCAAAATAGTGTAACTTAAGTTTTGTTACATATTTCTCAATTCTAAAAAATTTGTATTATTAAGAATACATAGAGAATGATAATAAAGTTTTTTCAAATATTTTGACCATTATTTCTATTTTTGTATAATTATAAAGTGACCCTTTTTTGTCATGTTAAATTACATAGGGATACAGTATATATGGGTATATACCATATATCTATAGGTTAAGCTATGATTGTTATGTCATCTACACATATATTTGTAAAATAATTTATGTTGTCAGGTCCATACTTGTCTATGGCTATGATGTCAGGTGCATTATTACGTTTATTTCTAGTCATACAATGGCAAATGGGCTGAAAAAATGTATGAAATATTTCTAAAATGTTTTTCTATTTAAGCATTTTGTAGGCAACATTGTAAGGTTGTTAGCATTTGTAAGCTATTTTGTAAGAGTTGCAGTCATATGCAAGCCTTTCTGTGAGGATTGTAAGGAATTTAAAGTTGTTTTGTAAGGGTTGTAATCATCTACAAGTTTCCTCCAGGTTATGTAGACAGTGAAGATGTAAACCATTTTGTTAGGCCAGGCAATTGGCGCAATGAAAACGTCACAAATGGTGGGATACTTTCTGGAAAACGATGCAGCTCAAATATGTACAATGAAGACGGTAAAATGCTACACAGTAATATGGCATCATATTTGGCAACTGTAGGAGCTGTTGAATGGCAAGGCTATATGATTTATAGAGGGTTGAATTGTAAAAATAAATGATATTTGCTAAAAGAAATAAACATAATAACTTGTTAAAATGAAAAGCAATTTTATTGAAAATTTAGGTTATACAAATTTAATCAAAATATTTATCTTGGTTTTCTTTACTATGTACTACATGTTCAATTTCACTCATTACATCAAAACAGTCTTTTTTGTCTAGCAAATTAACTCGTGCACAAAGATACTGACAAAATTGGTGTACACCTTTATAACATGCCGAGATTCTGTTTCCACGCAGTCCTACTTAGTGGGGAACCTGAACCTACGCTCACTCGATTTTTTGTCCCTAAATTAAGCTTAGACGGAACCGGAGTGAATGTAGAAACGAACTTTTAATAAATATATACAAGACATTAACATATGAAGACACTTTTATATACAAATAAAGAAACCTCAAAAGGCTTAGACTGTGCCATATGTCGGCATCATTGTTTGTGGATAATAGTGTGGAAAATTCAAATTCTCCCGCCCTATCCATTGCCATAGTGTTGTGAGGGAAAGGATTTGAAATCCCTCTCAAATTTGTTGACACGGGACTGGTGAGAAATTGTGCTGACATCATAGGATAAAAATATCCTGATTGGCTTGAAGAAACTCCAGCTGTTGGAATTTGTTGAGCCATCATTGGCCGAGTATAAACTGATGACGTAGTAGCTCCTCCCATCCCGATGCTAATTGGTCCAGGGGTTATGTGTGTTGAAACCCCCCATTGGTTGTTAAAATTTCTCTCACTTGAGAAGATGATGTCATCATAGAGTGTCTACCAAAGAAAGTAGCAGCTCCATTTTGTTCACCAGAGTACAATGGACTGAGTTGTGGAGCGCTCCGCTCAAACGGAGCAGCATCCAATATGGCGTCTGGTGAAGACATGGATCTTCTGTTCATTTCTTCTCCACGTGTTGACAGAGGAGAGTTGGTCGATGGAAAATCAGGGAAATTTCCCCTTTCCATCGTTCGATTTTCAAAATTTGTATTTCCTCTATAGGAAATCAATGGATTCCGCTTCGTACGAGGGTTTTGAAGAACCCTACCGCCAATGGAATCTTCAAATTGACCGTTGGTCTGGTCAATTTCTACCGGACTTTGAGACGGATTTATCATCCGGTGAGTTTTTTTTTTATTATTTTTCGATTTCCCCAGATATTTTAGGAAACCTGAAGTGTCTTTTTAGTGTCTTTAGATACTTTTACATCACAAAAAGTTATTTTCAAGCACTAACACAAGCACTTTCACTGTTTTTTTCGGTCGAATTTCGACCGCACATGCACAAAAATACACTTAAATTCGTCAAAACTCCCTCCCGGCCCATGAAAAACTTCTTAAAACCGTCTTTTTCAAGTTATTTCGGGACAACGAGTCGGTTGCGGGTACCCCGCACCTCCACCAAATGTAACACGCCGAGATTCTGTTTCCGGGCGGGCCTACTTCGTGGGGAACCTGAACCTACGCTCACTCGATTTTATGTCCCTAAATAAAGCTTAGACGGAACCGGAGAGAATGTAGAAATGAACTTTTAATAAATATAAACAAGACATTAACATATGAAGACACTTTTATATACAAATAAAGAAACCTCAAAAGGCTTAGACTGTTCCTTTCCCGGAACACGAAAATGACGATACGTCCAGATTGATGATCAGCTGAGAAAGAACAGCTGATATTTGAATTTGCCTCTCAATTTGATGGCGATCGTCTACGCCTTTCGTGACGTAGCGATCGCCTGATTGGCCAATTCAACCATCAGCTGCGACAGTTCAGTCGTCATAAATCTAGCCTCGTGTCAACAGCTACCAATTCAAAGAGAAAGGTAGGAAAGAAGGGAGATCGATACGATGATCGATCTCTTCATAGAGATTATGCGGCACATTTGTAAACAACCCCTGATAAACCCAGACACCCAGAACGTGGCGTGTCACACCTTCTTCCTGATGAGATGTTGCCTTCAACTCTATCATGTCCTTTATGTTGTCTGATGTCTTGTAATTTTGAAGGGATTTATTAGAAGATGTCCAGGGCAAATATATCTTTGGGCCCTCCTCTACTGGCACAATTCATAATTTTAGGACAAGCCCCCTACACCATACTCAACCCTAAAAGACATACAATACACTGTACACAAGTAATATAAAATAAACAGTGCAATAAAAAATTATGTATTAGATATGAAACTAATATTATTACCAAAAATATTATACATAAAACATAAGACATTCTTAGTAAACAGTAAGTGTACTTGAAATGAACATAAAATAATATTCATATAGAAATATTAAGGTTAAATTTTAAAAATGTTCTTTTCTGGCCTTCATAGCACTGAACTCTTCAATTATATCTTCGAAATTAATTGTAGAAGCCTTTCCATACTCAATTGATAAACTGAGAAGATGGTTTAGTCTGTCTTCAGTCATGGTAGATCGCAGTCTGTCTTTAATATGTGCCAATTTACTAAACGCCCGTTCATCCGAAGCTACTGACACAGGCAACACTAATAGCAATCTTTGCAAAATGCAGATTTGGGGCAATATTGTTTCCGAACCTTTTTCGTGTATTCGATTCAGTAGATCAAGAGAACTGCAATTACAGAGCATATTTTTTTGAATTTTTCCCAGGAGTAACGAACGTACGTACTTCATCACCAGACTCATCGTGAAATCTTTTTCTTACCCGTGAACTACTTCCTTTCAATTCTGCTTTGATGTTAATGTTGGATGCAACAGTTTTTCCTTCTGACAGCAAACGTGGCCAGGAGTCTTTCAGGTGCTGTATTTCTTTGGTTACACCTTCCACATTTTGCCGTCCATCTGCCAGGGTGAGCTTCGAACTTTGGAGAATTTTGTTGGTGTCGTCAAGGCAGTGTAAACCCTTATATCACACTTGTCAGAAGAATAAAGCCAAATGCCTCTAGCCACTTAATCAGGGAATCTACATCTGCTTGAATATCCGATGGCAAATCTAGCTCCTCAATCTTTACTAAAGAATCCAGCACACCTTTGCAATTCTTCACTAGAGGATGGACAGCATCTATTCTGGCACTCCACCTTGTTTTAGATACCGAGTGACGAGAGACATTTGCCATGCTCTGTAGAATTTTCCATCTCGCTCGACTGAGAGCAAATACTTTGTATGTAATTGTAATATACCAAAGTATCTTTTCACATGTACACTTGTTTCCATAGCATGTGTTCCACAAAGGTTTAACGTGTGTACGCTGCAGGGTGTGTAATAAGCTTGTGCATTATCTTTCAAAATTATGGTTTAACACCAACAAATTTTTCAGACATGTTAGAAGCATTATCATACCCCTGACCTCTGGACAGGGCAAGATCCACATCACAATCACTTAACACATCTTTTATCTGATTGGCTATATCAACTCTTTTCTTTTTGTCGCAATCTACCATCTTGATTAAACTTTCACGAACTTCCCTTTTCGTATTTTCTTGTATCGCATACCGAAAAATAAAAACTAACTGTTCTTTATGTGAAATATCAGGGGTCCCATCAACTATAATGCTATAATATCATGCAGTTCTCACATCTTCAAGGATCGAATTCAAAACCTTGCTTCCACCCAGTTCTAAGAACTCATTCTGTGACTGCCATGACAGATAGTGAGCTTGCATTCTCTTCCCAGATTTCCTGAATTCAGCAACGGTATCCAGGTGTTGTTTAAGTTCTACGCAGTAATTGCTGAGTAGGTGAAGTCGACAAAAAAAGACCACAATTCTCGTTTTGTGAAGTAGAATCTGTTCCACGAAATGGTAAACCTCTCTTTCCCAAGAAAAGAACGACATCCACCACAACAGTTAAAATTTTAAACCATTTTTTCTCTTCATTTCTAATATGCCACTATAACTTATGATCAATAGTGTTGTCAGTAATACGTCTCCATACTACTTCCTTCCACTGCGATGGTTTCATGACTGCTAACCTTATACAACTTTCTCCAATTATCACTAATCCCACCTTCACACAATTGTGAAGTGGAAGCAGGTTTCGAATCATTTTGAAAGAGGTGACAGGGAAAACAAAATAATGCTGTCGCTTTTTTACTCCACACCAACGAGTCTACTAACAAATTCACCATTTTGAAGTTTTTTTAAAAAAATGTTGTGGGAAAAATTCTGTCCCGTGAATCGCGGGGAAATTTTTCAGGGTTATGTGGTGGGCCCTTTAACAAAATTAAATTCCTCTCATTTGCATGTAGGTTCTTTCATGTAACTGGATCATTATCAACAGACTACTTGTTTCTCGTTTTCAGTTTCCATGTCTGTGCCAATGAAAGAATCATCTTGTTCCTGTGGGTCACTATTGCTATCTCTATCTGTAACCATTTGGCTCTCCAGTTCTGTGTCAACAAAATGAAATGCAGTTACTTTTTCATCCTCCTTCGCAGTAATACTAGTATTAATGATATTACCATTGGTGGTACTATCCAAGTTTGAAACAACTTCACAATCCGATTTTTTTCTCTCGCCATCACAATCAGAAACATTTTCAAGTTGACTTTCAGGAACATTGTGCAAAGTAGAACATTGTGGTTGCCAGAAAGTGTCTAGCGTCTTTTTTCCCCTTTTCATCACGAACTTGTTTTTCTTCTCTCAAATTCCTCTTTGCACCACCAGACAAATATTTATGATTCATCTGCAAGGTACACAAAAAACATACAGGGCCAATGGACCATTTATAATCATCCCATAGTGAGGCAGGAACAGGCAAAAACATGGCAAGTAAACGCATAAAAAACCTTTTTCGTTTTTTTTTTTATTTTTCGACTTGCAGGAAAAATTCAACTTCAATGTAATGCCGGATGGTCACTTTTACTTAAATATTAAAATAAAAATGAACAACATGCCATACCTAAAACCAGAGTGGCGCCTTCCTATACAGTATACGCAGTACACAAATAGTTAGATTCTTAATATCTTATACTGAACTATCCAGATTCACGATTAGAAACAGGATGTGTCAAGGGCCAAAGACCATGTAGCCTGTAGGGGGCCCCTACATAGTCTAAGGTCTAGGTGATAGTGCAAGGTGACACTGTCGCACAAAACCTTGTTTTAAAGAAAACACAAGTATTTTATAAATTATAAACCTAAAACTAAATAATAAATGATTATTCAGTTTTTCATTCAGTACAACATTGATAATTTTTTTATATAATAAGCAATTAAAATCTGTTAAAATATCCATTCATAATTTTTTTCATTTATTCAATAATTTTTTTAAGTGACATTTTTTGCTTTTTATATGGTGTAGCTAATAGCTATCATGGGGGCCCTTGCTATCTCGGGAACCAGGGCAGATTGCCCTTTTTGCCCCTCTGGGCGGCGCTGAGAGTCGGCATTTGTTGCCATATGCACAGGTGTTGAAGGTGTCTTGACAGAAAGTCTTTATGAAAGTCAACAAATGAGGTTTGTAATGTGTTGTAAATCTTGCTCTTCGCCTATACAATAAACAGTTTCAAAGTTCAGTTTCTTTATTAAAAATAGAAAGGTCTTGATTATCAAAAGCCATTTCACGACTTTCTTCAATTGAAATGTTAGTCCATGTGCTAAACATGAAATAACATAAAATGAAATTTTGCACTTATTAGGTTTTAGATGTGCAGTTTCACCTTTCATTCTGGGATGGATAACTACTCAAAATATTTTCCAAGATATTGTAAAACTCCCATTTGGGGAGTATAAACATCTGCTGCTCCACTGCCACACACATGACTATCTTGAACTTTGCGCCTCTCGTTTGTGTACCTATTCCTATCCCAATCACTCTACCAAATAGAAAATGAAGTGCTGACTTCATCACTGAAACCCGTTTTCAAATCGGTTGAAAAATAAACTTTTTACATTAATTTAAATTTGATCTACTTTCTTCTAAAACTATTCAGCCATAAGGCAAACACGATGAAGAAAAACGAACGTTTTTGGTTGTTAAGAATGAATTTGAAAGCAATTTGCATTTCGCATTTTGCATTTAGCATTTTGCTGTACTAAATAGTAAATTAAGTGCTGAATTCAATACTGAAACCCGTTTTCAAATCGGTTGAAAATTAATTTTTTACAATCGTTTTAATGTAATCGATTTCATTCTGAAGCTATATTCAATTATAGGACGAAAATGACGTAGTAATAAGTGTAGTAAATTTATTTATCAACCGATTTTAAAATGCTCTTCAGTATTGAATTCAGGACTTAATTTACTCTTTAATAGAGCAAATTCTGCTTTAAAAATCGCGCTAACTGAAAAATAAATTTGTTTACATTTGATTTAATTTAATTGTATTTCATGATTAAATTAAATTTCGGTACTTGTCGTGGTATGCATGAATGAGCTGCAAAACTCGTTTGTGAATGACTGTAGGAATAGATGCTTTAAGCCACAAATTCTGTATTCCGATTGCTACTCTTTCTGAAATTTCTCCCACAGTAGGCTCCTTCGATCTGGTGTCCGGTTTCAGTTCATTTTCGACCCACAGATAATACTTCATTACGTCATAGTAGGTAGGCAATTGAGTTGAGTTCAACTCTGCTGGTGGTCCAAATATAGGACATCTAGTTGTCTTCCTTGTCTTTATTTGAGCCATTATTCTGCAACAATTTGTTAATTACTGAAATAATCAAAAAATTATCTACTCATCTAATTAAATTAGTTTAAGTATCACAATTATGGTAAATATAATTGTGATACTCCCACTAGTTTTTGTATTAATCCTGCAACTCAAATTGTTTTCTTAGAAATAAATGTTACCTTATAAGAGGTTGTTTTAGGATAAGTTTTTTAGATGTCAGCTTTAAGCAAACCTTTTCAAATACAATAAAAGTTATGTTGTAAACAATATATTTTACTATTCTTCTGCCACTCAGTGGTCAACATTTTTCAGCTCTTTCTTTGGCCAATCATTTTTCTGTTTCTTCAATTTCCATCATTAGGTGGTGCTGTACTTGTGGCATAGCAAACAATTCCACAGTGCTTTTATCTGGTGTTACAAGTAATTATGGTACAACTAGGTGCCCTAAATCAAGCTGAATTACTGCAGCCTCATGTTGGGGGATGGGGTTGCCATTTCTTTGCCACTTATTATTTTGTGGTGCCTGCTTTGGAAGTGTTCTACAATTCTGTTGAAGAATCTTGTATTGCTTGTATTGCAACTTCAAGTGGTAGATTAGGAGCAATTTCAACATGTTTATTTGGCACTTGTCATCTTCATTTGATGGCAAGGGTTTTTGTAAGGCACACAGCAGGGCTTGACAGCTGAAATAAAAATTGTTGCACTTAAATTTCACTACTTTGTTTCTTTTTTAAATAAATTTTCATTTTACATGGCAATTTCATCAGCAGTTGGTTTTGCTTTCACATGTGGAATAGAACTAGCACTGTTTGAACACAAGGAGGTTTCCTCTATGTCAGAATCAATGGTTAGATTGATAATGGAACAATATAGTGAATACCCCATTTTTTTCATCATGCTTCTGAGGCTACAATGTTAGAAATTTGTTTTATCAACAATTATTCCCACATAAATCTAGTATATAAATGATAAACAGGATGTAAGATAATACATAAAACTTCTTCACATTTACTTATTAAACAAATATTTATTGATTGTAAGTTAGGCATAACCTGATTAATGATTGATGATTGCAAACACAATGAAGGCTGCACAGAAAGTAAACTCAACATCAACGTTGTCATCATATTCGAGAGAGATTTGCTGTCAGAGTCTGGCTCTGAAAAAGTACCCATTTTTAGCTTAAGGGGTGTTTGGTAAAAAAGAAGACATGCATATGTAACGAGTCGATTATTTTGCCTATAGGCATGTGAGTAGTTTATAGAGGTGGAAAGCACTATCTCTATGACTCCTCGCTTCTCAATGAAAATATGAAAAATGCTGATTCGTTGGTTTTTCTAGAATTTGTTTGATAGTTTTAAGATGTTAACTGCTCCTCCTGATCATCGATAATTGATTTTGAAAACTTTTTTCGAATACTTCAATGATACGAAATCAATTTGTTATTTCGATTTAAAAAAATCATAAATAAGCTTTTTATTCGTTGTTAAATAAATGCCCCGTGTATTTTCATTACAAAGAAACCAAAATAAAAACGATCGATAAAAAGTTTTATTTCTAAGCTATTTTGATTTAAAAAAAAATTTATACGTATTTCGTATTATTGAAGTATTGAAAACAGTTTTCAAAATTGATTACACTGGTCAACACTATTTTTGCTGACTTATATCCGAGACTTGTTTCTGACTAATTTGGGGGTTCTGAACTTAGATATCACATTGGTTTTTGCCCATCACGTCAAGTTTTTACACTATGCCATACCTCCATTTGGATCAATCTCCATATAAAAGTACACGATTACAATGTTTTTCGTGGTGATGGCACATTCTTCCATCATGGATAAGTTTTTGTATGTAGGCCCCTTTTGGAGTGTTTAAATTCAGTTTTTTAACACTCCACCAGTAGTCTGCCATCATGTGTGTATCCCACCTTCCTTGGTATCGCTCCTCCATAGCTTTTATATCATAATGGAACCTTTTGCCTTGCTCATCACTTATATAACCTAGATTTTCAGGAAATATATCAAGATGACTGTTGAGAAAATAACCTTTATTCTCATGTTGCAACCCATGCTTCAACTCAGAGCTTGCACACTTACGTGGAGTCCAAGTCTTGTCCTGGTCTCCAAGTCTCACTTGAAAGTAAGCCACCTGCACCTTCTTCACAAAATTGCTAAAACTCATCTTTTGACTGGGTACAATGAAGCTTTCACATACATAACAAAATGTATCTAGACTATTCAAACACTTTCTTCTAGCAGCAGCCATTGCCTAAGTTACAATTACAACAGTTGATAAACAAAAACCTGAAAAATAAAACATGCCATAGAACAAAAACGGGACGTGCTATGTAAAAACTGATCTTATTTTTGAAATCAACACAAGTGTCAGATCTTAGTCAGCAGAAAAGAATTGAAAAATTGTTGGCCAGTGTTATCGTTGATCAGGAGGAGCAGTTTGTATACTAGAACTATCAAATGAATTCGAGAAAATACAAGCAATCGGCGTGTTTTCATTCTTCTTTGATGAAAAGCACGGCAATGCGTGTGTTCCTCCCATTTTTGAAAAAAAAACGTGCATTTCTCCTGTTTGGAAATAGAACAACCCACACTCAACGGTCTCCATGACAAATCTTTTTATTGTCAACTGCTGAGCCTCACCTACACTTCAAAGTCGACACAGTCCACAACCGTGAAAAATATGCATGTCTTGTTTTACCAATCTGTAGAATGGCTTTCCTATATCTTTGTATTTTTGTGGTAAAAATGATTCTCTTCTTTCTGGAAGATAAACGACTTCTTGAAAGTCGGGGTACATTAACGTATACCCATTATCAGGTGACAATGTCTGGTCATGACAACAGTGTTTCGTTACGGCTGCTTGATTCATTTCTTCTGCTGTCGCATGTGGTGATATGGCAACTGGCAAAAAGCTCCCTCGTTTTGTCTTCATTATTCCTTTCACTTTGGTTGGAATACCAACATTAAACTATATCAACACATTGATGAAATAACTTTTGTAAACAATGAAAATTAAAAGAAATTGTACTTTAAAAGACATAAGTTCAGACACAGTTTTGTTATTATGGCATGCAAGTCAAACTAATACATTAGTGTTTGAATAAACCTTTTTATATTTTAACCTACTCTGTGTTGGGTCACTTATTGGGGAAGTAACCACGGGGAGGGTGCAGTTTCCAGTGGGATCCATCGGGGTCTACCGTGAGTTTCTCGTCGTGGTCGTTGGTAAGTCACCGTTGCCATCTGCCGAGGGATACTCTGGGTTGGCCGGTGCCACCCGTGACAAGTGTGCATTATAATTTAATTTAATTATAATTTAATTCGTAAAAATCAGTTGGTGACATGTTTGTTGGTTAATTTGTCATATGGTGGCAGTATTTTCGGAGTTTGAATGTCCAATGCTGGAAAGCCATCAGTAATTGAGCCTTTTTTGTACATTTTGTCTAAGGAACCTTCTTTGCTGGGTGTGACTTCCTATAATAAGTTTGCATTCTCTTCTTGGAAGTTTTGCTTTCATTGTAATGGGTCATATTTGATAATACTGACTTATCACTATCACTCTCTTCCATTTGATTTTTATCTGGAATGAACTCTTTACGACCAAATTTAAAAAAAAAACAAAAAAAACAATAGAATAGTGTAAATTAATACCATTATGAAATGTTTATGTAATTGGTTTCATTTGTTTCTAATTATTTTTAAAAATTCCCTTCATTCGGCCAAATGAGCAAAATGGGTGTCATATGTGACTCAATTCCAATATGCAAATTTTACCAGATTTAAGTTTTGAAAACATATACTGTGGAGTTTTTTCTCTGATTATGAATTCCAAATCAGTTTTTGAAAAAAGCTAATTAATTATTTAGTTACCATCTATTTGGCTCATTCGGCTGTGTTTGGATGGAATCGGTTATAGTTGGCCCAAGTAAAGTTTAATTAATTTAAATATAATTTTGTACAATTATGTAGTTTTGAAAGCTTTATCCATTACTGTTAACAGTTTGACTGTATCACACTTATTTTTCAAGTTATTAAAAATTTGGCTGGCCAAAAAAATAAAGTTATTTAATATTGATGATTTTTTTATATAGGTATGGGATAAATTAGTAGTTACAAAAGTGACTGATAGTATTTTTATGAATATTTAATTATTTCCCAAGTTATTGCCAATTTGGCTACCATGTGGCTCACTCTTGTGCCATATGTGGCAATTTGGCTGGCCAAATGGTGGAATATTCCATTTATTGTGCCACATGTGGCATTTGGCTGGCCAAATGGTGGAATATTTCCTTTATTGTGCCACATGTGGCATTTGGTTGGCCAAATGGTGGAATATTTCTTTTATTATGCCACATGTGGCATTTGGTTGGCCAAATGTTGGAATATTCCCTTTATTATGCCACATGTGGCATTTGGTTGGCCAAATGATGGAATATTCCAAATAGCTGTGCCCATGTGGCATTTGGTTGGCCAAATTGTGGATTATTCCCTTTATTGTGCCACATGTGGCCTTTGGTTGTCCAAATGGTGGAATATTCTAAATAGCTGTGCCATATGTGGCATTTGGTTGGCCAAATGGTGGAATATTCTAAATAGCTGTGCCACATGTGCCATTTGGTTGGCCATATGGTGGAATATTCCCAATAGCTGTGCCGTATGTGCCATTTGGTTGGCCATATGGTGGAATATTCCCAATAGCTGTGCCGTATGTGCCATTTGGTTGGCCATATGGTGGAATATTCCCAATAGCTGTGCCGTATGTGCCATTTGGTTGGCCAAATGGTGGAATATTCCTTTTATTGTGCCACATGTGGCATTTCGTTGGTCAATTGCTAAAATGTCTATTTCAGTGCCACATAATACACATTAATTCCAATAATACACAATATTTTAATCTTAATATGGATGCCATTTCAGTTGGGTTTGTATCCAAAAAATTGAAACAAGTGAATATTTTATAACATTTATTTTGATAGTACTTAAGACAAAATGAAAAGTCAATAGAAAAAAATTAAAAAGACTACAATTTTTAATACAATAAAATATATTACAAAGAATACAAGATTAAACAAGAAATTTGTAAAACAATAAAAGATTGTATAATTGTTAAAAAAAAGTTAATTTTCCAGCCATGGGTTCGACTCCAATTCTGCCAGTGTCGGTTTTTCTCCTAACATGTAATCAAATCGTAGCTCCGTTCCGGGAGAATGTCGCTAGAAGAAAAGAAAACAATGTTAGGAACATCATTTATTACTATTTTTTCCTACAATGTTCGGCTTTAGCTTTGAATGATTAATTAGGCGCCCAAAGGTGCCATCATCAATGGTTCATTCAATGCAAAGCTGCTTCCCATTGTGTTTAAAAAAATAATCATAACACATCTTTTTCATGTTGCGATTTCGTCTGTAGCTCTTCCTTTCGTGTCTTCAAAATTCCATAATAAGCAGTTATTGGGTATCCTATAAATACAAAACAATTTAAGTTATTAAAACATGGTTTTTCTACTTATAGGAAAAACTTTGTTGTGAAAACACTACAGCCATGTGATCCAATCACTAGGCCTGGCCAATTGTTGTTATTCACCTTGTCATTGATTGTTTCGGTGTCTACGTCATCTCGCACCTAAAAAATAAGTCAACAGTTTAAATGTTATCCACAATAAAACTATCTACAGCAAATAACATTTACTTTAGGTACAAATGACCGCCTGCAATGTTGTAGAGACGTTATCACTCGGTTCCAATTTTTTCGCCTCCATTCCTTTACGTATTCATCGTCTGTTGGTGGGTGTTGTCTCCAATTGAAAGCTGAAATATATTTAAAAAACTTCGATTTTGTTTTAAATAAATTACAATTACAAACTTACATGGTAGGGTTAAGTAATTTGATTTTTTTTTTATCCTGTTGGTAGTACCATTTGTTACGAATGGTACAAACATGTTCTGTTGACAGTTGATAACCAAACTTTGCCTCAACTGACTGCACATCTAAGGGATCAAATTCGCCGTCAGTAGTGCATTTTACGACCTAATAAATAAAACTTACAGTTAAGAAGATTTGTGGCATCAAAACATACTAAATTGGAATGATTGTCATTGGAAGCTTTGATGATTGTGTTGTTTTTGTTTTTTTGGATTTTTGTCTTGTAATTTTGAAGTCATCTGATGAATCTGTGGATGAGTCAGCAGCTTCATTTCTTGTACTCTTTCTTTTTTTGGCAGGTCCATGCTCAGGCAAACTTGTTTCTGTATTTTTTACTGAAATGTAAAAAATTATTTTTTATTAACATGCTAACAGTGCTAACAGTGGTGGAAATTAGCCATTAGGGAAGAAATCAGCTCCCCTCGCCTACACACTGCCTCCGTGGTTCCTACCCAATATCTAGTTGTTGCCATGGACTCCTGGTGAGAGATGCCTTTGCTCACCTCTTCCCAGAGTGTAAATGACAGTTCTTGGGCCTTTGTTTGCAGTGCAATTCTGCACTGCATTGCACTTGTTTTATAACTTGTATTATCTCTGGAAACCCTACAAAAATAAAATACACAATTACAACTTTGAGCACTTGTTGCGAGGCATTTGTCGGATTTCCAGCTGAGTTAAAACAAAATTATTTTTCCCCTTCAGGGTCTACATGTCTGCGAACATACAAAAGGTAATCCATAAAATCACCATGTTTGTCTTCTGTTAGTGCAAATCCAGCACTGCACGTCCCTGATGTTTTGTGTTCCTCAACCTGCAAAGTACGATCAAAATTTTATTTAAATTAGTTATTTAACTGTGCAGTTTGATTTCTAGTTGGAATTAATTATTCTCACATGTATTGCCCAAGTTTTTCTGTTAGAATCTTTTTTTGCACATAAAAACTCTTTCAACTTGAGGTTGCATGCAACCTCAGGACCTGTGCCATTAAACATATGCGTGCAATGAGATAGCTACAAAAACAATAAAAGTTAGTTTAAAAAAGTAAAGATTTTTTTAAACTTGTAATGTTTGTTTTATACCTCACTACCAGCATGTATTTGTTTACTTGCATCAGGCCACCGTTTTTAAAATGCGCCATTGCATCTTCAAAGTTTTTTCTGGCTTTTTCATATTTCAGGAGTCCCGTGGTTCTTTCAGGAGTTGGTAGTGAATCATCCATGGCAGCAGCATTGAATTTTCTTTTGCGACACTCGTTGCTACCGTCTTTTTGGGCTTGCTCTCGCATCTTTTTCATAATTTCTTTAAGATGTTTAATGTCGTCCATGAGTTGCCGATCTAAAATATATATATTGCAATTATTAAATGTTGTTCGGTCAACAAGTACATCAGTATATTTTTTATACCTTCGTTTTTCAAGTTTGTTGCCAAAATGAGATAATCACAGTATAAAATAATTGAGGTAAAAAAACTTCTCATTGCATCTGGTGTTACCTGTTATAAATGGAAAAAATGGTAAAACGAACTGTAATTTGTAACTAACATAATAAATTTAATGGACTTACCTGTTTCCTCATTCGTTCACTATACTCACAGACACCCTCAATGTTCTTGAGTATTGTTTTTTGTGGTTTTTGAATGGTTTGTCTTTTTGGTTGTCAACAAACTTTACACGAGACACATGCTGGACTTTAGTTCGTCTGTGGCCTGAAACTTTCTAACGACGTCTGTTTCGTACTCATTTTTGCTAATTTGTGGGTTAAATTTGAGCAAACACAATATACACGTACACCAATCACTGTTAAACATGAGAAAATACCGGTGAACAGAGAGAAGAGCGATACACACCTTCTCTTTACCAAGGCTGCAACGCCATTGCCGCTTGCATCCGCTCAGCTCCAAACGTCACCTAAAACCGCCCCGATATCACGATATATTGCACATGCACCTCTCGTCCATGGAAAGTTGCACAAACCCGAGAGAAATACACCACAGTAAATAAAATGGAAATAATTTAATGTTCCATGGACCGGTACCGGACCGCGGCCCGGGGGTTGGGGACCACTGTTGTATTTGGTTACTTAAACGCAACATTTTATAACCATAAAATTGGACAGTTACATTTTTCTTTAATATAAACAACAATATCCTTGATTTATTAGTGAGAAACACTTATTTTGTTGTTTTGTGACTTTTTACATGATGTGCCACATGTGGCACAAATTATATTTTTGTGTCATATATGGCACAAGCGATGGAACGCTACTGTGCCACATATGGCAAAAAATTCCTGGAATAGTACAACATTGTGCCACATATGGCACAAAATTCTCACGGCAGTGCCATATATGGCACATGGAATCTAATTTTCATGCCGTGGGGGGTCACGAAGTGCGGCCGCTTTTGCCACATATGGCACATGGAAGGAACTCTTCTGATGAATCCGAGTCCTGTAGTTCATCATCACTGTCATTTATTAGTATTTCTAACAGTATAATACTGGTTGTGGATCCTGGATTCCTTTCTATAAAATGAGCTGATAAGTACAGGCCTTATAAATAACTTCCTTTCAGGTCTATGTAAATCAAATTTGATCCAAACTAATAGGTCTATTTTAGCAGTTAAATTAAATATTATAGCCAAAATAAAAAACTATGGGGTGAACAAAATTATAGTGTAAAGTCCATTGTCCAATGTATTGGACTTCCAGCTTATCGACTGTGATCTGACAATACCTCCTATCTGACATTTTGGTCGAAATTGAGTTAAGGTTACTACTTATAGGTTATTTTTTACACTGGGTTGAATGGAAGAAACCTCTATTGTCAAAAAAATCCTTTAAGTTTAAATATTGCCGGGAAAATTGTAAATCCGCTTCTGCTTGGAGCGCACTGACATTTAAAACAGTTTTTTGCTTCTCCTGAAAAGTTAGTTCCTATGCGCAGATAGAAGGTATTGTCAGATCAGTCATTATGCTGTTATTGTATAGAAAACCCCATTGTCCAAACTAAATCTTCAAACTGCCCATTTGGCATCAAAGTTTTTTTATTGTAAACTCATTAGAGATATGATGGTCAAAGCCTACAAATGAGTTACTGCAAAAAAAACTAGAGCTAAATGGTGTAAATCATGTTGAAATAATTGGAAATATAAATTGTACTCACCATGTGGAGTGACTTGTGGAGGCCGCCATTTTTTAATGAATCTAGCAAGAGAATGGTGCACATGGCACCATCTACTGCCAATATAAAAACGTTGCATTGTCCAATGTACAGGACATTGGATTTGAGTATTTTTTTATCTTATCAGGTTCTTTTGGTATTATTTTTTTTGTCCATTTAAGGGGACAAGGGGAGTTCAAGGGTTAAAAACTCTAGGTTAATGTTTATTAGGTGAAGGCTTTAGCTGTATTTTCATATAGGTGAAAACCATAGTATTTGGTTTAGGTGCAATTTTTTAGCTGAAATGTTTATGGTAAACAACTTTATGTGGAATGTCCTAGATCTGCAATCAACATGCCATTTGGCATAAATAGAATGTGGATTTTTTTGTAATCCTTATAACACCAAAAAAGGCTTGTTATTTAGATGGAATTTTTACAAAAAAACCTGAAAAAAAGTACTGTAGCAAGAAAAACATTTTTAATGGTGTCCATAAAAATTACATCAGAAAACCAGTTCAGTTCATTAGCCTGCAATTATGGCACTGAGCCATCAGCATACAATTTGGCATGAATGTGCATTTTTTGGTGTGTTTTGGTATTCCATAACGTCAGAAAAAACCCTGTTATTTAAATGAAATTCTACAAGATAACTGAAACAAAAATTACTGTAGCAAAGTGAAACATTTTTATGGTATCCATAAAAATTACTGGCATCAGCATATGATTTGAAATGAAATGAACATGCAATTTTCTGAAGTTTTGCTCTTCTACAACATTGGATTAAAACTGCATTGAATTTAATTATATTTAATGTTTCATTTATACTTGTCTCTACATTGTGTACAAAGTATTTGTCTGTGATAAACTTTTTATTTTCACATGTAGAGTGAAACCAATTTTGACAATATATGTAAAGCACTTGCATTTTTTATTTGAGCCAACAAAGTTGCAAATCGACCGATCTTTATTATATCCTTTTAACAATTTAGATGTTAATTTCCTCGTTGATAAGTTTGAAATGTTTAAATTCATCATCCATTGCTAATTATAAACAAATTTTAATTGTTTTATCACCAACCTCTTTACTCTTGGTTTTTTTGGTTCGTAATTGTATTTTTCGGATTCATCACAGTTTGCCAAAATGTTGTTCATCCAATGTCTACCAGTTTCACTATCTATTATTGTTGGCTCTTTCCATTGCAGTATTGAAAGGAAGTTTATGGCAGTAAACATCCCACAATCAAACGTGATACATTGCTGTGGGCAGTCATTTCTGAAAATGGAAGTCCATTTTCTCACTGAAACCTGCAAGTTTGCACTTGCAAAGCAAATTTTGACAATTTTTGTCAAGCATGTAAACAATTCAATTTGTTTTTCTGTACTTAAGAGGCTGTATAAATCAAGTATTACAAATGTTTTGATTCGAATTGGATTAAGCCTAATGTTCTATGAGTACCTTGACTCGTTATTGGTAGGACAGCTATTAAATTCTTATTTAGTGCCTGGGTATTCATTATTTCCTCAACTAATGTGTCATAGTAGTTGTTAATAATTGAAAGAATAGAGTTTGCACCACACAAAAAATAAACACAACTGGATTTTGCGATAACTTTGTGAAAATATTATCTCCAGTTGCCGTTCCTATTCGAATTTGTACAATTGTAACAGAAGTTATAGTCATACACAACTACAAAAAAAAGGTAACTGCGCATGCGCATTGCATATGGGGAGGCTTCTATGGGGAGCTTATTGTAGACACCATTTTTGGTTTGGAAAGGTGTGGGTGGGTATTTCCGGTTTAAAAACTATTGTTGTTGTGTGTGGAAGTTGTGAGTGCAACGTAAAGGCTACAACTACAACTTTTCAATTTTTTGTCTTTTTGCAAAAGTGGGGTTGTCTTCAATGTTTACAGGAGGGAGATTTGTAAACATTGCACAGATGTTGCTTTTGTTGGCAGCTCAGAAATTTTTTCTGAAATTCGTTCAACTGCTTGTGTAGATGTTACAGAAAGCTGTATGTCATCCACATCTATATAATCTAAAGATTCTGTTGAAGATCCTTTTCTTTCCCCAAATTCTTTGAGTTCAGCCAAATGTATTTCCTGTTTCAGTGTTGAACTTCTAATCTGCCTTGCCAGAATAGAAACATTTGCCTCAAATACTTTGTATTTTGGGGTTTTCATTAGTTCTGTGAGCTGGTATTTGGCAGTGGTAGAGGGTAATTTGAACCATTATACGAGGTGTGATTGGAAAGTTTTAAGACTGGGCTTGTATTTTTAAAATGACTATACTTACAGGCTATTGTGATGGATCTCCTTCAAAGTAGTCCCCTTCTGACTGAACACACCGACTCCAATGGTGTTTCCATTTTTGGAAGCATTCCTGGAAATTGTCTTTCTTAAGGGTGTGAAGAACACACTCCGTATTTGCTTGGATGTCTTCAGTTGAGTCAAATCGTCCTGCTTTCAGTGAAAATTTCAATTTAGGAAACGGGTAAAGTCAGCAGGGGCTATGTCTGGGGAATAGGGGGGTTGCGGAAGCACAGGAATTTGGAATTTGGCCAAAAATTCTATGATCAAGAATGCATGATGAGCCGGTGCATTGTCATGGTGGAGGACCCAATTCTTGTCTCGCCAGAGTGCAGGTCTTTTCTTCCTCATTTTTTCACACAAATGCTCAAGGACACTTTTGTAGTATTCCTGGTTGACTGTCTGTCCCTTAGGGGCAAATTCGTGATGAATCTGAACCGTAGAATCGAAAAAACCCACCAACATTGTCTTGACATTTGACCGACTTTGTCTTGCTTTTTTTGGTCGTGGCAAACCAGGACCCTTCCACTGCAATGAGTGTGTCTTTGTTTCAGGGTCATACCCATAAACCCAAGATTCATCACCTGTAATGACCCTATTTAACAAATCTGGGTCAGTTTTGGTCTGATTAATTAGTTCTTTGGACACTTCAAGTCGATGTTGTTTCTGTTCGTCTGACAACAATTTTGGGATGAATTTAGCAGACACTCGACACATGTTCAAATCTTCAGTTAAAATTGACTGAACTGCATAAAATCTTAAATTTAGTTCATCAGACATTTCCCTAATTAAAATGTGATAAAAATGTTCGACCTGCTCAGACATTTTTCCCCGAATGTTGTTTTTAAGAGTTCATAAGTCTCTGAAGCTGATTTCCTGGTTTTGAAGCAAAATTTGACACAAACTCGTTGCTCAGTTTTTTCATCCATTTTCTGAAGTCAAAAATCCGGTGTAGATCACACACCTGTTTTCACTCAACACGCTGTCACATTTTACATAAAAAACATAGCAATGTGACCTTTACACAATGTTTCAAGGACAAAACAAGCTTCCCATTTCACAAGCACAAGAAAATCTAACTTACCCTATTGAGCAGTGGCGCAACCTGTCTTAAAACTTTCCAATCACACCTCGTAAGCCTGCACAGCTAGTACATGAAAGCATGAACTTTATGAACTAGACAAGGCTGATTGGCTTTTAGGTCACTGGGACAATACTGTTTCGAAAGGGACTTCCAACAACATATACTCGATTTGCAGGATCTAGAGACATTTGAGCAATGAATCATTGCAACATTTCACACCTTTCTTTTTTCCCTTCCACTACATCTGGATTTACCATCTTTTTTTTTTCTTCTGAAACAATTTCGTCAATTGCATAGTGTTACACCTGGGAGTTGCATTTGTAGTGATTCCTTTTGAAATTGTTATTTTACATGCATGTTTCCCCTCAAGAAGTACATCTGGCACATAAAGAAAGTCATTACTTGAACATCAACTGGAAGTTCTTCGTCATTTTGGTAACTTTTGATGAATGCATTCATACTTTCAGTAATGTTTGTAGTGAAAAGTTTATTTCTGAATGCAGCAAATTTTTTTGTAATGGCTGCAATGCCATGGTTTTTTAAATCAGCTTTAAGATGAACTTCAGCATAATCTACAAAAGGTTCTGACCATTTCAGTTCAAAAAGATCATACTTATCTTCAAATGCATCTGTGTTTTCACACAATAAAAAGTCTCGAACATGACTCGTATAACCAGAAACATCACCAGCTTGTCCTTTCTTCTTTTTTAACCAAAACTTAATGTCTTGCAAAATAAAATTTTGACAAAACACAAGAGTTGTTTTTGAATGGGGCACAGTTTCTAATATAGCTTTTACAATGCCTTGCTCTCTATCTGTAGTTAGAGGGACATCTCGTCCATGCTTGTTTAAATTAAGCAAGTTGCAAATAATTTCCTGGAAAATGAACCTGTGCGTTTTATAATGCTTATTTGTGTGTAAAAAGAACAGAAGAAAAATGTTGTCACCTTTAAACTCTATTTTTCATCATTAAAATTGTAACGTACACTTCACACAAATTAAGTCGTGTCGTATGACAGCAGTTGCTCCAATTCAGGATCCCTAAAACTACGAACCAGTAAATGATTAGCAAGTCTAATCGCTTTGAACAACCAGGAAATTGAATTACATCGAAACTGAACAGAGATGAAACTGAATTGCAACGATAAGGAATAACGACGAAAAAGAATTACCTCGAAAAGGAATAAGGTAGAATTGGGAACAACATCGAAACTGAATAAACACGAAAGAAAAAAACAGGAGTGGTTTGCAGTTAAGAAAAGGCCTACAGGGTAAATCTTGTGGGGTGAGATTAGTTGCCTTTAATTATCTTACACATGTACAGAATGAGGCCAGACATACTTGTCTACTGTAACATGTCTCGCCCCCGTGGACCAGGCTGTTCATTGTTCTGTGACAAGGCTGGACCCTGTTGCCCAGCCTGGTCTGCACTTTGTCTCTTTGTTGGGTGGCTGGCCCTGTGCCAGCCAGTCGAGTTGGGATTGTATGCCGCTCTGCACCTCCAAAGCTCAGGCTCCTTGACCTGTCGGGTGATCCAGGTCGACTTAGTGACCTGCATGTGCAGCCCTTGGTCGTGCCTCTGGTTGGAGTAGGACCCCTGGCATGTCATTCCTGTTTGGGTTGTGTGTATGGGACTCAAAGTTTTCACGTTTTAAAGAGAAAGTGATGACTTCACAGTAAAAGACCTCTCTTTTATTACTGATTCGATACATATAAGCGAATGAAGAAAATATTACATAATCAGCGATTGATTCTTCGACAAAGATTCTAAGTCAAAAAAACGACTTTTTGTCCTCACTCTGTCCTCACTCCTTCACTCTACACATGAACGATCTTTCTAAACGAAAGATCTGCAAAAAACAGCCCTGAGCTTCCCTTGTGCAAGTACTTGTATTTTTTGGCCCATGGGAGGGGCCACTCTGTCCTAGGACCTGCCCATTGGTCTGATTGACCAATCGCCAGTCCTGACTACCAAATGTCTTCGTGAAACTTCAAAAACTTTATTTAAAAGTTTCCAATTTTTACTTTGAAGTTTCTATTTTTAGAAACTCTTGTTTTCTGTCATAGTTAAAACTGTCAAAATCCATGAGAATTCCGAATGAATTCTCAACGAATTTAATGTCTTTTGAGACTGGTCAGTTGTGGACACCACAGGGTGCCATCCGGCAAAAGGGGTTCAAAGTGAGTGGCCTCACACACGTGTAGCTGGCACATGTGTGGGCGGTGTCACACACCCCCTTCTTCGCTTGAGGCATGTTCCTGGGCCTCCGACCTTCAAGTCTCACGTTCCTGCCCTTTTTGGGGAGTTCCCATCCCCCTCTCTTGCACAAGCCAGGCTCTTCAACTGAAGCATGCACAATACAACACCACAAAAAACATGTTAATAAAAGCATGTAAAAGCTGTAAATGAAAAATAAAAAGAATTACAAAATGAAATGCAAATTTTTATTTTTGGTGGAGGGATCAATGACCTCTCGTCTCTTCCTCATTCGTCTTCTCTGCTCCTCTACCTCTTCACGGCCTAGAAGAGGTAAGACCGTACATCAAGGAGTCCCTCTGGGTCCCGGACATCGACGAACTCTGATGTCCGGCTGTGGTGCTGTTCCCGAAGGCAATTCAGCACCTCTGGCGGCGTCACGCGCTCCCAGCTCGAACCATCTCGGTCTGAGCCTCATCAAAAATGAGTGCAACCTCCTCTAGTAGGTTGCCTGTTAATGGTACATCGCTGTACCGGACCATATTTACCGGACTGGCGACGGGACCAAAGACCTCGTTTAGAAATGCCCGAACGGCATTCCTATTCCTTTCCACATCACAGCTGCTCCGGGTGTGGTATACGATGGCCTGGCCTTGGAATGACAAAATGACCACGGCCAGGGACCATCCTCGCTCTGCTATTCCGATTATCACCTCTTTGCAGTCCCGACGAATAGGAATGCGCTGTCGAGGACCTCCCTTGTCTGGTGTGGGTCTGCCCACCTGATGGGGACCCTACCTGCTGGCGATATGCCCTCTGTATCAACATCATCCAGGCAGGTTCTGCGATGATGGGGTCTGTACTAGTCTTGAACAGACGGAGCCAACCAAATCCATCGCTGGTATCGGCCCTGTCCAGATGGTCCTAGAACTGGATTTTCCCGATAGTGTGGTCTCGTGGGAATGGTCGTGGTGGCGCCTCCAATGCATCGACATCATCTATGAGGATGAAGTGGAAAGAATCGTCATCATAGAAGTCTCGAAGATTGAGGCCCCATCTTGCATAGGCCAATGCGATGACCAAGAGATTGATAAAACAGTTGTGCAAACAAAAATTCATTATTTACCTTGACTCCAGTATGTAGACGATGTTTTATTAAAACATCTAGTGACTCCTCTATTTCCGTAGTTAGAAGAATAGGAACCGTTTTACTACGTTTTCCAGTTATTTCAACTCTCGTAAGAAATTACAAAGATGTTGCTCGGTTTCTGACAAATTTTCTGTTATGTCACTTCTAAGGTTTTGGTTGTGTCTTGCATCATAATTAGCTAATTTCATTTTTGAAACTTCTCCTTCTTGACGGCGATTAAAGATAATTGTTTGCACTAATGCAACTTGATTCAAGTTATTCCATACATTTGTTAATGGTGCATCTTTTGAAGATAAGTTGTTAAGCTTATTCTTGCATTCTTTTCTCACGTTTTTTTTAAATATTTTCTTATGGTTATGACATCCTTTGTCAATGGAAGTATTTGTGGTTTATTTTGCTTATTTTGATACATAGTTTTCAGAGCTTAGCTGGAAACCTCCGATGTATATTCCATTTCAAAATCATCTCCAAGAGCTTCTCTTTTAACCAACATGGCACATTTTTAAGACTGTGCCCTAGCTTCAAAGCTAATGATGATTTAGAATATCTGCCTGTTGCTACAGAAAACCCACAGAGGCTTCGCACTGTATTTATAATTTCCTTAAAATGTTTTAGATGAATGCAATCTATTATTGTGACATTTTTGTACTCGGGATTTTTTCTGATTTCCAGAAGAAATCTTCCCATTTCTCGTAATTTTGTTTTTTATGTTGGCATGCTGGTCTTTATTATGGCCATGTTTTATGTAAGATTTTTTTGCGAGTTCCACAAGAACGAAATCATGTTTTGCTGTTAACGTGATTTGATCCTTGTTCATGTGATCAAAGATGTTTCACAGTTGATTTCCAAGTGCATGTGGAGTTGGTAGCAAATATAAGCTTTGGTTCCATCTGCGTCTACTATGTTTCTTATTGTCGAAAATTGACATTTATGTCTCCAGAGATCTTTTTTAATGAAATAACCATAACATGATGGACATGGCCTGTATTTTTCAGGTGGTACAGGAAACTGTGTCCTATAAGACACAGTAAATTTCCCCTCCCTACACATAATAACTGTGCAGTTATGAAGGTGATTTCCCAGATTTCTCAAGTGAGTTAGTTTCTGGACCCTCGCTTTCTTGTCACTTATTGAAAGTAATTTTGCAACTTCGATGTTATTTTTATGCTTAGCTGTGAGATGTCTTGGAAGCTTTGATTGAGGCTTTTCATGAATGAAACAGTACAACATTTTATCCCATTTGCGTCGGTTTGTAGAATTATCTGTTGTTTTTACAATAATTTTTGATTTATTGTCATTTTGAATTTCTGTTGAAGTTTCTTTGCAGAAGCTTTTAACTTGATGGGGTGCATGCTCTGCAAAGGAATTGAACTTGATTCTTCTGAATCAGAAATAATATCTTTAGCTTTCTTGTTTTCCAAAAATTCTGATGAGGTTGAGCTATTTGTTTCAGAAGGTGCATATTCACTTCCTGATTCATACTTCTTTCGATCATCATTTCCAGGATTATGAATCTCTTTATAAATGGCACTTGAACAGCCTGGCATTGCAATATTTGAATTAATATGCTGTTCATTTAATGAACAAGCTTGCACATAGGGCAAATCTTCCAACAAGTGCATGTTTCCAGACAACACAGAGCCAAACAATGTTTCTGGCGCTTGTCCATGTACATTATCATTGTATATTGCCGATGATAGTGGTGGAGATGGGCGTTCATAGTCTTTGTTTGCTTCCAATAAGCATGGCTCCAAATTGTTAAAATCTATGCAATCATTTGGTTGTTTTAATATCATTTGCTCTTCTGACATTTCCTGAATCTGTTTGTCTCTGATGAAGTTGCAGAATTCCAAAGTTTGAGGAAGTTCGAGATCATCTTGTTGGAAACATGGAATTTGATGTCCTGATGTTTCTTGAGTCTGTTTGTCTGACATTAAATTGCATGGTTCAGAATTTTGAGCCTGTTCTTGATCATCAGATTAAATGTAAGGAATTTGTTTATCTGATGTTTCCTGAAATTGCTGGTCTTGCATCAAATTGCAGGCTTCGAAATTTTCAAAATATTCTCGGTCATCGGATTTTATGCAAAGAATTTCCTTTTCTAAATTTCCTGTAATCTGTTCGTCTATGATTAAGTTATATAATTCCAAATTTTGATGAAGTTCGAGATCATCTTGTTGGAAGCATGGATTTTGCTGTCCTGATGTTTCTTGAGCCTGTTTGTCTGATGTTAAATTGCATGGTTCTAAATTTTGAACCCGTTCTTGGTCATCAGATTCCATGCAAGGAATTTGCTTATCTGAAGTTTCCTGAATTTGTACTAAGCGGGGAGTTTGCTTTTCTGAAATCCCTGGAATCTGTTCATCCAAATTGCTTTGTGATTTTGGGTTGATTTTGTGTCTTTTGGGTCTGAATTAACTGCTACACTTTTTGTTTTCATTTGTTTTTTTACAGACCTTACTGGAATATTTTAATAAGAAATACACCATCAGCATAAAGTCAAGGCGCATGCATTTACAGCATTAAGTAATATTTTTTAGCTTATTATTGTTGCTAAATATTTAGTTCTGACAATGATTTTCCACATACCATTACAGTAATGAATATCAGTGATTAGAATTATTAGTTAGTCATTCATGTTGTCATTAAATTACTTTAACGTGAAGCAAATTGAAAGTTACAATTAGGTTTTATATATGGGCAAAATGTATACACATATGCAACATGTGTGGTGACACTTTCTTTATACAGTGGGTATCGTTTAAAACAAAATGGAAGAAACTGAAATTTATTTTGTTAAAGAGACCATTACCTCCAGAAATTTCTTGTCAACCCATTGTGAAGAATTATTCAACGATTACCAAAACGATTTTTAAAATATAAAATAAGGCATTAATATAATTTAAAAAATTAAAAATCAGTTAACTTAATATAAATGGACTTCATCAGAAAAGTCGCTTCATTTTTAACTTTTTTTATAATTTTTATTGACTTATTTTAAATTTTAAACATCGTTTTTGTAATTGTTGGGTAAGTCTTTACAATATTTTGAAAAGAAATTTCTGGCAGTAAGGGTCTCTAAGAGTTTTTCACATTGCCATTTATTTTGCCGTATTTCATTTCAACAACTATTTTCTAACAAACTTTTTTTTGCAAATGCAGGAAACAGGTTGAAATAGTCATTTCAATAATATTGTTCGTGATTATTTGAATTTTGGAATAATTCAATGAGTCATTACAAAATAGAAATAAGATTATTATGTTCCAGTAAATGGTTATGTCTTCAACAACATATGTACCATTGTCACATATTTTTGTAATGAGGGATTAATCCCTCATTATAAAAATATAAGGTGACAAAGCAAACGCAAATGTAAATTTCTGTGATCCTCATTATAGAACAAATGATAAAAACATGACAATCATACAGTATAATATCACTGCTTATGATATTCAATTATGTTGTACACCAGTCAATGGTAGCCAGAAAAATATTAATTAATAATTGACTGAATGTTTAGAGACTTATTCGAAGATAGTTCTTTACGAAACAAGAATTTTGTTTTTTTCCAGCTTGTTGTAGCCAACCAGTTCTCCAGGCAATTTTTTTAAGCAGCGTTCTGCTCTTGGTATTAGTATGAGCTTTTGGTCACATTTTTTTTTCTTTGAGGTCCTAACCCCTCCTTTAGATCAAGAAATGTCCAATCTTCTTGAAATTTCTCGATTAGAGTAAGTTAAGCCGATTAGTTTTAACTGCTGAAATCTTTCAAGGTGTTAAATCACTAGTTTTACCCATTTAGTCCTGTGTATCACACACAACACATTAAAATAAAACTGATAATGAATTAACAGCATGCCAAGAAGAATTGAAGCTTTAATCGCTGCCAAAGGTGGTGTAACGAGAATTATTAAAAAGTTATTTTTTGTACAATTTTTTTATATTTAATGAATACTAAGAAAATTGTGTTATTAATAGTCAATGTCCAAAAAAATGAAAAAACGCTGCTATAAACATGTATACAGAAAATAGTTGTCATCTTTGTCAACTGAAGAAGGACTGTAGTGTCTTAAGAGATACATTGCTACAGAGGCAAATATTTTCTACTTGTTTCACTACAGGAAAAAGATGAAAAGTTTGTATTTTAAAAGATAGTCGGTTTAAGTGGTTTAAGTCGGAATCACTTAATAGTATTTTCATGTTGATTTCTCACAAAATAAACATTTATATAACAAATGTAATGTCCCGACTGGGCCGCTATAATACCCAAGGCGTGAAAAAACCAACTTACCAGCCTCCAGGCTCCTTATGGGGACAGGACCGCGCCCGTAGCCACCTCTCACGGTTAAAACCTGGGATGTGCCGGCTTCCTCGGAGCCTCCCTCGACGGACACGACGGAACACATCGCCACACCGAGAATATCGCGGTGAAACACCGGTTTCACCACGAGCCAACACGAGTTACCGGCCGAAATAGGACGGTTCAAGACAGCAGTAATTTGCTACAGGCCTTACAGTCATAAGTAATAATCTTTTTAAAAATATATTTTGACAAGCCTGTTACATCATCGTAACTTTATACCAACATAAAATAAGAGTTAAAAAAACTTTCATGGCCAACATTTTATAATTACCATAGATATATTATGCAAGACATAAGAAAATTAACCTTGACCATGTTTTCGTAAATGTCAGTAACTAGAAGAGAAATAATTTTATTCCCTATAGTACATGTCTCGATATTGTATATTTACAGCTGTATTCTAATGGTAGAATACCAGGATTATGTGGCAACCTGGTCTGCTCAATCAAATTTTTGATTGAGCAGACGAACTCTCTATGGTGATCTGCCTGACAGCATATAGTAGGCTGTTGGGTCGGAAGCCATTTTGGTGCCAGCAGACCTCTCACCATTGGAGTCAATGGGTGGAGAGGTCAGAAGTGACCACTGTCCTCTCCAGGTGGAGTTGGAGGCAATTGACTTGTGAACATCTAGATGCTGGAGGCCAGGGGGGCCTCCATTGTTCCTTTGGTGTTTGTGTTTTGGCTTGTGTTTGCCTTTTGGCCTGTTGGCCTGAATTTATTCATGGGGGCTTGGCTGGTTGGATTTAACCAGCCAAGTTGTGTGAATAATATCTAACCACTGCTAATTATCAACTGAGTAAGTGAATAAACATATTCTTTTATTTTAAACCTTACCTTGTGTTGTGTACATTATTGGGGAGTACCGCGGGGTGGGATGGAATCTGAGGGGATTCTCACCATTTATCGGCCGGTACTTGCGTCGACTCACGGTGGAAGAGGTTCCACCACGATATTTTCGTTGTGGCGGCGGATCTTCCATCGTGTCCGCCGTGGGGACTCCGTGGGAGTTGACGTCACCCAACGTTACCGTGCAGAGGACTGCTATGGGTACGATCCCGTCCCCGTAATTGGAGTCTGGAGCCGGGTAAGTTTGGTAAAGTTTTTCCTGACGGTACTAAATTTATTCCTTGAATTGTGACGGACCAGTCGGGTCGTTAAAATTAACAAAAAAAAGTTGGAAAAGAAGTATTCACTTGTCAAGATATTAACATTGACATTGTTTTTTTCATTCCAACATCTGGAAATAATAAATCACAGTCAGTTTAGTATGCTGCTATATTTTAATCTAAATTGAAATCCATTAAGTGCTTATAAAAAAATTATTGTCACTTCTACTGAAATCATACTGTATTTCACTGACATAAAATAAGAAAAAAATATATATATTTTCATGGCCACTATTTTATAATGAATTAATCTTGACAGTGATTTTTAATGTTGACATCTAAAAGAAAATTTTAAACAGAGTTGTATGTTATTTAATGTATGTTTATATTCATTTTTTATGGTAGACTACTATCATAAAAAGTTGGGAAAAAATATACTTTTTATAATGTATTAACTTCATAATGAATGACTTATGTTATTAGAGTTAGAAGCAGTTAACATTGGCATTGGTTTTCTTCAATGCCAACATCGGGAAATAATAAATCTCATTGCCAATGTAGTCCGAACATTCAAATAAATTAAGTGTTGCTACTTTCTCATACTTCATCTGAAACAAAGATAGCTTATGTATTGCAATGGGGAGGTGCAGAAATGTCCTCCTGCTAGTCTATACACTCGATGGAATGTGGTACAAAACATGATGAATTAAGGGGCTCTATGTTAACCTATGGGAAGAAGTGGTGCAGAAATGACTTACTATACTACTGTTGTTTTGTGTTTTCTTTCAGTAATTTAACAATATCTTGGATGTATTTACTACGTCCAACAACATTTAAATCTGTGTTGTATATTTGTTTAACTGCAGCGAGGTCATCAGGCTTTGCCGGCACACCATAGTTTACTTTTTTAACGGTCTCTGGAGCAAAAAATAATATGTCCGGTTTCTCAGGAATTATCTCAACATTTCTCTTTTGCTTTTTGATTTTATGTGTATTCCATAATACTGACACTTTAATCAAGTCAGCTCTAATCAAACGCATAAAACAATATCATAAGCATTCAGCATGTATTAAACCATTATTAAATTTTCCCTTGTCACGAAGATCTTTAAAAAAGGCTATCCAAAAGTCTGCATTTCTTTTATGAAGTTGTGACCACTATTATTCAATACATTGGTTTGAAGTATTTTTACCAAGTAAAAAAGCTGTTGACCCCTTTCAGACTGTCAGCACTACCACACCAAAGAAAATGGTTGATGCACAATAAGCTCTTGTGTTTTCTGTTCCACAGTCACATCGCATAACTCTAGGCACAATATTTAACTGTGTAATATTATTTAAGTAGTATTCAGCTATAATCTTTGGGTTATTATTTGAAGGCCCAACATCTAACCAAATAATTCTTCTTGAAGTGAACACAATGCACACATGGGAACAGATTTCACCAGATCATGCAAGGCTTTGTTCTCAAGTCCCTGGCTGCTTTTTAGTTTGGTTCCCCTTTCAGTCCAGTCTTCTCCGCAACTTTTTATGGCTTCCACTAGCATTCGTTTCTCTTGAACTGGAAGTTTGTCGGAAAATAAAGCAAGGGGTGTCAGTTCAGGTCCGAGGTACCACAAATGGGAATTAAGTTTCTTCAATGCTGCCTTTGACACACTTTGATTCACAGCTGCATATTGCTTGATTTTCCGGAATAGTTCCAAGTTATTTAGTAGAGCAAGTTCCTGCCAATCTGTTTCTCTAAAAAACACATGCACCTTTTGCAGCCCCAGTATTTGATGCAGTAGTATCAAAGTGCAAGAAGTTGGAATGTAGCCATTGCTTGGGTTTTGCCTGTTCCAGAAGCAATTTTGGAAATACCAAGTACTTTATCCACTTCATGACCAGTGGTAACTACCGGAAGCCTGTCAACATTTGCTTTTGGATCTTCTTTGCTTGAGCTGACTCATTACTTTGCTGTCCCAGTGAACTACCAAAGGTGACTTTTTTGCTGATCGGAAATCTTCTCTCACATCAATTTCAATGCATGAGTGATGTGCTGATTGCTGTCGGTGCACTGATGAATGTGACAGTGGACCATCATCCAGAGTCTGACCATCTGCTTTTGCAATTGCCGCTGCCAAGACTGTAAATTTAGTATCCGAAAGATTGATACGGTCTAAGGCCGACGATACATCAGGGGAATGGAACATGTTCTGAAGAATGCGTGATTTACGTGGAGGACTAGCTAAACATGATTCTCCCGAATCTGTTGCAGCTTTGCTCAGTTGTTTTTTGTATTATGTCGGAATTTCAATTTCATAAGCATCCTCTTCAGAACATTCTTTCTCGCTTGCATCATCGAGGTAGTCACGTAAACTGATAGCACCAGATGTACTTGCTACAACCCTTTGCTCTTCACGTCGCTTCCGTTCTTCTTTTGCCTTTTTCCGTTCATTGGCTCGCTGTTCTCGTGTAGACATTTCTAAGTCCACTCCAGCCATCTTCATTTTCCAAGGTCCTTGCTGATTCCTCAGAAATTGTAGATCCTCTGTTATTTTAATCAGGTTTTCCGAATTTTTGTGTGAAATATCAAACAGCAGTTGTAATTATTTAGTTGTAAAAGCTACTTCTCTACGTTTTTGAGTTTCTGATGCTCGTGATTTGTTCTTCTTCAACAAATTGTATTCTTCAATTAGAGCTTTCATTTTAGAAATGATATTTGGCTTCAATGCTGTCGGAACACGAGCTTTGTCCCAGATATTCATCAGCTCCTCGTCAGTGACCTTAAGACTTTCAGACTTTGTCGGCAAAACATTTCCAGGAAGTACTGGCTCTGGATGTCCATTTGCCATTGCTGGTTTGAAGCCGCGTGGCAGTAGCTCTGCACTTGTTCGTTGTCATTTTTTAAAGTGTATGAAAACATACAAGACAAATTAGGCAATCGATATTTATAAATCATTAGCATCAACACATATAGGTGTGGGAGACGAAAATCCAAGGTCATTGAGCAAGGTTATTTGACTGCAAAACTTTTTTGCACATTTTGTGTGTACACCAAGTGCTACAAAATAAACCACTATGCATTCAAATTGGAGAAAATAATTTTCTCCACCCTGTGTTTTGAACAACCCTAGTATATATTGTGACGGACCTTTTTCCGCTAGTAGAATCTGCTTTTTTTGGTTAATACGAGCGAGTTTTCACTCGTATTGATAGTGAGTGGCCCGGGAGGACTAGACCAATATAACGTCTATTTTATGTCCTCACTAGTCTCTGGCAAAAGACTTCACAGTCATGAGGATCTTTAATCTCTGTATCTCTCGGACTTTCGTCCGTAAATCTGCCCTAAGAATCGTGTAAAATATACTCACTTGTGCATTGCAGGTTTGCACCTGTTGGGACCTTGAAGTATCCAAAATAGGTGAAGACCTGCAAGAAGGGGATCCCAGGCCCAGTAGCGATAGTCTTTGGTATTCCCGGAGGGGGCCTCATGTTTTTCTTGAGAAAACGTATCATTGTTGCAGCTGTTTGGCTTTGCACAGCCCATGCAAAACAGTACTTGGTGGCAAATTCTACCATCATAAGGATGTATTCGACACCTTCTGTAGATTTTGGAAGGGGACCCATAAATTGGATTCTCCAACATTTTTCAGGTTCATGCTCTTGTAGGCTGTGCTCTAATCCAGATAAGTCATTGCCTTTGTCATTATCAGGACATGAAGGAGATGATGTTGATGCAGACATTTTTGCTATTATTTCGAAAGGGATGTGATGAAGCTCCCCTTCCAGACGGATACGTGAATACTGCACACCATCTTTAGCAATAACTTCCATATTGGGAATCTCTTTGGGGTTATCAAGATCGGTGTTTGCAGAAGGTGGGGCTGACACGGTGAGAATTGGTGTTTCAAGGGAGACTTGGTGGACCTGTCCCTTAGATAAGTGTATACAATTCTGTTTTTCGTAATGATGTCCGTGTCAGGGACCTCCTTTTGAGTGTCATAATCGGTGATCTGCTCACCAAACTGCTTAATCGTGATCTTCTTTCTTAGTTGTTGGCACTCGCGAGAAGTGGCCCAGCATTCTGCAATTGTTGCACGTTGACTTGCTCTTGTCAAGCGTGCGTGGTGTGTCTTGCTGGGTGTTTGTCATTGAGCCTTTTCTCAAATTAGTTGGTGCAGTCTGGCTAGGCCGTTTATCAGGCCTAGATCGGTTTAGTGTGTCATAAGATTGGTAATCGCCTGGTTCTTGAGGGATCGTTCTGTCACAGTTGTGTTGACGAGGAACAGAGCGGTGACTGCTCGGCAGAACCCTCTGGCGATTCGTCATAATTCTGGTATGTGTGCAGATGTTCCGTATGCTCGTTATTTCTATAACGCAGACCCTCAGCACGTTTTTGATGCATTGGCTCAGGAGCTTGCAGAGAAAACGGCCAGTCATGGTCACATTCTTCAGATCGATGATGCTGATCTGGTGTGTCGTCTCTGTAGTATCGATCGTAGCATGTTCCGCACTGCTCTTGGTAACTGGCATAGCGTGACAAAGAGTGGTCCGAGTCACTACAATGTTGGTTGGTTCGTGATTGTTGGGGTGTTGTAGTACGTTAGGTTTGTTGTTGTAGCATTGGCGATCGAGTTGGTGTGTTTGGCTTGGCCATGAGAGTGGCCACGTTTGTCGTCAACATATCCAGTGATTGTTTAAATCATGCAAGTTGTTGGGAGTAGTGTGCTTGCAGTGGCATTTGTAGTAGTGGCCGTTTTGAGAGGTTTCGTTAGGTGTTGGCCATGCACTGTGGTGTTTGTTGTCGTTTGTCAATAGTGGGGGCACCTTGTTGCGAAACCTGCCGGAGGTCCTGATGGTCTGTCAGGTCCATGATAGGTTTGGTTTGAGGCAGCCATGTTTGATGATGTGGCATGTGTGATGTATGATGTGTGTACAGTGATGAATGAGTCCTCCAAAGTCCAAGTCGGTGTGTGCAGCTCCGAGGGTTCTCGAATACACTGAGCGATGCTTGTCGGTTCTGAATTGATGTCCAGTATGAGGTAGCTCGTTCAACATGCGTTCATCGTGGATTTGTATGTCGGTGCGTGTCAGTGTGCTTTGGTAAATTTTATTTTTGTCGGTAACCGACACCCTCGTACTCTTATACACTGAGTAACGATGGTTTACCTATGCTTAACATGTGTGATGGCGTTGTTTTACAGTCCGGTGAATTCAGTGCAAGAAATTGAAAATTGATGATTGTTTAGGAATAATAGTTCTTTCTAAACAAGAAGACATTTTCAGATGGTTGAATTTGGTTGTCCTCACTGGTGGATGGCTCTGTATGAAAAGACAGTCAGTAGCAAGTGAGCAACTATGATGAGTAGAGAGAAGAGGTCCAGTAGGTGGCACTGATGTGGCCACTTCCAGTTGTAGAGTTATTGTATTGTCCAAAATGATGAAATCCGCCAGGTGGTGTTTTGTAGTCATTAGGAGGAAGTACACGAAAAGAGAGAAAACCCAAAAAGAGAAAGAAGAATTTTTTCTAAAAAAAGAACAAGAAAAGAAAATAAGAAATAAAATGAATTTCCAGTGTGGTCAATCACACAATGGAAATCACCAAAGAAACAAAGAAGAAGATGGAATCCACAAAAGAATGATGGATTCCACAGAAAAACACAATAGAAAACAAAAAGTCTGAATTTAAGATGGTGGATTCAGATGAATAGAAGTGGAAAAAAACGAATTTTGAAAGTGAAGTGACACCCAAGTGTGATAACCACACAAGTTGAATGTCACCAGAATAGAAAGAAATTCGGCTAGAGGAAAAATGAAATTAATTTGAGAAAAATCTGAATTTAATTCACAAGAAAGTGTCCAAAATATGCCAGACAATGTATAAAAAGTGGATGTCTACAGATTAAAAACATAGCCCAAGCACACTGATGGATAGAAAAGGAGCAGAAGAGAAGAGAAAACAAAAAGAGAAAATTCTATAATTGGCATGCTAATGCAGGGCCTACTGGGTGAGATGTTATTTGTTATCCCCACTCTTTGGCAATAGATTTGAAAATTAAGATTTTTTGAAAAAGGGAAATTAGTCCAGTAACCTAGTACATCGTAAGTTGCATCAAGTGGTGATAGTAGGTTTCGTTTTTTTTTCTTGTATCTGATGCAAAATCCAAGTTTTCGACCTCGGCAGCCCCCTAGATCACTTTTGAATATTCCAAAAACTGCTAAATTTTTGCTCTTTTTTCGGTTATTTCCCATTTTGACCATGAAGGAGCACGTTTTAAACTAGATTACATATCCTACAATTTGTGACCAGAATGGGCTCGGTAGTCCTAATAGTTTCCAAGATACAGCTTTTCAAAATTTGGCAAATTTTCCAAACTTGAAAATTTTAAGCTAATTTTCATGTTTCATCATATATGCAATTGTCTTTATATCTTCAATAACCTGTCTGATATGAGTCAGTGAAGTAAACATTCATTCAATTTAACATTTTGAAGGGGAAGGATGGGGAAGGTTTGGTGGGAGGGGGAGAGATACAGCTTTTCAAAGTTTGGCAAATTTGAGAAACTTGAACATTTTAAGCTAATTTTCATGTTTCATCATATGCTAAAATTTCGGTCAATTCTAATTTGTATATTCTCAGTTTTTTAAAAATCTTATATGCATTGAGCTAATGTTTAAAGGGAAATGAGGGGGAGGTCACTGTTCACAACCAGACGACTGAAATTGAAATACAAAATTTATTTAACAAACATTTACATCAAGTGTATACGAAAAGTATAAATGAAGTGAATGAAAGTGTAAACGAAATGTGAATTAAAGGTGTTTCCTCCTCTTCGAAGGACCAGGGCCAAGCAAATCAGCCAATCTGCCTCCTTCAGTGCTATTTTCATCATCCTGGACCTCCTGAAATGGAATGAAAATATTTATTTGTTGAATATCCCAAGGTAAAACCTTGTCAAGAAGTCCTAATATAAATGCAACACACATGTTGGTAAGTATTAATTAATAGAAATAATGGTAACTTTCAACAAAAAATACGAGTGTAAGTATACCTGATATTGTTCCTCGACTTGTTCAATAGCATCCCCGGCGAGTTGCCTGACTGGATAGTCGAGCAGCCTATTCACCTCGTCGTCGAGCTCATCCAAATCGTGGGTGTTGACGTCTACCGTAATTTCAGGCAGGTTTTCGCACGACTGGCTATTGCAGGTTCCGCAGACAACTGAACACTTCAAACCTGCTTTCCTGCAGCTGCAACATTTCTGCATCCCTTCTTGCAACTGCAGGAAATTATGTTCAGCAGGTTTGAGGGGGCTACTTCTCTCGACATCATCTTTGGGGAAAGGCCTCGGGCTGTAGCAACCCATCCCATTCGAGCGGATTCTTTTTTTAACCCAGCCACTGCCGCACCTGGTAGTATGTGCGAAACGAATGTAGCTTTGCAGCATCTTGCGTGGGAGGAAGTCTGGCCAGGTTGAAACTGGTCTTGGCTGCAGCCTTTGTGAATAGCTGGTAGCGCAGGCCGTTGAGGGTTTGACCGGACCTTTCCCTACCATACCGCTCAATGAGGATTTTCTCCCCGGCTTCAGCTACTTGGGCAGGTGTTGCAGCTGGATTAGAAAAAACTGCAGCTTTCTCTTTACGGTCTACATACTTCTGTAGTATTTGAAGCAACTTGAGTTTTCCCTGGCCGAAGAAGCACGAGGTGGAATCACAGCCACTGAAGGCGTGAGTGAAAGTGATGAGCTGACTCTGTACAGATGTTGAGGTGGTTGAGTAGAAGACATCTGGCATTTTGCCTCTTCCACACTTCTGAAGGTATATATGCTACCTTGTGTGGGACCCCTGAGACCGTTGAGGATGACCAACAAGTCTACGTCCTCTCCTGCAATTATCACGACCTGAAAATCAGAGGCCTTTCTGATAGCTGTAGTGATGATTAGCGTGTCACCATCTTCTTCAGGCTGAAAAACCTCAATGTGTTTGGCTTCAAATTTCACCTTCAGCAGTTGGATGAATCTTAATTTGTTTTTATCATTGGATAAAAAAATTTATTGGGAAACATTAGAAGTGGTTGTTTCCTCAAATATCTCAGGAAAAGATTGTGCCTGAGCTCGGCGATTATGTTCAGAGCTCTTTGTACTCTTTTGGTCAGGCTCTGTTGGGTAATCATCGAACACTACAGCTATGTTCTGGCAGTACCGTGCCTCGAAATATTTTACATATCGGGCAGCTATCAACTCAAACTAGGAGTGCTTGGGCCACACCACTTTGTGAAGGAGATGACCACCATCTACAACCACAAATTTAGTTTTTTCTTGTGACTCATCAATATTGACAGGTTGGAATGCTGCATAGAAAGAGGACTTATTGCCCTTCCTCATTCCCTCTTGAGTGAATAGAGACATCGGGAATGGTGAAAGCTCGTACGTGAAGAAGTTCTTTTCTTGATCCGAAAGTTTCAAAATGCATATCCTGTGAAACAGTGTGAGTGGGTCGATAGTCACTTGTCTGTTGCCAACAGCAACAGTACGAACAGTGGAGGAAAGAGAGACAACTTTGGTTTTACTCTCAAATTTGACGTTTTGGACGTTTTCTAATACAACCTATAACATTGCTTTCTTCCCAATATCTCTGGCCATGTGACAGGTTACCCCTTTCTATCCTACAAGTCCACTGCTTAAGGACATGATCACATCAGTTTTACGAAATGGAGGGTACTTCAAAAACCAGTCGCACAGCTTCTTTGTATCAGCTTCATCTCGAGTAATACGCGATGGTCTCATTTCTACCTGCTGCTCAGTTGCTTGTGAGTTCACATTGCAGAAATCCTCAACCGCTGCACATATGTTCTGTAGGTAGATCATCCCCAGTGTCCATCGGGTAAGGACAGTTTCAGTTATGGCACGGCCCCACGTCAAACCTCTATAGCTTTTTATTCAGCACATCAGCACCTGTTCAATGGTCATGTCTGACCATACACCTGACCAGAACTTTTGTGAACGCCCGATGGTGAAGAATCTATCAGCCGTAAATAGTGAATATTCAGTGGAGTCCATCTTGTTACCCAAGTTCGGCTGAACCCGAAACCGGAGGCTGACCAACAGGCCAGGCAGCACCAGCAGCTCCCTCAGGATGAGCTAGAGACACAGGGAGAAGACCCACTGCCGGCGTAAACTTCGCCAAGGCAGCTTTCGTCCTCTCCAACTGTGCCTCTCTCTTCGCCAGGGCTTTCATCCTGGCGGTGTACCTAGCAGCTCCGGACTTTTATTTGGATTTTGATCCGTCCTTTTTGAACTGCTAGGCAGGGTACTCCCCAATCAAGTAGCGTTTCCAGGCAACCCCCTGATGCCGTCTGGTACTTTGCGGCTTCGTCCTGCCTTTCCAGACAGGCCGCTTCCGTCTCGCCAACAGGGTCGACCGGAATTGGACTGCCCTTCCGGGCTGGAGTACCCTCCTGGGATCTGGTCACGGACCGTTTACCCAGGGAGCCTGATCTTCTCCCTTCAGACTCTGAAGAGAGGATCCGGTGGCCTCGCCACTGCCTGGAGAAAGGCACCACACCATCTTCCGTGGTGTCCATCTCCGCCTCCGTGTCTAACCAGGGTTCCTCCCAAGGAGGCATTTCTGCTTCCCTCAGCCAGGCTAGCCAGTTCTAGCCGCTTTGGTCCACCGGAGGATCACACTTCGTCAGGGAGGTAGCCGCCAAACCGGTGGCCACCTCTCCGACGGGCGTGCTTGCCCTCACCAGCTCACCAACCACCGGAATCTCCATGGCTCCCAACTTAATGGTCACCTTAGGAGATCCCACGGTGGGAGGCGGTGTCAACCGTCCCCAAACGGACCCATAATACAGAGGGATCTGAGGGGACGGCTGGGTCACCACAGCGTCCTCAACCAATAGCAGACCCAAAGGTCCGCCGTCGGCCAAGTCGGCTATGGCCCGACCCAATGAATCCGGGGAGCAAGCGGCATCCGACTCCAACAGCTCCGCATCACCCGGATGCAAAGAGCTGAGGGAGGAGGAACCGCTGCCCCCACCATTATCGTCCTTCTCTGCCGTGGCTACCTGAAAAAAGATCAAAAAACACCGTAAGAATTTGACCTATTATGGTAGGAAACAATTTCCACGGACCAAAACCGCAAAAAAATGTTTTCCGGCCGGGCAGGCACCGTGGTACACGGCCAAAGCCGTCCCCAACGGTATCCGCACGGTCGGAACCGGCCAAAAACATTTTTGGTCGGTCCGAAACCCGTAATTTCTCGTTCGGTACCTTGGGCAGTGATTTCCGCGGTACATCACCGTAGGAAATCCCGTTTCCACCGTGCATATCCCGTGACCTACGGTAAAAACCGTCCCTCACGGGATCCGCACGGTCGGAGTCGGCCAAACAAGTGTTTGGACCGTCCAAAACCGGTACCGACAATTCAGGTTGCTTGGTTAGTGGTTTACACTGACTACTACCGTGAAAAACCACTTTCCGTCCGTTAGAACTCCGTGGTCTACGGTCTAAACCGTTCTCCACGGTGGTTTCACGGACAGAACCGTGCAAAAACACCATTTCACCGTCCAAACTTCGTAGAACTTGGTCCACATGAAGGTCCACGGTGTTCGGGCGGCAAAACACTGCTATCCACGGCCCCGTCAGTGGTAGCATCACCGTCAAAACCATGATGGTGACGCCGCCACCAAAACCACGTGTTGAAGTGGTCGATGACCGCTTGACACACCCAAAAGCAATAAAACCATACTGCCAAAGGGCAGGAAAAGGAAATTCCCCTTTGAGGACTTACTTTTTTAACTGTAGCATCCAGTAGTCCTGGGTCTTTGCCTTTCCGACGGTGAAATTTTCTTTTAGAATTATAATTAGTGGCAAACGTCCGTCTATTTTTCAATTTTAAAACAAGATGGCGTTTTGCCGCTAATTTCACCAACGGAACGGCTAACAGCGGTGGCTTGGCTTCTACAACACGATTAGCCGCCTCCATTGCTGTTACCATAGAGATTCTACCGTCGTCTGCCTTTATAGGAGCAGATACACGGCCTGAATCTCTATGGAAAGACTCAGGAGAGAGATCTTTCTTAGAAATTTCTTCTGCAGACGTGAATTTAAGTCTGCAACTGGGATTTGTGGATTTCTCCACCCAGTTCACCCTGGACAACCGCCATCTGTCCATGACAGACAGGCGGTCACCCGTCCAGGGGTCTCTGGGCTCCCAGATTTTATTCCTATGGATCTGGCCATCGTCCCACTCCAGGGATCGGCCTGATCTCTCACACCAGGGCAAGGGCTCATAGAGTCCTTGACGAATCCTGGTGTTTACTGGTACAACAGAGGAAGGTTGAACCACCTCGAAAGCCTTCGGTTTCCTCGGACGGAGGTTATACCTAGGCTGGAGTGCTACCTCTGCCTCAGAGTCGGTAGACTCTACTGCCAAGCCAGGCTGACCCGAGGGTCCTGGAGAGACATCGTCTCTCCTGGCACCTCTATCAGCCTTGGACTCGGCTTCGCTGGTCCCTTCAGAGTTCGATGAGGTTTCAGAGCCACCTAGGCCATCTTCCTCTCGGCTTCAAGTTATCAACGTGAAACCGGTCCCGCACCTTCCGACCATACCCATCTACGAATTCAACCTCATAGACCAGGTCGGAAACTTGCTGGACCACCGTACCCAGCTCAGCCTTATAAGCGAAATTCCTCTTCTTGGCTTGACCGAGCTTCCCAGCCATATCCCTCATCCAGACCTTATTACCAGGCTGGTACAGGGGTGGCGCCACCCGGCCGGCGTCATACCGGCTCTTCTGTTTTGCCTGAGCGGCTGCCACATTTTGACGAGCACGCTCCTCCACGGCTTGCTGGTCAGGCAAGTCGCGGACCGGAGCGTTAGGAAGGAGATTATCAATCCCCAACCTAGGCTCACGCCCAAACAACAATTGGTACGGAGACACTTCTGTGCTCTCCTGCACCGCAGTGTTGTAGGCCCACATGGCGGGCCGCAATTTCTCCCACCAATCACATTGGTCCTTGAGGGGATCAAGGTAGCGCTTGATGGTTTCCATCACGGTCTTGTTTGTACGCTCCGTAACGTAACGTAATACGCCGTCGTGAAGTGCTGCGCTATAATAATATAGCGCAGCACTTTACGACGTCGTACCATGCGCCGTACCAGAGCTCCCGGAACTTTTGCAAAATCTTGCTGCAGAACTGGGATCTACAATCCGAGATGAGAGTAGTCGCTGTGCCATACACAGACAAGATCCACCATGATCAGAACATAGGTGACTCCACCCACGGATGCGGGAAAAGGCCCAACGAAGTCCATTCCCCAGGCATGAACCGGGTACTCAGGAACTATGGGTTGCAAGAATCCTTGAGCTCTTGCGAACTGTCGTACTCTCTGACACACTAAGCATGACTTAACATACTCCACCGTGTCACGTTTCATACCCAACCAGTAGAAACGAGTACGTAACTGTAGGAAGGTCTTGTACACTCCGAAGTGACCAGCTTTGGAGCTATCGTGCAGCTTCCGCAAGCAGAAGGCTTGACACGACCTCGGCACAACCAACACAGTTCTTGTGCGATCCTGAATGGATTGGATGGCATACAACAGCTTGTTTGCCATCACGAACTTGAACCGTAAGTTTGAGTTGGGGTCGGTGTTTAGCTCAACCCACACCTTGGAGCACCAACTGTCGTTGGCCTGCTCCATCACCCAATCCACCTCAGACCGGACCCGGTAAATCACCTTACCCACGTCTGCCTCGACGTGTTCAGGCAAAGAAGGATCAACAACTTCCTTCACCGGATACCGACTCAAACAGTCAGCATCCTTGTGAAGTTTCCCCTTCTTATCCTGAATCTTATACCGGTACTCCTGCAACTGCATTTGCCAACACCCCAACCTGCCTTGCAGGTTTTTGGCAGTCTGCAAATGACAGAGCGCATGGTGATCAGTTACGATTACAAAGTCCCGGTTAAAGATGTAAGGTTGGAATTTACCCACGGCAAACATGATCGCCAAGCATTCCTGCTCGGTGACACTATACCGTGTTTCCGGACCCTTCATGAGACGGTTAGCGTAGGCCAGAACCCGAGGACCGTATAGACCGTACCCACTAGCATCGGTGTGAAGTAACACCTCACCACTTGGATCATACATGGTGAGCACCGGTGCTTCGGTTAAAAATGCCTTTAACCGCTCGAACGCTAGACCACACTGGTGCGACCAGTCAAAGGACGCATCCTTCCTGGTCACTTCATGCAGTGGCTTTGCGACCTTGGCGAAGTCCTTTATGAACCTACGGTAGTAGCCGGCCAGTCCAAGAAAACTTCGGACGGCAGTCACTGTTGTAGGGACATTGAACTCTTCGACTGCTCTCACAAGTCCCGGGTCCGGAGCAACTCCCTTGGCACTCACAATGTGACCGAGATATTTGACCTTGTCAAAACCGAAGAAACATTTCTTCGGCTGGAGTTTCAGCTCCGCCCCTCGTAGCAGCCTCAGGACAGTACTCAAGTGTTCGAGAAACTGCTCGAATGTGCTCCCAAAGACAATGTCGTCTAGGTACACCAAGCAGCTCTCCCACTTATGTCCCACCAACAAGAGGTCTAACGCTCTTTCCATCGTGGCAGGAGCATTACAGAGTCCGAAAGGCATTTTTCCAAACTCAAACAGACCTTGAGAGCAAATAAATGCTGTTTTCTCAATGTCTTGCTCCACCATCCTGACCTGCCAGTAACCACTAGCAAGGTCCACGGTTGCGAAATACTTCGCTCCAGCAAGTGAATCGAGGGCATCATCGATGCGAGGTAACGGGTACTGATCCGCCTTTGTCTGGGCATTCAGTCGCCGATAGTCCACGCAAAAACTAAAGCCACCATCCTTCTTGCGAACAAGCACGATAGGGCTTGCGTAGGGACTATGCGAAGGTTGGATTACCCCTGCATCCAACATCTTCGCTACCTCTTCTTTCTCGGTTTCACGAGCCGCCGGAGCAGTTCTTCGCAATCCTTCACGCACCGGAGGTAACCCACCGGTATCAATAGTGTGCTCGACGAGCGGGGTTTCTCCCAGTTCTGTATAATCGAACTCAAAATGATCATGGCGTTCCAGCAGGAACTCCCGAAGCTGTGCCGCCACCTCAGGCTTCAGACTGGGTCCGATTTTAAGGCACTCTTCGAGAGTGGGTTTAACTTCCGCATTGAGGACTCGGCGATCTTTCCTGGTCGCCCCTCTCAACTTAGGCGGAAGCCCCCCTGGACAGCCATCTCCATGAGTGGGGTCTCCCCTTCTCAACTTAGATGGATCATCCAGTCCCACCACTAGGGCTGTCTCCACAGCTTGAGCTGTCGCCACACCCTCCCCTGTTTCCAGGGCAATGGGTACGTCGGCGACGTTCTCAAGCCATATTTCGTAAGAGCCTTCTTCTGTGGCTACGGCAATTCCTGCCACTGCCAACAGACCCCAGCCACCTAAGGCTTTACGATGGGGCTCAACGAGAAGCAGCTGTCAAGGGCCAGCATGCTCTATCAGACTCACAGGAACCACTTTCCGTTCATGAGGCGATAGCCAAACGTTCTCCAACAGTCGCAGGGAACAAACTTCCCCGCTCCTAATTGGAGAACTGGTCTCAGCGAGATCGGGTGACACACTGTCAATCCACCCATCTACCTTTTCAGGCTCTGCAGGCATCCCTTCCGGTAACCAAAATGGAGGGAGTAGCAGAGGCTCCACAGAATTGTGAAGCTTTGCCAACGCCTCCAACAACGAGTTGGGAAGTTGTACCGAAGTACCCTGCAAAGCCTGATCGGCCAGTGCGGCATGAAGAGCATCTGGATGTGCATTCCAGATGTATTTCCAGAAATAAACTTTCCGGCTCACGACGTCCAACATCAACCCAAGCCGGGAAGCCAGGTCAACACCTATTATGGCTTCCCCTTTGCCCTCAATAAGGAGATATGTATGGACCTTCCGTGGATTGCCATGTCTACGTACACGACTCCTTCTATCGCGATGGAGTACTCGCTTATGCCCGTCAGGCATGAGGGGAGGCTAACCTCCTGCACCGGTAACCCCATTTCCTGTGCCACCGACATGCTCATTACCGACACTTCGGCACCGGTGTCGACGATCGACTCAACCAGCCGACCATCCATCGACACCAGAACATGCAGTGCCCCACGCAAATATGCACGGCTTTGCAATTCGGGAATGGGCAACCGTCGTTGCTCAGCATCACTTTTTCGAGACTCATCCGTTTTCCCGTCCACAAGGGACGGTTGTACCAGATGCTCGGGGGCCTGGCTTCCAGTCTCCACCCCGGGAGACCCACCAGGCCTGGGTGACAGCATGGGCGCACCAACGCTTGAAACCCTCGTGATGCCCGTACCATTCGGACCTTCCTCCCAACAATCAGGGAAGAAAGGTGCCACCCAGCTCTCCAGCTGGGCAAGCGCAGCTTCCAGTGTGGGGCATGGCTCTGGAAACACCCTACGGTAATTTCCGGGTCCGCAGACCTAGCCAGAGGCACCCCTGCTTCATGCAGGATACCCACATATCTGGAGACTGCCCGAAGGTACGCTCCTTCCTTACTTCACCGGCATTGCCGGGTACCTGAGTTTTTAAGCAATACCTTTCGACTGCAGCTCAGTTCTGCAGTGACCGGTGCCGGTTGGACGAGGGCGGGTTCTCGTCCTCGTAGGACCTCTACCTCCAGCCGTTTGGCCGGACCCTGACGGGGCTGCTGTGGACTTATTTCCACCCTGGCTCCGCCGCTTCGTCTTTTTACTCTTCTGCCCTTCGGTCTTGGCAGTAGCTTCGTCCGATTTGGACGGTGCCGCTGCCTTCGCACCCGAAGAGGTAGAAGCAGACGTATCAGAGCTCTTTGGCTGTGCCACAGCACCAGAGGCCTTGGCCGTAGCCTGGGTCCCTGGTACCATTAAGTTACAGGCAGGTAACGCTCCCGCCGTTAGCATGTCGGCCTCGACCAACATTGCCTCAGCGGTAAAGTCCCTTCGATCTCCAGAGGTCTGAGAATCTCCGGCTGTAGTTTCTTCTTGTATCGGAGGAGTCGACAAGACTCATCCTCACCAGGAGAAACTCGTTCCGCCAGATTAACAAAGCGCCAGTAGAATGCCTGGAGTGATTCCGCAGGCCCTTGCTTCATGGCCTCGAAACGGTCGAAACAGGCCTGAGCCTGATTCTTAGTCCCAAAGCGGTGAAGCATAGCCTGCCTCAACTCCGGCCAGGTCAGGTTCGGCTTGAACTTCACCAAACAGGCGTAATGTTCCTCAGCCGGACCATCGAGCAGGTACGTAAAGAAACTGCACCTGGCCTCATCCGTCCAGCGCTGCGCCCTAGCTTTGGCTTCGAACTGTCGGAGAAAAGGCGTAATGTCCTCTCGTCCATCATACCGAATGAACAAGTGATCCGGGTTGAAAACCCCTAACGCCTGAATCTCCGACAAGACAGCCGGTGCAGGCATCCACGGCACGATACTTACGTGGTGCCCTGCTCCGGTTCCCCGAAGTCTCAGCATCAGGATCAGCATCCACGGGATCCACCAGGTGGACCTGCGGTCGCTGAATGGGCGGAGGATCTCCCCGACCACCTCCCGCAGGAGCGGTCTGAGTTCCTCCTCCTGGAGGCATCCGCCCGGCCGGAGCCGGCGGTGCCTCCCTCCGTGCATCCTCCCATGCACGGGCGAGAGTGTGAACAGAGGTAGCTCTTCCATGGAGCCTCTGGATCCCTTGGGGAAGACGACCCTGCAACCGCAGTTCGTCAATCCCCTGGCAACCGAACGGAGCTGCTCCTCGGTCATCGATGCTAACCATGACGTCGTGTCCACCGAGGACGGCTCCGGGGTCCCGACCACCTTTTCCGGTAAGGGATTACCTCCACGTCCAAGGGCGGTGGAGGTTAACAGGCCGGCCGTAGGCCGTCTGCCTGTCCCAGTTGGGGTCTGTAACCCTCCATCACCACCTTCCTCCGTTGAATCACCGTGACCGTTCCCGCTCACAGCACCCTCAACTGGGTGCTGCTCCACCGGCCGTAACCCACGGCCGACGGTGCGGGAACGCAACCCCAAACCCTCCAATATACTGCTTCCCCGACCAGACATCGGGAAAACAGGGTCTTGGCCATTTTTGTCCGTGCGAACACGGGCAAAACTGACCACCACTTATTGGAAGGAACCCTACCGGAAAATACGGTGAATTTACGGATAAAAGTCCATAAAACACCGACAATTACTGGTAGAACCGTAAACTACCGCAGTTTCACGGACAAAAGTCCGTGTTCCACAGTCAGATTTACGGTGGAGTTCCTTTTCACCGTTTTCGACCGGTGATGTATGGACAACTGTCCATTATTCACCGTCTATTCGCGGTAAAAAGCTCTTTCACCGTCCTAGAACGGAAAGATACACGGACAACAGTCCGTAATCTACCGTCCACCAAAGGTGAAACTGCCTTCTTACCGTGTTTGAACGGTGATTCACGGACAAAAGTCGGTAATCCACCGTCTACTTAAGGTAAAACTTGACCGTAACCCGGTTTTACCACGGTGTCATGGAAAAATGTCCGTGTGCCACGGTATAACACCGGTAAACCTGGCCATAGACGGGTTTCCGCCGTAGTTCCACGGACAATAGTCCGTGCCCTACGGTGTACTACCTGTTCACCGGACAAGCTACGGTAAAGCACCGCTATCCCATGTTCGGACGGTCTTGCATGGTCAAACACCGTGCCCACCGTCCTACTTATGGATAGCCTAGGGCTTTCCCCGGTAACTACCGCGGTATCACGGACAACCGTCCGTGTCCCACGGTCTTTCACCGGACTACTACGCCCTAAGCCGCATTCGGCCGTAGTTCCGTGGACAAATTTTCACGCCCTACAGGCACACACATGACTCCGGTCGAACAGACTGCACAAGAGAGGCTGGCAGTAGCGCTACCCGGCACCTCCACCAATTGTAACGACCCGACTGGGCGCTACAACAACCCCGGCAAGTTTTCCCCAACTTACCGTTGCTGACTTCCGTTGGGATGGGCCTCGGCGTGGGCCAGCCCTCCTCTCATCCGTCCGTGAACACGGGTAACGCCGGTTGGAAGTCCGTCTTTCTGTACGTCGACGGTGAAATGCTGCTGACCATAGAAGACTCCACGGTAGACCCCCCCCCCCCCCGATGGATCCTACGGTGGACAAACCGCGCGCGAAGCACCGGCCGACACGATGAACATGCCGGACAGGACAGTAACGGTGACGGTGTAAACCCACCAGAAACCCCCAACCTTCTCGCGGTAACTTCCCCAGTAATATGAATAAATAAGCGACACGGACACAGTGGATAACGAGTGAAAATAACTAGGCGGTTTGTTCAAGATAAACAAGTAAAGACACTCACGGAGATTAGATGCAATATCTGCTGGTTAATTAACCAGCAGAGAGCAGAGCAAAAGATGACAATCCCCTGGCTAATCCAGCCAGGAGGAGAGGTCAAACACCTCCACACAAACAAAGCAAAAGATGAATGGTGGCCATCTTGGCCACCTGATGATTGAAGGAGCGCACCAAAGAACATGCACACAGCATCAAGGGTATCACTTCACTGTCCATTTTATAATGGCCGCTGCCATTATATACCACCCCCAGGCTACTCCACCTGGGGGAGGACAGTGACCGTTGCTGGCCATTTTGTTGTCTGCCTGGCAACCAAATTACAGGTGCCTAGCAGATGACAATGGGAATTTAGTTTTGCTCCAAAAGGAGCAAAACTGGGTCGTCACACCTTCTGAAAACATGTTTGTAATGCAAAAATTATCTTAAGTTCTGAAAAATGTCTGTAATGCTAAAATTTTCTAAGTTCTGACACTGTGTTGGACAAATTACATACACTAGATTTCCATAGAAATCTAGTATATGGGTAAATCTCAACTGTGACTTACAACTGTAGTTCCCTGTTCCTGTCAACACTCTGCTCTAAAATCTAAAATGAACTGACTAAAATTAAAGATTTTCACTCTATTCTAGTCTCTAATTCGTCAGCTTGGATTGATTATCTGATCATCTAATTGGTCAGTCTCATGATTGACAAGTGAAAGTATTTTGATGGACAGTGTAGTCTAATGTGATATTTTGGGTTAACTATGGTTAATCAATTGTAAATACATTTGTGACCTTTGTTATAAAAGGTTAAGTATTAGTGTAACGGCCAGGTGTTAATATTATGATTAACAGGACAGAGTAACATTATCTCTTATTTGGTTAGAAGTTACCTTAAATTGTGGATAGGGCTGTGACCTTTATTATAAAAGGTTAATTTTAGGTGTTAGTTTGCTTGACAAGTAAGGATAGAATAATATATCTAATTATGATTGACAGCCCATTTTAACATTCCCTCTTATTGTGACAACAAATCTCATAAATTGTAATATAATTTTTACCTTTGTTGTAAAAGGTTACTTTTTTCGTGATCCTGTTATTTTCACACCCCCAGCCTAGGCACTGTATAATATATTGTCAATGAGTGATGTGTATACCAATTGTAGTTAATTATTTCTTCTTTCTATTATCATTGTTTGACCTTCAGAAAATTTTTAGACAAAGGCAGTCAGATAGATTTGGTTTTTCTTGATCTCTGCAAGGCATTTGACACAGTTTCTCACTCAAAACTAATGACAAAAATTAGTGGGTATGGATTGGGTGAACAGGTGTATAAATGGGTGCATTCTTTTTTGAGTGATAGGAAACAAAGGGTTGTTGCAGGTGGGTCTGAATCTGACTGGATAGGGGTTACATCAGGGGTTCCTCAGGGTAGTGTGTTGGGCCCGCTTCTGTTTCTTTTATATATCAATGACCTCAGCAGTCAAGTTAGCAGCAATTGCTGGCTATTTGCAGATGATACAATAATTTATCGTGAGGTTACCTCTGACAATGATTGCCATATTATTGATAGTGACTTGAAAGCAATAGAGGCAACTTCAACTTAATATGAGAAAATGTTGTGTAATGAGGGTAGCTAGGGGAAGGAATCCAATAATATTTCCATATAGAATAGGGGCCATTCCACTTAATAACATAGATTCTTATAAATATTTGGGGGTAACAATTACAGCTAAGCTTTCTTGGAAGCTGCATGTCGAACAGATTATTTCCAAGTCTATGCAGATGCTTAGGTTTAGTCAACGCGTTCTAAGAAGGTGTCCCAGGGAGGTAAAATGTATAGCATATCAATCATTAGTACGTCCCCATCTAGAATACTGCAGCTCCGTGTGGAATCCCCACACTGAAGACTTAGCTCACTCTATAGAAATGGTCCAACGCAGGGCTGCTAGGTTTCTTTGTGGTAAATATGGATATGCCGACAGTGTAACTAAAATGCTTTCAGAGATTGGTTGGGATAGTTTACTTGCAAGACGTTCAGATTTTAGTCTTAATATCTTTAATCGAATGCTAGAAGGCTCTTGCCCTAAACCTACTTCTAGTAAACTTTGCAGGGCATTATATTTGGGTAGGGGTGACCACTCTAACAACGTTGGAGAGATTTTTGCACGAACAGATTCTTATTACTGGTCATTTGTCCCTAGGGCGATTCGACAATGGAACTCGCTTGCTGGGGATTTTGTGCATGGGAGTCATAATTTTGTTTTGTTTTGACAATGCATATGATTGCAGCATTAAAAAATATTGAAATTGTTGTTGGGTTTATATCAATAGGGTTTTATATTTTCTGCTTTTGACAATGCATTTTCTATGCTGCACTTGAACTCTTGTCCCTCTGCCATAGGCCTTTATGGCTGCTTGCAGAGTAATTTTTCAAATTCAAATTCAAATTCAGATTGTTTCACTTAAGGTGTTATATTACACTTTTTAACTTTTCTTCTTTCAATTCACTTAAGGTGTTATATTACACCTTTTAACTTTTCTTCTTCTTTCAATTCACTTAAGGTGTTATATTACATCTTTTAGCTTTTACCTTTTCTCTTATGTATGACACACCTGTTATGACACTTGTTTACATTTTAAACTTTCTTCGTCTCTATCTTCTATTCATTTTCATACACCTTTTAGTTAAACACCTGTTATGGATACTTTATATTTTAAATGTATATCAATATAATGATTACTCATGTTTTTTTATGTTTTTTTATTGTTTTTATTTCTTTTGTAATATATGCAAGTTTATGTTAGGTGTTTGTATATATTGTAACACCTAACAGAGAAAAGAGAGAACAAAAAGAGGAAAGAGCAAAAAGAGAAACTTCACCAGAGGGTGCGCTAATGCAGGCCCACTGGAAGTTTGCAAGAAAGGTTTCCTTCGTGTGGCTTATTTTTGTTAAATATTTATCGATGAGCGCGAGTTTCTTTGTATGTGGGTCTAAAATTGCACAAACCACATTAATATCGTGAATTTGGGAACCTGTAGTCGAAGTTTTTTCTCATCAATGATTTGGCTTCGGCGAGTAATTCACTCTGATTCATGCTCCTTCAAGTAGTCCTCGGCAGTTCAGCTCGTAATAAAAGCAACTCGTTTTGTGTTGAGAAATGAGATGATGAGAGGATTGTCGTGGCTTCTTTAAAGCAAGCTAGAAAATCGGCAAACTCTAACAATATCCCAATCCTGCCATGTTAGCATTAAGTCATAATGCTCAGTCATCTCTAGTGCTTTTATGACAATGGTCTTGTTTTAAGTAAGCTTCTGAACATTGACAAAAGGGAACTCCATCAAGTTTTTACATCAATTTTAATTGTTGCCATGCAACTGGTTGAAGTATACATGGTTGAATTTGACGAGTAATTATGTTCAATGTTGCCATCAAATCGGTCTGAATGATCCAGTAATTCTGTAATTGAGGTGAGGTTTTCAGCAACAACTTCATCACAAATATTTTGAAGCAAGTCGTATTTGTACATTAGGGCCTTGTAGATTGAGCTGCATTTTTTAATTGTGCATTGTATGCTTGGTCGTTTTCCTATGCAATCAGCAACAATGAGATTGGAGAGAGCATGTCCGTAACACTCAAGTTGCAAATCCTTGGCATAAAAACAAGCTTTTACAACATTAGCACTGTGGTCAGTAACAACAATTACTCTGTTTGAAGCCCAAATTTGGTTTTTAACTTGTTATAAGCAAGTGCTATATTTGCACCAGTGTGAGGAGCAGGAAATGCAAAAATGCCGAGGTGCATATCAATCATTTGGAACTTTCATGTAGTCAATAAGGAAAGGTTCCAATTTTGAAACCACTTCATCCAGAGCTGATCGTGATAAGGTTGTCCTGTCTGGAATTGGGTACTTGTTCAAGTACTTGCTTGAGAAATCTACAAATTAGTATTCTTCCAGTATCCAGTATCCAGTATTCTTCACAAGACTGAATGGCAAGCAATCCCTGCAAATCCACAAGACAATGTCACGATAATACTGACGATGGTTGTTCTTATTGGTTGTGCTTGGCGATGGGCGACTTGGATTAAAAAAAGTTAGCAATAGCTTCTCGATGCAGCTGTCTATCAGTTTCAGGCCGAACCCCATGACTGTTCAGATGAATATTTAAATTAGATGTGGAGTTTCTAATCTTTTGTTTGTGTATTTTGTAGGTCTTCTTTCCTGCAAAGTATTACATTACTTGTATGTCAAATATGGCATTGCAAAAGAAATGTTTAAAAAACATTTTTTAAATAAACATAATTACTGACAAATTTCTAATTTTACCTGATTTAATTTAATGGCTTCCTTTGCTGCCTCATGACAAAGTGAGCAATAAGCAAACCCTTCTACAGATTTAGCTGTCTCAGTACTAGTAGTATCCGAAGTTGATACATAGTGCAATTCACCATAATAAGCCCAACACAATGCTGGTAAAGATTTTTTGGCTTTAAAGTCACAATGGTGTACTTTTCAGGATTCGAATTAACATCCATGATGCAACTTCAAAATACTATACAAATTGAAAAGTTTTAGTATCGTTTTACACGTGTGTGTAAGCCTTTTTTTCTAGTGGCGATTTTTAATGTTAAATAACTTAAATTACTTAAATGTAGGTGGCGGCGGCATTTGTCAATTGAGTAATAGCGGCGAGCGGTGGCTAAAGATTCTCAATGTTTGACCCCGGTGGCGGCGTTTTTCAGCGGCGCACAGGTCTACTCTCAACTATAGCCTCTCATAACTCCTTATAGGAGGCTCTGTCTCAACATAGTTGGTAGGTTGACATGGAATTTATAAACAAGGTACTGGAGGGGTACCGTCATGCCTTTTCGGCATGGGTGGGCACACCATCGTAGTAGAAGGTGTTGCACTGGTAGACTTGACCATCTACCATAAGACCGTCAAGGCATCTCTTCTCCTTGTGAAGGGGAGGAGCGAAGCAATTTTGGGTGTTAATATCGCCGCACGCTTCGGCCTGATGGTCGATATCGTGCACCGGAAAGTGTATTTCCGGGAGGATGTCTGGACCGCACATACAGATGCCCTTCAAGCCGCTTACACTGATCAAGCGCTTGGGAAACCTGTGGAGGTGGAAGTTGTTCCACTGCCGATACCAGAGGCTCGGCCTCAGGGACGGCAACTCCCAGACATCCCACGGGCGCTTGAGAAGGTTGACGGGTGGGTGAACCTTGTTTCACCGGAGCTGTGTGAGACCAGTGTTCCTATTGGGAGCGGGGAAGTGTGTTCCCTGCGACTGAGGGAAAATGTCTGGCTACCACCCCACGTACAACGTGTCGTATTGGTGGGATTGGTAGAGCATGCCGGCCCTGGCCAGCTGCTTCTCGTGGAGCCCCACCGTAAAGCTTTGGGTGGACGTGGTGTGTTAGCTGTGGCAGGAATTGCCGAGGCCAACAGGTTGGGCGAGTACGATATCTGGCTTGAGAACGTGGGAGAGGCACCCATAGCCCTGGAGACAGGGGAGGGTGTGGCCACGGCTCAAGCTGTGGAGGCTGCCCTAGTGGTAGGGCTGGAAGAGCCGTCTTGAGTTGAGAGGGGGAGGCCCCACTCATGCGACGGTCCGACCAGGGGAGTCAAAGTGAAAGTTGAGAGGGGCGTCCGGATACGGACGCCAGGTCCTCAATGTGACGACGGCTCCTACCCTCGAAGACTGTCTTAAGATTGGTCCGAATCTGAAGCCTGAGGAGGCGAGGCAACTTCGAGAGTTCCTACTGGAGCGCCGGGATCATTTTGCGTTTGATTACACCGAGTTGGGTGAAACCTCCTTGGTGGAACATACGATTGATACCGGTGGGCAACCTCCAGTGCGAGAAGGATTGCGTCGAACCGCTCCAGCGGCCCGTGCGATCGAGAAAGAAGAGGTGGCGAAGATGTTGGATGCAAAGTGTTATCCAACCTTCGCGTAGTCCCTACGCAAGCCCTATCTTGCTTGTTCGCAAGAAGGATGGTGGCTTTCGTTTTTGCGTGGACTACCGGAGACTGAATGCCCAGACTAAGCTGGATCAGTATCCGTTGCCTCGCATCGATGATGCGCTCGATTCGTTGGCCGGTGCGAAGTTCTTTGCAACCTTGGACCTGGCTAGTGGTTACTGGCAGGTTCGGATGGCTGAGCCAGACGTTAAGACAGCATTTATTTGCTCTCAAGGTCTGTTTGAGTTTCGAAAAATGCCTTTCGGACTCTGTAATGCGCCAGCCACGATGCAGAGAGCACTAGACCTCTTGCTGGCAGGACATAAGTGGGAGACTTGTCTGGTGTACCTGGACGATATTATCGTTTTCGGGAACACATTCGAGCAGTTTCTTGGGAGACTGTCCACTGTCCTGGGACTGTTGCGAGGGGCGGAGCTGAAACTCCAGCCGAAGAAATGTTTTTTTGGCTTTAACAAAAGTGCGTTATCTCGGTCACATCGTGAGTGCCGAGGGAGTTGCTCTGGACCCGGATCTCGTAAGAGTAGTCCAGGAGTTCGATGTTCCGACGACGGCGACAGGCGTCCGTAGTTTTCTCGAACTGGCTGGTTACTCTCGGCGGTTTATCAAGGACTTCGCCAAAGTGGCAAGACCGTTGCATGAACTGACCAAGAAGGATGCGTCCTTCGAGTGGTCAGAACAGTGCAAACTAGCGTTTGCTCGGTTAAAGGCATTTTTAACCGAAGCGCCGGTACTCACCATGTATGATCCACGTGGTGAGGTAATGATCCATACCGACGCTAGTGGGTACAGCTTGGGTGTCGTAGTCTACCAGAAGTTGCCGGAGGACAAGTTCCCCCGTGTTCTGGCCTACGCAAGCCGGCTCATGAAAGGAGTGGAAACACGGTATTCTGTCACCGAGCAGGAGTGCTTGGCGATTGTTTGCCGTGGGTAAATTCCGTCCTTACCTCTTCAACCGGGAGTTTGTGATCGTAACAGATCACCATGCTCTTTGTGCTCTGCTGACTGCCAAGAACTTGCAAGGCAGGTTGGGGCGTTGGCAGATGCAATTGCAAGAGTACCGGTTCAAGGTTCAGTTTAAGTAGGGAACACTCCACGTGGATGCTGACTGTCTGAGTCGGTATCCGGTGCGTGATGTTGAGGACCTTTCTTTACCTGAATACGTCGAGTCTGACGTAGGTGAGGTGATTTACCGAGTCCGCTCAGAGGTGGATTGGGTCGAGGAGCAGGCAGCCGATGGCTGGTGCTCCAAGGTGGTGAAGGAAATCACCACTGACCCCAACTCGGCCCTCCGGGCCAAGTTTGTGATGGCAGACGACATGTTGTATGCCATCAGATCCATCCAGGATCGGTTGCGAACCGTACTGGTAGTGCCTGCATCATGCCGGGCTTTCTGTCTGAGGAAGCTGCATGACACTCCCGAAGCTGGTCACTTCGGGATGTTTAAGACCTACCAGCGACTGCGCTCACGCTTCTACTGGATCGGTATGAAGCGTGACACTGCCGAATACATTAAGTCGTGTTTGGTGTGTCAACGAGCGTGACAGTTCGCAAGAAGTCAGGGATTTCTGCAACCGATTGTGCCGAAGTACCCAGTTCACACCTGGGGAATGGACTTCGTTGGGCCGTTTCCTGCCTTCGTGGGTGGCGTCACCTATGTATTATCATCATCAATCATGGTTGACTATTTCACCCGGTACGGTGTGGCGAGAGCGGTGCGAAGGGCCACGGCCGCTTGTGTTGTGAAGTTCTTGAAGGACGAGATCCTTTTGGTGTATGGTACACCGAAAGCTCTTGTTTCGGATCGTGGGTCCCAGTTCTCCAGCAAAGTCCTGCTGAAGTTCCGGGAGCGCTATAACATAGCGCATCACTTCACGACGGCGTACCATCCGCAAGCTAATGGGCTTACGGAGCGTACGAATAAGACCATAATGGAAACCATCAAGCGGTACCTTGATCCGCTCAAGGAACAGCGTGAGTGGTGGGATAAATTACGGCCCGCCGTGTGGGCTTATAACACAGCTGTACAGGAGAGTACGCAAGTCTCTCCGTATCAGTTGCTGTTTGGCCGTGAGCCTCGGATGGGTGTTGATAACCTCATTCCGGATGGTCCGATCCGTGACTTGCCTGACCAGCAAGCCGTGGAGGAAGATGGACTTGGTGTCTCTGAAACCTCCTCCGATGCAGGCAGCGATGATATGGATGCTAACCCGGAGGTTTCGGCAGGGAGTAATGTTACTCCAACGCCAAATCCACCGTCCGTTTCTTCGGAGTCTACTGACTCGGAGGCGGAGGACCCCCCTCAACCTCGGTATAATCTTCGTCCGCGGAGACCGAGGGTGTTTGAGGTGAGTGGGCTTTCTGCCAGAATTGGGCATGAAACAGTCCAGGGTACGCTCAATGAGCCCCTGCCCAGGTGGGAGAGAGCCGGTCGTCCGCTAGTTTGGGCGGATGGCTGGGAGAGGAGGCAGCCAGACTTGCCTGCGTGTTGGGACCGCCGGGTTTCCGAGGAGGAAACCCATGGGCGACCCACCGTAGGTTGTCTGACTGAGGGCCCGAAGAAGTCGGTCCCTAACCGGATGGAAACGTCCGGAAAGACCTCCGTCTCTGTTTACGTTAGTATTAACGTGAAGGCTCCTCCAGGCCAGTCAATTCTTTCGGCGACTCACAGTGTCTACCCCTAAAACGGCGGACAATGGTGAGACTTCGGAGGTGACCGGGATCGTGGCGGCTGAAGAAGATTTAGCCACCCAACCACGGTCAGAGACCGCTCTTACAGTGGAGAAGAATCGACCGGCTACCGTAGATGCCTGTGCCGCTATGTGCCATTCTATCTTGGACAGTATGGACACATGGTGGGAGTGGTGGAACCGTCATGGATGTTGCCATGGGGGTTCTGCTGGATCGGAAGGCACTCTTCCGACGGGTTCGAACCGTCCGAGTACCGTGTCACTTGGGGATGCCCAAGGTCAGCGGAATTTGGACGGCAAGAACCCGAAAAAGAGCGGTTGCTTCCGTTTGAAAGCCGTGGATCATGGTGATGACCATGATTGTCCGATTTTCAATGGTCGTAGTGGAAAAAGGCAGCAGTGGTGGAGTCGTCACCATGCTGCAGAGGATTCTTTGGAGTCTGACGGGCATGGTGTGACCGCCGTGAGTAGACCGTCAGTAGTGGGAACCCATGGTGTTCTCCTGCAGGAGATTCCGGCCGTGCGAGCGAGGAAGGACTGTGCCATGAAGCGCAAGAGAAAGTCCGGAGCTGCACGGATGGCTGCCAAAATGAAGGCACTTGTAGAGAGGGAGGCCCAGCTGAAAGCCCATATGACTGCTATGAGTATGCTTACTCCGGCAGTGGGTCTTCCAGCTGTAGCTCTCACCCACCCTGATGGAAGGGACCGGCGAGTGGAGAAGGCGAAGCAGCCTCCAGTATCCGCTCCCGGTAAAATGGGTAAATCTACGAGTGGTGGTGGTGGTGGTAAGGGACAGAAGTTGTCCCGCCCTCACACCCCACCAGTGGCCAATCACTTAAGAGGGAAGAAGGCCCGGCCCTACGAGCAGGGACAGGCCTTCCCACCTTGCAAACCGAAAAGCCAGGAGGATCGAGTTCGTATCCTCCAGGCAGGCCAGCAGCAAATTGCCAGGAGGGTGGCAATGCAGTCCGCCAAGGCACCAGCCCATGGTGCGGTGGACAAAACTGCTGGTGGTAAGAGTATGCCGACTCTTACACCAAAGGGAACTGTTCTCCTTCGGGACGGGCGGGAATGGTTTGTCTGCGGACTGCCTTTCTCGGCCGCCAAGTCGGCTAAGGGTGTTTCACCGAAGCGAAGTATGGCTCCGGCCGGAAAACCTTCGGAGAAGAAGTCTGAGAAGGCGAAGGGGGCTAACCACCCGCCTAAGCCTGACCGGCCCGGTAAGTCGTTGAGTGCGGTTAAGTCTGGCTCAATGCACGGTAAACCTCCCTCCAAGTGTGAGAGGAAGGGGTGTCCGACACCTTCCATGAGTAAGCGCCAGGGAGCTTAAAATGGAAGCGTTGTGGCGGAGAAGGAGGAGTCCCGGCATGCTAAATCGAGCATGCCGGCCGGGAATCAGCCGATCCATACCCGTCCTGTAGAGGCGGCGTGGATGGATATTAGGATTATGCGTGACGTTGTGGTCCGCATGCCTCCATCCTCCCCGAAGGTGGATGCGGTATCGAGCTTGCGAGTTCGATCGGTTGGAACCCTCCATCAGGTGACTACGCCCTTACCGATGGGCGAAGGAACCCTGTGGGATGGAGTTATTGTTCCGCCAAAACGTGATCCCGTGACCCCCAGTGGGGGTACACCCTTCTTTCCGGGCCGCAGCGGTGGGGTATCTCATACCCTAGGACCGAAAACATCAACCTCTCCTGGGCTTGTGCCTAAGGAACGGTGTATTGGTGCGATGCCCCCGTATTCAGATGCAGAGGTGTATCTGAATAACCGTCTGTGTCTGTGGCAGGACCAGCCGGGAATGGGTGGTTACCAATACCATGGCTATTATCGTCTGGCAGAGCCACTGCCAGAGCCGTGGGTGGCGAAGCTACCACCGTACAACATGAACCATTTGGTGGCGTTTAGTTGTGAGGGTATACCGGTAGTAGTGGTCGTGAACCCGGTCCGGCAAGCGTATAGTTTTGTGGATGTGATGGGACTAGATGCCGAGATGGGATGTTTATCTCGGCGTGCAGCCCCATTAATCCGACACTTGTTGGGATGCGACCTAGAAGGTATGGCTGGTCAGATGGTTTCTGAGCCACTACCAGGGGCTACGATCATGCCCGTGATCGCCCTGGTAGACCTTCTAACGAACCGGGTGCTGAGAAGGTGCCCGCAGCTCCAAGAGATTCCTTTCGAGGAATTGCGAATCTTGGAGGAAAACCGTCTTAGGGGGTCGGTCTTCGATCCTGGACTTGGGTGGCATAACGCCCAGGTGTGCTCGTGGTGGGCACACCGGTGGGCAGCGGAGTGGATGGGCTCCACTCACGCTCCACCACCAGGGGGAAGCCATCTGGACCATAAGTGGTCAGGTTTGAGGGAGCAATCCGTGCTGGCTCGACCTACCTGTTCCCGGGATGGAACAGGGAAGTTGAGAGGATTGTGGCAACCTGGTCTGCTCAATCAAATTTTTGATTGAGCAGACGAACTCCCTTTGGTGATCTGCCTGGCAGCATATAGTAGGCTGTTGGGTTGGACGCCATTTTGGTGCCAGCAGACCTCTCACCATTGAAGTCAATGGGTGAGAGGTCAGAAGTGACCACTGTCCCCTCCAGGTGGAGTTGCCTGGAGGTTTCTTTGGCTTGGTCAGCCATTGAATCTGGGCAGTGTGTTGTAGGAGATTGACCAACCAACATCTTTATGCTGGAGGCCAGGGTGGCTTCCATTGTTTCATTGTTTGGTTCTTCTTTTGTTTGGCTGTTTGTTTTCCATGGAGGCTTGGCTGGTGGATTGCACCAGCCAAGTTGTGTGGAAACATATTATTGCCACTGCATCTTTTATTTTGCATAATTAACTGTAAGTTAATAAACAACCTTTTTATTTTACTTACTTGGTGTTGTGTGCTTTATTGGGGAGTATCGCGGGGTGGGGGAACATCCGTGGGGATCTTCACCATCCATCTCCAGCCTTTTGTCGGCCGGTACTTACGTCGGCTCGCGGTGAAAGAGGTCTCACCGCGATATTCTTGTTGTGGCGGCGGATCGTCCGTCGTGTCCGGCAAGGGAGACTCCGTGGGAGTCGACGTGTTCCCAAGGCTACCGGGCAGAGGACTGCTACGGGTACGATCCCGTCCCCGTAATCGGAGTCTGGAGCCGGGTAAGTTTTATTGGTTCTTTTTAACCGTACAAAGTTTGCCCGGGGTGTTGTGACGGACCAGTCGGGTCGTTACAGGACTTTAGTAATGGACTTTTTAGTAATGGATCATACTTGGCTAAAAGAGCAGCAGTAAACCATTAAGCAGAGTAATGTTATCATCAGACAGCAAACGTCCCAGAAGAGCGAGGCTTTGCTCATTTCTTCGGACTGCTAATGTTTCCCATTCTAGCTCTTGAAGCATAAATGATACGCTGTCAGTATATGCATACTGTCCCTTTAGAAATCTTGCAGCCCTACACTGCACCATTTCTATTTCTTGTTTTAGGTTATTTCTAAATGGGCTCCAAAGTGGGGAACAATATTCTAAGACAGGTCTAACTAGAGTAAAGTAGCAGATCTTTTTTACATTTTCATTACAATGTTTAAGGGTGCGTTGGAATTGTGCCTTTGATTAGCTTTTGCAACTGCTTTGGTTATATGATCTTTCCAAAGCATGTCTTTGGACAAGGTTAAGCCAAGATATTTAATGGTATCAACATGAGTTAGCTGTATAATCTGCCATGCAAGATTCTCGCTTTCGGGAAACTCGCATAACATTGCATTTACTCCTATTGAGTTGTAAATGCCACTCAGAGCACCATTCTTCAACACTGTCTAGATCTCTTTGGAGGACTCCACTATCCTCATTATCCCTAATCTTCCTGTACACAACAGCATCATCTGCAAACAAGTGCATCATACTGTTGCATTTATCTTCCAGATTGTTAATGAACAGAAGGAAAAGTAGTGGTCCAAGAATGCTACCCTGAGGTACACCAGATGTTACTTTAGCCCAGTCCGACACAGCACCATCAATTTGGACTCGCTGTTGTCTATTTGATAAGAATGATGATGTCCATGAAATTACTTGTTTATTTAAGTTAAAAGTCATCATTTTTTTAATTAGTAGTGAATGCTTCACTGTATCAAATGCTTTTGCAAAATCTAAAAATACTAAGTCAAATTCGCCCTTACTATCCAAGCCAGATTGTATGTCTTGGATGAATAGTGCTAACTGGGTAACACATGATCTGCCTTTTCGAAAACCATGCTGGTTTTCATGAATTAATTTATGGGTTTTTAAATGCTTGATTGTATCAGAATAAATTATATGCTCGAGAGTCTTACATACAATGGAGGTTAGAGAAATGGGTCTATAGTTCTTTGGACAATGTTTATCTCCAGTTTTAAAAATTGGGCAGATATTTGCTTGCCTCCATGCCATAGGCAGTATGCCGCTATCAAGGGAATCTTGGAAAAGTTTACTTAAAAAAGGGCTAACTTCTGTGGCCATCTCCTTCAGCAAACGTGGCGAAATTTCATCTGGACCAGCAGATTTATTAACATCTAGATTATAAAGCAAATTTTGTAATCCAGTGGAGTTTATAATTATGTGAGGCATGACATGAGATAAGGTGCCAAGTTGAGGTTTTTTTAAAACTTTTTGGGCCTAAAGTGGCGTTTTGATTTGAAAACCAACCTGAAAATACCTGAGGATAGATTTGTGGCACTTTCATCTATGGTTGAATTTGAGGCACTTGTCTCCTAATGACAGAGTTCAATGTATGAAGATTGGCTGCATGAAGAACTTCCACATTCAATTTCTTGCTGATGGCATTCAATTTCAACATGGCTTTCATAATGAGTTTCATTATTATCAGTCTTGTTGATAAATTCTCCTTTGTGATGTTCTTCATTTACTTGTTCTGCATCTTTGGATTTTCTCATAAGAAACTGAAGCATTTCATTACGAAGTTTTGAGTTTTCTTCATCTCTCTTAAGTTTCTTTTTCCTTTCCTGGGCACCAGATAGATGGTTGTTTTGTTGATTGGTTACTCATTGTTGAGATCATATTCACCAAGAGTCTGCAACTTTGTAAATGAATAAATAGTATAAATACTATGCAACTAATAAGTAACTAGTTTGTCTGACAAATAATATATTGTATCAATCACAATGTTTAAGCCAAGCTACTAGCTAGCATAAAAATGAAGCCAATGAGTTCCACACAAGCAGTGACTAAAACAAGTGTATTTTATTACATTCTTGCAGTAGTTGGCAACTTCTAGAGTTAACTGGATTGTTCTATCTTTAGCAGTTTTGGAGTTAGCATTTTTTACATTTGCATCATTTTCAGCAAAACAGTTAAACTTCAAAGGGCCAATTCTCCAAAAAATCATGACCCAAAACAAAAAAGAGTATTTTTATGTTTTAGTTGTGTTATGATTTTTTACATTAACATCTGTGATGATCAAGCAACAAAATTTGAAATTTTGGGTGAATTAATATGGAATGGCTATTATTTATATGCATGTGTGTGTATACTGTATATGAATAAATATGTATGTTACGGCCAATGTATAAAATGCCTAGGCAATCTGCAAAATCACACATTTGCTAGTAAATATTCAAAATTCAGCAATTTAGGTAATGTGCATACTAATAATCAGGCAATGTGTTAATCCGGAATTTTCCAGGCAATAGACAAATTCAGTTTTAGGCATTGTGCAAAATTACTAACTTCAGGCAATGTGCAAAATTATTGACTTCTCATAAAATGTGCAAAATTATTGACTTCTCATAAAATGTGCAAAATTATTGACTTCTCATAAAATGTGCTAAATCACGAACTTTTCAGGCACCTCGCGAAATCGCTTAACTTTTCAGGCACCTCGCGAAATCGCTTAACTTTTCAGGCACCTCGCGAAATCGCTTAACTTTTCAGGCACCTCGCGAAATCGCTTAACTTTTCAGGCACCTCGCGAAATCGCTTAACTTTTCAGGCACCTCGCGAAATCGCTTAACTTTTCAGGCACCTCGCGAAATCGCTTAACTTTTCAGGCACCTCGCGAAATCGCTTAACTTTTCAGGCACCTCGCGAAATCGCTTAACTTTTCAGGCACCTCGCGAAATCGCTTAACTTTTCAGGCACCTCGCGAAATCGCTTAACTTTTCAGGCACCTCGCGAAATCGCTTAACTTTTCAGGCACCTCGCGAAATCGCTTAACTTTTCAGGCACCTCGCGAAATCGCTTAACTTTTCAGGCACCTCGCGAAATCGCTTAACTTTTCAGGCACCTCGCGAAATCGCTTAACTTTTCAGGCACCTCGCGAAATCGCTTAACTTTTCAGGCACCTCGCGAAATCGCTTAACTTTTCAGGCACCTCGCGAAATCGCTTAACTTTTCAGGCACCTCGCGAAATCGCTTAACTTTTCAGGCACCTCGCGAAATCGCTTAACTTTTCAGGCACACCTCGCGAAATCGCTTAACTTTTCAGGCACACCTCGCGAAATCGCTTAACTTTTCAGGCACACCTCGCGAAATCGCTTAACTTTTCAGGCACACCTCGCGAAATCGCTTAACTTTTCAGGCACACCTCGCGAAATCGCTTAACTTTTCAGGCACACCTCGCGAAATCGCTTAACTTTTCAGGCACACCTCGCGAAATCGCTTAACTTTTCAGGCACACCTCGCGAAATCGCTTAACTTTTCAGGCACACCTCGCGAAATCGCTTAACTTTTCAGGCACCTCGCGAAATCGCTTAACTTTTCAGGCACCTCGCGAAATCGCTTAACTTTTCAGGCACCTCGCGAAATCGCTTAACTTTTCAGGCACCTCGCGAAATCGCTTAACTTTTCAGGCACCTCGCGAAATCGCTTAACTTTTCAGGCACCTCGCGAAATCGCTTAACTTTTCAGGCACCTCGCGAAATCGCTTAACTTTTCAGGCACCTCGCGAAATCGCTTAACTTTTCAGGCACCTCGCGAAATCGCTTAACTTTTCAGGCACCTCGCGAAATCGCTTAACTTTTCAGGCACCTCGCGAAATCGCTTAACTTTTCAGGCACCTCGCGAAATCGCTTAACTTTTCAGGCACCTCGCGAAATCGCTTAACTTTTCAGGCACCTCGCGAAATCGCTTAACTTTTCAGGCACCTCGCGAAATCGCTTAACTTTTCAGGCACCTCGCGAAATCGCTTAACTTTTCAGGCACCTCGCGAAATCGCTTAACTTTTCAGGCACCTCGCGAAATCGCTTAACTTTTCAGGCACACCTCGCGAAATCGCTTAACTTTTCAGGCACACCTCGCGAAATCGCTTAACTTTTCAGGCACACCTCGCGAAATCGCTTAACTTTTCAGGCACACCTCGCGAAATCGCTTAACTTTTCAGGCACACCTCGCGAAATCGCTTAACTTTTCAGGCACCTCGCGAAATCGCTTAACTTTTCAGGCACCTCGCGAAATCGCTTAACTTTTCAGGCACCTCGCGAAATCGCTTAACTTTTCAGGCACCTCGCGAAATCGCTTAACTTTTCAGGCACCTCGCGAAATCGCTTAACTTTTCAGGCACCTCGCGAAATCGCTTAACTTTTCAGGCACCTCGCGAAATCGCTTAACTTTTCAGGCACCTCGCGAAATCGCTTAACTTTTCAGGCACCTCGCGAAATCGCTTAACTTTTCAGGCACCTCGCGAAATCGCTTAACTTTTCAGGCACCTCGCGAAATCGCTTAACTTTTCAGGCACCTCGCGAAATCGCTTAACTTTTCAGGCACCTCGCGAAATCGCTTAACTTTTCAGGCAATGTGTTAAATACAGAATTTCCTAGGCAATGGAAAAAAATCAGGATGGCTTATGGAAAGGCTTCCGAACCTTACGGGGCGGCCTGCGAACCTTACGGGGCGGCCTGCGAACCTTACGGGGCGGCCTGCGAACCTTACGGGGCGGCCTGCGAACCTTACGGGGCGGCCTGCGAACCTTACGGGGCGGCCTGCGAACCTTACGGGGCGGCCTGCGAACCTTACGGGGCGGCCTGCGAACCTTACGGGGCGGCCTGCGAACCTTACGGGGCGGCCTGCGAACCTTACGGGGCGGCCTGCGTACCTTACGGGGCGGCCTGCGTACCTTTCATCTTTAGTGTTTTTAATAACCAACTTTATATTTTATGTTTTTGATGTTTTCTTCTGAATGTTGCTGATGGAAATTATGGTAAATTTGCCACACCAGTGAGTTATTTTGCTATTTTCTAGCAAATTAGTTGTACAATTTTCGAGAATTCTTGGAAGAATAAATTTTTCGGCAACTCATAACATTTCTTTTAAACAGCAAGCATTCTCATTATTCGTTTCTTTGATTTTCTTGGCCCTCTGAAAGGTATTTCTGTTAAAATACATAATTTTGTCCCTTTTACCCTTATTATCTTGAGAACCCTAACATTATATAACTCTTTTGGTACTTTTTCGGTACCTCTTTTGGGTGATGTTTGATTTCAAACACTGTTTTATTCATTTTGTTATACTCATTAAAAAGTTTCTTTTCTTATAGTCTCTAATGTTCTCTATCTTTTGTTAGTGACCCTTTTATCTATGTGTTGAGAACCTGTTATATGTTTAACCTGTATGTAATGTATAACCTGTTTTTATTACTTTGTTGTTTTTGAATATCGAAGAGAGCTATGGCAAAAAGTATCTTGTTACACTTTTCTACCATGGGTTTCTTCTTTTTATTCTTCTAGAGTGACGTCATATTTTTGTAAAACAGGTGGCTTTCTACTGTGTGAGTACGAAGTGTAAACCATATGTTCTTTCTTTTAAAGAGTTAATTTCCGATATTTTTATTTCTCAACTTATTATTCTCTTCTTTTCTATTTAATTAGGTATTCAGATTTTATCATGTCAATTAATCACTTTACTTCTTTGTCCATTACACTATATAGTATTTTTCCCACTCTTTTTGTTAATTATCTTTAACTTTGTTAAAAGTTTTTATTTAATTTGGTACACATATCTGGGCTCACCCTTCTGAAGTGTGTGTGGGTGGGTTTTGTCTTTCTTTTTCTCCCCTCTCATTTTTCTTTTGTTCTTCTTATGTGTGGGTGGGTTTTTTTTACTTTTTTCACCCTCTCTCCTTTTTGCCTCTGTTCACAAATTTCTCTTTTCTACTATATGAATATGTGTGGGTGTGACCTTCCATACTTTTTTCACCCTCTCTGTTACTACAACTATTTTCCCCGCCATTTTTTTACTTTTTTAAATTTTCTCTTTTTAATTCCAATTTCAAACTTCTGTTCGTTTTATTTTAGGTGTTAAAAAGGTGATTATTAAGAGAGGGGGCTCTCTTAAATACTTGTTAGGTGTTGTTTATAATCACCTTTTTAACACCTAACACCAGTTTCACTATCTATTATTGTTGGCTCTTTGCGTTGCAGTATCGAAAGGAAGTTTATGGCAGTAAACATCCCTCAATCAAACGTGATACATTGCTGTGGGCAATCATTGCTGAAATGGAAGTTCATTTTCTCACTGAAACCTGTAAGTTTGCACTTGCAAAGCACATTTTGACAATTTTTGCCAAGCATGTAAACAATTAAATTTGTTTTTCTGTACTTAAGAGGCTGTATGAATCAAGTATTACAAATATTTTTGATTCGAAATGGATTAAGCCTAATGTCCAATGAGTACCTTGACTCGTTATTGGTAGAAGGACAGCTATTAAATTCCTATTTACTGAATGGGTATTCATTATTTCCTCAACTAATGTGTCATAGTAGTTGTTAATAATTGACAGAAAATAACTATCAATAAGTACCACTATTTCTTTGATACCGTGCATGCTTACTGCTAATTTCATGCAATCTGTAATGCCACCATTTTCAATTTTTTGTCCTTTTCCAAGAGTGGGGTTGTCTTCAATGTTTCTAGGAGGTATATTTGTAAACATTGCACAGATTTTTGCTTTTGTTGGCAGCTCAGAAATTTCTTCTGAAATTCTTTCAACTGCTTGCGTAGAAGTTGCAGAAAGCTGTGTCATCCACATCTATATCATATACAGATTCTGTTGATCCTTTTCTTTTCCCGAATTCTTTAGTGAGTCAGCCAAAGGTAGTCTATGTTTTGGTGTTGAACTTCTAATCTGCCTTGCCAGAATAGAAACATTCTCCTCGCATACTGTAGTCAAAGTCAATAATTCATGGCTTTTTCCTTCCAGATTTTGTTGTTTTCATTAGTTTTGTGAGGTGGTATTTGGCAGTGGTTGAGGGTAATTTGAACCATTATAAGGATCCAAAGATACTTCCTTGAGCAATGCACACTTCTTCAATGAATCTTTGTGACATTTCATACCTTTCTTTTTTCTCTTCCACTACATCTGGATTTATCATGCTTTTTTTTACTTCTGAAACAATTTCGTCACTTACATAAAGTGTTACACCTGGGAATTGCCATTGTAGTGGTTCCTTTTGAAATTGTTTTTTACATGATAGTTTCCCCTGTTTCGATATGCACAATTCATTTCGTTCAAGAAGTACATCTGCCACATAAAGAAAATCATCACTTGAACACCAACTGGAAGTTCTTCATGGTTTTGGTAACTTTTGATGGTTTGTCTGAATGCAGCAAATTTTTTTGTAATGGCTGCAATGCCATGGTAGGCCTTTGGTGGCCTTTAAGATGAATATTAGCATGACTTGTATAACCAGAAACTACACCAGCTTGTCTTTTCTTCTTTTTTAACCAAAACTTAATGTCTTGCAAAATAAGATTTTGACATAACACAAGATTTGTTTTTTAATGGGGCACAGTTTTTAATTTAGCTTTTACAATGCCTTATTCTCTCTCTGTAGCTAGAGGAACATCTCGTCCATGCTTGTTTAAATTAAGCAAGTTGCAAATAATTTTCCGGAAAATGAACCTGTGTGTTTTATAAAACTGATTTGTGTGTAAAAAGACCAGAAAAAATGTTGTCACCTTTCAACTATATTTCTCATCGTTAAAAATGTAATGTAGACTTCGCACAAATTAAAAGTCATGTCGTATGACAGCAGTTGCTCCAAGTCAGGATTCTTGAAACTACAAGCCAGTAAACAATTAGTGTTATCGCTTGTTTGTGACTGCATGCAACAATCAACTCCAGAAAAGTGACAATTTTTAGGATAAACTGACAATTCTCCTTTTGCAAGATGGTGTAAATTGTAAAACTCATCACCACTTATTTCTCTTGCCTTTTTAACAGCATTGCGAACATTTTGACTGCTTCAGATCACGAGGCAAAGCATTTCCTTCTATTTCAAGAACCTTAGGGTTTCTTTCAGGAAGATATTCCACGGATTATCTTCATAGACCCTCAATGACTTTGTTCAATGAGAAACCTCTTGTTTATTTTTTTGCAATATGCCTGGGAGTGAGAGCTCATACAAACATGTATGTCTTTTAATGTTCTCATGTGGTCATCTGGGACACATTTTTTGATCTCCAAGGTATAACACAAGATGCACGGCCCTCTGATGTTAAGTTTCTCAGTGATAACACTTGCTTCCACCAATCTTTTGTGTAATCACTTTTATTAGTAACTTGTCCACCGAAATATTTAACCATAACAGGGAGTTTAGCATTGTTGACACCAATAATTATGCCAAATTGTGTCATCAACAAAGCAGTTTTTGTCATCAGGTGATTGTAAATGAAAAGCTAGAAGATCACCTCCTTTGACATTACTGTGGCCCACAGAAATGACTTTTTCATTTATTTTGTCTTCTATGCCAATCAAAATTCTATGTGCATCATTAACAGCACTAACATTACACCTAAATGTTGCCATCTTATAACTTAAAAGTATTGTAAAAATTAATGTCAATATTTCAATGTAGATGTCAATGTAGTAAAGAAAAATGTAATACAGTATATGGTTTGTCAATGAGTGAAATGTATCTAACAAACAGTATACAACCTTGTAAAATAAAATTCCAACCTAGAAAAATTAGAAACAGAAAATACATATATTTTTTTGTGAAATCAGACATTAAGCATAAATCCAGTTATACATTTTAGTTCATTGTGCTTAAAGAAATATTAGTTAAGATAGTACATCATCAGGAAAATAGGCTTTAAAATAAATTACTGAATGGAATGACTAATTAATATGCCTTGTGATGATGACATTTTTTATAGTTACATAGTATGGCCTTTTTAGGTTGAAAACCTTAATGGTTGAAAAACCTTAAAAATGGCCATAAAAACTATAAAAAATGTTATCATAATAGATGTTTGAAAGTGATATGTGATTTTCTTATTCAAGTTAAAATGTCCCAACATATATGCTCGAAATATGAAACTTTTACAATTTTTTTTAAAGAGCTGTTATTTTTTACTTCATTTTTGTGTATAACTAACTTATGACTTGTTTTTATAAACAGCCCTAAAATTGTTTTAATAAAATAGCAATACTGTAGCTCATAGAAATGAACCAGTTATCTTATCGGCTATATTTACAGATTGTTAAAAAATATTCATGTAGTCTATAAATATTTCTACTTTTGTTATTAACATGTGCTATAAAATAAATCTATCAGTACAATGTTCCTCAAAAATACAAATCTTGTAATAAAAGTGAACTCTACAGGGCCCTGATCAGGACATGGATCGATAATTCACAATTGTTATTATGAATTAAAAATTAGGAAGGACAAACTGTGAATTTGTGACGTATATTACAAGACATTATATACATTTTCCCTATAGACATTTGCCCTAAAGGGAGATTTGTCCTAAAACCATTTCAATTAAAGGGACATTTTTCCTAAAACCATTTCACCTAAAGGGACATTTGGCCTAAAACCATTTCAATTAAAGGGACATTTTTCCTAAAACCATTTCACCTAAAGGGACATTTGGCCTAAAACCATTTCATCTAAAGGGACATTTTTTCTAAATCCATTTCACCTAAAGGGACATTTTTCCTAAAACCATTTGACATTTACAACAAACAAGATGGTCATGATCTGTTACTTTGCCCATTATAAACTCATTAAACTCTGTATGACAAGCGTGACAGTTGTAACATCCCGACTGGACCGTCACAACACACGGGCAAGAAAAAACCAACTTAACTACCTCCAGACTCCGGTTACGGGGATGGGACCGCTTCTCTCGGTTTACCCTTGGTAATGCCGACTCCCACGGTGTGTCTCCTCCCGACGGTAACATGTCGGCTCGTTGTTGTGTCGGCTCGCAGTGGAACTCCGGTTCCACCGCGAGCCAACGCGAGTACCGGCCGAAACAGGATGGTAAAAGACAGTGGCGTTCCCCAACCCGGAAAACCCACCAGAGGACGTAATTGTCAACTACTTCTAAAGTGGAAAGGATAGGCTACTCATTAAAGAAAATCAACCTCAGAAGAGCACAATACTGACTCGTAGAAAATATACAAATTTTTTGGACACACTTCGTCAAATACCGCAGGAACAGGGCATAATAGGCAACCAAAACTACTCAGAACATCTCGGTGGTTTGTGAATCTATCTTGCAAGTGAGCAAAATATACTGGTCGATAAAGGGAATGTAGATGGCGATCCTGTAGAAGTCTTTTGGATTTTCGACCTCCACATTACACTGCATTGTTTGACGGCCTGTTCGATGTGGGATTCTGATGTCGACATCAATCGTTTCACAAACTTGGGAAGCATGCTCAAAAATTGTTTTAAAGCATGGTTCTGCATGCCCCCGCTTGTATTTGAATTCTTCAATAGCGTCCTCCACTAACATCATGGCTTTTGCCAAATCTTGATTTTTTGTCTGAAGAAGTTTCGACAATGGCAAAACGACAGAATGCACTGAAGCCATAATGCACCATGAAACCTAATATATGCATTATGCACGGAAGAAGGAAAAACACAGCTTCCTTAAATTAAGCAATAATGAGAATTTTGTGTAAAAGATTTTATTTATAATTTTACCTGAAATTCAAACATATGGATAGCTGATGACAGATGAACAGCTTATGTCGATGTCGCAGGATCGTGGAAAGTCTTCAGGCTACTTAATCCTTCAGTCACTGCCAGTTGCAGCTCGCAATAAGTTGACACAGCTTCATGTCGCTCGGACCACCATGTGGGACACAATGCTTTGAGTCTACTCATTTTCACCTTTTCATGTTTTTTCAATTGCTTCAACGAGCACATGTTGTCTCTTTGGTGATGCATGAAAATATGTCTGCACAGATGAAATAGTTCTGATAGCATTTTTGATGCTTTGCACATCACAGGCAGAACTAACAGCTAAATTTAGACTGTAGGCAGAACAGTGAAGATACATGGCTAGTGGATAACCTTTGTGCAAGTGTGCTTGGGCACCATTGAACTGGCCACTCATGTCAAGGGCCCATCATAGCCTTGCCCATACAAATATTTGCAGTCAATGCCCACATCGAGTAGTGCTTGTTTTGTGGTACCAGCCAATGCCTTCCCAGTACAGTCAACCACGGGTACGAATGTTATGAAATCTTCTCGAATTTCAATTTTTTCCACGTTCAATAACAAACAAACAGAACTGCTCAATTCCAGATATATCTGCAGTTTCATCTGCTAAAACTGAAAACCCATAGGATCTGTTCACTTTTTCAGCAATCTTTCTCACAGTCAGTTCGTGGCAGATATTAATCAGCTCATTTTGTATATTTTTGCAGATGTATGTGGCATTTTTGGCACTGTTGGACAAGTGATGTTTCAGAACACTATCAGCTTCTGCACGATACCTCAAGAAAGCACGGATATTTCTTTCATTTCGGTCAGTGTCAGATTGAGCTTTGGCTTTGTCTTGAAAAAGCATATGACCATCATCTTGGTGACCACAAAGAGCAATTCCTTTGCAGCTACACAGAATAACATTGTCGACTATTCGCTTTAAACGCTCGCAATTGTCTGCAATGAATGCTCTTTTCTGATGGTCGAGCTGTAGATCAATCGATGATTTTGCACCTTGGTCAATCAAACGCAAATGTTCCAAAGCATCGAATGCCTTTGTGTGATATTCTGCAGCAGTGTTTTTTTTTAAATAATCTTTTGCATACTTCCAGTTTTTCAATGGATTTTTAACGAGAGTACGTAATTTCTGATCTCCAATGCCTCCAACTTTAATGCCGTATACTACACAATATTTACAATATCCACCATCATACATTTCCAAATAGGCTAACCATTTAAACTCATTAATCCATTTCAGTTGAAATTTCAACATCTTTTTCATCTTCCCCATGGGTGATGCCGGAAATTTGAAATCATTTGGTGGAGTCCACACAGAATTCAATATGTTCAAATAATTGGCTGAATCGACCTTTCCAGCAGCAGCAATATCTCCTATGTCATAGTTAGAATTTGTAGTTGCTTCAATGTCCGTTGCAGTTGCAGCAGGTGGAACGGGAGGCACCCGAGTGTCACCCAAATTTTCAGCCCCTCTGTTCAGGTTCTGAAAAGAGGGTCCAGAAATATGCATTCCTGAATTTGAAACTGCATCTGCCTGTTGACTTGAGGTTGTAGAGCAGCAAAAGCAGATTCACCAGGTGAGTCCTGGTGCCGCTGAGCCACACCCTAAAAATCAAATTTCACATAAATGCCTAGTAGATGCAAGTAATAGCACTGTATATATGATACAAGTACTTATTTTCTAAGTTATAGCTTAATAGGAAGAATAAGGGGGGAAACTTACATATACACAATTTTTTTTCTGCAAAGAAAAAAAGCAGTCCAGTGTTCCTCTTTTCATGGTTGCAGGTTGATGGTTGATGGGCAGGAAAACTGACAAATGAGTGGTGTAGAACAAATGAATCTGGATGTAGATTAAGCTGAAATGTTGACTTAACACTAGAATGTGCTGTTTGGCTTTTCTTTCTAGAGTCTTTATATAAGTGAACCCTAATGCAAACTGCTTATGGGTTATACAGTGGATGGAAAATTTTTGGGTCTTGTTCACTTTGTTTTTTTTTAAATAGATCTTTATACAAGAAAAGGTTTGTTAAAAAGTTGTTTGTTCCCTTAAACAAGGGACCCTTTTATGATCCTTTAAAGAAATTATAGTTCTATGCTATCATCCCATGGCCCTTATTTTTAAAAACAAAGTGAACATAACCCAAGATTTTTCCACTCACTATACAACCCAAGATTTTTCCACTCACTATACAACCCAAGATTTTTCCACTCACTATACAACCCAACTCAAAACCGAGAAATCTATTTTTGTTGGGCTGACTATCTCTTTAGTCTGTGTTATGGTGTTCACACAATTTAAAAGTTTTCAGTTCATTAACTTCTTTCTTTCATTTGTTGATGATAAACTAAAAATGAAAGAAAAGGAACTGAAAACTTTTTTCAGCTTATATTTTCATTTTGATAGGCTAAACAAAAATCGCTTTTTTGGGCCAATGGGGGGGTCCGGACCCTTCGGACCCCCCCTTAAATCCGCCACAGCTAGCACTAGAAATGTTCTACAAATATAGCAGGTCTCCATTTAAAGATCGTGATCCATCAACAGCGGATAAGAATGATGATCTATATAAACGTCATGAAAGATCTAAATCAAGTCTAATTACGGATATGACTGGACGACTTCATTCAGATATATTTCATCAGAAACGACGTTTACCTAATATGCTTGATCTTTTTTTCAAATTAATTCGACAAAAAGATTCATTTTGTCTACTAAAGCCTGAACATGATAAAAATGATTATAAAGTTGACATCAGATCTGCTACACTGTTTGTACGAAAGGTTCTTCCTAATCCTGCAATTGTGCAAACGCATATAGCTGAATCACTAAAAACGACCGGCATATATCCTATCAATCGTATCAAGTGTAGTTCATTCAGTGAACCTATTGGTGGACTTGATATCAACATCAGTATATGTACTTTAGTATTACCAAGTTTTGTTATGATTGGACTTGTAGATAGTGATGCACGTGCTGGAAATATCAACAAAAATCCATTTTGCTTTCTTCATAAAGATCTAAGCTTTCTTGAGTTATAAGCTGATGGTACACAATATTCAGGAGTTCTGTTTAAACCCGACTTTGCAAACGGTGAATACGGACATCTTTTTCATCAGCTATTTTTAGCAAGTGGGAAATATCATGGCACTAATGTATTAGATGTTACATTTGAAGAATTTGTTCATTATTTGCTTTTGATTTAACAAATGATCAAAGTGCTTTCGCAAGATCACGCTTTAATTTGTCATGAAATTTAAAAACCCATTAAACACAACAGTTAATGTTACTGTATATGCAGTGTATCAATCCATTATTGAAGTAGATCATCAACAGAATGTTATTTTAGATTTATAAATACTGTATACAAGACATCTAGAACACCTGTTGTATCATCATCAAGCAACTCGTATTGTATTTGGAGGTGTACTTGCACGTGCTCAATTACCATTAAGAGCTACTCATAAATTTTATGTTGTAAATCTAGACTCAAGTTCGGAGCCTGGATCTCACTGGGTTGCCATCTTTTTTTACTAATAGAGGTCTAGCTGAGTACTTTGACAGTTATGGAATTCCTCCATTCATTAAAGAAATAGTAGCTTTTCTTAAAATGAATTCACTTAATTTTATTTATAATGTACGAAGGCTCTAATATTCAAGAACAGCAGTTTGTGTACAATACTGTGTTTATTTTTCTATACTTAGATGTAGTAATGTATCAATGAAAAATATTGTTTCTTCTTTTAATTATCATAATTTTTTATTTAATGATAAGATAGATTAAACACAATTTTTTTAATTCTAGTTTAAGAAAATATGTACCACTGTATATTTAATTAATTATATATTTTAAGTACATAATGTTACTTGGTTAAGGGTTGAAATAGTTTGATTACATATATTATATTTTACTAAAAAATATTAACATTTTATTTCGATCAAGTATTGTATAAATACATGTACATTTAAAATGTATTATATTGAATAAAATGTATGTTTCTGAAATAATATCGAATAATAAATTTGAAAAACTAGTTTCCACTTGATCCGAAACCATGTTCACCTCTTTCACTTATTGTCAATGGACCTTCAATGAAATCCACATCTGAATAAATTTTCTCAAAAACTAATTGGGCAATCCTATCACCAATTTTACTTGAAAATCATCATTCCCCAAATTAATTAGTAGTACACCAATATTTCCCCTATAATTTAAATCAATTACTTCAGCTAGAACATCAATGCCATGATGAAATGAAAGACCTGATCTTGGTGCAATTCTACCATAACATGTGAATGGAATAGCAAGAGAAATATCTGTATTGCACAAAGCTCTCTCTCTTTCTTGGTTTAATGAGACAATCCTGAGCAGAGTAAAGATCATAGCCTGCATCACCTGCATTCATCTTCCTAGGTAATGTAGTGCTGTTGCTCAGCTTTATACATTTTATTTTATTAATTTTATGAATATTATACATCAGGTAAATGTCTGTAAGCAAATGTAGTGATACCGTCATCTATTATGTATCTTTTATCATCAAAAGCATTTAAACTTATTTTGTTAACTTCAAGTGTACAAACGTTATGAGATTTAGAAACAATCTGATGCTGTATTACATGTTTTAGTGTGAAGTCTTACAATGGATTTTTATACATTTCATGTTTAAAGTTTGGCGTTACAATTTGTTTTTTATTCCCGTTGCTTTAATTTTATGATGATTATAAGTAAGTAATACAGAATACATTTTTGCATTTAAAGCAATAAATTCTGATTTAGCAACTCCATTCATTTCATTTTTGAACTTAACCATTACTTTTTTATTTTTTTAATGAATATAGTCAATGGTTTGATGGGTAATCACTAGTGTCAAGAAATTCATCATATTGTTTCATATCATTATACAAATCATGAGTGATTATATGCGTGATAAAACTATCAGTGTCTGTATATAATAACTAAACTGTTATCAGGATATTTTGATTTTAAAACATTCTAAAAGAAGTCATACATGAAGAGCTTTGAAATTTCTAATATTGTGAAACCAGTATAAAATGGTTTATTAAAATTGATTGTCCATTTCTTCATTTTAAGTATTGTCAGATTATCAATTATTTGAAATGATGCAACATTAGCTTTTTTCATTAATTGGAAACATTGCTCTTACTTTGTTACAGCTTCAGCATGAGTTTTTTTTTTTCTTGGATCTTCCATTGTTTTACCAAAAACAGCATTATTAAATAATTTGAAAATATCTTTTTTGAAATCATCGTTTGCAAGTTTACGCATTTTAATATGCATGGTTTTAACCATTTTTTATGAAACCCAAGAATACGATGTATTTTGGTTAATTTCATACCAAATTTAAGATAACTTTGAAGATTTCTAACATGGATAACGTAATTATATTTATTATGAAGATTTGGCGCAAGTTTTTTGGATTTATAATTACAAGCTTTTTTCCTTTCACAATATTAAGCAATTTCTTTGCATATGTTGATAACATATCAGTATTTATGTCGAGACGTTCTAGACAAAGAGGGTAGTCACTGTGACTACTATGTAAAAGCTCAGGATATTCTAAATATACTTCTAATCTGTATCCTTTGTCATCATCGGGAGAAACTGTATCAATGTCAAATTTCTTGATTTCGCCATCATTAAGCCAATGAAAATTCTTCACAGGTAATGATTCACACATTGCTGTGGCATAAAGTGAATTATAATCCCAATAAGCAATATAAGAGTGTGGCTCATCAGGTTTATAATAATTATTCTGTAAATAAGGGTTATTTGCTTTGGCATAATGATGACTTGCTACTGAAACCCCACCCCAATACCTTTTTCAATGAATAAATGCATGGCATAGTCAGTCAGTAAATAACTAATTCAGCCTGTGTGTATTTTAGAGCTGCCAACCATGTATACATAGGCAATGTAAAATAATGTGCAGGGTCTAAACCAAAATTTTTGTATGCTATGTTTCATAAATTTTCAAAAACATCTGCAAGAATTAAAGAGTCACCATGCAAGTAAGTGTCAGGATACTCCCCTAATGTTTTACATTTGAATGTACTCCAGACATTTTTAACATGTTCATAATCATTGTCAGAAATAATCTCTTCATTAAGTGAATTGTTAAAGCATGACTTATCTGGAATTTCTGTTTCATCAAATTTAGAATATTCATCTAAATACTCATAAGGCAAAAACCCTTTACATGTCATTAAATTTATTTTTTCTTGATTTTTGAAGTACCATGAAACTCGGTTAAATTTATTTAGGTAATTTTTTGCTAGAGTTGACAATGGAGCTGATAAAAATTGATAACTGTCAAAAAAACTAAATCATCAACAATAAAACTAGTGTATCGTTCCATGTTTAATGGTATTATACTTATTGGTTTCTTTGTTTTAATTTTTCCTAAATTTTTTATAATAAAATGCTCATTATAATAAGAACATAAAGATAGATCATATTTACCATGTTTTGCACATTCTTTAAGTGATGAATTACAGCTTATGCATGCAGCACTTCTATAATTATTTCCTGGAAGATGATGGTCATGATTTCTTACTTTACCAGTTAGTATATTAAATTTAATATTACAAGCATATCAATGTGTTGCATTTTTAAAATGAATATCATCTGTTTTAGTTATGCATAACTTCTCTATTTTTGATGAATTTAACAATTGTAACATTCCCGTTTTCTCGTGGCCCACAGAGAGGGATCTCTGGTAGCCATTTGAAAGTGTGGATTGAACGTTGATGATCAAGTCTTTCGGTCTGTTGGCACCTGTGTTGTATACTTGAACACCAGGGGCACAAGGGTCGGTACCTCAGGACCACACGTGGCTGCTGGAGACTTCTTCTATCAGTTGAATCATTGGCTAAGTGGCGGCTGTAATATCAAGTCCCACTCCCAAAAATAACATAGTCCACACATAGAATTTAAACTTTGGATAATGTTTCTTTATTGAACAAAGACAGCGACTCGCTGTGGATTGAGAAACAGAACAAGATCTTGGCGATTCTGCATCTAATGCCAGTCTGCCTTTTCAATCCACATGGTCCTGTTTAAATACTTTCGATAACAATCAAAACATCTGATTAAAATACAAAGGTGCCAGGTGTGTCCAAATTTTTTGGATACAACCAGGACCTTTAATTAATTACATAAAATACAATTCGAAAATGCCTATAAGATGTAACTAAATACAACAACTAAGAAGGATCTTCGTTAATCCTTCTAATAAAACTTTCTAAAGATTCTCACGTCGAAGAGTTCTGCATCGTTGGTTTCTCTAGAATGCGTCCTATTAAAACCATCGATGTAGGCCTCTTGTCTATTATTCTCTTCTTGGTGGGCAGGGAGTCATTGTCTCGACGGCCTCCCAGCCACCCCAAGCATGAGGTGAGAATTTTCGTTAAAACATTTCTTACTTTACAGGGTGCGCATAAATGATTAACCTTTAATTCGTTAACACAATTCACTTGATTTTTTTGTAGTGTGGACACTTCAGTCGAATGCAGGATCTGTAGATCTTCTACAATCATAGTCAACAACATTTCTTTGATAATCTACAATAACATATTGAAACGATTAGTCCAGGAGTGATCCTGGCTCACATAGCTTTTTGTGGATCGTTTGTTTTTATTTTGGATTGGCAAGAAACTTTGTCAACCCTGTGTACTAACGTACAGAGGCTTGACCTAGTTCTATCAGCTGATGATCCCAGTTTCCTGCCTTGGGTCACCTTTTGGGTCTTGGGTCTCTTTTCCTCCCAGTCCCACCCCTTAATACAAAGAGATCATCAATTAAGTCAATGGGGTTGTGTTTTCTATTATAAGTTGTCTTTAATTAACGTTGAGTCATCTTTCTTTATTTTGGTGACCACTGGTCAATCACATTGATTGGCCAGTTTGGTTTTTGATTTCGATTATGCCCAATCAGAGAATACTGAGAGTGTTCTCAGTATCCTCTTTTTGGGTATAAAAGGCTGTGTATTTTCATGTTAAGCAAGCACTTTTTCGATTGTTACTCTTACACTGAGATTACGCCCAATTGTGGCCAAATTCTGTACATTCTGAAAATAAACTGTTATGAGACAAAAGTTCTATCGACATCTTCATCTCGAATTGCCAATCCAGGAGTAAACCCGAATCACCATTTCTATATGAAACTCCAAGGGACAGCACGATCAACCAGCTTTTAACGGGCGAAAGCCCGAGGGGTAGCAGACAGCTAAAAGATCCATTCTTACTGTAAAAGTTCAACAAGGTAGAACTTGTGAGGAATCGGAAAAGAATTAATTTGTTCCCTTCCTCCCGAACCAGGATAAAATAAGCGGCTTAGCCAACCGCTTTTGGGTATATTTTATCAACCACAAGGTGGTTCGTAACAATATGAATATGAACATGTTTCATGTGTGTGTACTGTTTTTGTGTGTGATTTTGTATGATCCTGACTTGGACCACTTACTTTATGCAACATGCTTTCAAAATCAAAATATACCACAAAAGAACATCTCAATGTTTTATGCAACTCATTGAAATTTAGATTAGTCATTTTTGGAAGGAAGTGTGACCTTTGCTGCTTTGTGTGTTTCACACATAACTTTATGATGATTTAGTACATGCTCATTTTTAAAACCTTAACCAGCAGCGATAACAAAAACAGTTTTTGTTCAGTCCATTGCGACCAAGTAACCTTAACATGTTCCGTATGAGAAAATAATGGTTATCAACTTATCATGTAGTAAGAGGTTAATTTCTTTTTTTACATTGCATTTACTAATTTGTAAAGGAACAACAAATTTATTATAGCCAAAAACATTAACTTTAATGTTATTTGCAATTTCAAACTTTGGAATTTGATTGAGTATCACAGGGTAGTTAAGCATAGATGTATTAAGTGAGTTTTCATATGGAATATAATGATTTACTCTATTTGCATTGTCTGTATGTGAGACTTGATGTAAATGAGCAATTACACACCACAAATACATTTATTGTCCAAATTTGTTCTACATTTTGATGGAAGCATTCCTAAACACCCTCCAAAATAAGGAACATATTTCCCCCCCTTAAATGTATAAGTTATACCTAGGCATCTAACATTTCGTTAAGTATAATTTTAAATAGCTTTCAACCTTATTTTACATGAAATTACAAAATTGAAAAATGGCAATTATAATACATCAAGAAATGACTGATTTTGTTTTGCATACATCTTTAAACAAATTTTTTTGGCTAACAAATATAAAAGAGACCAATTGTTTACTACATTTACATGCAAGAAATTAGTACAGGTATATTTTAGCTAGAATATAATTACATGGAAAATTATAAAATGCTTGAACTAAGTATGTAAATGAAATAAACACTATTAAAATTAACAACTAAATCCAAGTGTTTTTTTTTTAAAAAAAAGCAATAAAAAATTACTGCTTCACTAAAACAGTCATGTGTTTAAAGATCATGCTGATTTAGAATTCAATGTTGAGCATGTAAAGACTTCAAGAATTAGAACTTTAATTTTGTTCTTAAAAGTAGTGGTTAATTTCTCTTATAAATGTAGTAGTGTCATAAATAATGTATCGTAATGTGTTATGAATGAACATGAATGAAATATTTATCATTTACTTTATCATAAAGCACTGATACTTTAAAAGATTATTCTAAAACTTAGTTTTTTTTTTTGTAAATAAAAATTGTTAGGACTTGTTATTGATTGCAAAATCTCATCATTTTTTCTAATATTAACAACTAAATTATTACAAGTATAAAAAGTAAGATCAAAAAATGTTTTTTTCAAAACAAAACTAACTTATTAGATGCTAATTCTATTTTTGTTTGATTTTTATTTGTATGAAACATAATTCTTTAAAAATCATAGAATTTATTTTGTATCTTGTATTTTCACTTTTAACATTTAATAACGAAATTTCATATACTTATTATTGGTGTATGAAATTTCATTATTTAATGTTAAGAGTGAAAAAATAGAACACTAACATCTAAGAGTGGAAAATAAATGTCTAGAGAATATAAAATAAATTCTATGATTTTTAAAAAATTATATTGTATACCAATAAAAATCAAATAAAAAATAGAAATTAAAATGAGATGGATTTTATGCAAAAAATTAAATATACAGAACATTTAATAGCTAATGTATATTAGCAGGAAACATTCAATTAAAATGGCTGGATTTAAAACTGTTTGTGTAAATGTGTGATGTTTTTAAAGAATAACAGTATAAACTTAGTTACAACTTACCCAAGAGATTGCTTGCCTGCATTGTAGATTGTCACTGAAGATGATTCACACAAATAAAAACTTGATAAGTTAGAAGCACAAGTCAAAAGTATAAAAATTCACTTTCAAAATAATAAAAACAAAAGTGAATGTGATTAACTTCAGATGTAACTATTAAAAAGTATATTTTAACAAAAACAAGTATTAGAAAAACTAATAATCACTTAGCAAAAGTCTTGACACAGGATAATATTAGTATTCAAGTCAAATATGATAAAAAGTCTCACTTATAGTAACTTAATAACAAATTCAAGACATGAAACTTTTTCTAATATATTCGATGAAATTAAAAAAGTGTTTTTTTTTTCCTGAAACACATTAAAAATTCAAGTCATGTTCAATGACATTCACTAGACATTAATAAAAAAAATATTTTATAATTCTTAACTTTTAATTTTTTTTAATTATATTCTTAATAAAAAAATTCTGTAGTCTAGCAAAAAACAATTTAACTTTTTCACAGAATTCTAGACATACAAAACATTAATAAATTATCATTGATTTATTTTAGTTACTTTAACAAAAGAAGAACATATTAAAAATTGCAACAACGAAAATTGTAAGGCATGAATACAAAATATATCAAAACTTTTCCATAGCATCTTGGTTTTTTATTTATAAATTTGTGATAAATTTATTCTGAATAAAAAATATATATAAAAAGCTAACAATTTCAAATGAAAAACCATAAAATCACCATGCCGAGAATCATGCAAGCAGTGAAAATCCTGTGTGGGTAATTAGTACAATTGCTGCTAATGGCCACATAGCATCAGACACCAAGGAGTAACTACTACAAAATGAAGGTCTCATATCAAAACTGACTGCAAATGAACAATTAATGTTCAAGGAGCTCAATGCATATGTGGTAAACTCTGTTAAAGACATGACTGTTGGACTCAGGATATTATTTCTAGATAAAGTACTTGTTTCCAAATCATCATATTTACTTTTAACCTTATTAACTTTATTCTTTACTGATCAACGGCTAGCGACACCAATAACCATAGATGCCTTTAAACAATTTTTATCAATACGATATAAAAACGGTGAACACAATAAACCAAGATAATAAATTCCATAATGATTTCAACACTGCTTTGATATATAAAACAACAATACTAGTCATTAACATCAATAATATGATTATAGTACATGTTAGATATGTTGGCATACATTGAATATTATAGACAAACTCATGAGTCATAACAAAACACATTTTAACCTGTGACCATCTTTACCTTCAATATGGAACTTTCCTTCCATCATATGAAGATGATATGAAGGGTACCGGATTCCATACCAAATTCAGGATTTATAATTACCTGTTTATTTTCTCCCACATGTAAACTTCTTTCTACTTTGTCTTTTCTAATTATTACTCTGCCTTCTGCACTTACTGTTATGATGGGATCATTAAATTTGATTAAGTTTACTCCTTCCTCAATTTTGAATGTATTCATTCCCAATAAATTTCGCCCAATACGTTTTCGTTTTCTTCTGTAGTTTAACTCAGATGTGTTGAAATAACATTCTCTAAAAGATATTATTTCAAATCCTTCTGATTCAATACCATTTTTGTTCACATGTAGTAATATTGTATTTGCTCGAACTATTTCGCAATGACACTCTTGTCTTTTTACTTGCGCATTTTCTAGTGCTCGTGCAATACTGTTCTGTTCCTGAACAAGTATCATTTTTAGCACAACTACATGGCATTTCTCTATTTTCGCACTTATACATTTCACTGTTACCATTTGTTTCTTCTGTTTGCTTAACATGAAATTCTACAGCTGACTCACTTTTCCCCTTTTTACTTATCAATTTTGTAACCCATTTAACAATACATACTCTGCAACCATTTTGCGGGCACGTTTTTGCCGAATATGATTCTGGCTTGTTTATAACCGCTTCTTTGCAAACGTTTTTACCTTCCTTCCAATTACACATTTCCATGTCCTGGTTTTCCTGTCCTGTGACTGCTATCATCCATAACAGGAAAATTCCAATCATCTTATTGAACGCCATTTTCTTCTGTTTATGTGAAATAAACAAACTTATCATCTCCTAAAATCAAATCATTACATTTACAACATAATCACGTATTCATTTTTTCTTAATATCTTTTAAAAACACATTTCAATGAAACTCCTTAGAACAAAATCTCAATTCATACAAATAATATTTCCATGCTATCAATCACTTCTTCATAATTCTCATTTTTAGTGGGTTAGGAGACCCCTAAGCTTCTACTATTTCTATCAAATTCTTATTTAGCACAATCTGTCTCATTCTTTACTAACCTTTGTTGGTTTACAACAATTGTTTTTCTAGCTTATATACCTAATCAGAACTTCTTTGATTCAATTTTTTAATTCTATACTTTCGTTTCAAAATATACTTATTTTCTCAAACACTTAAGACTGTCCGTCGTCCAACATTAATGCTTTAATCATTCTTATTTTTCTTTTACTCAATTCCAGACAGTCCATCGTCCAACATTAATGCTTTAATCACTTATTTATTTTTTATTATTTTTTTAGTTTCATTATCTCAATAACCATCCATTTTCACTTATTAGTCGTTAAATATGGACAAGCTAACTCAATGTCATGTTGTCTAACAATTCATTAACAAAACCAATACTTTTTCCGCTAATCTTAACTCAAAATATTTTTTTCTCAATTACATCTATCATTACAATTATTATTGGCGAAGCTTCATGTTTCTGTGGAGCCTCTGCTACTCCCTCCTTTCGGGATACCGGAAGGGATGCCTGCGGATCCTGAGAAGGTGGATGGGTGGGTCGACATTGTGTCGCCTGCACTCGCTGAGGCCAGTTCTCCAATTAGGAGTGGGGATGTTTGTTCCTTGAGACTGTTAGAGAATGTGTGGCTATCAGCTCATGAGTGGAAGGTAGTTTCCGTGAGCTTGATAGAGAATGCTGGCCCTGGACAGCTGTTTCTCGTAGAGCCCCATCTTATAGCCTTAGGTGGCCGTGGTCTGTTGGCGGTGGCAGGAATTGCCGAAGCCACAGAGGAAGGCACTTATGACATCTGGCTTGAGAATGTTGCTGATGTACCCATTGCCCTGGAAACAGGAGAGAGTGTTGTGACAGCTCAAGCTGTGGAGGCATCCCTAGTGTTGGGACTGGATGGTCCATCTAAGTTGAGAGGGGGAGACCCCACTCATGGAGATGGCTGGACAGAGGAGCTTCCTGTTAAGTTGAGGGTCCTCAACTTGGAAGTAGATGTTACTCTCGAAGGGTGCCTTAAAATCGGACCTAGTCTGAAGCCTGAAGAGGCGGCACAGCTTCGAAAGTTCTTGTTGGAACGCCGTGATAATTTCGCATTCGATTATACAGAGCTGGGGAAACCTCGTTCGTCGAACATACGATTGATACTGGTTGGTGATGTCTATTGTGGGTGGGATTGCGAAGAACCGCTCCAGCGGCATGTGCAATCTAGAGAGAAGAGGTAGCAAAAATTTTGGATGCAGGGGTAATCCAACCTTCGCATAGTCCTTACGCAAGCCCTATCTTACTTGTTCGCAAGAAGGATGGTGGCTTTCATTTTTGTGTGGACTATCGGAGACTAAATGCCCAGACAAAGGCTGATCAGTACCCGCTACCTCGCATCGATGATGCCCTCGATTCGCTTGCCGGAGCGAAGTATTTCACAACCCTGGACCTTGCTAGTGGTTACTGGCAGGTCAGGATGGCGGAGCAAGACATTGAGAAGACAACATTCATTTGCTCTCAAGGTCTGTTTGAGTTTCGGAAAATGCCTTTCGGACTCTGCAATGCTCTGGCCACTGTGCAAAGAGTGTTAGACCTCTTGTTGGTGGGACATAAGTGGGAGAGCTGTTTGGTGTACCTGGACGATATTATCGTCTTTGGGAACACCTTTAGCAGTTTCTCGACCGCTTAGGTACTGTCCTGAGACTGTTATGAGGGGCGGAGCTAAAACTCCAGCCGAAGAAATGTTTCTTCGGATTTGACAAGGTCAAATATCTCGGTCACATTGTTAGGGCCAAGGGAGTTGCTCCGGACCCGGGCCGTGGGTAAATTTCGACCTTACATCTTTAACCGGGACTTTGTGATCGTAACTGATCACCATGTGCTCTGTCATTTGCAGACTTGCAAAAACCTGCAGGGCAGGTTGGGGTGTTGGCAAATGCAGTTGCAGAAGTACCGGTATAAGATTCAGTTTAAAAAGGAAACATCATGAGGATGTCGACTGTTTGAGTCAGTATCCGGTAAATGAAGTTTCCGATCCTTCTTTGTCTGAACACGTCGAGGCAGACATGGGTGAGGTGATTTACCAGATCCGTTCAGAGGTGGATTGGGTTATGGAGCAGGCCAATGACAATTGGTGCTCCAAGGTGAAGTGTGAGCTCTTTGCCGACCCCAACTCGAACTTAAGGTTCAAGTTTGTGGTGGCTAACAGGTTGCTGTATGTCATCAAATCCATAGAGGAACGCACCAGAACTGTGTTAATTGTGCCGAGGTCGTGTCGAGCCTTCTGCTTACGGTAGTTGCACGATAGCTCTAAAGCTGGTCACTTCGGAGTGTACAAGACATACCAACGGTTATGTACTCGTTTCTACTGGTTAGGTATGAACCGTGACACGGTGGTGTATCTTAAGTCATGCTTGGTGTGTCAGAGAGTACGACAGTTCGCAAGAACTCAAGAATTCTTGCAACCGATAGTTTCAGAGTATCCAGTTCATGCCTTTGTAATGGAATTCATGGGGCCATCTCCTGCGTTCGTGGGTGGAGTCACCTGAGTGTTCATCATGGTGGACTGCTTCACCCGGTATGGCATGGCGAAGGCAATACGAAGGGCTACGGCCGCTTGTGTTGTCAAGTTCCTGAAAGATGAGATCTTGTTCGTGTATGGCACACCGACAACTCTCATCTCGGATCGTGGTTCCCATTTCTGTAGCAAGGTTTTGCGAAAGTTCCTGGACCGCCATAACATAATGCAGCACCACACGACGGTGTACCATCCACAAGCTAATGGGCTTACGAAGCTTACGAATAAAACCGTAATGGAAACCATCAAGCATTACCTTGATTCCCTCAAGGACCAACGTGATTGGTTTGAGAAAGTGCGGCCCGCCGTGTGGGCCTACAATACTGCGGTGCAGGGGAGCATGGAAGTGTCTCCGTACCAATTGTTGTTTGGCCGCGAATCTAGGTTGGAGATTGATAATCTCCTTCCTAACGTTCTGGTCCGCGACTTGCCTGACCAGCAAGCCGTGGAAGGGCGGGCTCGTCAAAATTTGGCGGCCACTCAGAGAAAACAGAAAAGCCGGTACAATGCTGGCCGGGTGAAGCCACCCCTGTACCAGCCTGGCATGAAGGTCTGGATGAGGGATTTGGCTGGTGAGCTCGGCCAAGCTAAGAAGTGGAACTTTGCATACAAGGCTGAACTGGGTACGGTGGTCCGGCAGATTTCTGACCTAGTTTACAAGGTAGAATTCGTAAATCGGTATGGTCGGAAGGTGTGGTACTAGTTTCATGTTCATAACTTGTCGCCGTACATTCTCACATGTGGAGGTCGTGAGGAAGATGGCCTTGGGGTTCTGAAACCTCTTTGAACTCCAGTGGGACCAGTGAAACTGAGTCCAAAGCTGATGGAAGTGACAGGATGGATGTAACGACCCCACTGGTTCGTTACAATACCTCGGGCAACTCTTGCCTCGTCCTGAAGAACTTTAGCAAAACTTACCCGGACACCAGACTCCAAACGTTGACGGGATCGTACCCGTAGCAGCCCTCTGCACGGTGAACGTTGGGTAACGACGGCTCCCGGAGTCTCCCTCGCCGGACACGACGGATGATGCGTCGCCACAACTAGAATATCGTGGTGAGACCTCTCACCGCAAGCCGATGTAAGTACCGGCCGACAATAGGCCGGAAAAAGACGGTGAATTCCTGTAGAAATCCCACCCTCCCCGCGGTACTCCCCAATAATGCACACAACACCGGAAGTAAGTAAAAATAATATGTAGGTTTATTAAACTTACAGTTAAAAGCAATATGCAAATCAAAGGCAGTGGTACTGTTGTTCACACAACTTGGCTGGTGAACACAACCAGCCAAGCCCCCATGAATCACCACCAAAACAAAACAACAAAGAAGAAAGAAGCACTCCAAACAAAGAACAATGGAGGCCACCCTGGCCTCCAGCATGAAGATGTTCTCTCCTCTGTAGCCTACAACACACTGCCCAGATTCAATGGCTGACCAATCCAAAGAAACCTCCAGGCAACTCCACCTGGAGGGGACAGTGGTCACTTCTGACCTCTCACCCATTGACTCCAATGGTGAGAGGTCTGCTGGCACCAAAATGGCGTCCGACCCAACAGCCTACTATATGCTGCCAGGCAGATCACCATAGGGAGTTCGTCTGGACAATGTCCACCCAGGAACTTCTGGTCAGCCCGTTTTGGCTAATGAGTCTACCAACTCTGAGGCAGAAGAAGCACCTCGGCCCCGGTATAACCTCTGTTTGAGGAAACCGAAAGCTTTTGAGGTGGTGAAAAATTCGTCTGAGGCAACCAGGATTCTACATGGACTCTATGAGTCTCTGCCCTGTTGGGAGAGAGCAGGCCAATTCCTGGAGTGGGATGACAGCCTGGTTCAAAGAAATAAAAATTGGGCACCCAGAGACCCCTGGACGGGATCCCGCCTGTCTGTCACGGACAGATGGCGATCACCCAGGGAGAACTGGGTGGAGAAATCCGGAATGCCCAACTGCAGACTTACTGTTAAGTCCACAGAAGAAATTTCCAATCGTGACCTCTCTCATGAGTCTTTGCATAGAGATTCATGCCATGTATCTGCCTCTAAAAAGGCAGACGGCGGTAGAATCTCTATGATAACAGTAGTGGGGGCAGCTAATGATGTTTTAGCCACCAAGCCGCCATCGCCGTGTTACATAAAAACTCCAAATGTGTGTTCGTAATTTTGCTGTGTTTGCTGACAATCACGCCTTGTTTGTTGGCTTCTATGAGAATCTTTCTTTTTATTTTTGTTAATTTCACAGGGCTCAATTGGCTTTCATAGAGTTTAAATGCTTCACTTTGCCCTTTTTTAATAGGAGACACATCATGAAGGAATCCTTGTGCTTCATCCAGTCATTTTTATTTCAAAAAATTAATAAACGGAATTTAGTATCAGGATTGGCAGAAAATTATAAAATTACCATTGCAAATAATTAAAAGTTGCAAATAATTAAAAGTTGCAAATAAAAAAATTATGATTTTTATATTTAAAAATTGATTTTTGCCAACCCTGTTTAGTATTTATTGTTAGTTTAGCATGTATTCATGTTACCTTGTCTTGCATGATGCTAATAACAAAAAAATAATCCTAGAAAGCTGTAATGGTGATTTTGTATTTGAAGAGTTTCTGATATGAACAGTCAATCAATGAGCTACAGATTTTAGTAGTTTAGTATTTATAGTTTTTGATCACATAAAATTGATCAATGGCTGACTGATGATGAAGTGTGAGAATTTTTGTTTTTTTGTCTAATTTTCAAATCTTCTTTTAAACTTTCTCATGATCAATAATTTCCTCTTACCAAAATGGAAGTTATTTATATGATATATTTACAATATGCCATACAATAAATTCAATTTGATTATATTTTTTCATTCCATGATTTTGTCTCCCAAGTCTGTCATGTCTAACAAGGTAATTTTAATTAGGTTTCAAAACACATGCAATTGAAATGTGTATACTTTTACTAACCACAAAATGTTTCTGGTGAAGTGTGAGAATTTTTGCTTACTTGATTTCAATGTTTCAAAACAAGAGTTCATATTTTGACAAATTTACTCATGATTAAAAAATTGTGACTTTTTGTTAACCACAACCATTAAGTTTATTAAAACAGTTTGTTATGAAAATACTTACGCTAAAGCAATTTTACTGTTTTATCAGTTCCAAGTACAATATTCTAAGATGAAATTAAAATAAATAAATAAAAAATAGGAAAAATCCAAAAAAACTATAATCATTCATCATTCATTTCAAAAATGAAATATTAATAAAAACTACTTTGATACTTGTAATATGCTTCAAAACAAAATAAAAAAAATGAGAAGTATGCTTATTATGTTTACTTAAAGCAATTTAATGTAGTAAATAATCTTGCTTTTTAAAAGTGTTTTTATTATTTTTTGGGAGAAAAATGTCATGAAATATTAAATGGCCATTTACCTTGTGACTGGGCACATTACTAGTATACAATTTTGCAGTACTATATCATCTGAAGACAAACTCAATATAATAAGTTCAAATGTGTCCAATATATAAACATCCTTTAAGAGTTTTTTCCTTTTTCTTCCCACAAAATCAGAACCTATTAATTATATATATTGTTAAATCAAAATTAAAATAAACTGTTTTAATTAAAAATATTTGAAGGAAAATGTCATGAAATATAAAATGGTCATTTTACCCTGTGCATGGTCTTAAATAATTACATAGAAACATTAGCATACAAATTCGCAGTGCTATTTTAAATGAAGGAAAAGACTCAATAGAAAAAGTTAAAGGGTGTCCAATTATAAAAACTTCCTGTAAGTTTTTTTTATCATGAACATTATTTTTCTTCTCATGAGAAAAGTAAAGATAAAGGCATGTTTAAAAAGTGACAACTTTAAACTAAAAATGTTTTTTTGTTTTAATTACATATATCACACACACATATATTACATATACAATGTGAAAAAGTATTTTTAACATCATGTAAAAATAAACTTTTCAGAACCAGTAATTTCTTATTTTCTGTAACATGCTCAAATTTTTGAATTATTGAAACAATTGAAAATAAAAGATCATGATGATTTGGAACTGATTTTACAAAAGAAACCATTTCTGTGTTAAAAATTGAAACCACCTTTTCAAAAATCAGTGACTGATATGATCACTCTCCAAATTTGTTTTATTTTTAATGGAAAATTAAATGAAATTACTATTTTTAATATACAAGTATGTATCAGCAAAATTTCATTTGCATTACTTTGAAAAATTATTGTTTTTTAATCTTTGTATTTTTTAATTGTAGGTGAAATCATTTGATTTTATTATATAAAACTTTCAAGCTTCAAAAACATTATTTTTGCTCGTTTCGCAATTAACTACACCAATTATTGTTGAATTATCAAACATTTTAAAAATTTAATGTTTAGTTTTTTTCTTTTTTCTTTCTTCTTTTGAGTCACCAATATTCATTATTAAACCTTTCAAAGCTTTGACACTCACTATTTTAATTTTGTTTGTTAAATAGTATGAATTGAAAAAATAATTTTGAAGCACTTTGAAAAGTATTTTTCGTTTTTTTGCATTACCAACTTTTTGAAATAAACGTTTTATTTCAATTTATGTTTACTAAACTATGGCACTGTTTTCGAGTTTTAACTAGTATACTTTCATTTTTTTATCTGATATTAAAATAATATAATATAATAATATAAATCATACTTTTCGTGTAAAGAAAAAATGCATCTTCATGTAACAATGATGAAAGACAGATGGTTTTTTTTTGATAATTTTATTCTTGGCATCATTGTATGGCCAGCAGTAATGATTCAGTAATCATAAAAATTTACAAATATATAGAAACAAAAATAAAAAATATGTCATTACACACTTACTACACACGTCAAATGTGTAAGTACATCATGAAATATGTGTATCTTTTTTAGGCTACTTTAAAGCAATACAACTGCATAATTGCTAAATTTAATGAGTTATAAAATAAATAAATGTGGTGAATACAGGATGTGATCTAGAGAAAAGCCTATAACATAGAAATATTATTTGAAACAATTAATAAGTAATATCAATACAAAAGCCACATTGTTTTTGAATACCCTTTAGATATCTTAAGAATTTTGTATAGGTTAATTATAATTTTGAAAATTAAGAAGTGTCTAAGAAACACTTAGTTACTAATATGCTAAACTTGTTACTAGAGTACTTCAAATTTAAGAACCTGGATACATGTCCATCATTTTGTTTTCAGCTAAGGAGGCCTTTAGCTGGTGCACATAACCATCATTTGTAATTTACAAAATTACATATGGTATTGAGCAATATTAGTTTAATATTTAATCGTGGTTTATTTAAAAAAAAAGTTTGATATTTTTATTTTGAAAATATCGATGCAGAAACCTGGTTGCTCATCACTATTAACATCCCTTCTCAAACACTCGCATTAAACAACAAACTTGTAAAATAAAATCGTTGGATATTGTATCTGAAAATAAGTTCTTTTAAATTTGTATTAACACTAATACAAAAAATGTTTAAAAAAAACTTTCTTTAAAGCAAAACCCAAAAACAACTTGGCTTTTCCAATGTTTTTTGACAAAATTATTACCCAATTTATTGAACACTTTCATGGCAAATAAATAATTTGTGAAACTATTTAAAAAACATTGGAAAGCCAACTATGTAAATATTATTTATAATAAAATCAATTACACCACATATATTATACCACCTTATAGAGGTGGTTGTGTTTAATTGTGCTACACATAATATACATATTACATTAATGGCATAAGAATCCATATTGGTCTGTGATCACTGTAATAGCTTTTATAGTACCCAGCTGAAAGTGATGGATCAGAACTAAATAAAATGTCCAACTAGCTCCCGTTTTAGTCTTAACTATTTCATTTGGCAATACATTAAAATCTCCTACACATGTTATGAATCCATCTGCACATAAAGATGCCATGACATCTTGTAAAAAATGAATAAATGCATTAAAGGAAACAGTAGGGGATCTATATAAAATTATAAACTGTTTATTTACATGTATTATTTCAAAAACACAAATTTCAACATGTCCATTACTCAATGATGTATCAAAACCCTTTAGTACATTACACATGGAAATCATGTGATGTTTTACAAAAACTGCTGAACCACCACATGATCGTTTTGCTTTATGAATAATGTTTGCAAGTATGTCAAAGTTTGTTATCACTACCTCTTGTTCTGTTTTAAAGTTTGTCTCATTAAACATTATTATATCACAACACATGAAACTTGGATCTTGCAATACATGATCATAATGTGCAACAAGAGAACGTGTGTTATGAAACATCATTCGAATACAGGTGTTTGGCAAGGTATGTAAAAATTGTATACACAATTTCAATGAACAGTTTTCTTTAAGACGCAACACCTCTAATAATACTTTGTATTTCTCAGAAGGAGGTTTGGATGGTTAAAGTCACCTATTAAATATAATCCTTTAGCTGACTTTGCTCGAGAACAGGCTAAATACAGAGCATTACGTGAAATTCCTTTCCGTAGGTGGACTACTACATTTTCATACGTATCTTCTTGGCTTTTATGAATTGTTTTTGCTTGTGATAGAACATAAAGGAAATTGTTTCCTTGTTACATGAATATTTGATAATCCAAATTTACCACGTCTAACTAATTTGTGCATAATTGGAACTATAGGTGTTAAATTGCTACATATGTATGATTTTTTTTCTAGTATGATAACCAATTTTACCATCTTGAAGTTCTAGCCATACACGAATAGGTACAATGGTTCCACTTTGCAACTTGCCATAATTTATGTCTTTAAGTAATCCTATAGCACCATTCACAATACCGTCTTCTGTATCAACATTAATTGTAACCATTTAAAATGAACCCAATTTCAACATAATACATGTTCGTAAACCACATGTATCTTGTGGCTTTGCAAATTTCATACTATTTAATATATATTCTTTAGCAGATAAAGGTACTTCATCCAAACAAACATCAAGTGCTTCTGATACTATGCCTGGACTTTCTAAGGCATTTAAAAATTATTATAACTGTCAACATCACTATTCTATAAAATAGGTGAAGTGCATTGTTAGGTATATTAGGATCATTTTCAGTAACTGATGAGATTTAAACAACAACATGTCTTGTTCAGTCATACAACCATTACTTACTGTAAGTTATTCAATGCATTGGCAAATATCTTATCTTTTTGGCGCATAATATCAACAAGGTCAATAAAATAAAAATATTCCCCGAGGCACTTCAATTATATTTCGGTCACCTACTGGAGGTAATTGATTAAAATCACCTACAGCAATTATTGAGATACCACCAAATGGCATGTTTTTGTGCATTATTTGTCTTAAACGTTTATCTATTTGCTGTAATTTAGCTCCAACCATGGATATTTCATCTATAATTACAAGTTTCAGTTCCTGAAACTGACACGAATATGTATTTAGTATATCATGCGATAATAATGGCGTATCACCAGGAAATTGTGAAACAGGTAAACCAAAAGCTGAGTGTAATGTTTTCCACCAATATTAAAACTAGCTTTTCCAGTTGGTGCCGTTAAAAGTATTTTCAGAGTATCAGGATTTGTTGAAGGTAAACTGTTGAACAAAGTTAGTAATGTTTGATAAATGGCAGATATTAATTTGCTTTTACCTACACCAGCTGAACTAGATATAAATAACAAAAAAAGTCAGATTGAGTTTTAAACCAAGAAAGCAGATGTAGAAGAATCATTTTGGACAGTATTCAATGATTTAATTAATACCAATCTATTTTCTAATGATAGCAAAGAAGGAGCAATATATGTTCGTGTATTAAGACTTTCCGAATTTAACTGAAGATCGGGGTCTACATGTCCAGTAGTATCTGCTTGAATGCATACAAATTGATCTGTAACATTGTCAAGAGGAACTACATTATCACATGGTATTATACAATCATCATTACATTCTTCAGCTCTATGATTTTCTATTTCCAATAAAGTGTCTTCAATATCGTCAATATTATCAGTATTTTATCACTTAAAACATTTTTTGATTTCCTGCTATATCAACAAAGTGCTGTTGATATGTTTTTTCTTTGTCAACTTCAATAATCTCAGAGTTTTCGTTTCTAAATGGCAAGTAAAGCATGATCTTTTCCCGATAATAATCGTCTTTATTTTGTAATATATTGTAACGTATGTAACGAATAATTTTGTTCATTTAATAAGATAGCCACAATTATCTTTTAATAATAATTTTTCCCTTGTTATTTTAGATGTTTTCAGCTTAGTCACATGATTTTTGTCATAAATGTTTAATTAGCAGAAAATTCTGCTAAACATAAATTTTCTAAAATATTTGGTCTAACTATATAGTTTTCTAATAAACCTTTTATAGTTACATCTGTAGAATTTTGATCCAGTTGTGCAAGCTCATAATTGATTTTTTTTATATGCACCCTTTCATTTGGAGGACTTGTGTTAATAAAAATAACATTCCTTGAATTGGTACTTAATGGCATTCCAAGTATGTGGAATATGCATTCTTGAGCAGATATTTCTTAAGAATTTATTAGCCACATGATAAAGAGATTCTTTAATAGACATATTCTCACTACGAGCTTCTCTGCTAGCGTCTTGCAATGCTTTTGACATGCCTCTTTGTGATTTTCCTACATAAGAAACAATATATTGTGCACTACTATATGGATCTAAAACAAATTGAATATCTATATTAGCCTGCCAAAGTTCCAATAATATTTTATTGTAACCATTAGTTCTTACTTCACATGGCTTACATCTTAAAAATACTGTTGGTCTTTGTATTGTAGTCTGAACTGCTAATACGTAGTCTTGTTCAGTAATATTTAACATTAATAAAAACTCTTCAAATGTTTTCATATTAGTATCATTGTTATTAATATCAATTTCATTAACAGCCTTGAGTATTTTGCAACCCAATGCTTTGAATCTGCTGTATTCTACACATTCATAATTACCAAATGAGTCTTTTAATAGTGGAGTTAGTATACACAGTCTAGCCATAGGAATGCCAAATCTACATCTATTTTCACCAAAAATAGTTTTCTTGTATGTGTTGGAGTGTTTATGTTGCTGATATTTTACTAGATTATGAAAATCATCAGTGACTGGAGGATAGTAGCAAGTTATGTGTTATCAATAAAATCTTCACATTTTGTAACACTTTCAACATCATCTATATTGTACTTGACACAATCAGCTAAGAAAAGAAAACCATGCACATGACATGATCCTCTTGACTGCATCTCAACACAATAATAATAATCTTTTACATGACGAAATGGACTGACACCTAAAATAATTTTATGAAAAAAGGAATGAAATCTATGTTCAAAATACCTAGCTGTTGGCACAGGATCTTTACGAACTAATTCAGATATTTCATTAAAAGATAATTCTATATTATCTTCTAATATTTTACCATGTACTGTTTGGTACAGATTTTTGTGCAATTCTCTCCATTTGCTTTCAGCAGATGAGAAAGTAAGCAAGTCATTTTTTATTGCCTCCCAATATGCTGGTGAACCTCGAATTTGTTTTAAAATAAGAAAAGCTTTATCTTGCTTAACAATATCAGATATATGGTTACTATCAAGTAGATTTTCTGCGTGTGCATTTCTGAATTACCGTTTGTTTTCCTTAAACAGAGACTTACTGCATTTAACCCTTTTGGTCACTATTGTTTACTAATAATCTGATTTAAATGAAAATTTATACAGTAACTCAGTATTTTTTTCTGATTACAAATATGTTTTTGAAATTTTTTTATCAATAACCGTTAATGAGTTATTTTATGTCCAATAGAAAGGACATTGTGACTTAACGCAATCGAAACAATGAAAAAATGTTTATTACAATACAATATTTTTTTGGTTACATTACTTTTTATGAAAATTTGAAAAACAATTTCTTTCTCGTAGAAAACAAAGAGAAACTTTACACTTTTCACACTGAATCTGTGTTTTGTATTTGCAACCTTCGAGTTTACATTGCATCGATTTTGGAATAAAAGTTGGAAAGTGTCCCATGTTATCAAACCGAATGTCCTTCACTGGTCGATTTTCACACTGTTTCTTTCTTTGTTGTACACAAATTTCCAGATCATTTACAGGACTGTTTGAAAAACTATAACTTCTCTTCTTTCTTGGTGTAGTTTGGTTGACATAAATGAGACAATTTGCAACATTCATGCGGAATTCCATCAGTTGCATTACATTTTTGGACCTGATTTTTTCCTTTACACAATTAGCTTTGTATTCAAGCCATGAGTTGCATATTGCCATATCAATAAAATGAAAAATGACTCTCAGAGGCCACTTTCTTCCTCTTATGAAAGTGCGATACAAGGACAACAAAAAATCCATTTTATCAACACCACCCATAGAAGCATTATAATGTTGAATGATTTCAGGACGCTTTACTTCCAGATACTTCTTGTTTTTATCCCAGCGAGAAACTTCATTTTCTTTCCCAATGCCAATGTAATTAGAGGCAAGTAAAACAGAGTTGTTGTCCATCCATGAAACTATAACAATAGTTCCTTTTGCTGCAACCAACTCCTCATTCGAACCACGACCTTTTTTTTTTCATTAGCTTTTCAGATGTTAGAGGGCATTTTCCAATACGGTTTTTTCGAATGGTTCCTGCAGCAAATATACCTTGAAGACGAAGCTGTTGCAACAAAGAAATGGAAGTGAAAAAGTTGTCAAAATATAGCTTGTAGTTCATCTGCTTGGGTATCGGGTTTGCAAGTGTAAGGACAACAGCTCCTGACAGACCATATGCTTTCTGAAGATCTTCCTCAATAAAAGATGTTTTTCCTTGATATTCAAGAAAATTATACACAATACCTGACTGTCCACATAACATAAAAATTTTGATACCCCAGGGGTTAGGTTTGCCACGAATGTATTGTTTTATACTCAGCTTACCCTTAAATGGAATCATTTGTTCATCGATTGACAACTTTTCTTCCATTGGAAGAGTTTTGATTTTGTTATGAAAAGCTGTCATAACTGGGCGGACCTTCCACATTCGGTCTTTGTTGTCATTATTTTCAAGGTTGTTAACCAAATGAAGGTTTGAACGCAGTTTGAAGAATCTATTCAAAGTCATGTTGTCGGCAATAGTTGGTATTCTACTGAAGTTGTTCCAATATTGACGGATTCGTGGAAATCCTAATGTCCCCATAAGAATGTGTATTGCAAAAAAGGTTTTCATTTCTGAAGCATTGGTTGCATCTGTATGACCAGCATTTTGGATGGAGTACATATTCGTTTTTTCAGCAGCATTTTCAAAGAAGTTGTCATCAAAGTACCCTTTGAAATACTCAAACAGTGATTTGACAACGTCATCTTCACATTCGTTATGAACTTTCCATGTAACATCAATTGGAGGGAAATCCATTTTTTTCCATAAAAGATTAGATGGTTTGCTGGCCAGCAAGATTTCTTCCTGTTGAATTGCATCATCATCAACATCAGATCGTGATTCAACTCCAAATTCTGGGTCTACTTCATGGTCACAATTCTCTTCAATTTCAATTTCACCATTTTCAGGTTCACATAGTTGTTCATTATCATCTATTTCATTTTCATCATCAACTTCATCATCAATGTCTGAAAGTCCTCCATTTGCAAGCTTTTCTAAAATTTGTTCAACTAACCGAATGCTTTGATGTCCTCTGTCTGGCCTAACAGACTTATAAAAAGAACCACTTCCAAATGATGTACCTAAAAAATGCAAGTTTTATTACATTGAGTCACAATGTCTATTCTGTTGGACAACCAATTTCTTAGTGTTATTGTTCGTAATAGAAGCAAACTATTATAAATCTGATGGTACCAGGATGTTCTACATACTTTCTTTATATTTATAAAACAATAAGAATTTAGCTAACCTCCAAAAAATAACAATTCATTGCAACACTCTTCAGCCATTATAAAAGAAAATTAATTTTAATTTATTTTTGCACCACTAGATGGAAGATCAATGCTCATACATACAACTAAGTGTCCAATGAGATAGACAATGTGACTAAAACATAAATGGGGTGTTTCAATGCTTTAGAATAAATTCTCAAAGTTGATGTCTTATGAAAAGGACACAGTGACCCAAAGGGTTAACACACTACATGTTTCACCTTTTTTATATTTAAAAAAATTTGCGAAACATCCTTTGCACACCTACGATCATAATTCCGCAATTCAGATTTAGCAATTTTCTTATATGATAAATTTATAGAATTGTCAATTTGTCTAGAAAACCCACAGTATGTTTTGGAGTAAGCTAATTCCTCACAGTATTTGTCTTTTATAAGAGATAATGGAACCGGGTTTTCACCTGGAGCACATTCTATGACTATTTGAATCAATGTTATCATTTTGTAATAATAGTGTATCTCTAGTACTGACATTAACAAGATCATCATTTACAGTTTCATCCCAATTATCTTCACCAATTTGTGTTGCATTACATGTATTACTAGTTTTTTAGATTTTTCCAATATAAAATCTTGACTGGCTTCATTACTATTATCCAAATCACTGTCATTATTTACAATAAAATCAACTGTCTTTTGAATTAAATGAATGACAATATAATACCTTGCTGTTTATATAAGGGCTGTGCAACTAAAAAATTTGCTGCATTTAAAACCACCAAGAGCCTATCAGTTTCATATATATATATATATATATATATGAATGTTGGTATGCCATTTTTCTCTTTAATTTTAATTGAACAGTTTGTGTTTCACTGAATCTTCTAGGCAAAATGCTAGTTGTGCATACATCAACTGGTATATTTACAATATTTCCTTTCAGTCCAAGCTGTTTATCACAACCTAGAGTTTTATTGGCATAAAGGGGATACGAGGTGAAACTAACCGTTCCTCAGTGTATGTAAGCTTTTGTAATTCACTAGGAATTTTTCTAAACTGTAAGCCATTGCTTAATACCAGTCTTGGTACAATTCCTGTAGATAGTCTATTTAACAGTTCTACAGAACCATTCATTGCAATCAGTTAAATGTTTACAGGTTCTTTCAACAAATGCATGTGTTGTCTTCATCACCAAATGTTGCCGATTTAAGAGTATTTTAAAGAGAATTGTTTCGTTATTTTCCTGCCTAGATGGCATTGTAGTAAATTCCAAAAATATGAAATTAACTCATAATATCCTATTATGTAAACTGTGTGTATGTTTTAGATAGAAAATGTTGAGCCGCCATGTTTGTTTTTGCTGAGTGGAAGTGATGTCTAAAAATTCATTTACTCTACTTCCATGCATGCTAGATGAAATTTGATGATTTCCACTAAAAGATCTGGTGGAGTTTTATAAACATATAAAATTTCATGCATAAATATGTATTTATAACTTTAGATGCTTACCTTGAAGTTCATGAAAAATCCCATCGGCATGAAATAATCATAGCTATGTCCTGTACTATAGAGCATAGCAAGGGCACCCATTTCAAATTGTACAGTTGCTATAGTTATTATGGTGTCTATAGTATCTCAATGGCAACTGTCAAATTTGAAATGGGTGTGCTCATTCTTCTAAAAGGTGGGATGGGTAAATTTAAAAATAAGAAAACAGAGCAATAAAAGAAGACATGACAAAATGTTAGATTGTGTTCCTCTCAACCATAGCCTATATGATGCCTTATAGAAGGTTATGTCTAACCTAGGTGTTAGGTTGCCATGGAAACAGACAGCCTACATTTTATAAAAAACATTGTTACAACAAACAGTGCATGTTACCACCTATGTATAAAATGCCTAGGCAATATGCAAAACCACACTTTTGCTAGTAAATATGCAAAATTCAGCAATTTAGGTCATGTGCAAACAGACTAATGTTTTAAACAATTTGCAAATGCACTAACATTAAGGCAATGTGCAAAATAACTAATTTCTTATGCAGTGCCATTTTTTTTAACTTTTAAGGCAATGTGTTAAATTTGGAATTTCTGAGCCAATAGACAAAATTTAGGATGTTTTAGGCAATATGCAAAATACCTAACTTTTCTGAGAGAATATCTAAAATCAAAAATTTTCCATGTAATGCACGAAATGACAACTTTTCAGGCAATTTGCAAACAGCTTGCGAACCTTACGGGGGACGGCTTGCGAACCTTACGGGGGACGGCTTGCGAACCTTACGGGACGGCTTGCGAACCTTACGGGGGACGGCTTGCGAACCTTACGGGACGGCTTGCGAACCTTACGGGACGGCTTGCGAACCTTACGGGACGGCTTGCGAACCTTACGGGACGGCTTGCGAACCTTACGGGACGGCTTGCGAACCTTACGGGACGGCTTGCGAACCTTGCGGGAAGGCGTGCGAACCTTGCGGGAAGGCGTGCGAACCTTGCGCGGGAAGGCGTGCGAACCTTGCGCGGGAAGGCCGGCCAACCTTGTGGGGGAAGGCCGGCCAACCTTGTGGGGGAAGGCCGGCCAACCTTGCGGGGGAAGGCCGGCCAACCTTGCGGGGGAAGGTCGGCCAACCTTGCGGAGTGGCCTGCGAACTCTCCGGAAAACCTTGTAACCCTTACAGAAAAAACTTGTAGATGCTTGCAAACCTTATAAAATAACTTTAAATTCCTTACAATTCTCACAGAAAGGCTTGCATATGATTGCAACTCTTACAAAATAGCTTATATATGCTAACAACCTTACAAGGTTTAGAAATATTTCATAAATTTTTTCATCCCATTTGCCATTGTATGACACTAAAAATATAGGTAATAATGCACGTGACATCATAGCCATAGACTAGTATGGACATGACGTCATAAATTATTTTATAAATATATGTGTAGATAACAATGGATGTGAAGTCATATACATAGATAATTAAGGACATGACGTCACAATTATAGCTTAACATATAGATATAGTATATACCTACTGTATACATACTGTATTCCTATGTAATTTAACATGGCAAAAGGGGTCACTTTATAATTATACAAAAAATAGAAATAATGGTGAAAAATATTTGAAAAAGCTTCAGTACCATCCTCTATGTATTGTTAATAATACCAAATTTTCAGAATTGAGAAATATGTAACAAAACTTAACTGTTAATCACTCTATATTTTATTAAACCATGTATTTGTATTTAGAAAATCTTTTCAAAATATTTTTTCCAAAAATGTTAGAAAAAGAAAATGTGTGGCGCCATCTATCGGGGTTTTATAGAAACAAATTCTGAATTTTTTTTGCAGGACTCATGGCATTCGCAACAGCGCCATCTATTGGAGTTTTTCAAAAACTAAATCTGAATTTTTTTATGTTATTTTACTTTCAAACCCTCTTAATACCGATGCAATAAAATGTAACATTTTCAAATTTTTTGCAGTATTGTTTCATTTCTTTATAATAACTAATGACACTGCTGCATTCCACAGACCTCTACCTGCCTAGGGATAGCAAACTTGGTATCTCAAGGCAGGCAGAGGTCTATCGCAGAAGTGTGATATTTTGGTGATATTCATTGAATTGGCAATAAGTCTGTTAAGTGCTGGTAAACATCAATTACATTTGAAATGGTGTTTCTACACACTGGGCATAAAAAACTTTCTATTTCTAATAACGTTGTTGTACAAGCTTTACAGGCAGCTTGATGCTTACAAGGGTCAAATACAACCCATGCACCCTTAACTAAACAAATAGTACAATATTTGATAGTCGCCGTTTCTTCATCATTGTAGGGTAGTAGTTTCTCTAGAAGTTCTTGTTTTCGGCTTACAGGTGGGTGTCCCATCAGTTCGAGGAGAACTTCAGTATCGGTCGTGTCATCTGCAGTTGCGATTTCATTATTTTTTTAAAAATTTTTTACGACCAATCTAATTACTTACTGGAGTCATCGAGATAGACAATTGGATGCCTATTAACTACAGTACTTCAAGTAGAGGCATTAGATAGTTTCAGACTCCGTTTCAGAATCAGAAGCAATGTCTACAAATGAAACATATGAATTATAAGAAGACATAGTTACTTATTTGATTTAGTTGTCTAGAAATATTTATTCTATTGGCAAGTTTCAATAAATTTGTTCATGCCTAACCAATGTTTGAGAATAGGTTTGGGGCTATCGTGCTCCATTAAGATTAACATTAGGTTTAAGAAATAGTGACAAGTGTTAACAGACCTAGACATGATGCAATATGTCTATTCATGTTTTCATTAGTCCATGATTTATAGACACACCCTTCGGACCACATCAATGCATGTTTGAACAAGCCTAAACATATATCAACATGTCTTCTTGTTTTGTCAAAGCCGAGATTTATTTACACCCCTTGGAAACATTAATGGAATAAGCTAAGGGGTATAAGTACTTGGAGAAACGTATACGCTATGGCAAGATCTACTCATTACCCGAATCCTCAGATTTCACAGCATTAGGTATGTTTTTTTCTTGGCTTGATTCAGCCTTATGAATGAAAAATTAATTTCCAGAATGTCTATTTTTGGCAATATATCCAACGTTATTGATTGTGATGGATTTCAAATTGGAAGTGATTTTTACATTAAAGAATTGGGATACTATATACTATCGGCGATCCACACCCGAATAATATGTTTATTCGACTTCCTGAAAATAGGGTGTTTACTGACAAGGATGTCAGAACAATGCAATTCGTGGCAGCTCATATTCATGGTCTTTCTTATAGAAATGATACCGATGATGCTGCATTTTCAACATTACTGAATGTTTTACGTAACTTGTATATGCATGCCTCTGAGAAAATTTCAAACGCCTTATTTTCTTATAAGGAAGGGTGGCACTGTGGAAAAAAAATTATTAATAAAATTAAATATTCCTAGCATAAACCTCGAACAATTAGGCCTTTATATGAAATATGAGAATTTACTGACAATCTTTGGCCCTCAAGAAGTTGACTTTACGTGTAGTCATCATAAAAAATGGAGGAATGGAATAGCACATTGTGCAAAAAATGAGGCTTATATTTTTGGATTATGGGTACAAAAACAGAAATACGCTAATATGAACAATTTATTTTACTCAGAATGTTGTATCAGCCAACGGATTTTCCTGGTATTCTTGCGCAAGCCCATTATGCGATAAAAACCACAATAAAAACACCAGGCTGGAATAAATCGTGTGCTGACTGTGTTCATCAAGACGAACTCCTAAAAGCGGGGGATAGAAGTCAAGTTCCGTCTCATTTTTGTACGATGTATCCTGAGGAATACGAACGGAAAAAAATAAATGATTTACTCGAGAAGGTGAATGTCCTGTTTGTGTTAAACCGCTGGATCGAAGATGCCAAACCGAGTAAAAGCATCATCATTTAATGAATTTGGTATCTGATCGACCAACGGTTAGAATATGAGTGGCGATGTGAAATTTTCAAAACTTGTACTAATACTGAATAATAAATATCATGTTATGTACTCATTCTCGTTACATTCTTGAAGCTAAAATGGTGGAGCAAGATGAAATATCATGCTTAACAATAGAGGAAAATGTAATACCACAGAAAAGGAAGCCGAGCATAAAGCTGCTAGCAGTGTATCTTCAGGTCATTTTTTGGCTGGGAGGCTGGCCAATCGAGGCAATTAATCAGTGTGATTCTTCTCCATTTGTGTGTGACGAGCATTCCTGCAATTTGAAAGTAGCCGTGGTAAATGCATGTAGTATCGTTAACAAAGTGGAGTTATTGTCAGCATTTGTTATGGCTAATAATTTTGATTGTATTTGTATTGTTGAAACATGGTTAACACCTGATTTTATTGATGAGAATTTATGTCCACCTGGATGGGCAATCATCTGCAGTGACAGACTGTACAGTCGTGGAGGAGGCTGTTGTCTACTTCTTAAATCAACGACTAATTATTGCCTTGTTTGGACTGGTGAAACTGGTTTTGAAGGTGTGTGTGTGTGTGTTGATATTTGATACCTCTTCATCTACCTCCACTATGCGTGTAATTGGTATTTACCAATCACCCTCGTGTCTCAAAAATGTTATTAATACCAGTAATCTTATTACATGTTTGAATTAGCTGTGCCAGAATAGTGAATACTATTATCACTGGTGATTTTAACTGGCCAGACATTGTATGGTCTAGCTTAGCAACAAGCAGTGCCTGTGATAATAGGCTTGTAAATTGTTTAATCTCTTTGGGTCTCACTCAGCGAGTTATGACCTTTCTGTAACAGTGATGACCCTCCTCATGTTACTATATGTTTCGAAATTTTTGGGAAACGGTCTCCTTTACTTACAAGTAGATTGCTTAATAAGACAAACCTTTTTCTTATTTATGGTGACATTGGCTTAATTGAGTGGCATCCACTTTATGAAATTGTTGAGATGTACAATTTGTGGTCTTTTTTCAAAGAAATGATTGTGAGAATTATTGATAAATATTGCTCCTTGTAAAAAGGTTGGGAAACATGCCAAGATTCCCTATATTTTGAGAAAGGCTTTTGAAGATAAACGTGCTGCTTGTAGGCTTTGGAAGCAAAGTGGAAATTGGGATGAAAAAGTTGCATATAAAAAAGTTACTGAGAGCTGCAGACAATGTGTGGGGGCAACACAATGCAATGATAAACTAAGAGTTGTCAACAGTGGCTCTATTTCGTCCATTTATTATTTTGACAAAAAAATTGAATAAGAAAACAAATATTCCAGCTTTAAAAAACTATGACAATGGGTTTGGTATTTCTGACCTTGATAAAGCGAATATTTTTAATACTTAATTTCAATCTGCATTCCACGTTGGCCTGCAAAATAAAATGGTTGACTGGGATGCAAGTTTACATTATGCAGATCTTGGTTTACTTGATAGAGTAAGTGCTCATGAAGTTAGACTAACATCTAACATCAAGAAAGACAAGACAATAAAACGCAAGTTCAAAGTTCTTTAAGAGACATTGAAAAAGCCATTCAACATATTTTGGAAGAAGAAAACTTGGATAACTACAATACAATAAGGTTTTACTTTTAGGACAATTACAACACAGGTATAAATCCATTTATGAGAACAGGTCCAAAGAGGTAAGAAAAAACCAGGGTCCTCTAATGTCACTTTCGAGTCCCATTGAAGAAAAACATTCATCAGGTATCAGCGATATAGTCAACCAACTGCCGAAGACACAACAGAAGAAGGCCGGTCGTCTTTTTAATTTGATAAAAGATGGTTGAGGGTCATTAAGTTGGAATTCATCGCATCAGCTTCTGATAGATGGACAAGTCGTGCCAAATACCAATATCATGGACCTTACTAGAGATCTCGTTATCAGTAAAACTAGATAGGAACCCCCAGGATGGGAGCTATTTAACACTGAGCTGAAAAAAATGAATGTACCTCAATCTCTAATAGCTAACGGCAAGTGATGGGATTATCATCCAGATACCAAAGAATCTAACAATCCCGTTTGGGAAAAAGAAAGAACTCAAAAAAATTTATTATGATCCATTCTTCAGTGGGTTTTTTGGGGGTGTGGTGTTTGTATGGCAGATGGATATTGTAGATATGCAGTTTTACAAAAAAGAGAATATTGGTTATAACCAGGGCTAGGAATTTTTCGTGCTAAAAACTATGAAAATAATTGTGTTTATGTACTAAAAAGTGCTAAAATATGTGCTAAAACATATTTATTGAAATTATCCTTAAAGTACAAATTTTTTGTTTTACATATAACAGTGGAATTGCAATGTGACACATACGTCATTTTCAAATTTTCTATTGTAAAGCTTTGGCGATTGTCTCATAGAAGTGCTTTGTATCGTGAAAAGGATCGTTCCACATCACAGGATGTTATCTGTGCATAACTGAAGTTTGAAAAGTCTGCAACATTATGATTTTTATCAAAATCCAGATCTTCAATGTTTTCTCCATCAAGAACTTTTGCAATTTAACAAATTGTCTTAAATCCTGAATTTTTTTCTAGACACTTGTGTAACGACCCGACTTGGTCGCTACAATGACCACGGTAAATTCTTAACCAACTTACCGCTGTTGACCCTCCTGGGGACGGGTCGAAGCGCTGGCCAGCCCTCCTCTTGCACCCGTCCGTGCCACGGGTAGCGCCGATTGGAGGATCCTCCACGTCGCAAGTCGACGGACGAAGACCGCCGAACAAGACGAGGAATCCACAGTAGATTCCCCGATGAATCCTATCGTGGAACCGCGCGCGAAGCACCGGCCGACATGCCGGAAAACATGACGGACAAGGACGGTGAAGTACCGGTGTGCCCCACCGGAAAACCCCCACCCTCCCCGCGGTAACTTCCCCAGTAATTATAGAGATACTAACGGACACAGTGTTGGGAGTGAAAATAATAATATATTTATTCAGATATAAATATATAAAAACTCACAATGCAATATCTGCTGGTTAAGTATCCAGCAGAGAGCCAAATAAATAGATGCACAAAAGATGATCCAATAGATGCAATAGAGATGAGACTCCTGGCTAATCCAGCCAGGAGGAAGAGAGGTCAAAGACCTCCAACACCCAAGTTGCAGTGGCAGCCATCTTGCCACATGTAGAATTGAAGAGCCAAATAAACACACATGCACACAGCATCAGGGTCTTCTTTCCACTGCCCAGATACAATGGCCGCCACCATATATATCACCCCCAGGCTGCTCCACCTGGGGGAGGACAGGGACCCTTGATGGCCATTTTGTCGTCTGCTTGGCAATGAATTTGACAAGTGCCTAGCAGACGACATGGGTTTTAGTTCTGCACCACAAAGGAGCAGAACTGGGTCGTCACAATCCTCTCAACTTCCCTGATCCGCCCCGGGATCAGGTCGGCTGAGCCAGCAAGGATTGCGCCCATGACCCCCACTCAGTTTCAGACTGATTTCCTCGGTGGTGGATTCATCGGAGCCACCATCCACTCCGACATCCACCGACGTATCCACCACGAACACATCCGGGTGTTTCTCCACCCGAGACCGAGATCGAAATCAGTCCCCCTGAGTCTTAACACCTCTTGCTGTCGAAACTCTTCGACGGCAAGTGTGCTAAGTTGCGGACTCTGACGCAGAGTTCGACTTGTCAGAAGGTCTACGAGGGCGGCCGCGGGATCGGACACGCTACCTCGTAGAGGGTGGGTGACATATTCTCCCACCATTTCTTCTAAGTTGCAGCCAAGGAGACGCTGGACGTATGGGGCCACGAGCTGGGCTATACGTACGAGCCCAGCTCCTGTCCCCACCACGTCTAGAACAGCGAAGCATCTCCTTACCGGGTTGACGACCAGCAACACCGGATAGTCTGTACTGCCAAATGCCAGCACATAACGCATGGCAAATGACGGCAACGACGGCGTCCACGGAACTGGGAGTGGCTCTCCCAGACGATAGTATCCGTGGTATTGGTACCCCTCCATTTCCGGCTGGTCCTGCCACAGACCAAGCCGGTTATTCAGAAAGACCTCTCCTTCTGAATACGGAGGCTCCGCACCAAAGCGTCGACCCTCGCCCTCGGGCTCAGGAGACTTGGCTCTTTCTTCCGGTCCTAGGGCCGCAAAGACCCCATCATCGGGACCCGGAGAGAAGGGTGTCTTTCCTACGGAAGGCACGGGACCACGTTTGGCGGGAACGTCATTTTTCCCCACCGGGCTGCCCCCACCGCTAGGTAACGGTGAGCTGACCCGGTGGAGAGTTCCCACCGACCGGACTGATAAGTTCGGTACCGCCACCACCTTCGGGGAGGATGAAGGTATACCGAGAACGTCTCGCATTGACCTATCATCCATCCGCGCCGTCCTGCTATGACGGGTATGGTGCGGTTGGCTCCCGGCCGACACGGTCGCACCGTGTCGGGACTCCTCCTCCTCGGTCCCGATACTTCCACCACCACCAGTCCCCTGGGACACGGGTGGAAGCTTTCGGACCTCCCTTTTTCTCATGATGGGCCTTCTTGCCCTTCTTTTTCTTCTTTTTCTTTTTCTTCTCATGAGAAGGAGGTTCACCGAGCTGAGAGCTGGACGCACCGAAGCCCACAGACTTACCGGCCCGGTCAGTCTTAGGAGGGTGGTTAGCCCCCTTCGATTGACCGGACTTACTAGTCGCAGACTTTCTAGCCGAAGCTGTACTAGTCTTTGAACTAGCTCCCATAGCCGAACTGACGGTCGAGGACGCTCGTGTCGCCACGAAGCGTCCCTTCCCATCCCGGGGAAGATCTCTCTTCTCCGGGGCAAGGGTCGGCTGACCCTTGCCACCAACAGGTTTAACTGCCGCACCTTGGTGAGGTGCCTTGGCAGCTTGTACCGCCCCCCTTTGGGCGATACGCTGTTGGCCAGCAGTCGTGGTGGCACTCGCAATAGGAGTGGCACCAACTCCAACGGGAGGTTCCCCTGTACTGAGCGGGTTCCTGGCATCAGCTTCCCGCAGGGGCGGAAACTGAGAGGCCTGGAGCTCAAACTCCCGACGGCGTGCAGCCTTCTTGTCCCGCAGGACAAGGGCAGCACATCTGGCCGCTTGTGCCTGGTGGTACCGCAAGTGGTCCTCCTGGCTCCAATTTCCTTTGGGAAAGCCGGCCGGACCTCCACGAGAGGTCTTAGCCTTCTTTCCCACCGGATTACTGGCCAAAGGTGGGGTGAAGGGGCGGGGACGTTTCTGTCCCTGACCACCACCACCACTGGCGTGAGCGCTCTTCCTCGGAGCGGGAGGAGAAGGCTGATTGGCCTTCTTTTCCGCTCTTCGGTCCCTCTTGGGAGTTGCAGACTGCCAGCTTGAACAGCCAGCCTCCGCTTCGGTTGGTCCCGAAACCGGAGGCTGACCAACAGGCCAGGCAGCACCAGCAGCTCCCTCAGGATGAGCTGGCGACCCAGGGAGAAGACCCACTGCCGGCGTAAACTTCGCCAAGGCAGCCTTCGTCCTCTCCAACTGTGCCTCCCTCTCCGCCAGGGCTTTCATCCTGGCAGTGTACCTAGCAGCTCCGGATTTTTTCTTGGTTTTTGAACCGTCCTTACGGAACTGCTGGGTAGGGTACTCCCCAACGAAGTAGCGTTTCCCGTCGGACGCCAGGAAACCACCTGACGCCGTCTGGTACTTTGCGGCTTCGTCCTGCCTTTCCAGGCAGACCGCTTCCGTCTCCCCAACAGGGTCGACCGGAATTGGACTGCCCTTTCGGGCTGGAGTACCCTCCTGGGATCTGGTCACAGACCGTTTACCCAGGGAGCCTGATTCCCTCCCTTAAGACTCCGAAGAGTCCTCTGAAGAGAGGATCCGTTGGCCTCGCCACCGCCTGGAGACGGGCACCACATCATCTTCCATGGTGTCCATCTCCGCCTCCGTGTCAATGCCCAGGGTTCCTCCCAAGGAGGCATCCCTGCTTCCCTCAGCCAGGCTAGCCAATTCTAGCCGGCTTCGGTCCGCCGGAGGATCACACTTCGCCAAGGAGGTAGCCGCCAAACCGGTGGCCACCTCTTCGACGGGCGTGCTGGCCCGCACCGGCTCACCAACCGCCGGGATCTCCATGGCTCCCAACCTAATGGTCGCCCTCAGAGAACCCACGGTGGGAGGCGGTGTCAACCGTTTCCAAACAGACCCATAGTATAGAGGGGTTCGAGGGGACGGCTGGGTCACCACAGTGTCCTCAACCAATAGCAGACCCAAAGGTCCGCCGTCGGCCAAGTCAGCTATGGCCTGACCCAAAGAATCCGGGGAGCAAGCGGCATCCGACTCCAACAGCTCGGCATCACCCGGATGCAAAGAGCTGAGGGAGGAGGAACCGCTGCCACCCCCGCCAGTTTCTTCCTTCTCCGCCGTGGCTACCTGAAAAAGATCAAAAAATACGGTAAAAATTTGACCTATCACGGTAGGAAACATCTTCCACGGTGCAAAACCGCGAAAAAATGTTCTCCGGCCGGGCAGGCACCGTGGTACACGGCCAAAGCCGTCCCCAACGGTAATTGCACGGTCGGAACCGGCCAAAAACTTTTTTGGTCGGTCCAAAACCCGTAATACCACGTTCGGTATCTTGGGCGGTGATTTCCACGGTACATCACCGTAGGAAATCCCGTTTCCACCGTGCATATCCCGTGACCCACGGTAAAAACCGTCCTTCACGGGAATCGCACGGTCGGAATCGGCCAAACAGTTGTTTGGACCGTCCAAACCTGGCACCGATAATTCAGGTCGCTTGGGGCGTGGTTTACACGGAACATTACCGCGCAAAACCACTTTCCGTCCGTTAGAACACCGTGGATCACGGTCGAAACCGTTCTCCACGGTGGTTTCACGGACAGAACCGTGCAAAAACAACTTTTCATCGTCCAAACTCTGTAGAACTTGGTCACCACCAAGTTCCACGGCGTTCGGGCGGCGAAACACCGTGTTATGCACGGCCCCATCAGTGGTAGCATCACCGTCAAAATTGTTACGGTGATGCCTCCACCAAAACCACGTGTTCAAGCGGTCAATGACCGCTTGACACACCCAAAAGCAATACAAGAATACTGCCAAAGGGCAGGAAAAGGAAATTCCCCTTTGGGGACTTACTTTTTGTCTTGTAGCATCCAATAGTCCTGAATCTTGTCGTTTTCGCCGGTGAAAAGTACGTTTTTTTATGATTTTAGCGGCAAACGTCCGTCTAAATTGTAATTTGCAGACAAGATGGCGTTTAGCCGCTAATTTCACTGGCGAAACGGCTAACAGCGGCGGCTTGGCGGCTAAAACAGTATTAGCCGCCTCCATTGCTGTTACCATAGAGATTCTACCGTCGTCTGCCACAATAGGAGCAGGTACACGGCATGAATCTTTATGGAAAGACTCAGGAGAGAGATCTTTAGGGGAAATCACTTCTGCAGACTCCTCTTTGAGTTTGCAGTTGGGAATTGTGGATTTCTCCACCCAGCTCCCCCTGGACAACCGCCATCTGTCCGTGACAGACAGGCGGCACCCAGTCCAGGGGTCACTGCGCTCCCAATCCTTATTTCCCCAATTCAGGTCATCATCCCAAAGCAAGGAATGACCCGCTCTCTCCCACCAGGACAGGGACTTCCAAAGTCCCTGCACCACCCTGGTGCCTATTGGAGCTTCAGAGGAAGCTTGCCGAACCTCAAAAGCCCTGGGTTTCCTCGGACGGAGGTAATACCGGGGCCGAGGTGCTTCCTCTGCCTCAGAGTCGGTTGACTCCACCACCAAGCTAGGCTGGCCAGAAGGTCCTGGAGGGACATTATCTCTCCTCTCACTTCCAGCTGACCCAGACTCAGCATCACTGGACCCTTCAGAGTTCGATGAGGTTTCAGAGCCACCAAGGCCATCTTCCTCACGAACCCCACATGTGGGAACGTACGGCTTCAAATTATCAACGTGAAATCGGTCCCGCACCTTCCGACCATACCCATCTACGAATTCTATCTCGTAGACCAGGTCGGAAACCTGCCGGACCACCGTACCCAGTTCAGCCTTGTAAGCGAAGTTCCACTTCTTGGCTTGACCGAGTTTCCCAGCCATATTCCTTATCCAGACCTTATTACCAGGCTGGTATCGGGGTGGCTCCACCCGGCCGGCGTCATACCGGCTCTTCTGTCTTCTTTGAGCGGCCGCCAAATTTTGACGAGCACGCTCTTCCACGGCTTGCTGGTCGGGCAAGTCGCGGACCGGACCGTTAGGGAGGAGATTATCAATCCCCAACCTAGGCTCACGACCAAACAACAATTGGTACGGAGACACTTCCGTGCTCTCCTGCACCGCAGTGTTGTAGGCCCACACGGCGGGCCGCAATTTCTCCCACCAATCACGTTGGTCCTTGAGGGGATCAAGGCAACGCTTGATTGTTTCCATCACGGTCTTGTTTGTACGCTCCGTAAGCCCATTAGCTTGCGGATGGTACGCCGTCGTGAAGTGCTGCGCTATATTATAGCGCTCCCGGAACTTTCGCAAAATCTTGCTACAGAACTGGGATCCACGATCCGAGATGAGAGTAGTCGGAGTGCCATACACCGACAAGATCTCATCTTTCAGAAACTTGACAACACAAGCGGCCGTAGCCCTTCGTACTGCCTTTGCCACGCCGTACCGGGTGAAGTAGTCCACCATAATCAGTACATATGTGACTCCACCCACGGACGCGGGAAAAGGCCCAACGAAGTCCATTCCCCAGGCATGAACCGGGTACTCAGGAACTATGGGTTGCAAGAATCCTTGAGCTCTTGCGAACTGTCGTACTCGCTGACACACTAAGCATGACTTAACATACTCCACCGTGTCACGTTTCATACCTAACCAGTAGAAACGAGTACGCATTCGTTGGTAGGTCTTGTACACTCCGAAGTGACCAGCTTCGGAGCTATCGTGCAACTTCCGCAAGCAGAAGGCTTGACACGACCTTGGCACACCCAACACAGTTCTCGTACGATCCTGAATGGATTTGATGGCATACAACAGTTTGTCTGCCACCACAAACTTGAACCTTAAGTTCGAGTCGGGGTCGGTGGAGAGCTCACGCTTCACCTTGGAGCACCAACTGTCGTTGGCCTGCTCCATTACCCAATCCACCTCAGACCGGATCCGGTAAATCACCTCACCCACGTCGGCTTCGACGTGTTCAGGCAAAGAAGGATCAACAACTTCATTCACCGGATACCGACTCAAACAGTCAGCATCCTCGTGAAGTTTCCCCTTCTTATCCTGAATCTTATACCGGTACTCCTGCAACTGCATTTGCCAACGCCCCAACCTGCCTTGCAGGTTTTTGGCAGTCTGCAAATGACAGAGCGCATGGTGATCTGTTACGATCACAATGTCCCGGTTAAAGATGTAAGGTCGGAATTTACCCACGGCAAACATGATCGCCAAGCATTCCTGCTCGGTGACACTATACTGTGTTTCCGGTCCCTTCATGAGACGGCTAGCGTAGGCCAGAACCCGAGGAGCCTTGTCCTCAGGTAACTTCTGGTATACTACGACAACTAGACCGTACCCACTAGCATCGGTGTGAATTAACACCTCACCACGTGGATCGTACATGGTGAGCACCGGTGCTTCGGTTAAAAATGCCTTTAACCGCTCGAAAGCTAGACCACACTGCTCCGACCAGTCAAAGGACGCATGCTTCCGGGTCAGATCATGCAGAGGTCTTGCGATCTTGGCGAAGTCCTTAATGAACCTACGGTAGTAGCCGGCCAGTCCAAGAAAACTTCAGACGGCGGTCACCGTTGTAGGAACATCGAACTCTTCGACTGCTCTCACGAGTCCCGGGTCCGGAGCAACTCCCTCGGCACTAACAATGTGACCGAGATATTTGACCTTGTCAAAACCGAAGAAACATTTCTTCGGCTGGAGTTTCAGCTCCGCCCCTCGTAACAGTCTCAGGACAGTACTCAAGCGTTCGAAAAACTGCCCAAAGGTGCTCCCAAAGACGATAATATCGTCTAGGTACACCAAGCAGCGCTCTCCCACTTGTGTCCCGCCAACAAGAGGTCTAACGCTCTTTGCATAGTGGCAGGAGCATTGCAGAGTCCGAAAGGCATTTTTCGGAACTCAAACAGACCTTGAGAGCAAATGAATGCTGTCTTCTCAATGTCCTGCTCCGCCATCCTGACCTGCCAGTAACCACTAGCAAGGTCTAGGGTTGCGAAATACTTCGCCCCAGCAAGTGAATCGAGGGCATCATCGATGCGAGGTAACGGGTACTGATCCGCCTTAGTTTGGGCATTCAGTCGCCGATAGTCCACACAAAAACGAAAGCCACCATCCTTCTTGCGAACAAGCAAGATAGGGCTCGCATAGGGACTATGCGAAGGTTGGATTACCCCTGCATCCAAAATCTTCGCTACCTCTTCTCTCTCGATTGCACGAGCCGCCGGAGCGGTTCTTCGCAAGCCTTCACGCACAGGAGGTAGCCCACCGGTATCAATAGTGTGTTCGACGAGCGGGGTTTCCCCCAGCTCTGTATAATCGAATGCAAAATGATCACGGCGTTCTAGCAGGAACTCCCGAAGCTGTGCCGCCTCCTCAGGCTTCAGACTAGGTCCGATTTTAAGGCACTCTTCGAGAGTGGGTCTAACTTCCGCATTGAGGATCTGGCGACCTTTCTTGGTTGCCCCTCTCAACTTAGGCGGAAGCCCCCCTGGTCGACCATGAGTGGGGTTTCCCCCTCTCAACTTAGATGGAACGTCCAGTCCCACCACTAGGGCTGCCTCCACAGCTTGAGCTGTTGCCACACCCTCCCCTGTCTCCAGGGCAATGGGTACGTCGGCGACGTTTTCAAGCCAAATGTCGTAAGAGCCTTCCTCTGTGGCTTCGGCAATTCCTGCCACTGCCAACAGACCACGGCCACCTAAGGCTTTATGATGGGGCTCAACGAGAAGCAGCTGTCCAGGGCCAGCTTGCTCTATCAAGCTCACGGAAACTACCTTCCTCTCATGAGCTGATAACCATACGTTCTGCAATAGTCGCAGGGAACAAACTTCCCCGCTCCTAATTGGAGAACTGGTCTCGGCAAGCGTGGGTGACACAATGTCAACCCACCCATCCACCTTTTCATGCTCCGCAGGCATACCTTCCGGGAACCCGAAAGGAGGGAGTAGCACCGGCTCAACAGAATCGTGAAGCCTCGCCAACGCCTCCACCACCGAGTTCGGAAGTTGTACCGAAGTACCCTGTACCCCTTCCAGTCTCCCTACCAGGAGACCCACCAGACCTGGGCAACAGCATGGGCGCACCAACGCTCGAAGCCCTCGTAATGCCCGTACCGTTCGGACCTTCCTCCCCCTCATCAGGGAAGAAAGGTGCCACCCAGCTCCCCAGCCGGGCAAGCGCAGCTTCCAGTGTGGGGCTTGGCTCCTGAAATACCCACTGGGTAATTTCTGGGTCCGCAGACCTAGGCAGAGGCACCCCTGCGTCATGCAGGATACCCACATATCTGGAGACTGCCTGAAGGTACGCTCCTTCTTTACTTCGCCGGCTTTGCCGGGCACCTGAGTTTTCAAGCATTACCGGTTGACTGCAGCTCAGTTCTGCAGGGACCGGCACCGGTTTAACGAGGGCGGGCCCTCGTTTCTGGCGACAGGTAGATAGAACATCTGTCCATCAATGACAGTGGACAGATACTCCCGGCCCTGCAGTACCACGGGTGCTAGCCCCGGCACGTACTGCACCACTGGGCTTTCGCCCGGTGGTACTCGAGCAACCTGTCCTTAGCAACAGCCTTTGGACAGTCCTTCCTAAGGTGACCCATCTGGTTACACCGAAAGCATGGACCTGGTTGCCTACGAGTAGGACCTCCACCTCCAGCCGTTTGGCTGGAACCTGACGGGGCTGCTGTGGCCTTATTTCCACCCTGGCTCTGCCGCTTCGTCTTTCTTCCCTTCTGCCCTCCGGTCTTGGCAGTAGCTCCTTCCGATTTGGACGGTGCCGCTGCCTTCGCACCCGAAGAGGTAGAAGTAGACGTAGCAGAGCTCTTGGGCTTTGCCACAGCACCAGAGACCTTGGCCGCAGCCTGGGTCCCTGGTACCGTCAAGGTACGGGCAGGTAACGCTCCCGCCGTAAGCATGTCGGCCTCGACCAACATTGCCTCGGTGGTAAAGTCCCTGACCGTCTCAGCTTTCGATCCCCAGAGAGGTCTGAGAATCTCCGGCTGCAGTTTCTTCTTATATCGGACAAGACTCATCCTCACCAGGAGAAACTCGTTCCGCTAGCTCAACAAAGCGCCAGTAGAACGCCTGGAGTGATTCCGCAGGCCCTTGCTTCATGGCCTCGAAACGGTCAAAACAGGCCTGAGCCTGATTCTTGGTTCCAAAGCGGTGAAGCATAGCCTGCCTCAACTCCGGCCAGGTCAGGTTCGGCTTGAACTTCACCAAACAGGCGTAATGTTCCTCAGCCGGACCATCGAGCAGGTACGTAAAGAAACTGCACCTGGCCTCCTCCGTCGAGCGCTGAGCCCGAGCTTTGGCTTCGAACTGCCGGAGAAAAGGCGTAATGTCCTCTCGGCCATCATACCGGATGAACGAGTGATCTGGGTTAAAAAACCCAAACGCCTGGATCTCCGACGGGACAGCCGGTGCAGGCGTCCACGGCGCGGTACTTACCCGCCGTGGTGCCCTGCTCCGGTTCCCCGAAGTCTCAGCATCGGAATCAGCATCATCGGGTTCCACCAAGTGGACCCGTGGTCGCTGAACGGGTGGAGGGACTCCTGGACCGCCTCCCGTAGGAGCGGTCCAAGTTCCCCCTCCCGGAGGCATCCGCCCGGCCGGAACCGGCGGCGCCTCCCCGGTGCACGGGCGACGGTGTGAACCGAGGATGCTCCCTAGGGAGCCTCCGGCCCTCTGGGGAAAGATGACCCTGCACCCGCAGTGCATCAATCCCCCTGGCAACCGACCGGAGCTGCTCCTCGGTCATCGACGCCAACCATGACGCCGTGTCCACCGAGGATGGCTCCGGGGTCCCTACCACCTCTCCCGGTAAGGGATTACCTCCACGTCCAACCGGACGGGAGGCGGTGGAGGTTAACAGGCCGGCCATAGGCCGTACGCCTGTCCCAGTTGGGGTCGGTAACCCTCCATCACCACCGGCTGCCGGTGCTCCACCGGAGACAGTGCCAGGACGGTGCGTCCGCACCGTCACAAAGTCTCCCGCCGGAGGTGGGTCCGTAGAGACAATCTCTACAACACCTACCTCCGTGGAGTCACCGGGTACGTTCCCGCCAACAGCACCCCCAACAGGGTGCTGCCCCTCTGGCCGCCTACCACGGCCGAAGGTGCGGGAACGCAACTCCAACTCTTCCAACAAACTGCTTCCCCGACCAGACATCGGGAAAACAGGGTCTTGGCCGATTTCGTCCGTGCAAACACGGGCAAAACTGGCCACCACTTGTCGGAAGAAACTCTACCGTTAAATACGGTGAATTTACGGACCAAAGTCCGCAAAACACCGACAATTAACGGTAGAACCGTAAACTACCGCAGTTTCACGGACAAAAGTCCGTGTCCCACGGTTAGATTTACGGTGGAGTTCCTTCTTACCGTTTTCGACCTTTGATATATGGACAACCGTCCGTTATTTACCGTCTATTCGCGGTAAAATGCCCTTTCACCGTCCTAGAACGGAGATACACGGACAACGGTCCGTAATCTACCGTCCACCAACGGTGAAACTGCCTTCTTACCGTGTTCGAACGGTGATGCACAGACAAAGGTCCATAATCCACCGTCTACTTACGGTAAAACTTGACCGTAACCCGGTTTTACCACGGTATCCCGGACAAAAGTCCGTGTCCCACGGTATGTCACCGGTAAACCTGGCCGTAGACGGGTTTCCGCCGTAGTTCCACGGACAAAAGTCCGTGCCCTACGGTGTACTACCTGTCTACCAGACAAGCTACGGTAAAGTTACCTTTTCACCGGGTTCTACCGGTCTTGCACGGTAAATCACCGTGCTACCGGTATACTGACGGTGAAAATGACCGTTATCCCGCGTTCGGACGGTCCTGCAAGGTCAACCACCGTGCCCACCGTCCTACTTACGGATAACCTAGGGCTTTCCCCGGTGACCACCGCGGTATCACGGACAACCGTCCGTGTCCCACGGTCCTTCACCGGACTACTACGCCCTAAGCCGCGATCGGCCGTAGTTCCGTGGACAAATGTCCACGCCCTACCGGCACTACACGACTCCGGTCTAACCGACCGCACAAGAGAGGCTGGTGGTATTGCTACCCGGCGCCTCCACCAATTGTAACGACCCGACTTGGTCGCTACAATGACCACGGTAAATTCTTAACCAACTTACCGCCGTTGACCCTCCTTGGGACGGGTCGAAGCGATGGCCAGCCCTCCTCTTGCACCCGTCCGTGCCACGGGTAGCGCCGATCGGAGGATCCTCCACGCCGCAAGACGACGGACAAAGACCGCCGAACAAGACGAGGAATCCACGGTAGATTCCCGATGAATCCTACCGTGGAACCGCGCGCGAAGCACCGGCCGACATGCCGGAAAACATGACGGACAAGGACGGTGAAGTACCGGTGTGCCCCACCGGAAAACCCCCACCCTCCCCGCGGTAACTTCCCCAGTAATTATAGAGATACTAACGGACACGGACACAGTGTTGGGAGTGAAAATAATAAGAATATATTTATTCAGATATAAATATATAAAAACACTCACAATGCAATATCTGCTGGTTAAGTATCCAGCAGAGAGCCAAATAAATAGATGCACAAAAGATGATCCAATAGATGCAATAGAGATGAGACTCCTGGCTAATCCAGCCAGAAGGAAGAGAGGTCAAAGACCTCCAACACCCAAGTTGCAGTGGCAGCCATCTTGCCACATGTAGAATTGAAGCATCAGGGTCTTCTTTCCACTGCCCAGATACAATGGCCGCCGCCATATATATCACCCCCAGGCTGCTCCACCTGGGGGAGGACAGGGACCCTTGCTGGCCATTTTGTCGTCTGCTTGGCAATGAATTTGACAAGTGCCTAGCAGACGACATGGGTTTTAGTTCTGCACCACAAAGGAGCAGAACTGGGTCGTCACACTTGGCCAGCTTCCTCTATATATTTTCGCAATGTAGCCCATGCAGTTTGTCTACTTTTTGTTTAACTTGTGTAATCAACTGAACAGAATCTTTTGAAGGTAGTACTTTTGCTTGCAATTCTTTTATTGCGATGGGCAGAAAGCTGAAGTTTGCAAGTCTGTAGGCCAGATCTCTTCGAAGTTCTGGATCTTCAAGTAATTTAGATATGATTCGAATTGATGCTGCGTCATTTCGATTAAATGTGCTCCCCACAGTTGAAAACTCTTCATAATGGTCTGAATAATATTTTGCTGCCTCTAACCATGTTCCCCATCTTGTTACAACAGGGCTAGGTGGCATTGGAACATTTGGTGCAAGCTCCTGAAACTTCTGAATTCTTTTAGGTGCCTTGCTAAAAACTTTTTTTCCATTGGCAATAAAAGAATCAATTTCTGTGTACTGGTTACGAATAGTTTCACAAACACAATGAAGGCCATGTGCTAAACATGTTACATGGATCATTTTCTGATAGCTAATGCAGAGTCCATCTGATGCTTTTTCATGTAACTTGCAGCATCAGTTAGAAACAAATAGAACAGTGTCATATATTATCCCACCAGGCCATAATAGGGTCATAGCTCCATTAAAACACGTGCAATTGTTAGATGATTCACCTGTGATACTGCTTCAGAATTCAAAAGAAACACCAAGTTTGCATCGTCTTCATTATTGATGAGTATGCCTATGATAACATTTACTATATTCCTTCTCATTGAATCTTGTGTTTCATCTTTTGAAACCCAAATGCTTTTGCCATCACAAGCTTGACGTATTTTATTGATCGTTTCGTCATACACTTTTGGGAGATACACCTTTCGCATGGTCAAATCATCGGGAATGTCCATGTTGGTATATTTTTCTAGAAATGATCTGAACTGACGATTCTTCAACTTGTAAAAAGGAATATCTGCAGAAATCATCGCTCTCGGCACATGTTGTTAGTATATTCTTTTTGTTTTGAAGTGTGTCCTGTTGAGCATTCTCCTAAAAGTGCTTGCTTTTTTGTTTTGATTTCCCGAGCAACAGCGTTTGTGTTTGGTAGTATTTATATGCTGAACTACCTATCAAGTTAAGTAAATTACTCACAGATTAGTATACATATATATGGGAACATTTGTAACAATAGCTGTAAAAAATAAAACATACTTGAGAGCGCTGCTTTGCAGGAACACTTTTACAACATACTTTGCAAAAAAGTATTTTTCCATCAGTTGAAAAAACTTCTTTTCCAAAAGCTAAAACATAGTCTGTTACTGATCCTTTAACTTTCGGCATGGTGGGGTAGGAATGGTTTTCTGTTGTAAATGATTGCCACATTTTCACAAAACAGTAAGCCTTTGTTTAGTTTGTAAGCTATTCTAAACACTACTACATATCCACTACTGTAAGTAATATTGCCAATATACCTTGTAACTAATTAAAAGTATATTCCTGTCCTATTGTGTCCATCTCTATTACATGGTTTATATTTTTAATAAACACAAAATGGCAGATGAAAAAATAGAACCCACCTACATATTTGCACATCCAAATGCAGTTATTCAGTCTACAGCCATCTATTGTCCAAATTTTGAAATTCAACTCAAATTAAATTAAAAAATTTGGAGAAAAATAAAAAAAATTCATAAATATGAAAAATAATCACAAAATATGTATTTTACTTTAAAATATGTAGAATATGTATTTATGGTTAAAATATGTGAAAATATGTGGTTTAAATTTTGAATCATGGATTACACTCATCAATAGTATTACATATTGAAAACTGTGATCAAGATTGGCATTTGCAAATAAAATATGTAAAAACATAAAATTCCTAGCCATGGTTATAACTATCTTTTAACTTTTATTGATGTGTTTTCAAAATATGCTTGGTTTCAACCATTAAAACAAAAAACTGGAAAAGAAACGATCGCTTCTTCGAAAATTATTTTGCGAGGTGGAAGGAGGCCGAGAAAAATTCATTCGGATAGGGGTAAAGAATTCCTGAATAAAAACTTTCAGGCCTTTCTCAAAGAAAATGGTATTGGATTTTATACCGCTTTTAATGAAGTCAAAGCAGCTGTTGTTGAACGTTTTAATTGAACTTTGAAATCAAGCATGTGGAGATACTTTTCAGCGAAGGGGAATTATCGGTACATTGAACACTTGAGTCATGTGGTGAAAGGATACAATGCTTCGTATCATAGAAGTATTGGAATGGCTCCAGAGAAAGTCTCATCTACCTATGAAAAAGATATATTTAAACAGTTCTTTCCATCTACCAATAGTAGATTGCCCCGACAAAGCTAACTTTCGAAAAAGGCTACTTGCCCAATTGGTCCGATGAAGTTTTCATTATATCTGCCCATATCGATCGAATACCTCCGGCATACCATCTCGTGAATATTGATGGAGAACTATTAGAAGGTACGTTTTACGATGAAGAACTTCAAAATATTGACAAGAAAGATAGTGATTTTTGGCGGGTAGAAAAAGTTGTGGCTGAAAAAGGGAAAGGTCGCAACCGGCAACTTTTGGTGAAGTGGAAAGGATATGCGGATAAACACAATAGTTGGATTAAAGTGGAGATTTCAAACAACTTCAAAAATGACCGAGCCTCAAGACTTATGTGACAACACTAACCGGACAACACTAACGAATTACACCGTGAAACTCCTGTTGCATGTAAAGCATGCCACATCAATTTACTTTTTTGTAAAATGTTTTTTTTGTTTTCTGTAAAAATCTTTCTTTTTCTCACAATCTATTTTTTTATTTGTATGTTCTCCTCTTTTAGTTTTGTGGCGTCCCCTAAAAAGCCCTTAAGGGCCTTTTTCGAAAAGTTTTGACATACAAAACTACACCCCTCACAAAACCTCTCCCCCTAAAAAAGTCTCATACAAACTTTTTTTTAGTTTTTGGAAACAAGGTCTCCCCTCCTTAAAACCCCTACATGGCATAAAAACCAGGAAGTAAAAAACTTTAACAAAATAACAAGTCCCCCTCTTATAAACTCTCAGATAGGCCTAAGTTATATAAACTAATAAATATAAATATAAATATAAATAATATTTGAATTGACATTAAAAACTAACCATCCAATCACCAGTGTCCAGTGGTTTCCTATGAGAGGCAAGCAAACAATATAAAAAGGCCAGTATTTGGATGACTGAGATCATTAGGACCTTGGCACTTCTCATGGAAAGCTGTCAAGTTGCCTAACAGTTGAAACTCCAGGTGTTCTGGCTGCAGCTGTATGGTGCAAGAGTGACAGAACAGGAATGAACCATTGGTTATAAGCCAACTTGGTCTGATTTGAGAACTGTCTGTTAAGCAAATTTGCAGTACTCATAGCACATTGAGCTTCCATAGTGGACTCTAATATTTTCAATTTATTAGGTAACTTCAACTTCTCCAAAATGTAAGATTGATATTTTATAACTTTTGTATACCTGTTTATTTACATTTTGCTATTTTATAACCATAGTTGACCAATAACATATATGTATATCTTTTATTGTACTAGTATTAGGTGTAGACTTTATTTTATAATTATATTTTAATAATAAAAAGAATGATTCATATTTTACAATTTTATAATAAAGAAAACCAAATATTTTCAACCAAACAAAAAGTCTCTTTAAGTTATTTCTAATGGTCTTCATTGGCCAAAACGAACCAAGACAGAAGTGTTATTTTTTCTAATAAATAAAGTTATAAAGAAACAAAGAAGGCACAACACTCCCAAAACCCATCGAAATTATCGGAGATTACGAAGTCTTCTTGGCGGAGCTTCATTTTTCGCATACCTGGTTAAATATTGCGGATGAAAAGGAAGGTGAAATTATTATCAGAGATCTGGAGAGGAGTCTAAGCATCAACATTAGCATTCCTAGCGGGGCATATCATTCTTCCGAATTTTTCGTGAATGCCATCAACTCATTTCGATGAATAAAAGTTGAACAAAAATGAGCTGATTAAATAAATAGACAAATCTACAGCTAATATCAATGTGGAGGAAGAAAATATGGTAACGGAAGAAGCCAGAGTGCAAGCAATTGTGGACATAATGAATGACATGCTCAAAACGTGCGAGGATTCAAAAACTAACTATCAGAATCTCGTTAATGATAAAAATACCAGCCAAACGGAATATTAAAACAAAATAAATGATCTAGAAAAGGAATTACAACACCAAAAAAGACTCATACCCGGGACCTGATGGGAAAGAGGATGAAGCAATTCAGTGCCTTCTTAAAAAACTACAGGACGAACAAAAAAGACCAACGATAACGATGCCAAAGATAAACTTATCAATACAGCTCGTTTACAAAAAGAAACGAATGAATTTAATTACAATATTTTAAAGTCCTTGTATAACGAAAAAAAGAAAATTTAGCCAAGTCAAAACAAGGATTACAAGATATGAAAGATTATCATCAGCAGTTGTTAGAAAGCAAAAGACGAATGGAGAATATTGTGAATCCGAGATTAATTAGTGAAAAGAATTATTGGTTCAAATATTGCAATACAACATCGAGTGTAGAAGTTACTGTTCAGCCCAATTCAAGCATTCAATTCTCGGAAAAAATCCAAAGAATGCTCGGGTTTCAAGAGGACTATCTTAGCAATACGACGAAACTTCCCATTATTAGGGTGGCTAACTTCCTTTTGGATATTCAGCGTGATATTCATTCCTTATTCGTGTATATCGACTGTATCGAGTACCAGCCTGTGGGAGATATACTTTCACCTTTATTGAGGCCTGTTCATCTTCAAGATTCTGATAGAATGAGTTACCGAAATCAACAATCAATCTACAATACAAAAGAGTATCACGTTAAGTATACATAGTATCGAAGTGCGTATAAGCGATGTCTTTGGTCGTAAAATTTTATTTACCAGTGGAGACGTAGCGATAGCCACAGTTCATTTTTGTCCGTGTTCGATTTTTCACAAATGAGGGTGCCATACCATTGCTGATCAGCGATTGATCCGTGTTATAACTATCATTAACAAATTGGATCCTCTTTGCCCGTCTTTGTGGGATCTCAATATTATTGGGGATACGGGTTTTTTTCTTTGTTATATCATTTTGTGATCTCTTTTTTGAAAAAAAGAGCTCTCAGTGAGTAAGCAGTTGTTAAAGCCTGGAACTAACATTTCTGATATTGAAGCGGGGGAATCTTTCAAAAGTGCCTTAAAAAGGCATGGAACAGAAGCTGGGCATGATTTTTTGAAGACAATGACAGGTGGAGCTAAGCACCAAAAAAACACTAAAACATCTGGAAATAGAAGAGCCAAGGCCATTATGAAGTGTACCGTGAAAAGGAAAGAATTGAAGAAGAAAGTCGCTAAGAAAAGGAAAACTGCAGCAAAGTAAAGTTCGGGTCAAAATAAAAGAATAACTAGCTATTTTGTGAATCTTCTATAAACATCAGTGGCTTTCTCGTGCATTATGACTCGGGGCCCAGGATGAGTTGTGAGTTGGATATTTTTACTTTGCCCACGACACAAACGAGTAATCGGGATGACTGCATTAAGGAATACCATCCCGTGAACAGTAGAGTTCAATATCATGGGAAATGCCGATGAATACATAGATCCTTCTGATATTTATCTGAATGTAAGGGCAAGAATTTTAAAAGCGGGTGGAAAATCTTTGGACACTACTTGCAAAGTCATGCCTATAAAAGTTTTTTTTCACTCTACTGAAATTACGGTTACTCTCGGGCATACAATTATTAGTTCCACCGATCACGATTATGGATATGAAGCTTATTTAACGACCTTTCTATGCAGAAAAAACACCGGGAATAAACCTTATTTATCTCTCGATCTTTAACGATCGTAAACCATCCACCGCCGATCCAGCAGATGGATTAGTGCAACGTTTTGTAAGATCAAAAGCGAGTACTATTATGGACATGTGTGGTGGACGTCTTCACAGAGATATTTTTCATTAGTGGCGCCTCTTAACTAATATGCTCGATCTGTCCATTAAATTAATTCGTCAAAAAGATGCATTTTGCTTACTGAAACCAGATAATGACAAAAATAATTACAAAGTGGATATTAGATCTGCTACCCTCTTATGTACGAAAAGGAGTACCTAATCCATCTATCGTTAAAACGCATATTGAGCAGTCGTTGAAGTCTAATTTTATTTATCCCATCAATCGAATCAATGCACTTCTTTCAGTGAACCCAGTGGTGGCTACGATATTAACATCAACATTTGTAATGGCATATTACCGAGTTTTGTTATGATTGGACTTGTTGATAGTGATGAACGAGCTGGAAATTTAAAAACGAATTCGTTTCATTTCCATTACAAGAGGACCTCAGTTTTCTCGAGCTACAGGTAGATGGTACCCAGTTTCCAGGGATACAGTTCAGTCCAAACTTCAGTACAAAAGAATATGGTCATCAGCAGCTATTTTCTGCATGCCACAAGTATTATGGCATAGATGGTGTAGATGTGATGTTCGTGGAATTTAAAAACGGCTATTCTCTTTATGCTTTCGATCTCACCAATGATCAAAATGCTCTATCAGGATCCCATTTCAACTTGAGTCAAAATTTGTCTTTACAAAATATGAAATTTAAAAATCTGCTGAACAACAACGGTGAATGTCATTCTTTATTTCATTTACCAGTCCATCATCGATTATTAAAATGAATTCTGGTCAACTGGAATATTTGTTATTTCATCATCCTGCCACACATTTTGTTTGCTGGTGTATTTGCACGGGACCAACTTTTTTAGAGTGAATCATAAACTTTATATCGTTAATCTTAATGAACAGTCGGAGCCTGGATCTCACTGGCTCGCTATTTATTTCAATAATGGAATTGCTGAATATTTCGACAGTTACGGAATGAAGTCAATGACGGATGAGATAAATCAGTTCATCACGAAAAAAAGTCACTCTGGACTTGCAATGCACGTATACTCCAACATTCGAGAACAGCTGTTTCTGGCGAATATTTATTTTCTATTCTATTTTATGATGTTCTAATCTATCTATGAAAAGTTTCGTTTCTGTATTTCATTGTCATCTTTATTTACGAAATGATAAAATTGTTAATGAATTTATTACTTATAGTCTAAATCACTGTATGCTTTTTAATTACAATTTTATTTAACGTTCACCTTTTCAATACAAGTATTATACCATTTATATAAAACTCATATTAAAACGGGTATATATAATCTTATGGGATGATGAGGATTTATAGGACTACATTGATTTCTCGTAGAGACAAAACCAAGCTCACCACGGGTGCTTGGGGCAGTTCAACATCACACTCAACATCACTGCAAATTCCACATCGGGGTATATTTTTTCAAAAATGATTTGTACAATTCTATCCCCTTTTTAAATGGAAAAATTATATTTTCTCCCCTGTAGCTGGGATTAATGACACCAGCCAAAACATCAATTCCAAAATGAAGTGCAGGGCCCATTCTTGGTGCAATTCTTTCATAGAAATTATACGGTATAGCCATGGATAAGGGTGTCGCACAGAGGATTCTATCACCAAGCTTGATATAGTGCAGCTCACCGCAGAATATAGATCATAAACGGCATCACCCATATTCGTTTTCTTAGGAATGACAAACCCTATTCGGGATTTACTGATGCAAAGATTCAATGTACAATTGTACATATTATGATTGAAGTGAGATTTAACTTAACGATCTGTTTCTTAATACTTTTCACTTTACAATTACAGTACTGTGCAAATTAGTTGGGACAAAAGAAAAATAAAGTAACAAAGATAACTAAAATATTTATTTTTTAATGATGTAGTTAATAGTGTAACGACCCAACTTGGCCGTTACAATGCCCCGATAAATTTTCTCCAACTTACCACTGCTTGATCCTCCTTGGGACGGGTTGAAACACGGGCCAACCCTCTTGTCCTCCGTGTCTGTGGGTGGCGTCGGTCGGAAGATCTTCCCCGCAGATCGACGGTCGAATGGCCGCCGAAAACGACGGAGAATCCACCGTGAACCCCTGGTGAATCTCACCGTGGATCCCGACGTGAAGTACCGGCCGACATGACGAAACACATGGCGTAAACAGGAAGGTGCAAACACGGCATACCCCCACCGGATTCCCACCCTCCCCGTGGTAACTTCCCCAGTGATTATAATACAATAAATAAGCACACGGATGCAGTGATTGAGTGAAATAAAAGATGATAATTTATTCAAGATAAATATCAAAATACTCATGCAGATAGAAGCATGAATCTCCTGGCTAATCCAGCCAGGAGGAGAGGTCAATAACCCCTAAACAAAGAAGATTGATGATATGGTGGCCATCTTGGCCACCTGATGAATCACGGAGCACATACACATGCACACAGCATTCAGGGTTCAACTTCACTGTCCAGGTAATGATGGCCGCCACCATTATATACCACACCCAGGCTGCTCCACCTGGGGGAGGATAGTGACCCTTTGCTGGCTATTTTGTCGTCTGCCTGGCAGCCAAATAGCCAGCCTAGCAGACAACAACAGGAGATTTAGTTTCGCTCCACAAGGAGAAAAACTGGGTTGTCACAATCCTGGTGCCGAAACCGAAACCAACGGCCAAGTTGGGTCATTACAAAAGTGAATGTGACCCCCTTAGCTTTAATTACTTCTTTCACCCTTTTCACCATTGATGCCACTAGCCAGTGGCGTAGCCAGGAATTGTTTGAGGGGGGTCCAAAACATGTTTGTGAGATAAAAAGAGCATGGTTATGGGGATGCATGCAGCAGCTCTCCTGCATGCTTTTTTGCATTTTTTACAAAGAACAAAAATATTTGAAAATAGCAACCAGTGCACATAATTAAATGTTTTTATTTATTTAATTATACACTATATAGGATTACATAATTATAAAATTATTTTAATCACCCCTCACTTTAGAGCTGAAGTTGCAATTTTCGTGGTTTAAGAGCTAATTCTTTGCTAACATCATCAACTTCTGGTACTTTCTCCCTGTAGATATTCATAAGTGCTAATCCATTTAATCTCGAATGTGTGGTGGAATTCCTTAAATATGTTTTTAATCTACGAAGCCTGCTAAATGACCTCTCAGGTTCGCATGCTGTAACGGGTAATGTAACTAGAATACACAGAAGTTTGAAAAGATTTGGGTAAAATGATTCATCACAAGAGGAAAGAGCTTCAATTGAAGAGGCAGGTAGCTTTTCCATCCTCTGAAATTTTCGTTGCCACAATTTCACTTCTGAAATCATTTCTTCCTCTGATATGTCAATATCGCTCAAATAAAATGCACAGATATGCTTTACATCCTCTATGATATCACAGGTTTCTCCAGTTTTTAGTGGAAGCAGGCATTTAAAACTTTGGAGTATCCTCTTGTGTGCAACAAACCTTAATTCCAAGTTGGTGCAAAATTCATCAAGAAGTGGTATAAAAATGCTAGCACGAAAGTATTGTTGTGTAGAAGTAGTAGAAATATTAAACCTGTGTGTTTGTCGGCTTGCTATCCTTGGCACTTTCATTGCATAGCCACGTTCGACCGATTTCCTTAAGGCATGTTGAAATATTGCATTACACTCTATGTCAACATTTTCCCTTATATCCTTTAAATTCAAGCAGAACATCCTCTGCCACAGTTACAGATTGGCCCAAATCTATAGACACAGTTTGTAAATACCTACAAAGACCAGTACTTAAACTAAATATTTTCTGCAAACAAAGAAGTGAATTACAAAAGTCGGGTTGATTTACTACCATCAAAAATTGATGTGCTTTAGTTGATGAGACTGTGTCGTTCCATAATGTTATGTTTTCCAGTGCATCAATAACAGCAGGTTCTAATTCGAGAAAACAGCTTATGGAATCATGTCTTTCTACCCATCGTGTGGCACAAAGATTCATTAGTTTTGCCTTTTTGGCTTCAGGAAGAATGTTTGAAATACAATCTTTTAAAAGAACTTGCTTTTTTGGAGTATTAAAAAAGTTGTATATCTCAGCTATGTTAGCCATACAATTGCATATTGACTGAATTTCACAAGATTTGGACACAGCCAGGTTTAGGCTGTGACTAGAAGTGACCATAAAGTGCTGTTGGAACTTTTTGTTTGATTTTGGCTTGCACGCTATTGGATTGACCACTCATTACAGCAGCTCCATCGTAGCCTTGTCCACGTAATTTCTCCAAAGGCAGCCCTATTGAAGCTACTCCTTGAAGTATTTCATCAGAAATACCATCAGCAGTGGCATCTTGGAGTGGAATAAAACTCAAAAAGCACTCGCACATTTTTGGTGTTTGGTTTTCAAATTTTATGAAGTGCACACATAACGAGATTTGCTCTACACCAGAAATATCAGCTGTTTCATCTGCCAATATTGAAAAGCAGTAAGAGTTATTGATGTTATCTATGATCTTTTGCAGAATAATGTGACCAATTGTGTCAATTACTTCATTTTGAAATTCTGGACTCTTGTAACTTGCATTTCGGGAACACTTTTCTATTATACTTTTCAAACTTTCGTCATGTCTGGCATTTTTTCTAATTAAGGCACGGAAATTACCATCATTCTCATTTGGTTGAGAATCTAAATTTTGTAATAACCCAGAATCTCGGTGCCCTCTTAGTGCTATGCCCTGTCGGCCACAAAAAATCACAGCTGATACAACTGCTGAAACCAATTTTCTATTTTCTTCAATTTTACGTTATAAGTCCTTGTTGACTACACGTTCAATAGAATCCTGCTTTCTTTCTGATAATGCACTCAGGGTTTTGGCATCATCAACACAGTTTTTATGAAAAAAGATTTTTCATGATCTGTGAACTTTTCAGTAGCTTTTTTCCAGTTAGTATATTTCACTTTTACAAGTGAAGCTAAAGGTTGATGTCCAGGCCCTCCATCCGATTTTGAAAAAAAAAAAAAACTTACAATATGCACCATTGTCAGCTTCAGAATAGGCTAGCCAATCCCATCTTAGCAACCATTTGTATTGGAAACTAAGATTTTTCTTATTTTGAATTTGACTAGGAAATTTAAACCTCACATCTAGAATTTTCACACTTTTTAATGCCTTCAGTTTATCTTCATTTGTCATACTATCAACTTTTTCAGCATAAGCAGATATATCGTTTTTATCAATGAAGTCATCTGTGTTTGCAGATTCGGAATCAGTTGAAGAAATCGAATCTGGCAGATTCTGTTCTGTGGAAGTAGCTGGTATTGGTACATCTGCATGTGATATAACTGTTTTAGGTTTTTTTGAAAAAAAGCTCAATATTGTTCATTTTCTCTTCTGACTCTCCATGACTTTTTTAGGCAAATTGAAACTCACACTTTGGTGATTTTTAAGTATTTTTTTAAACAAAACAAGCACTAGTTTTCAGTTTATGGTAACTACAGTAGTCCATACACATGTCTGTACTCTGCATTTGCTCTGATTGATCAGAGTGATTCTTTTGTTTTAAATCATAATGAGAAATTTGCTCTGATCACTTGGAGCAAATCCCTTACATTGAATGCAATAGTAAAGAATTTGCTCTGATAGATTAGATCATCAGATCCATCTCAAAACACATGTGCCACTTGTAACTAACTTAGTAGGCTAATGGCGACACCTACAACTTAGTGCAAGTTCCAGTGAACTATAACAGGGACTTTTTTTGTTAAAAATAGAAGAAAAAACGAAATTTTTTTGTGTTTATGATCGAAAATATAATTATATCTAATCTTTACCTGGCCAGCAAGGGGGGGTCCAGACCCCTGGACCCCTCCTGGCTACGCCACTGCCACTAGCTTTCCACACATTTTCTTCACTTTTGGTTTTCATTGTGCAATCCATCTTAGATATGCGTGCTTTAATAATGGCCCACAAATTTTCAATGAGGTTGAGATCAGGTGTATTTTCTGGCCACTCCAATACCTTCAAATGTTGCTGGGCGAAGAAGCTCTTAGCAAGCTTAGAATTGTGGCATGGAGCCAGATCTTGTTGAAATATCCCATCACCACTGGGAAACAGCTTTTGCATTGTTGGCACCATTTTTGCCTCAAGAATACCTATGTACTTTTTGCTGTCCATCATTCCTTCAATGGAGTGAAGTGTTTGTGGCCCAGATGCTGTGAAACATTCCCAAAACTTGACCTTAGGTGGTTGTTTGGGATATTGCTGGATGTGGCCAGATTGAAGAGCTTCTCCAAGTGAGCAGCGGACAAAATTTAACCTGTAGCCATGCACCTCAAAGTGGGTTTCATCGGAAAATATCACTTTTTTCCAATTTTCCATCATCCAGTCTCGATGTTTCTTTGCCCAGGATAGCCTTTTTTGCTTCATAGCTGGTATCAAAAGCTGGTTTTTGGAGGGGCGTTGAGCCCGGCGGCCACACTCCAGAAGGCGGCGATGTACGGTGGAAGCATATATATTAATCCCATGAGATCTCTCTTTTGTTGTCTCCACTGGTCTTCTTTGGGTCTATTACACTAATTTGTTGGGTCTATGACACTAATCCTTTGAATTAGACTATCATCTCCAGGAGTAGTTTATCTTTTTTTCCACAATGTCTTTCACGGGATGTGTTTACAGATCCTGTCTCTTTATGCAGCTTCATGATCTGTGAAATGCTGGATTTCCCAACCCCAACAGCTTTTGCTATCTGCCTAGCAGTAATTGAAGTGTTTTCACCTAAAGCAATTATTTTAGATCGTTTACTTGCATATGATGTTCATGATGTGCTTAATAAACAACTTTTCCAATTTAGGGCACAAATTCCGAAATAGGTTCACTATTCATTTCATCTTTAAATTTTCCCATAACTTTTTTGTTTTTAAGAGAGTGCAGAAAGTTACTTTGGATAGTCGATCATATCCAAATTGTATTGGTAACGCTGCATGTCATGGTACAAATCTTTCGTTTGAATACGCATGATGAAACTATCCGTAGCGGTATAAAACAATTTCAATCTATTTCCGGGATAATTTGATTTCAGAACAAAATAAAATTCATACATGAACAACTTCGATATTTCTAGTATTAATAAGCCTTTAACCACTTGCCTTTGGTAAAAGAAAGAACACGATGAATTTTGGTTACTGTCATTTCCAGGTTTAAGTAACATTGTAAATATCTAGCTTGAATAACATAATTTTTTTATGATAAAGATTTGGTGCGAGTTTCTTTGTCTTGTAGTTTTTTGGTTCTTTTTTTTTACTTATATAAAACTATGATTTATTTTGATTTTGTTAATTTTTTTTTAATTCAAGACAAGAACAGTAAACAAGTTTCATCATGATTTGTAAAACAGCAGGTGGTATCATATAGTCACTTCTTTCTCTTTGGCCCAGTTTTTTTGACCACATTGTTAAAGTTTTTTTTCTCTATGTTATGATGAAGCATTAATAGGTCGGTCTTCCTGCTATGGAGAGATTGGAATGTGGTGTGGAAAATGTGTGTTCTATGGGAAAAAGTGTAGTTAAAATTTGAATATATATGTATACTTCATAGTATGGAATAAAATGACTTACCTTCCATATGCAAATCAACAAATGCAAGTCGTGAAAACAAGAGTTTTTTTATAATGATTTGCAATCACAGCAGGTGGTATCATGAAGCAGTCACGATTTAAAACTTCTTTCTCTTTAACAATGGCGGCAAAAAAACTGGGCTAAAGTTATTTTTCTATGTTATTGTAATGAACCACCTTGTGGTGGATAAAATATACCAAAAAGCGGTTGGCTAAGCCACTTATTTTATCCTGGTTCGGGAGGAAGGGAACAAATTAATCCCTTTTCCTATTCCTCACAAGTTCTTCCTTGTTGAACTTTTACAGAAAAAATGGACCTTTTAGCTGTCTGCTACTCCCTCGGGCTTTCGCCCGTTAAAAGCCGGTTGATCGTGCTGTCCCTTGAAGTTTCATCTAAAAGTGGTGATCCGGGTTTTCACCCGGATTGGTAATTCGAGATTAAGACGTTGTTAGAACTTTCGTTCTATCCGATAAGTAAAAAGAAATTAGACTTGGCAACTTTTTACTCTTCATAACAATTTATTCTTATAATATACAGAATTTGGCCACATTAGTCATAATTTCAGTAATAAGAGTACAAATGAAAAAGTGCTTCCTTAGTCTAAAAAAGGCTGTTCTTTAGTCTTCAAAAAGACTGTTCTCTCTGAACAAACTTGAGCATAGATTCGTTGTCTCAAGAGTGCTTGAATTACATAAAAATACACGGCCTTTTATATCCAAAAAGAGGATACTGAGAACACTTTCTCAGAATCCTCTGATTGGTTATTTAAGAAAACACAAATAAAATAAACCGATGAAAACAACTGACCAGTGGTCAGCTTAAATGTCAAACATGACTCATCCCTATTAATATCCAAAATTCACAAGAAAAATACAACCCCATAGACCTAATGCTACTGCTTATCAGTATGATCTTTTTGTATTAAGGGGTGGGATTAGGAGAGGAGGACCCAAACAGGATATTGGCATCGTCAGCTGTAGAGAACTGAGTCAACCCTCTGTACGATAGTACAGAGGGGTGACAAAATTTCATGCCATTCTAAAAACAAAAATAAATGATCTAGGAAAAATTAAGCGACCCAGGATCGCTCCTGGACTGATCATTTCATTATAATGAAGTATTAATAGGTCTGTCTTCTTGCTATGGCCCAGAAATGACCCCATGATAGTCTATGAGAAATTGGAATGCAATGTGGAAAATGTGTGTTCTATGGAAAAAAGTGTAGTTAAAATACTTCATAGTATGGAATAAAATGACTATTTGACATATACAAAACAAAAAATGAAAGTTACATGAACAATAAACAAGTTTTTTATCATCACAGCAGGTGGTACCGGGAAGTAGCCACAAGTTTAGATTTTTTTCTTTTTATAGAAACAAACAAGGAGAGGTAAAAATACTGGGTCAAAGTTTTTTTATCTCTATGAATGTTATGATGAAGCATTAAAAATGGATATTTTGCAGAAATGACTCCATGTGAACCTATGAGACATTGGACTGTGGTGTTCAAAATGTGTGTTCTATAGGAAAAAGTGTAGTTAAAATCTGAGTATTATTATACCCAGGTAGCACACATATGTTGGCCCTACGTGGAAATTTGGTCGTAATGGTTGGTTATTGGTCTGGTTGGCTATCCAACCTTTTACCAATGGTTGGTGGATATAGTTGGGCGAACAGTTATTTATGACAGGTTTCCTACACATTGCCAATGATTTTCCAACAGAAAATCAACCGTTAGGCTTTCGTTGGCTGGCCAACAGTAAAATGACATTGGACAAACATTGGATAAACAACAAAAATGCAACTTAATTTAATGACTAATTTCCAACTCAGTAACAATGGAAAATCAACCGTTGGCATTTTGTTGGCAGGCTTACTGTAAAATGACGTTGGTCAAAAATTGGATAAACAACAAAAATCCTACTTAAAATACTAATGATTTTACAACCCTATAAAAATGAACTTGATTGTTCATTGTTACAGGGTTGTAAAATGGTCAGTATTTTAAGTTTGTCAAAAGTCGGATAAACAACAACAATCCAACTAATTTAAGTTTGATTTATGAAATTGTTTACATTTATACATGTGTTCTTAATTACAAACTCATGCCTGTCTCAATGTCTTTAAAGATCCTCGAAGATCCTCATTTTATTTGTTTTTTAAATTCAATCTCAAGAATAAAATCACTTTTGAGCCATATTAAAAAGAGTTGTAAAAAAGCAATTCCTAACACATGTGAAAAATTCCTGTCTTGGACTTAAAACATTTATGTTGTTAAGAATATATATTTTGAAGCAAAGAACTATTGTTTGGTTTCCATACATGTGTTTTTAATTACAAACATCTGTGATTTAACCCCCTCCCACTCATTGTTATATAAGCTTGATTTTTGTAATTTTGTCACTTATTTGTCTAATTTTGTGAATCACAAAAACATTGAAATGGGAAAAAGAAAAGTAAGTTTTAAAATTTAAAATTTTCAAAATATTTGTGCCACTACTGGCTTGTATCTTTTTTCTTAATTTTGTTTAATTTATGATAAAATAACTTGTAGGGTATAAAAAAAAGCAATGCCATTACATTTGTTTTGGGACAAAAAGTAAAGGCTAAATGGAAAGATGGAATGTGGTACCCTGCACAAGTGATATCTGTGCAGAATGAAAAATCCATCACTGTCTTATATGAAGACAATGTAAAACAAACGCTGGAAACACAATTTGGTATGATAACATTTCATTATTTCTTAACTGTAAAAAGCATGTTTAAGGTGTGTACTACTGTACATGTAAAACAAATTTTTCAACCACAAAATTACTCAAAACACATACTTTTTGTATGTTTGTCTTAAATTTCATTTGAATCAAGTGGTTCTATGACTGAAGCAAACATAAAAAATTCCGCACATAAAAATTTGAGTTAAACATTACTTTAATTTATGGATCATTTTTAATTTTGAGGTACTCTTCCAGTTACTAAAACACATCCAAGACAGAATAATTAAGAGTTCAAGAAGCATTTACACTTCAAAACCACCTTAAGGGTATTTTCATGTTGTTATCTTTTAAATTAAGCTTTTTCTAACAGCCAATTTCTACTTGAGCTACCTGAGTCAGTTTCAAAGTGATTAGTGAGTAGTACTTGAAATTGTGCCAGAAACTAGAAAAGTAAAGAGGCAAGCCCTAATAGTATTTTACATTCATTTTACATTCAATAAACTTTTCGTCACAATTTGAAAATGATCAAATGTAATCACATGATTAAATTTAAATAAGAAAAAAAAAAAACTTCACATTCTCAAAATGCAAGTAAAATTTTATTTTGAAAAATATGCAATTCTTCTAGTTTCTAATAAACCATCAATTTCTGCTTAAAGAGATGCTTTCGAAATGATGTGTGCATAAAAGTATATTTAGACCAAGAATTTTCATACAAACTTTTTAAGGAGAAATATAAAATTCAAAATGAACTTAAAGTTGAACTTTTTCTCTCTCTCTCTCTCTCTTTCTTCTCTCTCTTTCTTCTCTCTCTCTTCTCTCTCTCTCTCTCTCTCTCTCTTCTCTCTCTCTCTCTTCTCTCTCTCTCTCTTTTTCTTCTCTCTCTCTTCTCTTTCTTCTCTCTCTCTTCTCTTTCTTCTCTCTCTTTTTCTCTCTTCTTTCTTCTCTCTCTTTCTTCTCTCTCTCTTCTCTTTCTTCTCTCTCTTTTTCTCTCTTCTTTCTTCTCTCTCTTTCTCTCTCTTCTCTCTCTTCTCTCTTCTCTCTCTCTCTTCTCTCTCTCTTCTTTCTTCTCTCTCTCTTCTCTCTCTCTTCTCTCTCTCCTCTTTTTTCTCTCTCTCTCTCTCTCTTCTCTCTCTCTTCTCTCTCCTCTCTTCTCTCTCTCTCTCTTCTCTCTCTCTTCTCTCTCTCTCTTCTCTTTTTTCTCTCTCTCTACTCTTTCTCTCTTCTTTCTCTCTCTCTTGAAAAAATATCAACATAAAAATTCTCTTAATTGATCAAGCTACCCTTCTAGTTTCTAAGACACATTTCTCTTAGTTTTGTTCCTGCATGACAGATAATCAGTCTGAAAATATTCTGTTCATAATTCATTTTAATATCAACTTATAAAATTATTGTGAAAATGTTGGAAACTTGTGTTTAGGGGACATTTTGCCAACATTCATTGGTCCAATGTTGGAACACATTTTAACAATGTTTGATAAAGTTCAAATGGGCCAACTTTAGGTCACATGTTATTTACAACATTAAGTCAACAATCTTTGGGAAAATAAAACAATTCGTTGGTGGGACATACACCAGGAAAGTACACCATAAGCCCAACATAGTTGGCTCAATGTTGGAAAGTACACCATTAGCCCAACATAGTTGGCTTAATGCTGACCAACTGCCTGTGCTACCATATGTTGTAAGCTATATGAAATGTGCTACTTGTGGTAAGTATACAAAGTGTGTGAGTATTCACCCATGTGAACATTTTTATGTTTGAACAATTTTCTGTGTGGGTATTTTGCATGTGAGCATTTACACTATTGAGAATTTTTTCTGTGCTGGATTTTTGTGTGTGCTTCTGTCTGGTACATGACTAAGTATGTTCGGCTGAGTTTTTAGATTTAAAAACTGGAAGTAGCCCAAAAACAGAACACTATTAATTAAGTCAATCAAACAAAAAAAACTGATTCTGTACTTTGTTAAAGATATGTAACTTTAAATCGATATATAGATACTACTAAAATTATCACAGGACCTCAATTTGAACAAGAATTGTTCCAACTTCTACTTACAGTTAACTTAATATATTATAATCATCATAATCATGCTTGTTTATCAGATTTATTTTAATTGTGTATCTAAACCTAGTGGTATTAGCCTATGCTTTGTTAAATATTTCTAGTAAAAGTTGCAAGCAAAAAGCCTCAACTACGAAAACAACCTAAACCTAAAAAGGAAAAAACAAAGTCCAAATCGGAATTCTACTTATCAACTCAACAGAGCCAACAAAAGGTGAAAACCATTTGTGACTTATTTAATTATGTTGCACACATTTTTAATACTCATTAGTAAGGAAATAACTTTTAAACAGGAATTTGCACCAACTTCTTTGACTTCAAATTCTGAAAAAACCCCACAGCCTTGTTCATCAACTTCTCAACAATCATCAACTAATGCTCAGGATGAAAACATTCTAGAAACTCCTCAGACACAAACACCACAGACAAATACTTCTGCCAATCAACCTTGTCCTTCTTTCTCCCTTCCACCTGAAAATGTCTTTCAGCATGAAAGTGATTCAACATCTGATGATAACATTGAAATCTCTAACTCTGATGCAGGAATGACCTGTCTGGAGGACATTCTGGATAATGCACTTAGATCATGCTCTTATGACCAACCATGCAACTCTCCCATTTTGGCTACTCAAAGTGCAAACATGTCTGAACAGGAGAATATAACACAGCAATTAACTATGTTAAGACCTGCCAATATTTACGACTGGGTAACCTCAGAATCATCAGATAATGATGATCATAGTATGAGCACTGTTAAACCAGTAACAGAAGAGTACTCTGGACAGCTAGAAACACCTTCCACTTCTGGTATCGTAAAAAACCCGCAGGGCATGCCAACAAATGAAATTGAAAATTATGCCAATTTAACAGACTCCTCATCATCTGATACATTCAATAATGAATCACTAAGTGATTATGTACCTTCTGATTCTTCCTCAAAAAGTGAAGCAAATGAGTATGAAACAGAAAGTGATGATTTCGAGATGAATCAATCAAATACTAAATGCCAGAAGAAAGATCCTAATGAATGTCCAGAAACTGAAACCAAAAAATGTTCAACACCACCATCTACAGGAACATCATCCAAGATTCATGTTATAACAACCTCCAATAATGGAAAACATCGAAACTGGGATAAAGCTTTTTACTGTCCATTTTGTGAAAAACCACAAAAAAAATTGCCACGACACCTTGCATCAAAGCATAAAAATGAATTAGAGGTTGCAAAACTCGAAGCAGAAAAAACAAAACACTACGTCAAAATGAGCTGACACGATTACGGAATTTGGGCAACCATATTCACAACTGCTCTGTGCTGAGAAGTGGCAAGGGAGAGTTAGTTGTTGCATACAGGCCACAATGTAATGTTTCTCCAAGTCATTACCGGCCATGCCCCTACTGTTTTGGATATTACGTTAAGACAGACCTCTGGAAACACAAATGCAAATTAATGGATGCAAAACATAAAATTGGACGCCGACAACTATCTGTGCAAAGCCTTTTTCTTTTGCCTTCACCTGATAATATCAGTGAAGAAGTAAATTTTCTTCTTTGTAATATGCGCCAAGATGAAGTCACTTTAGCTATTAAACAAGACCCTACTATTTTGGAGCTGGCAAGGAAGGAATATCTCAAGCATGGTCATGAAAAAGACCAACATGCTCACATCAAAAATAAACTGCGAGAAATTGGCCGACTCTTGTTGGAGATTCGAAAACAGCATGGGTTTAACACTGCTTCACTTTTAACAGTTTTAGAACCCAAACACTTCAAAATTGTAACTGCAGCTGTAAGGCTTGTGGCTGGGTTTTAGGCTAAAACATGCAAATACAAAACACCGTCCCTTGCATTGAAACTGGGACACACACTGAAAAAATGCTGTTTTATAGTAAAGGGAAAATCAATTGAAACAGGAGATAAGGAACAATATAAAAAAACAGACAGCTTTCTGGAACTATTTAACATGGATTACACCACCGAAGTGTCAACTCATGCACTGAAAACTTTATATGAAAATAAAAGAAATCAGCCTCTTCTTCTTCCACTAACAAATGATGTAATAAAGCTTACTGCATATTTAAAAGAATGTGCATCAACAGCCACGGAGAAATTGTCAAAAAAATCACCAGAAGAAATAACAGATGCATGGAGCAACTTAAGTCAGATTGTTTTAACTCAAATCATTTTGTTTAACCGCAGACGCTCTGGCGAAGTTTCGAAGATAAAACTTTCAGAGTACTTGAAACACTGTGGACAAGGAGAAATATCTGAAAATGACATAACTAAAAATTTGTCTAAAACTGAACGAAACTTGTGCAAAATTTTAAAAAGAATAGAAATTCAAGGGAAACGAGGGCGTACTGTTCCTGTTCTGCTGACAAATGATATGAAAGAATCGATTGATATACTCATAAGCCACCGAAGTGTAGCTAAAGTGCATGCTGACAATGAGTTTCTATTTGCAAGACCTCATTATGAATCACAAGGACATATTAGACGGTTTTCTGTCGAATGCAATGCCCAATATCCAAAAAACCTACGATCTACAAAGTTGAGAAAGCACATTGCTTCACTTTCTCAAGTGTTGAATCTAAAAGATAATGAATTGGATTTGCTTGCAAATTTTATGGGGCACGATATCTGCGTTCACCGCGAATACTATAGACTGCCAAATGACACACTACAAGTTGCAAAATTGTCAAAACTATTCATTGCCCTAGAAAATGGCACACTTCCTCAGCAACAGGGGAAAAGTTTAGATGAAATAAATATTGAACCCAGTGAAGGTAACTATTGAATGATAATTTTTATCCTGAGTACTCAGTTTTATTAAATTGTTGTGCTCATTCATAACAGAGATTCCAATAGACACTGATGAAAGCAGTGATAATGATGACTTTGTAGGCACTTCAGAAGAAAAAAACCCAGCAGGTTAGAAGTTTTTATAGATCTGTTTGCTGTAAGCATAGTGAAATTCAGAAAACCATAAGTTTTTTGTGTGAATTGTTTAAATTTAAAATTGTAATTTTGTGCAATTTAGTAAACTCATTTTGATTTTTTTTTTCACTCATAACTTCATTTTTATTTTATAAACAAAAATAGCACTTAAAACATATGCAGATAAAATGCCCCAAACCAAAAAAACCAAACAGAGTTTCACTACTAAAAGACAACACTGGACTGAAGAAGAAAAATGTGCAGTGGAAAAGCATTTAGGAAAACTGATTCTGCTGGGTAAACTACCAGGAAAATGTGATATCGATAATTGCCTGAAGAAAGAGTTTACGCTGAAGAACAGAACATGGAGAAACATCAAAGACTACTGTCGAAACAGAATTATCAGTAAAATCAACACATACTAATAGAATGATTAATTTATAAATTTTGCTAAAAACTTGTAACTGAAAACTTTTACATGTTTTTTTTTGCTAGGTTTACATAACTAATATTACTGGATAACAATATAGAAGAAGATACCTTCGATATGCTGGCTGGGTAGAGGTGTTTTAAACTCTAGTTTTTAGTTTTTTTATGAAATAAGCTTGAATATTTTTATCTGCTGTTTTTTATGTAAATGCTACTTATGCTAATTAAACACTTAAAATAAAGGACATGACAAAATGAGTTTTTTTTTCATTGTAAAGCCATTAAACAAAATTATATTAATGTTTTTCATGTGACAATGTTGTTTTGTTGAGAATTTGAATAATGTGTTAACAGATCATCAAATAACATCTGCATAATCATAATTCATCAAATAACATCTGCATAATCATAATTCATCAAATAACATGTGAGTAATCAGAGGTCCTCGAATAACGTGTGTTAACAGAGGTCCTCTTATAACATGTGTTAACAGAGGTCCTCTAACAACATGTGTGTTAACAGAGGTCCTCTAACAACATGTGTGTTAACAGAGGTCCTCTAACAACGTGTGTGAACAGAGGTCCTCTAACAACGTGTGTGTTAACAGATGTCCTCTAACAACGTGTGTGTTAACAGAGGTCCTCTAACAATGTTTGTGTTAACAGAGGTCCTCTAACAACGTTTGTGTTAACAGAGGTCCTCTAACAACGTTTGTGTTAACAGAGGTCCTCTAACAACGTGTGTGTTAACAGAGGTCCTCTAACAACGTGTGTGTTAACAGAGGTCCTCTAACAACGTGTGTGTTAACAGAGGTCCTCTAACAATGTGTGTGTTAACAGAGGTCCTCTAACAACGTGTGTGTTAACAGAGGTCCTCTAACAACGTGTGTGTTAACAGAGGTCCTCTAACAATGTGTGTGTTAACAGAGGTCCTCTAACAATGTGTGTGTTAACAGAGGTCCTCTAACAATGTGTGCGTTAACAGAGGTCCTCTAACAACATGTGCGTTAACAGAGGTCCTCTAACAACATGTGCGTTAACAGAGGTCCTCTAACAACATGTGCGTTAACAGAGGTCCTCTAACAACATGTGCGTTAACAGAGGTCCTCTAACAACATGTGTGTTAACAGAGGTCCTCTAACAACATGTGTGTTAACAGAGGTCCTCTAACGACATGTGTATTAACAGAGGTCCTCTAACAACGTGCGTGTTATCAGAGGTCCTCGAATAACGTGCGTGTTATCAGATGTCCTCGAATAACGTGTGTGTTATTAGAGGTCCTTGAGCTTCAGCTTGTTTGTAATTATGTTGATGTAAACACATGTGCGTCCTCAGTGTTAATGCAAACATCCAACTTTTAAATATTACAAAAATCACAAATTTAATGTAAGATTGTGATTCCTGGGATCATATAGATCAAAAATATGAAAAAATATTTCATTTATCTATGTTCCTTCCCTATGTTCTCAGTTGTATGGTTTGGTGCGGGTGTCCTCGTTTGGGACCAAAAACAAGTATGTGTGTATATGTGTGTGTATGTGTGTATATGTGTATATATACATATACACACATATATACACATATACACATATATACATATGTGTATATATGTGTGTATATGTATATATATTAGGGTTACCCTTGAAATTTAATTTTTAAAATCGTTTTGTCTGACCCCCTCAATCTGTTATATATACAAATAAATTAATCTGTGTAAAAAATTAGCAGGTTCAAAGCATATTTAGGGGTGGCCCCAAATATTTAAAATATCCCATTAATTGCAATGGTAACGCAATGCTATCATACTGTATTTACATTTAGTACTAGGTTAGTCACGCTTGCTGAGGCTGCCTTTTCATTCAGCTGAGTAAATCTCGGCAATTCTTGTAACGTAACGTACTGTTACTGTATGCTGCCATTGTATTGCTCAAGGGGAATTCCCTAAAATTGTGAGCTTCTGTGTCTTTCTCCTAGAAACAACCAGAAGCGAGTGAGTGCGATAGGGGAATCCCCTAGAATCGCAGTAGCACACTGTTCTTGACCCGTTGGTTATTCGAGAGTTTTGTTTACGGCCCGTGACTGCTTCGGAGCAAAGAGGAATCCGTGACCTAGCTGTCTTTTCTGTCTTGGTTCATCTCAAGGTATGGATGACCGCACCACTAGCTGTGGAGGTGCCTTTGAATGACTTCAACCTGATGGGACAACTTATCAGGCACCCTCAAACAGATATTTCCAAAGAGATGCGCAAAAAACTTGGACTCCACCTATGGTATCTGTCTGAGGAACTGGTTGGATTGGCTCTATTTGATTCTAGAGTTCCTCCAGAGTGTAAGAAACTTATGCTTGCAGCCATGGACGTTGAAGCTCCGGACAATCCATCGAAGTGCCCTAGAGTGGAACCAGATGTGTTTCTCGGAAGCAGGGGTTTGGAACAGTTCTGCATGACCAACTCTAAGAGACTGTTCCAACAATTGCGATTGCATAATGCATTCCTATAAAAGGATCCTTCTCAGTGGGAAGATGATGAGTCATACAAGGCATCTGTGGCTATTCTCAGAGGGCTGGCTGTCGTCAATGACAGGGCTGAGCATTGTGTGTCACTCATGCGGGACAAATACTCATTAAAATCTATTAATTCTCTAGTTGCCTTTTCATATGAACATGCAATTCTCCCAAATGCTATCTCTGGGTAATTTATTTTATCAAAATGCCTATAATGTGTAACACACTTCCACCTATAATCTTGTCTATGATGGTGACAATGTGTTTTGAAACAATTTTTTAGTTCAGGACACCTATAAACCTTATTTTGATTATTAAAATTCTCACTCATTTCTTCTAAATTATTTTCTGGCAACAAACTTCTTTATCTAAATCGTTCAACATCTATTTCTAACTCTATGGAATATTCGTCTAATTCATGCAATAATTCAATCAATGCGATTAATAACTGTTTAACACGAAGCCAAAGTTCATATTCTTCTACTTGAAAAGCTCTATGATGTGTAAGACACACATAAATGTTTTCTATTTCTGTTAAATCAACAATATCACAACTAAATCTTAAGGGACACCACGGTAATAATTCTAAATCAACACTCATTTTCTCATAAATTCAAACAAATGTGCTTATTTTCTATATCCTTTTATACTCCCAAATGTTCATTAAATATTTTCTGATGCACTGCACATTGATACTGTTTAGGCCAAGTTTTTGGTCAAACAGGTAATGGTGGCTCATACACTTCCACATATATGAATTGTCTGAAAAATCTGGAGCTCTGAAAGAAATATTACTATAAGGGCATACAAAATCACTTGTTGAGGATACCTCGCATTCATCTACAAAACTCATATTTCAAATCCTACAAAATCAGTGGAATATCCATCTAATATCTGCCATAAATCGTGGACGGAAACAATTAATTCTCTAGCATTCATCCAAATATTATATTTGGCACCCTCAAATGTTCTCAAATGTGTAGTACATACAAAAATAACATCGATGTCACTCAAGTCAATGATATTACACTCTGGTCTTAATGGGCACCAGGGTAATATGCAAATGTCCTGCAACATGCACTCATCCATAAACAAATTTTCTTAACTTTATATATAATCACCTTTAAACGTGATATGGCAATCCGTCGTCTGCCAATCGTTCGTCTTGAGGCTCTGGTGGTTCTCTTTCCACGGGAGACAAAGGCGGTGCAATGAAACCAGTAAGGTCCGACCTCACATTAAAGATTGGAGTGCCGTGAAGATAAAATTGTGCTACTCCACTCTCCAAAAAATGTACCGGACTTGGTATTGGGCATGGTATTGAACTCGGTGTCGGGCTCACGGGAGACGGCAAGCTAAATCGTACCGACTGGTAACCCCCCAACGGTCGGAGGTTAGCCAAGAGTAAATGATAAGCTAGTTCTGCCTCGTCGATAAACCGTTTTCTTCTTTCTCGGTATTCCCCTTCTGTTATGATCCTTGGAGAAACTCTACACACTGGTTTGGGATTGTTCAATTTAGCGTCTTCGGGTGCTTCGGCCATAACCTGGAAAAGAGCATTATTACGATTTTTTCATCCCCCAAACACTCTAATAAGGCCCATTAATCGATTACCCAATTAATTAATTACTTTGTGCGCAATTATGTATGCAATTCTGTATGGGAGCGTGCATATGTGTGTTGGGAGCAAAATACAAATACAATACAAACAAACAAACTGCAAAAACAATAACATAAACAAATCAGGCAATATCACTTAGTCTATCATGCACTTAATAGGCCACTTATCCTTTAGAACCCCCAAAAATCTTAATCAAAGGCAACAATAATTAGTTACCATTTCCAAACTCGCGACAATAACATGGGTAAACCTAAGAATCTTCCAAAATCTTTCCATTGAACCATCAATTAACCTGTAAATTCTAATAACTTCTAACCCTAAAGTATTTTAACCAAAATAAGGTGTGCACACAAAGATAAATGAGGTCTCTAGTGGTATACTCTACCTCCTCCCAAACAAATCCTCTAAACCAGAACAAGTCAGTCAATTTCATACAACAATATACTAACAATTTCCTGCTCATTTTTTGTTCACTGTCAATTAATGTTTTATTTAACCCCAGAAAGCTTTAATTGCCCATAAAGCAATAAAGAAATAAGCAATCTCTTTGATTGCTATTTCTATGTTTGTCCAGTCCAATTCTTGTACCAGACAAACTTCAACAATTTTTGTGAAAATAAAACAGAAAATTCTCACATACATAGGCTAGTGATATGTTTTGTTAACCTTCAACAACTCTAAATTATCCAAACAATCCCTTATAATTCACTTAATATTTTATTCACTCTATAAGAAATATAATAAACTAGGAAGGTAATTAAATCAAATGGAACTTTGTTTAAACACCCAAGTTAATCAATTTAAGCACTCATAATCAATTCAATTTCACCAATTAAAGTAATGTATCCAAAATTAATTCAATGAACTCTCAAGCCTGTTGAACTTATTCTACAACAATAGCAAACAACCCAACTGAATTTAAACAAATCCTGTTGTGATAAGCCAAAGAGATTAATATAAAACAAAATTCCTTTTAATACAATAGATTTTTATCCAGTATATTATCAAACAACTGACCCAAATTAAAATTACCATTTAAATAAAAAAATGCCAACCTTAATATACCAAATTGAATATACTTAATTAGAAAATTAACCCATAAACTTTGGTACATGTCATCAAAATTTCATTTGACCTTAATTCTGGAATAATTCTGATGATAAAAAAAAATCTTAATAGCAAAGCATAATCAACAATGTTTTAGCAATTCATATTGTAACGAACCACGTTCAGGGGGTGAATAGAATTCCCTCAATGCTTGATTTTCGCTCTTTCGAGCGGTCAGAATTTGGTTGGCTAGGCCACTAATTCTATTCTGGTTCGGGAGGAAGGGAACAAATTAGTCCCTTTCGTTTCCTCACAAGTTCCTCTCTTTAAGAACCTTTACAATAAAAGGATCTTTTAGCTGTCTGCTACTCCTCGGGCTTTCGTCCAACTAAAAGCTGGTTGATCGTGCTGTCCCTTGAAGTTGCATCTAGAAGTGTTGATCCGGGTTTTCACCCGGATTGGTAATTCGAGATGAAGATGATTTTAGAACTTTCTTTCTATTTCGTAGATATAAAAATAAGACTAGCAATTTTTAAGCATAATAACAGTTTATTTCATTATTTCCATAGAAATCTATCCCAAGTCGGGCATAGATTCTCTGTTTCAAGAATGCTTAGTGAATGCTCCATTTACATCAAAATACACGGCTTTTTTACCCAAAAAGAGGATACTGAGAACATTTTCTCAGTATTCTTTGGTTGGGCATAATTGAAATCAAAAACCAAACTGGCCAATCAAAATGATTGACCAGTGGTCAACAAAATATAGAAAGATGATTCATCCTATTAAAAAAAACAATTTTCCAAGAAAAATACAACCCCATTGACTTAATGCTGAGGCTTATCACGATGATCTTTTTGTATTAAGGGGTGGGACTGGGAGGAAAAGGGCCCAAACAGGATATTGGTGTCGTCAGCCATATGGAACTGGGTCAACCCTCTGTACGACGGTACAGAGGGATGACAAAGTTCCATGCCATTCCAAAAAAATCAAACGAGCCAGAATTGCTCTTAATGGGATCGTTTCAATATCTCAATCAACAAGCAAAGAATAAAACAAGTAATTCAACCAACCTAACTGAGTTTAAACCAATCTTGTTTATTTAGTCCAACCAAATAATAGGAAAGAGACAATACACTCTTCAATAAAATACACTCTAAAAAATCAAATTACCATCCCAAAAACCCAACTTGTTCCAATTGCTCTGTCACAAAAACTTTCTAATAAAACAACAATTCAACTACCCAAACTGATTTTTAACATAATCCTGTCGACTGCGCCACTTTTGTTAAGTTCCGTTTTCACGGCCATCACAGTGGTGTTCTGTGATTCCCCTTTCAGCCAAATAGTACCTATTGGGTTTAGAGTTTGACCCTCCCAGCCACTGAAGGCTTATTTATGGGATGGGGTTTTTATCTGTTAATCAGTATGGGGTTCCATTGGGAAACTTTTGGGTATGAGTTGTGTGTTGAGGTAGATATTTTATTTATAGGCCTTTATATAAACCCCAAAAATATGTATACCACAGTCTTACCTTTAAGGGCTTCTTCGTTGGTTCCTGTGCGAACCTCCACCAATGTAGTATATACGAAATTCAAACTAAGTTCACACTTCACACACTAATTTTACCAATGCACAACTAAATGTTTACTGATTCAAAACAAGATTTCAAAGATTTAAACAAAAAAAACTTCACAAAATCTAAGATAAATTTCACAAATTCGAAGAACAAACTTCACAAAACCTAAAACAACTTTCACAAAACCTAAAACAACTTTCACAAATTTAATCTAAAACGACTTTCACAATTTTAATCTTAAACGACTTTCACAAATTTAATCTAAAACACTAATTCAAACTCCATAATCTTCTTTCTGAACAAAATTTTCTAAGTCTTTTTTTTTTCACCAACTTTTTTTTATGTTCTTTTTTTCTATCTTCATTTTGTTTCAAATTATTATAGCATAAAAACACGTCCTTTCTCACTAGACTCCAATCTCGGACTTTGTCAAGAATACGATGTTCATCACATCTTGTTTAGTCAGAAATGAATTTTAAGTATTCTTGGTTTACGATCATCGATACATATTATTTCCACTAACCGTCATTTTGTATGAATTAGTATGGTTAACCTTTTAACTTTTCATTGAAAGTTTTAGTTTTTGGCAACTCATAACATTTCATTTGAATAACTAACATTCCCAATGTTCATTTATTTGATTTTCTAGGCCCTCTGTAATGTATTTCTATTTAAATACGATTTTGGCCCTTTTACCCCTACTCTGTTGAGAACCCTAACATCATACAACTCGTTCGTTACTTTGTCGGTACCGCTTTTGTGTCATGTTTGACTTCACATATTGTTTCATTCATTTCATTATACTCATTCATAAGTTTCCTCTCTATAGTCTTCAATATACTCTATATTTTATTAGCGGCCCTTTTCTCAATGTGTTGAGAACCTCTTATGTGCTTTACTTTTTCTTTTAAACTTTTTATTACTTTGCTGTTTTGCATATTGAAGTGTGTGTATGGTAAAATGTATCTTGTTACACTTTTTCCATCCGTTTCTTTTTATTTTTTTCTATAATGACATCATAATTATTTGTAAAACAGTGGTCTTCTACCGTGTGAGTATGAAGTATAAACCATATGTTTTTCTCTTTTGAGTCACATTTCAAACCTTTTCATTGTTCAACTTACTTTTCTCTTATTTTACACTCCTCTAGGTAATCAGGTTATCTCAGGTTAATTAACCACTTCATTTATCTATCTATTACACTTTATAGTATGTTTCCCGCTCTTTTCATTCTTTAATTACATTTAATCTTGTAAAAAAGTTTTTATTTAACATGGTACACTTATTTGTGCTCACTCTTCTAAAGTGTGTGTGGGTGGGTTTAGTCTTTCTATTTCCCCCCTCTCTTGTTTTCTTAAAACTTTTTATTACTTTTTACTTGTGTGGGTGGGTTTCTTTTTTGTATTTTCTCCCCTTCTCTGATTTTTTCTTGTTTTGGTCTTTCTCTTATGTGTGGGTGGGTTTCTTTTACTTTTTTCACCCTCTCCCCTTTTTGCCTCTGTTTACTATGAGCGTGTGTGTGGGTGTGATTCATTCATACTTTTATCCACCCTCTCTTTTACCACTACTTTCCCGCCATTTTTTGTTTACTCATTTTTTTCTTCTTCTCTTTTTTTTTTACTTTTCTTTTAGTGTTTCTTCTTTAGCTCCGCCTCTTTCTCTTTTTAACTTTATTCTAATTTCCTCTTTTACTAACTTCTGCCCCTCTCTCAAATTATTGTTAGGTGTTGCTTTTAAATATTTTTTCAACACCTAACAATTGGGCATAATCAAAATCAACAACCAAACTGGCCAATCAATTTGATTGACCAGTGGTCAACAAAATATAGAAAGATGATTCATTCTATAAAAAAGACAATTTTCCAAAAAAATACAACCCCATTTACTTAATGCTACTGCTTATCAGCATGATCTTTTTTGTATTAAGGGGGGGACTGGGAGAGAAAGAGACCCATGTATAAATATATAAAAGATTTACATACCTCGGGAAATAATTGTATCCATTTTATGGACGGTTGTTCGTCATTTTCTTAAGGTAGCCATCATCTAAGTGCAGTGTTTTTAATACATGACGAGATTCAGCAATTGCTGAAGTTACGAGTCGTTGCATCTTGATGATATAATATTTTCCTGGTGATGCAATTTTTTTTGATTCTCTATTTTCAGAAATGTATCTAATCTAGTAAATATTATTAATTTTTCCACAATTTTGTCTAGTAAATGTAATGGTTTCACTTCAAAATGATAATATACAGGAGAAATATTATATTTTGAAAATCTCGCCATTTTTAAATGTGATCAATGTGAAAAAAATTTCGGTTTTTATAGCAAGTTAATTGTTATATATGTCATAAATGCTATTAATGAAAACATTACAATAGCAGTCATTGTTATATATAAATTAATTATTTTCAAATAGTTATTATTTAGACAATCTTTTCTTTACACACTTTAAAAATATGTCATAGCATTTATCAAAAATTTATTTTCGAAATGATATTTTGAAGTAGTTATTATTTAGACAATCTTTTTTAGACTATAAATACGTCACAACATTTATCAGTGTTTAACAGAAAAAAGTTTGTTTGAAAAAATAATTTTTAAAAAAAGATTTTAATTGTAAAGATATTTATTTTTATTGTACACTATGATTTCAAAAATAAACATTATTTCAGAAAATGGCTGGTATAAATTTAAACTTCAATTAAATGTCTAGTTTAATACTATGTAGCAAAATTAGAGAAAAGTTATATGATAAAAACATTCATTATGTTGGCCAATAGAGAATTACACAATATAAATATAATTTGGTATACAGTAATCTTCTGTAAGTGGAATTATTTTATCACATCCATTATGTAATTACAAATAATGAATCACATTAGTAATGGACATGAGTTTTGAAATTTACAATTTTCTGCAATTAGTAATTTATTATTTTACTCATCTAATAGTTGATTTTAAAAATAATTTTATAATTGCAACTAATTATTTTTAATTTTTAATACACTTAAATAATAAACCAACCGATGCTGGCCCATCAAAAAAAGAAAATGACGACCTGATCAGTAAGTGGATCAACAGATCACTTAAAGAAGAAAAAGCTAGTGACTTAAAATTTAAAACATTAAAAACTGGCTTTAATTGATCACTGGACAGCTAGAATTGTCACTGAGCAAACAACTGGTGACTGGTTTCTAGATATTCGAAAATTTATTGAAAGTAATAAGGCTAATAAGGGTGCATTTATGCCCATCAAATTTTTTTCCATATTAGCTAAGACACTTCAAGATCTGCCTTTGATTTTAAAAGATTTGGGATTTAATTTCAAATAATGGATTTTTTAAACAAAAAGAATTATGTAGCTTATGTAATACACATTATAATTCAAAACAAGAATGGCTAGATAATACTGTATACATTCCATTCACCACTTGCCTGCTTTGTTAACAAATGGTTTTACTTTTAAAATAACTGGTTTTGATTGTATAATTGCTGTGTTTGAACATCCTAGTAATATAAATATAACTGATCCTATTTATTATTTGCAATCTGTTAATAATGACTTATTTGAACTATTAAATGAATGGAGTAATAACATGCGATTGCGCTTCCCGATCTGTCTGTGTTACTGTTAAAAAATCTAAAGTTGTCTATATTGACTGTCAACCAACTGTAGGATATGAGTCAAATTCTGCATATTTTTGTAGCAAAATGAAATTATGACCAAAGTCCAAAGAACAAATAGCTCAGGCTATAGAAGACTGTAAATCACAAATTATAAAAGCAATAGTCTTTTATAAACAAAGGGTCGGGGTGGACAATTAGTTCTATTCAAAATTTGGAAATTAAAATTGGTAAATATTCTCCATTTCGGGTAAACGAAAAAGCAATTTTAAACATCAAGTCTAAAGATAATAAATGATTTTTATGATGTATATTAGCACATCTATATCCAATACATGGGCATAATAATCCAAATAGTGAATCATTACACTAAATATGAATCAAAATTAAATACATCAATGCATCAGTATCCAGTAAGTATTAGCCAGATATCAAAATTTGAAATTGCTAATAACTTAAAAATTAACGTTTTTGCATATGAAAAGTATATTGTTCCATTACAAATGAGCACTTTTGATTCAATTCACGAAATTAATCTGCTATACCACAAAAAGCATTATTTTCTTATATGGAATATGTCTAGACTGCTCGGACATCAGGGTTTGAATAAAAAGTTTTTTTGTAATCGATGCTGTTAAGGATTTTCTGTAAAAAGTGCTTTAGATCGACATAGTCCTATGTGCTTAGCTCATAAAGCAGTGAAAGTTACACTTCCAAGCAATGACAATTGTCAATTAAAATTCAATGACTCATAAAACTCTCCATTGCCCATATGTTGCTTATTTTGATTTTGAGAGTATAATACAAAAAGTGAATGGACCAACTCCTAATCCTACTTCTTCATATACTAAACCTACTCAAAAGCATGAAGCCTGCTCATATTCCTATGTTATCATAGATGTTATTCCCCACTTATCTACCTGTATGAAGAAAAAGATGTAGCGGGGTAATAGGTGTATTGTTGGAGGTTCGACCTCCCTATGGTATGTGTGGGCTAAATCTTGGCAGGGAGGGTTCTACTTGTACTTTGGTAGGTGTCCCAGGATGGCCTTTATAAAGTAAACAAATCTGTCTTACCTGGTACTGGCCTGGTTTCCTATGGAGGCTTTGTTGTTATTGTTGCTGTAGTGGTTGTCACTGTTGCTACTGCTATTGTTGCATAATACACTTAGTTTTGTTTATTATTTCTTGTATTTTATTTTTATTTTTTTTCACAAAATTTAAATTTCAGGAATACTTGCAAGAAAAATTTAAACTTTAAGAATACTTTAAAACAAATTAAAATCCAAAATAATTCAAAGAACATTTTTAAAATTTAGGAACACTTTAAAACAAATGTCATGAGTCATGAATAAGAACAATTGATTCAACACAGACCAACTGACCGACTGCCTCACTCTGAGAGTCTGCCACACTGACTATAAAAGTGAAATTTACTAACTATAATCTGATTTTGTTTTTTTCCTTATCTCTAATTGGTTAATTTGGGCGTCTTCTCTAATTGTCTTATTGGTCTATCATATGATTGACATATTATTGCATTAGGTGATTAATACATGATTGACAGTAGTTACATTAGACGATAATTGATGTTAACCCTTTAAATAGGGGTCAATTTTATATTACCTTTTGTTTGTAAATTATTATATCTATATTTCCTGTCATTATATGCAGGTGTTGTATATTTCTTTATGTGACTTTATTATTTGTTAGTAGTAGTATCATATTACCTCTTTCTAATTTTTTGAATTAAGTTCCTTGTTTATCTATTAAGAAGAAGAGTATCATGTTATATTAGTATACCACCTGCTATGTCTATCGTAAGTGTTTTTACAAGTTTTTTATATCGGCAGATGTTCCTACTCGAATTACATTTGTCACACTTTAATTGTTTGTTGTTTTATTATTTTTGTTTTAAGTGTTAGGTGTCAGATTTCTATTGTTTATTTCTTTCAAATGTTAGTTTCGTATGTTAGGTGTTTTTTATTTTTTAATAATGCATTTCTTTTTTATTTTGTTTTTTCAACACCTAACATAGATTACTTGCGAAATGTTGTTGCACATGAATGTAAACGATCTGAGGATCCTGCATATTAACTTATAATGACTTTAAAACAAAAAGCAAGTGCATTGTTAAAATCATCTCCAATTGAGCCAATGAAATTATCAAAAAAAGATAAATTTTTTTTAAAAGGTGACTCACTGTTACATGTGTAATGTTGAATTACATGAAATATATACTGGAAAAGTGAGAGATCATGATCATCATTTACCAGGATTTAATTACAGAGGTGCATCATGTACTAGCTGCAACTCATCTCTAAAAGACAGATCATATCTACCATGTTTTGCTCATTGCTTACATTCATATGGTGAGCATTTTATTGTAAAAGTACTAGGAAGAATAAAAACAGAGAAACCAATAAATGTTATTCCTTTAAATACTGAACGTTTTACAAGTTTTATTGTAGATGATCTTGTTTTTCTAGATAGTTTTCAGTTTTTGTCTGCATCTTTGTCAACACTAGCTCAAAATCTACCAAAAGATAAATTTAAATGTGTTTCATGGTTTTTCAAAGAATCTCAAAAAGTTAATTTAATGTGCCAAAAAGGCCATTTCACATATGAACACTTAGATCATTTTTCGAAATTTGATATAAATTATTATTTTATATAAATTTGATTAAATAATGAAGTCATTTCAGATGAAGATTACATTCATGTGCAAAATGTTTCGAATACATTTCATTGTAAGACCTTGGGTGATTATCATGATTTGTACTTAAGGAGTGACTGCTTGATTTTAGCAGACGTTTTTGAAAATTTTCGAAATATTTCTTTCAAGAGTTTTGGACTTGACCGTGCTCATTGTTTCACATTACCCATGTATGCATGGTCAGCTGCTCTAAAATATACAAAAGTCGAACTTGATTTATTAACTGATTATGATATGCATTTATTTATTGAAAAAGGAATTTGTGGTGGGATATCAGTTGCTAGCCATCATTTTGTGAAAGCAAACAATCCATATTTGAATGACTATAATCCAAAGGAACCAAACTCATACATAGCTTATTGGGATTGCAACTCCCTTCATGCAACAGCAGTGTGTGAACCTATGCCAATGGCTTGCACAAGATGAAGTAATTTATTTGACATCAACACTATCAATGAAAATGAAAATGAGGGGTACATCCTTGAAGTAGACATAGAGTATTCTTCAAATTTACATGCAGATCATAGTGATTACCCACTTTGTCCAGAACACTTACTATAAAAAGATAACATTTTAAAACTTATATGTAAGTCATTACTTGAAAATGTGCAAGACAAATGTCTTGATATATACAAGTCAAAAAAATTAGCACCAAACCTATGCAATAAGGAAAAATATGTGATTCATGCTAGAAACCTACAATGCTATTTAAACTTAGGAATGAAATTAACCAACATACATTGCATTTTGTCATTCACACAAGGATCATGGTTAAAACCTTACATAGGTTTTAATATTAGCATGTGCAAAAAAGCAAATGATGATTTTGAAAAAGATTTTTTTAAATTAATGAATAATGCGGTTTTTGGAAAAACTATGGAAGATCAAAGGAAAAAAACTAAAGCAGAAATTGTTATTGAAAAAAGTAGATGTCTAAAGCTAATGAGTAGAGCTAATATTGAATCCTTTCAAATTATTGATGACAATGTAACAATTTTCAAAATGAAAAAGTGGGCTATACATTTTAATAAACCTTTGTATACTGGCTTCACTATTTTAGAAATTTCAAAACTTTTAATGTTTGAATTTCTTTATTATGTTTTAAAATCAAAATATCCAGGAACACACTTGAAATTATTGTATACTGATACAGATATCCTTATTATGCATATAAAAACTAAAGATTTGTATAACGATATGAAGCAATACCAATATTCCATGGAGTCAAGCGATTATCCCAAAAACCATCCTTTATATTTTGCCAAGAATAAAAAAGTATTATTTAAATTCAAAGATGAAATGAATGGTGTGCCTATTACAGAATTTGTAGCTTTTAAGGCTGAAATGTATTCAGTGCTTTTGAGTAACAAACAATATAAATGTAAAGCAAAAGGTATAAGGAAACATATTGTAGCATCACAATTTAATCATACAATGTATGTTGATGCCTTACATGCTCCATTGCGAACTATGGTAGTACAAAACCAAATTATTTAAAAAACAACATGACATTTACTCTCTTGAAGTTAATAAAATTGCACTGAATGCATTTGATGATAAAAGGTATGTAAATGATGATGGGATAACCACTCTTGCACATGGATATTTTTTTTAAAGTATAATTGTATAAAAGAAAATTAATGTACACAAATAAATACTGTATTGCACTGTTTTTTTGTTTGTTTGTTTTTTTGTTTGTTTTTTGTTTTTTGTTTAGCATGCAGAATCATGTTTCAAAAATTAAGTGGTAACTGTTTTATGCCTGTTCTATGCCTTATGACATTGGAGATGCTGGATATGATCTCTATTCTGCATACAATTATGTTATAAAATGTGGTGAGAGAATGCTTTGTATGACTTATCTAGCTTTAGTTTTACCTATTGGATGCTATGGAAGAATTGCGCTAAGCTCTGGGATTGCTCTTCATTTTGGAATTGATGTTGTAGGAGGAGTTATTGACTCAAATTATAGAGGAAATATAGGAATACTATTAATAAACTTTGGAAACTATGACTATATTATAAGAAAAGGTGATCGAACCGCACAAATAATATTTAAGAAAATTTATGCTGACATAAATTTTATTGAAGATTCGCTTGCAATAACTTTACGAGGTAATCAAGGGTTTGGTGTAATAACGGATGTTTTGAAGTGACTTCATCACTGCTTAGGAATAAATACTGCAGTGCGTTCTCTGGGGAATATATTAGTATGAAGACGTACCTTATCATCTGCAGTCTGAGTAATGTCAATCAATAAATAACTATAAGGTTATTTAGTACTTTGATGAAATGCATCGATCATAAATGTGATGTTATTCGGATACATCTGTTGTGCCAAATGAGCTATCTGTGATGTGTCACGAGGGTTTTTGAAGAGCACGAGGTATGATGCATTTAAAGAAATTGTCCTTTGATGATGTAACGTCATGCCGGACCGTTACAATAACCCCAGTAAGTTCGACCTAAAAAGGACGAAAAACTTACCGCTCAACCGGCTCCTCACGGGGACGGGACCGTACCCGTAGCCGTCTCTCGCACGGTGCCCCTTGAGTTGTGTCGGCTCCTGGAGCCACCCTCGACGGACACGGACGAGAACCACGCCGCCACGCCGAGAATATTGCGGTAGAACACCGGTTCTACCGCGAGCCAACACGAGTACCGGCCGACGAAGGTCGGGAAAGGACGGTGGTGTTGCCCTAAACCGGCGACCCACCCTCCCACGGTTACTCCCCAAAGAAAAGACACAACACCAAGTAAAAATGATGAACCGTGTTTATTTACACTTGATGAATAAAAAGATGAAACGATGGCAGTATTATTATACACACCACTTGGCTGGGTAACTTCACCCCAGCCAAAGAGATGAGGTCCCACAAAAGGCACAAAGGCCAAAGGCACCAAAGAGCTGAATCCTCCTGGCCAGTGGAGGTCAATCAGACCTCCACCCACATGAACTCTCCACAACCAACTGCCCAGATCCTGTGGTTGACTAGGCCACAGGAAACCTCCAGGCAACTCCACCTGGAGGGGACAGAGGTCACTTCTGACCTCTCACCCATAGACTTCATGGTGAGAGGTCTGCTGGCACCAAAATGGCGTCCGCCCCAACAGCCTACTGTAGCTGTCAGGCAGACCACCATAGGGAAATTCGTCTGCTCCAACAAAATTAACATTGGAGCATACCAGGTTGCCACAATGAGGACTTTCGTGAAAAATATTTTGTGTAATAAAAATGATGCTGATATTTCGATGATGAGAATCACAGGTAAACAATTGAACAGTTTCTTTGTTCATCTCCTGAAAAAGGTCGTCTTATTACAATGAGATGATTTTTAGCACATTTAATGTTTTTCATAACTGGTGTTCCTTTTGTAAATGTTATTTGTCTTCTATATATTGAAAACCAGTCCTGCCATTGAGAATAAAACCAAGTTATATTCATTGGTGGTGGGGAAATCATTATTATTGATGAATCAAGAAGTGTATGGACGAAAGTAGTTTTGCCACAACTTATGGACCTATCAATTATCATAAGTTATTGTTCATAGTTGATATTGATGACATTTTTATGGATTTTAAAACGTTTGGACTTGAATGCGAAAACATTCACAAATTCGAGTGATACAATGAAAATACTTACACAAGCTAATATAGTATATTTTATATTAACTGTATGCTTTTGTGAAACACTTCTCTTCATTTTTTCTGTTGATAGGCTTACACATTCATGATTCATCATTTTTCAACGAATAAAAGTCAATTGTTGAAAAAAAGTTTATTCTGTATTTATACATGTTTCAAAAATAGATTTACGCCAATGGGCAATAATAAACATAATACCCTCGAGAATAGTAGATCTAGATGTTTTTTTGTTTTTAATCCAGTTTTTTAAAACAAAAATATTATTTGTTTTGTTAAATAGTTCATTTATATCTCATTGACTATCAATACTATCAATGCAGTAATTTGTCGGGTCTTGACTTCCATAGGCTTCATCTTGTCCACTTCTGTAGTTATGATTTGCCTGGTCAGCTCGTGGAGGCATCATCACATTTTGCATATGCCGAATTAAGCATTTCTCGATATCTGTAAAATCCATGTGTATAGTTTTTAATATAAATTAACAATTACAAATAGGGAAAAAAGATTGTTACTTTGACTTTCTTTGCTTCAGTACCCATAGTCCAAATATAAAAGACTCATTTCTTGCACAATGTACTCTGCAATTGTAGCATTTTTTATGACTCGAACATGAATAATCACGTTCGAATACTCCAAAGTAATCCATAAGGTCCTGATATTTTTTATTTAAACCAACATCCTCAAGATTCACGCATGGAATATTTAATGCTGATAATATTGTTTCTTCTGTTAATCCGCCCTTGTATGCAAATGTTGCATTTGTATTTTTTAAGCAAGCTTTGTGGTACAAGCCTCAGAGTAATTCATGTAGACCAGTTACTTCTATATCGTCTCTTATCATTTTCATAGGGAAGCTCATGTATATGTTTAGTAACATAGCATATTGTTTTTAGGTGATGAGCAATGAATGGTATATCAAATGGAACCGTTATAAAAACCACTGTAAGGTTCTTTTTCCATAATAATAAAATATCCCATTTCTTTTATGTAAAACTCATCATCAATTTGGAAGCCATCACTACTTCTATGTTATCTAATGAATTCATTTTTTTAAAAAAAATAATGTTCATGTTCCATGGTTATACCTTATAAAGGGAGACTTCCAACTGTTTCCTTAGGTGAAATGATTTTATTAAATTGTTGTGGAGTTTTTATATGCTGTTAGACAATGCTAGTGCAGATCACATGGCTTATATTTGATCAGGTATAAAACCTGTCTTGGCATGTTCAATATCATGATAGCAGAAGATAGAAAATAGAATTAATTGAATAGCCACAATGATGCAAGTCAATCTTATAATATCTTCTAAAAAATGAGGTTCATTTTTTCCAATATCATACACTGATGACCATCCACCACTAGCTTCAACCCATGTTGAAACAGTAGCAGACAGACAATTTCAAATATGTGTAACTGATTGTTTTGTATATTTCTTGTCTTACAAATTCTGTAATTAATGCATAAACAACCATAATCTTACCCCATTTGTGAAATATTTCTTTTAAAATTATATTATTACTAGTGGGGTAACCCGTCATAAATGACGGGAGCAAAATTCAAAGGCAATTGCAATTGCGCCCAGCATTAGAATTTCATTTCCTCTGCCCTTTTATGATGTCAGACCAAGTAACAACCAATTAGAAATTGATGACGTTCATAAAAGAGCGGAGCAAAAGAAATTATAATGTGATAAATTCTAGTTTAATTTTCCTACTATTATCTCCTCCCCTTTTTATATTTGAAAGAGAAAATGAGATTTTCATTTTTTCTGGTGTGCGCATGCACGTCGTTTGTTCCTTTTTTACTTCTTTCATTTCAATTTCAGTCAATATATGAATTATAAGATGACATAGTTACACATTCAACTTATTTGCTTAAAAATATTTATGACATTCTCAAGTTTCAATAAACCCAATCATGTCTAGCCAAGTTTTGGGAATACGGAGGTAAGCACGTTCCCTTAAGAATAACTAGGTTTAAGAAATTGAACCAAGTTTTAATGAGTCTAGGCATGATGTAATATGCCTATTCATGCTTTCACAAGCCCATGATTTATAGATACGCTCCTCGGTAACGATACATGAAGACAGGTTTTAACAAGTGTAAACATGTCTCAACATGTCTATTCATGTTTTCCCAAGCTCGTGATTTATAGACACGCCCTTCGGTCTACATCAAGGCAGGTTTGAACAAGCCTAAACATGTCTCAACATGTCCATTCTTGTTTTGGTAAGGCCAAGATTTACTTGCACCCCTCAGAAACAATAATGGAATAACGTAGGGGTATAAGTACTAGGAGAAAAGTATACGTTATGACAAGATCTACTCATTGGTTGAAGCCTCAAATTTCACGGATTAGGTATGTTTTTTTTGTTTTTTTTTATTCAGATTTATGAATGAAAAACTCATTTCCAGAATGTTCATTTTCGACAATATATCAATCGTTATTGATTGTGATGGATTTCAAATTGGAAAGGATTTTTACATTAAAGAATTGGGATACTATTCTATCGGTGATCCGCACCCAAATAATATATTCATTCGCGTTCCTGAAAATAGGGTGTTTACTGACAAGGATGTCAGAACAATGCGATTCGTAACATCACATATTCATGGCCTTCCTTATAAAAATGATACTAATGATGATACATTTTCAACACTACTAAATCTTTTACGTAACTTGTATACTCGGGCCTCTGAGAAAAATTGAAATGCCTTATTTGCTTATAAGGGTGGCACTGTGGAAAAAAATTTATTAATGAGATTAAATATTCCTTGCATAAACCTCGAGAAACTAGGCCTTTATATGAAATATGAAAATTTACTGTCAATGTTTGGTACTCAAGTAGTTGATTTTACGTGTAGTCGCTATAAAAACCGTAGAAACAGAATAGCACACTGTGCAAAAAATGAAGCTTATATTTTTGGATTATGGGTTCAAAAGCAGAAATAAGCTAAAATGTTCAATTTATATTACCCAGAATGTATGAGCCAATGGATTTTCCTGATATTCGCATGCAAGCCTGCCAAGCGATAAAAGTGGCAATGTCAGTGCCAGGCTGGGGATACAGCGTGTGTTGATTGTGTTCTTCAAGAGGAACTCCTAAATGCGGGTGATGGAAGCCAAGTTCCGACTCATTTTTGTACGATGTATCCCGAGGAATATGAACGAAAAAAAATAAATGATTTATTCAATGGTGTGAATTCCCTGTTTGTGTTGCAACATTGGATCGAAGCTGCCAAGCCGATTAAAGCCGTCATCATTCAAGGAATTATGTATCTGATCGCTCATTGGTCAGATTATGTGTGGCGGTGTGAAATTTTCAAAACATGTACTAATACTGAATAAATACCATGTTATGCACTCATTCTCGTTACATTCTTGAAGCTAAAATGGTAGAGCAAGATGAAATATCGCGTTTAACAATGGAGGAAAATGTTATGCCGCAAAAAAGGAAACCGAGTATAAAGTATGTTGTTATGAGTTGCATTGCAGCTCTTATGCTTATACTCGAAACAACGAACATTGTTATTTCCAATAAAACGGAACTACCTGTCAATATACAACTACCGCAAGATTCTGTAACAATCATGGAAAAAGATAGTTCATTCATTCCGTTGAAGGTACCATTTAGGATGATTATTTCCGGACCTAGCAGATGCGGGAAAACAACCTTCGTTAAGAAAATTTTGGATCATGCGAGGGAAGAGTAACTTGGCACTTTTCTCAATATCAAGACTGGTATTCACTTTATGGGACTCGAGCGACATTTCTAAAAGGAATGCCCGACATGAAGACTTTTAGATGCGATAGAAATCAGCTTATTGTCCTCGATGATCTGTTTCAAGATGTGGATAGGGGTGTTTCTCAGCTCTTTACGTGCGATTCGCATCATCGAAATATAAGTGTTATATTTATTACTCAAAATATTTTTGATAAGAACCCGTATCAGCGCACCATTTCTTTGAATGCGTCTTATCTAGTTCTTTTTAAAAACCCTCGTGACAAATCTCAAATTGCTCATTTATCGCATCAGATAACACCAAATTCATGATCGATGCTTTTAACCAGAGTACTCGTGATCCGTATAGTTACTTGATGATTGATCTCACACAAAACGCGGATGACAATTCTCGTCTCAGAACAAATATATTTCCTGGAGAGTATACCGCCGTATTTTTACCTAAACAACGATGAAAGTAAATCAAAAAATACCTCCAACTTGGATTTTATTCAGTGTTTGTGTGATTGTGCGCATAATATTGGGAACTCTAACATTGTACTGAGTGAACGTGAAAAAAGAAAATTACGGCCCTATAGGCATGTACTAAATAAAGCAGTGAATACGAAAGCATCTCCAAAGTCAAAGAAAAACTTTCTCATCAAACAAAAAGGAGGTTGGCTTCCCCTGTTAATTTCTCCCGTACTGTCGATGTTAACGGGTTTAATTACATCATGGCCGAGAAAATGATCCTCATCCCCGCTGAATCTTGGGAAGCTGAATATCGAGAAAGACAAGAAAATAAAACACCCGTTCAACGTACTTTAAGAGACATTGAAAAAGCCATTCAACGTATTTTGGAAGAAGAAAACTTGGATAACTACAATAAGGTTTTACTTCTAGGACAATTACAACACAGGTATAAATCTATTAATGAGAACTGACCCAAAGAGGTAACGAAAGTGACGTTAGAGGACCCTGGTTTTTCGAGTCCCATTGAAGAAACACATTCATCGGGTATCAGCGATATAGTCAACCAACTGCCGAAGACACAACAGAAGAAGGCCGGTCGTCTTCTTAATTTGATAAAAGATGGTAGAGGGCCATTAAGTTGGAATTCATCGCATCAGCTTCTGATAGATGGGCAAATCGTGCCGAATACCAATATCATGGACCTTACTAGAGATCTCGTCATCAGTAAAACTAGATATGACCCCCCAGGATGGGAGCCATTTATCACGGAGCTGAAAAAAATGAACGTACCTCGATCTCTAATAGCCAACGACAAGCGATGGGATTATCATCCTGATTGTACCAAAGAATCCAACACAGCCGTATGGGAAGAATCATGAACTCAAAAAAATTTATTACGATCCATCCTCCAGTGGTTCTTTCTGGGGTGTAGAACGCCTTCATGCGGCCACTGGAAAGAAATTTACTCGGGGTGAAATTGAAGCCTGGTTACGAACGCAAGATGTCTACACTTTACATAAACCAGTGAGAAGAACATTCACGAGAAATAGAACATTGGTCAGTAAAATAGATGGATCTCGTGGATATGCAGTCTTACGAAAAAGAGAATAAGGGTTACAATTATCTTTTAACTTGTATCGATGTATTTTCAAAATATGCTTGGGTTCAACCATTAAAACAAAAAACTGGAAAGGAAATGATCGTTGCTTCGAAAATTATTCTGCGGGATGGAAGGAAGCCGAGAAAAATTCAATCGGATAGGGGAAAAGAATTCCTGAATAAGAACTTTCAGACCTTTCTCAAAGTCAATGGGATTGGATTTTACACCACTTTTAATGAAGTCAAAGCATCTGTTGAACGTTTTAATAGAACTTTGAAATCACGCATGTGGAGATACTTTACCGCGAAGGGGAATTATCGGTACATTGATAAGTTGAGTCATCTGGTGAAAGGATACAATGCATCGTATCATAGAAGCATTGGAATGGCTTTGGAGAAAGTCTCATCTACCAATGAAGCAGATGTATTTAAACGGTTGTTTTCGTCTGTCAATAGTAGATTGCCCAAGTTCAAAGTAGGAGATCGTGTTCGTATTTCCAAGACGAAGTTAACTTTCGAAAAAGGTTACTTGCCCAATTGGTCGGACGAGGTTTTCACCATCTCTACACGTATCGATCGAATACCTCCGGTATACCGTCTCGTGGATATTGATGGAGAACTATTAGAAGGTACGTTTTACGAGGAAGAACTTCAAAAAATTGACAAGAAAGATGGCGATTTTTGGAGGGTAGAAAAAGTTGTAGCTGAAAAAGGAAAAGGCCGTCACCGGCAACTTTTGGTGAAGTGGAAAGGATATGCCGATAGACACAACAGTTGGATTAAAGCGGTAGATTTGAAACAACTTCAAAAATGACCGAGCCTCAAGACTTTTACGTGACACTGCCGAGTAATAGCAGTATGAAATATTATCCGGACAACACTTTAATGAATTACACCGTGAAACTTCCAAAATCCATCGAAATTACTGGAGATTACGAAGTCGCCTTGGCTGAGATTCATTTTTCGCGTACCTGGTTAAAGATCGCGGATCAAAAGGAAGGCGAAATTATTATCAGAGATTTGGAAAGGAGTCTAAGCATTAGCGTTCCTAGCGGGGCGTACCATTCTCCCGGTTTTCTCGTGAATGCCATCAACTCTCATATCGATGAATATTTCGGGCCCCTTTATTTGAGGCATCCTTCGATTCAATCGAACAAAAATGAGTTGATTAAAAAAATAGACAAATCTACATCTAATATAAACAAAGAGGAAGAAAATATGGTAATAGAAGAAGCCAGTCTGCAAACAACCGTGGACAATGTGAATGTCATGTTCAAAACGTGCGAAGAATCACGCACCAACTATCAGAATCTCGTTAAGGATAAGAATACCAGTCAAACGGAATATCAAAACAAAATAAACGATCTCGATAAAGAATTACAACATCAAAAAATCCTCATACCTGGACCCGATGGAAAAAGGGACGAAGCCATTCAGCGTCTTGTTAATGTCTTACAACAAAAGCTACAGGACGAACAAAAAAAGAAGACCGGCGATAAAGATGCCAAAGATAAACTCATCAATCCAGTTTGTTTACAAAAAGAAGGGAATGAATTTAATTACAATATTTTAAAGTCCTCGTATGACGAAAAAAAGAAAATTTAGCCAAGTCAAAACAAGATCTACAAAATATGAAAGATTATCATCAGCAGTTGTTAGAAAGCAAAACACGAATGGAGAATATCGCGAATCCGAGATTAAATAGTGAAAAGAATCTTTGGTTCAAATATCGGAATACAACGTCACGTGTAGATGTTACCGTTCAACCCAGTTCCAGCATTCAATTCTCCGAAAAAATACAAAGAATGCTCGGGTTTCAAGAGGACTATCTTAGCAATACGTCGGAACTTCCCATTATTAGGGTGGCCGACTTTCTTTCGGATATTCAGCGTGATATTCATTCCTTATTCGTGTATATCGACTGCATCGAGTACCAGCCAGTGGGGGATATACTTTCACCTTTATTGAGGCCCGTTCATCTTCAAGATTCTGATGGAATGAGAGTTACCAAAATCTACAATCAACTACAGTACAAAAGAGTATCACGTGATAGTATACATAGTATCGAAGTGCGTATAAGCGATGTCTTTGGACGTAAAATTTTATTTACCAGTGGAGACGTAGTGATAGCCACAGTTCATTTTCGTCCGTGTTCCATTTTTCACAATTGAGGGTACCTTACTATTGTGGATCAGCGTCTGATCCGTGTTATAATTATAAACAAATTGGATCTTCTTTGCCCATCTTTGTGGGATCTCAATATGAGCGGGGACACGGATTTTTTTCTTCGTTATATCGTTTCGTGATCCCTTTTTTGAAAAAAGGAGCCCTTTCAGCGAGTAAGCAGTTGTTAAAGTCTGGAACTAACGTCGTATCCGATATTGAAGCGGGGGAATCTTTCAAAAGTGCCTTAAAAAGGCGTGGAACGGAAGCTGGGCATGAATTTTTGAAGACAATGACAGGTGGAGCTAAGCGCCGGAAAACCACTAAAACATCTGGAAATAGAAGAACCGTGGCCAGTACGAAGCGTACAGTGAAAAGGAAAGCGTCGAAGAAGAAAGTCGCTAAGAAAAGAAAAAGCGCGACAAAGAAAGCTTCGGGTAAAAAAAGAAAAACTAGCAATTTCGTGAATCTCCTATAAACATGAGCGGCTTTCTCGTACATCATGACTCGGGGGCCGGGATGAGTTGTGAGTTGGATATTTTTACCATGCCTGCGACGCAAACGAGTAATCGGGATGACTGCGTTAAGGAATACCACCCCGTGAACAGTATCGAAGACCAAAATACGATAGAGTTTAATATCATGGGAAATGCCGATGAATACATAGATCCTTCTGATATTTACCTGAATGTGAAGGCAAGAATTTTAAAAGCGGACGGAAAACCATTGGATGCTACTTGCGAAGTCACGCCTGTAAATGGTTTTTTTCACTCACTTTTTAGTGAAATTACGATTACTCTCGGGCATGCAATTATAAGTTCCATCGATCACGATTACGGATATAAAGCTTATTTAACGACCCTTCTATGCAGCGAAAACACCGGGAATAAACCTTATTTATCTCTCGAGATGTTCTACAAAGACACCATCGCTGCCTTTAAAGATCGTAAACCATCCACCGCCGATCCAGCAGATGGATTGGCACAGCGCTTCGAAAGATCAAAAGCGAGTGCTATTATGGATATGTGCGGGACGTCTTCACGGAGATATTTTTCATCAGGGGCGGCTCTTACCTAATATGCTCGATCTCTCCATTAAATTAATTCGTCAAAAAGATACCTTTTGTTTACTGAGGCCTGATAGTGACAAAAATGATTACAAAGTGGATATTAGATCTGCTACCCTCTATGTACGAAAAGTGGTGCCTAATCCATCTATCGTAAAAACGCATATTGAGCAGTCATTGAAGTCTAATTTTATTTATCCCATCAATTGAATCAAATGCACAACTTTCAGCGAACCGAGTGGTGGCCACGACATTAACATCAACATTTGTAATGGCATATTACCGAGTTTCGTTATGATCGGACTCGTTGATAGTGATGCACGTGCTGGAAATTTAAAAAAGAATCCTTTTCATTTTCATTACAAGGACCTCAGTTTTCTCGAGCTGCAGGTGGATGGTTCCCAGTTTCCGGGAATACAGTTCAGTCCAAATTTCAGTACGAAAGAATACGGTCATCTTTATCAGCAGCTATTTTATGCCTGCCGCAAGTATTATGGCACAGATGGTGTAGATGTGACGTTCGATGAATTTAAAAACGGCTATTCTCTTTATGCCTTCGATCTCACCAATGATCAAAGTGCTCTATCAGGATCCCATTTCAACTTTGAGTAAAAATGGATCTTTACGTCTCAATATGAAATTTAAAAATCCGCTGAACACAACGGTGAATGTTATCGTTTATTCCATCTACCAGTCCATCATCGAAGTGGATCATCATCGCAATGTTATCATAGATTATTAAAATGGATTCTAGTCAACTGGAATATTTATTATTTCATCATCCCGCCACGCGTTTTGTGTTTGCCGGTGTATTTGCACGGGACCAACTTCCTTTTAGAGTGAATCATAAACTTTATATCGTTAATCTGGATGCACGGTCGGAGCCTGAATCTCACTGGATCACTATTTATTTTAATAATGGGATGGCTGAATATTTCGACAGTTACGGAATGAAGCCATTTATAGTTGAGATAAATCAGTTTATATCAAACAACAGTCTATCTTGGACTTACAATGCACGTAGACTCCAACATTCGAGAACGGCTGTATGTGGCCAATATTGTATTTTCTATTCTATTTTAAGATTTTCTAATGTACCTATGAAGAGTATCGTTTCTGTATTTCATCGCCGCAATTATTTACAAAATGATAAAATTGTTCACGAATTTATTAATTATAGTCTAAAGAAATATTTACCATTGTATGCTTTTTAATTGCAATTTTATTAAACATTTGACATTTAAGTACAGAATAAACATTAATATGGTATTATATAATTTGAATAATGTTTAGTTTTATGTAGTTATTAGTTAGTTATATGTAGTTATTATATAGTTCATCATATGTAAAGTTGTTATATAAACATTTGTGAATAAAATATATGAATACATTTGATTATTTTTTTTATTTTCCGGTAGAGCCAAAACCAAAATTACCACGTGTGCTTTGTGAAAGTTCACCCTCAACAAATTTTACATCAGGATATATTTTCTCAAAAATTATTTGTGCAATTCTATCCCCTTTTTTAATTGTAAAATCATGAGTTCCAAAATTTATTAACATAACATCGATACTGCCCCTATAGCTGGAATCAATGACTCCAGCCAAAACATCAATGCCAAAATGAAGCGCAGGACCCGATCTCGGCGCAATTCGGCCTTAACAAGTATACGGTAAAGCGAGGGATAAGTCTGTCGCACAGAGTATCCTATCACCAGGTTTGACGGTACAATCCACGACAGAATACAAATCATATCCGGCATCACCCAGATTCATTTTCTTCGGATTGACACATGCATCGCTTAATTTCCTAATCATTATTGTGGGTTCTATAATAAGAAAATTTAGTTTAAATTGAATAGTAACCATAAGCAAGGGTAGTAATTCCATCATTCTCGATATAACGTTTATCATCGAAGGCAGTGAGACTTATTTTGTTCACTTCTAGAGTGTACATGTCATGCATTTTTGACAAGATTTGTCTTTGAATCACCCTATTCGGGATATATTTATGCAAAGATTCAACGTACATATCATGATTGAAGTGTGATTTTACAATCTGCTTCTTAATACCTTTAGCTTTGCATTTATGCTTACGGCTATTTAATAGGACAGAATGCATTTTCGATTTTAAGCCTACAAATTCTGAGATAGGTTCACCATTCATTTCATCTTTAAATTTTCCCATGACTTTTTTGTATTTAAGAGAGTACAAAAAGTGACTTTTCGGATAGTCACTCGTATCCAAATGAAACTGGTAATGCTGCATGTCATGGTACAGATCTTTAGTTTCAATGTGCATGATGAAACTATCCGTATCAGTATACAATAATTTCAATCTATTTCCTGGATAATTTGATTTCAGAACATAATAATAAAATTCATACATGAACAACTTTGAAATTTCTAGTACAGTAAAACCTGTGTAGAGTGGTTTGTTAAAATAGATGGACCATTTTTTCATTTTAAAAACAGTGAGGTTCTTGTCGATAATGTGAAATGAATCTAGGTTTGCTTTACTGAGTAATTTTAGGCATCGTTCTGGTTCATTAACGAGTTCTGCATTCATTTTTTTTCTCTGATCTTCCATCGTTTTCCCAAAAACAGCGTTATTCATTAATTTGAAAAAATCTTTTTCGAAGTCATCTTTTGCCAACTTACGCATGGCGATATTAAATTTTATATAGGGTTTTAACCACTTGCCTTGGGTAAAAGAAAGAACACGATGAATTTTGATTAATTTCATCCCCAGGTTTACGTAGCATTGTAAATTTCTAGCATGAATAACATAATTTTTCTTATGATAAAGATTTGGTGCGAGTTTCTTTGTCTTGTAGTTTTTGGGTTCTTTTCCTTTTACTTTTTTTAGAAGGTCTTTAGCATAAGGGGATAGCATATCGAGGTGAATATCGAGTCTTTCTGGACAAAGAGGGTAGTCACTATGATCCACTTCTAATATGTATCCTTGTTTGTCATCTGAATTTATGGAATGAATGTCGAAAGTTTTGATCTCATTTTCATCTAACCTACGAAAATCTTTCATGGGCATGGGTTCGCACATCGCCGTAGCATACAAGGAATTGTAGTCCCAATAGGCTAAATAAGATTTAGGCTTAGATGGATCGTAATCATTTAGATAGGGATTGTTCGCTTTTGTGTATCTGTGGCTGGCGACAGAAACACCTCCGCGAATACCTTTTTCGATAAATAAGTGCATATCATAATCCGTAAGTAGCTCCAACTCAACTTCTGTGTATTTCAAAGCGGCGGACCAGGCATACATGGGCAAAGAGAAATAATGCGTGGGATCTAGTCCAAAACTTTTAAAAGAAATAGTTCGGAAATTTTCAAAAACATCCGCCAAAATGAGACAATCGCTTCTTAAGTAAATATCATGATAATCACCTAAAGTTTCACATTCGAATGTCTCCCACACCTTTTTTACGTGCTCGTAATCTTTATCAGAGATCACTTCTTCGTTCAGTGTATTGTTGAAACAGTCTTTATGGGGAATACCCACTTCATCAAATTTTGAGAAATCATCCAATGGAAAAGATCTTTTTTGTGTCATTAGATCTATTTTTGAAGGGTCTTTGAAAAACCATGAAACACAATTAAATTTTTCTTTAGGAAGGTTTTGAGCGAGGGTTGCTAATGGGGCGGACAAGAACTGAAAACTATCCAAAAACACAAGATCATCAACGATGAAACTCGTATATCGTTGAATATTCAGTGGAATGATGTTAATGGGCTTTTCTGTTTTAATCTTACTGAGGGCTTTAATGATGAAATGCTCATCATATGACCGTAAACAATGAGCAAAACATAGCATATACGAACGATCACGCATGGTGGCATTACAACTAAAACAGGTTGCTCCTCTGTAATTGTTTCCTGGGAGATGGTGATCATGATCTCTTACTTTACCTGTAATGAACTCATTAAACTCCGTATTACAAGCATAGCAATGGGTCGCTTTGCGGAAATTTTCTTCATCTTCATTCGTCATTATCATAGGCTCTATCGGTGCTGATTTCAACAATACACTGGCTTTCTCTCTTAAGGCAATAATGAGTTCATAAGCAGGATCTGTAGATATTTTACATTCATGGGCTACAACTTTGCCGTGATAGTCAATGATAGCATAAGAATATGAGCAAGCTTCGTGTTTCTGAATGTTTTTTGTATAAGATGTACTAGGATTTTGTGATGGTCCACTCACTTTTCGTATAATGCTTTCAAAGTCAAAATAAGCCACATAAGGGAAACGCAATGCTTTATGAAACTCGTTAAATTTTAAAATACAATTATCTTTGTTCGGTAAACGAATTTTTGCTGATTTATGCTCTTCACACATGGGGCGATGTCTTTCCAATGCAGTTTCCACTTTAAAACCCTGACAACATCGATAACAAAAAAATTTTTTGTTTAAACCATCACGACCCATTAATCGCGCAATATTTCGAATAAGAAAATAATATTTATCATGAAGTAGAAGATTAATTTCTCTATTTGAGTTGGAGTCACTTAACTGTAGAGGAACTATGTACTTATCGTATCCAAAAACATTAATTTTGAGATTATTTGCAATTTCAAATTTTGATATCTGGTTTAAGGCAACTGGGTATTCAAGCATGGATGTATCCAGTATTTTTTTTTGCTTCATATAGTGACTCACTCTATTTGGATGGTTAGATCTAGTTATTGAATACAAATGGGCTAGTACACTCCATAAAAAACACTTGGCATCTTTTGATACAACGTTTAAAATGCAGTTTTTATTTTTCAGTGAAACAGGAAGTTTTCCAGAACACCCTCCTTTATATGGTCTATATTTACCAATTTTAACATCAATATCTTCAATGGAATCAATTACCCAACCCGAACCTCTATTAATGAATGTTTCTATAGCGCTTAAGATCTGCATTTCACATTCTCGCAAATATTGTTTTATTTCTGAATTATGCATAATGAGTTTCATATTACTACAAAAATAAGAATCATTTGTTTCGTAAGTTATTGTTGGCTCATTGTTAACATAAATCATTTTTGGCTTAATAAAATGAATGTGTAAACATAATTGAAACTTAGACCATCCCAGCAACAAATTCATTACATCAGAATAAATATGCTGAAAATAAACTCTAGGGTCATGAATATTATTCTCATTAATGTGTTTTAATGTAACTAGTAAACCGTCAAACCCTGTTTTATGTATTACAAAAGAATTTGGCAAAATTATTTCATGAACATTTTTTAAATGATCTAGCCATTGTATTTTTGTATTAAATTCAGAATTACATAGGTTACATTTTTCTATACTAGTACCAATTACATGAACACGAAGGAAATGTTCCATCGAGTCATCTTGCTCCCCACATAAAAAACAATTCATTTTTTAAAATCAAACCCAAACTTTGACAAATAAGCAGGAACCTGCTTGAGTTTTGTTATTAATTGAGGATAAATATGAATGGGGATAAAAGCGCCTTTTGTGTATTTATTTTCAATATTATATTTTCGAATATCAATAAACCATTGTTCACTACTCAAATCTTGTAGAATCCAGAGCTTCCAATTGTCCTCAATTTCGAGAGTTTCGTGAGCTGTAAAATCTGGTATTATGCTTTTTTCCTGCGATCTGTTCAGATGACGTCCAAACCATTCAGCGATTGCATCTTCGCTTACATTGGTTGAGGATCCCACATCATTATCAATGTTTGATTTACGTTTTGCAGCCTGGTTTTTTGGAGTGACTTTCCTTTTAGTCTTCGGGCCACTTACTTCACTTTCAACCGTAAAGTCTATCAAGATTTTTGTTTCTCAGTATTTTTTCTATGAAGTATTTACACCGTCACAAATGAACACTACCCAATCATGCCAGATTTTTCTCATTTTTTTAAAAAAATATTTAATGTTTAAAAATGCTTACCAATTACTTCTCTGATGTCTTGCATATTGAAGCTTATGTTGAGTTAGAAAATAAACTTGAATAAACTTCAAATTTTTTTTTCAATAGAAGTATATAAGTTTTTTTCAGTTGAAGTGTATAAGTATACTTGACAAGTTTCACAAACAAGAAACTGCTTTGAGCACGAAAGATGACTGAAGAACAACTTTGAGGCTGACCAACTTTAAAGATAGTGATGAATAGTTGGAGCTGCAGAGCATACTGAGTTTTAAGTAAAATGTGCTCTACTTTTATACAAAAATTGTAACCTTGAATATATCACTAGCCAATAGTTAAATCATAAAGTAATTTTAGCCTATGAAACTTCAGGTCAAGGCATCGAAATATATTACAACGCTTAGGTCAAGGTTTCAATAAATGTGAGAACCAACATTTTAGCAAGGCCTACAGCAATGCAACATGTTTAGACCAACTGTTAAAGATGCCAATTTCATAACTATTTAGGTCAAGGCATTAAAAAATGTGGGAACTAACATGTTAACAAGGCCAAGAGCAATACAACATTTTAGAACAGCTGTTAGACATGCATTTTGTAATTATTTAAGTCAAGGTTTTGAAAACTATGAGAAACAACATGTTGACAAGTCTCATAGCAGTACATTATTTTTAAAACAGCTGTTAGAAATACCATTTTCATAACTATTTAGGTCAAGGCTTTAAAAAATATGAGTCATCATTTTATGAAGACTCAGGGTAACAGAATATTTTAAGACAGATGTTAGATATCAATTTAGTGTTTAGGTCAAGGTTTTGAAAACAAAATAGCAGTTAATTATTTTTAAAACAGCTGTTAAAGTCGACATTTTCATAACTATCGGGTCCAAGGTCTTGGAAAATATGAGAACCGACTTTTCAACAAGATGTATAGTAGTGGATCATTTTTAATAATTAGTAGATTGAAAGATACCCATTTAGTAATTATTTATCTCAAGGTCATGTAAAATGCATGAAAACCAGAAACCAGTTAAATACTAGACATTTGCTAGCTAGGCATAGTATTCAATATTTTAAAAATTCACAAAACCAAACTAATGCGTGATGCCTGCATTTACTTTACATTTGCTTGCAAAAATAATTGTTAAAGTGAAAGTTAAAGTGTTTAGTTAAAGTGAATTTAAATTCATAAACTAGCTAATTTTTAAAAAAAATTAGAAAATCAAAGAACATTACATATTTTTATTGAAATAAATAGTTAAGTATTTTAAAAAAATATTAAATACTTATTTTTAAAAACAAATTGATGATTAAACAGTCTGTAAGCATGTGAAGTTTTTTTATTAAAATAAGAAGAAGAAAAAAGACATACAAAAATAAATGTTTATATATATTTATTTTATTTTTCAAAAAAAACAATGATTAAGAAAGAAAAAAACCAGCAAAATTACAAAAATAAGCAAAAATATTTTTGGGGGGTTTTCAAAAAAATACAATATTTTTTGTTTGTATTTTTTAAGAAGAAAAAAAAAACAGTTTAACGTGGGAAAATGTTAAAAAATGAAATCAAAAAATAAAATTTTTAAAAATCAGCTGAAGTTGAAGAATTTCAATTTCTTTTTCGCGGATTTCCGCTCTTAATTTGGTAATTCTTTCTATCGCCGCAATTTCTTCTGGTGTAAAGACTTCATTTTCCCAGTTTTCAGTATTGGTGTCTTCTATTGGGTAGTCTATTGTTGATTGGTCCTCCCACCAATCTATGTCAATGTTGTCACCTTCCTCATTAGACTGTTCCTCAGACCAATCTACATCAATTTCCTCTTCTGCGGGTTCATTATTCATGTCATTTACAGTGTATGGTATGTCTGAAGGGTAGACAACCATAGCTGCTATAATTTAAAATATAAGTATATATACCATAAGTACATTGAATCATAAAGACTAAAAGCCAAGTGGTATAAGTAACAATGTTCTGAGTAGCCATATTTTGAACTGTAAGCAATATGTCAAAATATGGTTACTCAGAACATATACCCCTTATATCATTACACCTCTATATATATATATATATATATATATATATATATATATATATATATATATATAATATATATATAATATATATAATATATATATAATAGACTATACATGTATATATTATATTTATATAATACACTATATATGTTGATTCAAAATTAAAATTAAGAATCCATGAATGCATACCCACTGAAAAGTTTCTTTATTTATAGATAGTAACATAATTAAAATTTCTGATCATTTGAACAATATTTAGAGGTCCCCAAGGGTATCCAAGTTGGTACATGTTTGGCAAAATTGATAATTTTTTTTTCAAAATGTAATTAATTAATTTTACATGCTGTAAAATTAAATAATACATAAGTTGTTGTGAATATTTCTATTTTAAATTTAAATTTATCATGATTTATATAAAAACTATGGTAATAGCCATATAGATTTGGGAGTCATTGGGGACCTCTAAATATAGCTCAAATGAAATGGAATTTTACAAGGAAGAAATGTTTTAGAAGGTATGCATTCTAATTTTCAAAGTCTTTTCATAAAAATTTAGACTAAATATTCAAAAATAAATACTCTTACTTTTAGCTTCCAGCAGCCTCTTCAGTAAACTTTGCGATCGTGTTTCCATTTGAATGATTATGACATAGTTACAAAGATGACTTTCTTTTATATTTAAAAGATTGTATTTTTTTATCTTAATTTCATTAACTTAAAAAGTAGGAAGTTAAATTTTTTTATCCTGCAACACCCTCTAAATGCAATTAAAAAAACTATGAATGTTACACAATACTAACACTCATAAGTTATAATCTTTTAAAAATATATTTTGACAAGCCTGTTATATCATCGTAACTTTATACAAACAAAATAAGAGTTAAAAAAACTTTCATGGCCAAAATTTCATAATTACCATAGATATATCATACAAGACATAAGAAAATTAACCTTGACCATGTTTTCTTAAATGTCAGTAACTAGAAAAAAAATAAATTTTATTCCGAATAGTTTATGTGTCCATAATGTATATTTACAGCTGTATTCTAATGGTAAAATACCAGGATTAGCAAAGAAAAAAAAAAGATGGAAAAAGAGAAGACTTCACTTGTGAAGAAATTAACATTGACATTGGTTTTTCTTGCCAACATCTGGAAATAATAAATCATGTAGTCAGTTTAGTCGGTGTTTATAAAAAAATTTTATACTGTCACTTCCTACTGAAATCATACTGTATTTCACTGACAAAATAATAAAAAAAAGTTATTTAATCTATGTTTATAGTCATTTTAATGGTAGACTACTATCATAAAAAAATTGTAAAAAAATATACTTTTTATATTGTACTAACTTCATAATGAATGACTTATGCTATCAGAGTTAGAAGAAGTTAACATTGACATTGGTTTTCTTCAATGCCAACATCTGGAAATAATAAATCTCATTGTCAATGTAGTCTGGACATTTCAAATGCATTAAGTGTTGATAAAAAAATGTTTATACTGCTACTTCCTCATTCAACATCTGAAACACAATATCTTATGTATTGCAATGGGGTGGTGCAGAAATGTCTTCATGCTAGTCTATACACTCGATGGAATGCGGTACAAAACATGATGAAGTAAGAGGCTCTATGTTAACCTATGGGAAGAAGTGGTGCAGAAATGACTTTTTATATACTACTCATAATAAAAAAAGAACTTGAATTAAAATACCACCAACTTCAAGAAGGTAAATAAATCAAAAATTGTAGATTGAATTATTGTGGGAGGTAACTTTTTTGTGCACAACTTTGTTCAGAAACTGCACACTCTTAACTTGTGAAAATAAACCAGTATACATATTTCATGTTTGCATGATTGGCGGCAGAAAATTTAAAAAAAAATTTTTGTTCAATTTTTTTTAATTATTATTAGTGGAACCTCATCAGTTTTGCAAACAACTAAATATATGTTTAGTTGTTTGAAAAATTCACGTGGTTAGGTTAAATTAAACATTAAACAAATTGCAGAGAAAGTTTCTTCTATGATTATGTTGGTGGATGAGTTTAGAGTTTCTTGCAATTTCGGAAAATATTTTGTGTTTAGACACAGAAATACACATGCATATATGCGCGCACGCACACGCTCACACACACATACACACATTTAGTCTTTTAGAAACTAGCCTTTAGAAGGCTAGCTCAATCACTTAAGGGCATTTTCATTTTGACATCTTTTAAAATAAGCTGTTTTATGTGAGTTGAAAATGACCTAACTTTTAAGCATGTGATATTCATGTTTGTCTATTAAAAGCTTATTTTGAAAGATATAAACAAAGGAGTTAGGATAGTTCACTTCTAATTTAAATAACAACCAATTTTTATGGCTTAAAATTTAGACACCTTGGAAAAGGCAAGCAAAACGCCAAAAAAGCAGAAAATTATGCAAACATATCGACAAGTGATGGTGAACACTTGGTAACAAGAAAAAGAAAACGTTTCCCAAAATGTTATTCTTCCTCTGAATCAGCTTCGGATAGTGGCAATCGGTGTTATGAAAGAAACACTGCAAATACATTGAACTGAATTAAAGTTCTTGCGGGAAGAACTTTCTCAAATAGAAGCCTTTGTTCAACTGTTGTTGAGTTTTCAGTTAAATTGGGCTGGTAGAGGGAAAAGGCCATTTAAAGAGACAAGATGTCATCTATGGTTTGTAAATTCATTTAAATACTTGCTAGATTTTGAGAATAGTTTTTGTTTTTTTAATTGATATTCAGAAAGTGTAAGAAAAAATCCAACAACAAAGACTGCCACAAACAAAGACATCGAAAAGGTCATCAAAAGTTGGCTGAAGTATGCAGCAGATAGAGATGGCGGAAGAAAAAGAAGACATATGGAATAATTCTACAGGCTACCCTTCTAGTTTTAATATATTTATGCTTTATTTACTTGGTGGTGGGAAAATATTGTAATCATATAAATATTTATTTTTATTCTGTCATTTTAAATAAAAAAGAAGCAAATACATGTGCCTAATAAATATTTTGTGACTATTTAGAATGAGTTGAATCTAAACAGTATTTATATTTTAACTTAGTTTTTTCGAATGTTCACAAAACAGGTGCATTTTTAATTCTGATTTAAAAAAGATTTTTTGATAAAGTGCTGAAGATACATTTTGGCATGCTTCCCACAGCTAATTACTAAAACTCATTTGGAAATTTTTTCTAAATGTGGAAAATCACCTTTTTACATGAAATAATGCAAATTAAAATTAATTTAAAATGTGATATCAATTGTTTATAAAAGTTAATATTTTAAAAACACACCATTTGCAAAATTCATTACTTTTTACAAAATTTAAGTGGATCTGTCATTTTGGCTGGTGCATGGTTCGAAACTTATGGTGGTAAATGGCTGGTGCATGGTCAGAAACTCACATTGGTAAATGGTTGGCACATGTTCATAAACAGACATTGGAAAATGGCTGGTGAATGGTCAAAAACTGATGTTGGTAAATGGTTGGCATGCAGTCAGAAACTAACATTGGTAAATCGTTGGTGCAACATACTAAACAAATGTTGATAAATCATTGGCACAAGGTCAGAAATGGACGTTGGTAAACAGCTTGTGTATCGTCAAAAACTGACATTGATAAATGGTTGGTTCAACGTCATACACTAATGTTGGTAAATCGTTGGCACAAGGTCAGAAATGGACGTTGGTAAACAGCTGGTGTATCGTCAAAAACTGACATTGATAAATGGTTGATTCAACGTTATAAACTAATGTTGGTAAATCGTTGGCACAAGGTCAGAAATGGACGTTGGTAAACAGCTGGTGTATCATCAAAAACTGACATTGATAAATGGTTGGTTCAACATCATAAACTAATGTTGGTAAATCGTTGGCACAAGGTCAGAAATGGACGTTGGTAAAAAACTGGTGAGCGGTCATAAACTGATGTTGGTAAATGGTTGGTGTATGGTCAGCAATAGACGTAGGAAAGTGGTTGGCAAAATGGTTGGCCTAAAGTACTCACATATGACAAATTTCTTAATAAAATGCGTTGGTAACATATCCAACGAGACAAAAAGGGGTGGGCCAACAGCTGAAAAAGACGTCTGACCAACATATTCGTTAAAATCTGCCCAATGTTGGCCCAACTAGTTTTTGCTACCTGGGTACTTCATAGTATGAAATAAAATGACTTACATTTCATAAACAAGTTTTGTCTATCATCACAGCAGGTGGTACTATGAAGTAGTCACAATTTTAAACTTCTTTTTCTTTAACAATCAGAGGCCAAAAAAAAATAGGTTAAAGTTTTTTCTCTATGTTATGATGAATCGTTAGTAGGTTGGTCTTCTTGCTATGGCCCAGAAATGACCCCATGAGAGTCTATGGGAGATTGGAATGCGGTATTGAAAATGTGTGTTCCATAGTAGTCTCTGGGGAAAAGTGGCCCAAAAATGACTTTTCCTATACTGTTGTAATATTGATGAATAAAGAAAGCTAAAATTGTAAAATTGAGTGACTTTTAACTAAATGCATTCTGATGACAGAAAGAAATGACAAGACCACATCCTAAATAACCAGCAACTAAAGCAATATGCAAGTAAAAACGGCCCAAGAACAGACATGGTCCGGCCATAGACTTCATAAGTGTAACACCCTGTATTTCGCCTTTTCGTCCCTCCCCTAGCCTGGGGGTTTCTGGTTTCCTTCCCTGTTGGAGACCCCAAAGCTGCAAGACACATCCTGGTTCCGGTATCGGCGGATGGTCCCCAGGGCATTGGGTACACCCGAAAAGGTGTGCACAGGCTCTGGGTATAAAAGACCATGTTTGCGTATATTCATGGTCCATTCTCTGATTATCGAAACTATGAAACTACTCATATAATGGTCCAGTGGTGAAAGCACGCCACACTGAAACTCTTCTCTGTTTTACTGTCTTCATGGTTGATCATAATAAAATAAGTATAATGCCGAACCTGCATCCATCTCGCATGTCTACTATTCTTTTCAGTGCAGCTACGATACCACGAAATATCTGAGAGAACGACCCCGGCACCAGTAGGACTCAGGTGGTATAACACAAACCCTCTCTTAACGAAAAGCGGTATCCGCTCTAGTCAAGAGAGTCTACAACCTGAGCCCCGTACCAAGAGCTCTACATTGTTACATAAGCCACGTGAAAATTGTGGCCTTTGTGAGTTCATGGTAGGGATCGACCGATAACTTATTGTATCGGCGCAGATAGGTAAAAATGGGTTTAAATTAGGCAACATAAATGTTGTAATATGGTGTACAACATGTGTTGTAGAGTGTGGTGTACCACACATAGTGTTTACATTGGGATACAATGTTGGGGCACAATTTATTCTGGGCAGTGGTCATTAATATACACCCCTTTCATAACGTTGAAGTACAGTGATGGATTGTGGCTTCCCATTGGCTATACAACATTTTCTATGCCACAAAAAGTAGAACATAGCTATACTTTCTACAACACACTATAAAATGTGATAGTGTGACGTGTTGTAGGTACCACATTTTGCAACCCATTACTTCATATAGTGCGTGCGAATATGTACACATGTGCGCGCATGTGTACACAAATGTACGCACGTGCGCGCATGTGTACACAAATGTACGCACGTGCGCGCATGTGTACACAAATGTACGCACGTGCGCGCATGTGTACGCAAATGTACGCACGTGCACGCATGTGTATGTAGATAAACACATGTATGTACTCACGTACGTGACATACAACTGACAAAAGGAAGAATCTCGATTTTTTAAAAAAAAAATACGTTTTTAAAAAATGAAATTTTATACATCAAATCGCTCTGAAATTTCATTTTTTTTTCCTGTTTCATCGTCAGAAAGTGTACATCATTTTAGGTTTGATGACATTTTGTTGCAGGTGGCGCCGTTTTCGAGTTGTTCGAACCACAAAAATTTAAGGCCAAAAACTCAAAATCTGTTTCTAAAAAATTCATAAAAAATAACCCCTGGGTAACATTTTCTGCTTTTTTGTCAGGAGCATCATATTGACCCACTAAATCAAATATAAACACTCCTTGTCTTTATCTCATTCCGGTCTTAAGTTGTTCGACCCACAAACTCTGGAAATCTTTTTTGCCCCTTCTCTTGCATGACCTATATAAGGTCAAAAATTTAATTTGTTTTCAAAACTAGAAAAGTAAACGATTATGCTGAACATTTTTTCATGGAAATATTTTGAAAAATAAACGATTTTATAGTTGAATTTGGTAGGTAAATTTAAGTGTTAAACGTATACGACTGCTGAAAAATGTCTCTACTCTTGATCGACTTACGTGTCGTTTATTTGTATTTTACAATCAAATAACTACTCGCAAATTGTTCCAGAAATTCTTCAAGAGATAAATAGGTAAGTGGACGTTTATTTAAAGACTAAATCATTTTTTGGGTTTTTCGGTGGGTTAATTAAGTTTAAAATGCGATACGATGGCTGCAAATCTTCACGTTGCTCGATCCACTTAAGAGTTGTTTATTTCCCAGATAGCACAAATCAGTTGGGCGAACGTTGGCGCACTGTTGGAGCATAGTTGGCTCATTGTTGGCCCAGTGAGTTGGGCCAGGTACCTCGGTACCTCATATTTTGTTCATTACTCACTCCATCACTTCTCTAAAATTAAAATAAAAAGAAATTTGAATTCAATGCTGTAAGAAACTGAAAATGACCATTTATTGCACAAAAAGATTAAAGGTCTCGAGAAAAATGACCATTAGAAAATTTCAATTACAAAATAATTACTGCAAGTTCTTCCTGACTTGCAAATATTGCAAGGGTCAGTATAAAATATGAACGAATGAACGGGATGAACATCGGGATAACTCTAAAACCCAACACAGAATGCATATAGAATTGGACGAACACTATTATGGATGAACACACATTTTAAAGGGATGAACTAAGATAAATAAAGGGATGAACATGGGTTTAAGGGGGATGAACATGCGTTTAAGGGGGATGAACATGTGTTTGAGGGGATGAACATGGGTTTAAGGGGAATAACATGGGTTTTAAGGGAGAGGAACATGGGTTTAAGGGGGAGGAACATGGGTTTCAACAAAAACAAAACAATTTTCTTTTGTTAAAAACAAGTTGTTTGGCATTTTTGTGCGAAAGACATAATCTTTTGTTTTTAATGCTTTAAATTGAATTTCATGTTCAAAACCTGGCACTGTAGTGTAGGTCCACTAGCATGAGGTTTAAAACCAACATTCTTTTCAACTTTTTGAGGCATACCAGCATATGAGGCATATAAGCATACCGCTTAGCAGAATTAGATGCTAGTGATGTAAGCTGTGCTAGCTTACATCACTAGCATCTAATTCTGCTAAGCGGTATTGCCACCTGCTGCAATTTTTTATAGTGACTGTGAATCATTCTTTTCAACTTTTGCATGTGATTTTCAAAAGGAAAAGCACTGATTGTATTCAATGGACCACAGGTTTTTACATTATCTGGCAAATGAATTAAAGAATGCATGTTATAAACTAGCATCTCTTCGCTGTAATGTTTAGGCACTTCCTGCACAAATTGCAAAAGCAACTTTCTAGCAAATTCAATCCAATCCTCAGTGGACAGATAACATGCAAGACTATATAATGCACGGTGGAGTAGCATGAAATGAGCAAAAAGACTGGGGCACACTGTTTTCCTAAGAATTAATGCACCAGTATACAATAAGAAAGTTCTAAACTCAACAGCTTTCCATCTATCCAAATACTTCACAGAGCAATGTTTTCTTACAAATTCTTCTGGCATGTAAGCAGCAATGTTTTCTAACTCCACAAGGCAAACTAAGTGCATATAATCTATAGGAACTTGTAAAATCAAATCAATTTTTAAGGCAATAAAAGGACTTCTTTCAACATAATGTTCATCGATACTATAAGCATTTAACTCACGAAAGCTTTCGGAAGTTCATAATGTTGCATTGCATTTCAGAAAAACAACCCGTCTTTTCCATGTTCCTTTTTGAACACACCACTCACATCCATAATATGCATTATGCAGTTTAACATATTTGATAAAGCTATGAGCTGGGGCATTGGCAATTATGCACTCAATGCGTGCATCATATTGAGTACTGCCAATAATCAATCCATCATTTTCAAGTTTTAACATTTCTTCAAGAAATTCCTCAAGATAGTCATTAGACTCATTAACATTGCCAGGTTTTTTATTTCCAGAAAAAACCAATTACAAAAGGAGTTTATCAGTACTGTTCTTCACAATTCCTAAAATTGGCCAGAACGACTTGTTTGTCGATTTTGAAATTGGTAGTCCATCAATGTTTACAGCTAGAGTGACCAATTTGTTCATAACTGTCTTTTCCAGATTTTTATAAAATTGATAGAGAGAGAGGAGAAAGAGGGAAAGGGAGAAAGGGAGGGAAAGGGAGAGAAAGAGATGATGATGAGCTACTTTATTGAGTAGACTGCCTCGCGAATACAAGGTTGCAAAGATACACAGCATACCAGATCAATTCAAAGAACATTAGTTTGTTGACTATTTAAAATTGCATAGACAAGTTACAATTAATCGCATGTTTAGCCATAGAGATGATGGTGAACAATTCCAAGTGAGTCGCATAGGATTGATGTCACTAGAGCCATTAAGGTGTCGTTGTTGAGTTTGAAAAGTTGTAAGATGTTTTGCGTGAATATAGAAATTGAGCCACGACATCCAAAGAGCAGGCCATAGACTTCCCAGTTATCGATGCCGTACTTGTGGGCATGAGGAATGTATATATTTTGTTTTTCCATGTTGACATCTTCAGCTTGATTTGTATTGAGTTCAAAGCGGATGGTCGGGTCGATTAGAAATCATGATTATTTACTCTTGTAGATGACACCATGTCTATCTATTACCACCAAGTCTATTCGACGACAGTCTTGAAGGATGTGGGTAAGGGTTTCTTTCTTCATGCATGGCTGATGTCTGCATGAGCTTGTCACCTCTGATCTGCCTTTGTTGCCACGAACTGCAACGAAAGAGAGAAAGAGAGGTAGAGAAAGAGAGACAGAAAGAGAGATAGAGAGAAAGAGAAAGATTGTGAGATAGAGAGAAAGAGAAAGATTGTGAGATAGAAAGATAGAAAGAGTTACAGAGATAGAGAAAGAGAAAGATTGTGAGATAGAGAGAGAGAAAGAGTTACAGAGATAGAGAAAGAAAGAAAGAGAAAGAAAGAAAGAGAGAGAAAGAAAGAAAGAGAGAGAGAGAGAGAGAAAGAAAGAGAGAGAGAGAGAGAAAGAAAGAGAGAGAGAGAGAGAAAGAAAGAGAGAGAGAGAAAGAGAGAGAGCGAGAGAGAGAAAGAAAGACATAAAGATAGAGAGAGAAAGAAAGAGAGGAAGAGAGAAAGAAAAAGAGAGAGAAAGAAAGAAAGAAATACAGAAAACTCATAAGAAAAACCACTAAAAGAAAAGAAATTCTGTTTGTTTTCTTTTTCTATTTGCATGTGATGAACACACATGCAGAACAGAAATGTGAAATGCCATCTATTGTGAAACACAGGCAACATGTGCTCCACAAGCTAATCAAGATGGAGGATGAAAGATTGGTTGCAACATACCTTGCAGGTGCAGTGTTACTGATAATCAGTGCACTGTGTCATGTTCAAAAGAAAAAAGGTTTTTGGGTGAGAAAAATATTTCAAGAAAGAGATTCACTTGGTTATAATGCCACTCAACTTCAGGAACTCAGAACTGATGATCATCAATATCATTTTCAGTAAGCCAAGACTATTTTAGCAGAGCAATGATTATTGATATGACTGTACATTAAATTATTTCAGCTTCATGAGAATGACTCTGCAGTTGTTTGATTATATATTAAAACAAGTTGGACCCAAAATAACCAATGGCGAGATGCAATAGATGCAAAAGCACGCCTAGTAATTACACTATAGTAAACTTTAGATTTCACTTGTTTTGTGGTTTACACCTTTGTACATTTTACATTGATAAAAATTGTTCCAATACAATGAATAGACTTCTTGCTACGGGTGAGACTTTTCGAAGTCTAGTTTTGCCTTTCCCGCAAACAGTTAACACCTGGATGAATATTGCACGTGGATTTCAGGATCGATGGCAACTTCCACATTGCTGCGGTAGTTTAGATGGTAAACATGTCATAATGGAATGTCCCTCAAATACTGGCAGTCTTAACTTTAACTATAAGGGTTCATTTAGCAAGGTACTAATGGCAGTGGCAGACTACCGGTATAGGTTTATTTGGTTTGCCGTTTTGGTTCAGAAAGTGATGGAGGCATTTTCAGTAAATCTGCATTTGGTCATGCTTTACTTTCAGGTCGTTTAAATTTGCCAAAAGCCAGTGAATTACCCAAATTCCAATTATGTTTTCCCATTTTATTTTATTGGCGATGAGGCCTTCCCATTGCGACACAATTTGCTTCGACCGTATCCAAGAAGAACCATGTTCACTCACAAACATTGAATATACAACTACAGGCTTAGTCGTGCATGCCGTGTTGTAGAAAATGCATTTGGAATACTTTCTGCACGTTTCCGCATATTTCGGCATCTATTAAATCATGGGGAAACATCTGTTAACAAAATGGTTATGGCAACGATCGCTCTCCATAATTTCCTTTTGGAAGAAACAGCAAGTTATTGTCCACCAGGCTTTGCAGATTCAGATTTGGATAATGTGTTTGTACCAGGACAGTGGCTGCATTCGTGAGATGGCGTAGGCATGGTTGGAGGTCTTTCTTCATGCATGGCTGATGTCTGCATGAGTTTGTCACCTCTGATCTGCCTTTGTTACCACGAACTGCAATGCAATTTGTATTCAGCTTCATCACATTAGTCCATTAGCTTAACGAAAATCCATCATGCGACATTATCCGTTTGTTAGATTTTGGACAGTCAGCATATAACTGAGCACCTGCCCCTTTAACTGGCATTTTAACACCATTTCTCAAAAGATCTCAACCGTAGTTGAGTTGGGATGTAAGGGAAGGTTTTTTGCCAGTGTGACTTGGTTTTCTGAAGCTGTGACAATGTTTTCTGATTGTGTGGCACAGTTTTCTGATGGTGTGGCGAGGATTTCCAAAGGTGTGTCCAGGTTCGTTGTGTGACTTGAGACATATTGTAAGGATACGGCATGGCTTCCGGAAATGTTAGCTATGTTCTCATCGGGTAGGCTACTAATTTGGTCCGTACCCAGATTTAATTTGTTTAGACAATGTACTCGTTCTTCATTAAGATTTCTTGTCTGCAATATAATGTCAAGCCTTGACTTTTCCAGACTGTTGCATACATTCATGTGTTGTAAGAATACTTCCCATGATGCACGAACAATTCCAAGTCCTCTGAACTTACGTGGTGCATAAAACATTTCATCGGGCGTTTCCATTGGTATTTAAATAATTTGCTTGGCTCCTCCTCGAATAAATCTATCAATCTGGGTTAGAAAGTCATTAGTGAGTTGTGACAGCGGAGCACATTGCAATGGGTATACGATCTTTGGCCATATGAATTGATTAATGATGTTAATTTTTTTTTTCGGGCTGGAGAAGTTCAGACAACAACAAACAATCGAGAACGGAACTCAGTTCTTCCAGAATCTTCGTTTTGTCGAGAACAATTTCTTGTGCAAAGTCAATACCTAGGTACTTGATTGTGTCACCGGATTGCAGTCTGGGGATTTCACGAAGATATGACGACCCGGCCGATAGTGCAAGTGGTGTTTGCTAGAGTTTTCCAGATTTAATGACAATAGAAATGTTTTTCCTGAAATTAATCTCTAATCCAATTTCTTCCATTCTCCGTTTTACGATGCCAACTAGAACTTCGGCTGACTTCCGATTTCCATAATAGAGCAATGTCATCAGCAAATGCCATTGCTGAAACACTGCCGACATCATCAGATATGTTGAATCCGTGTGTTTCAGCCATTTCAAACTCTGCAACTTCACGAATAATGTGGTCTGTTGCTAGGTTGAACAATGTTGGAGACGTGGGTACTCCTTGACCTACCCCTTTGTTAACTGTAATAAGCTAAGTTTTCTGTCTGTTTATTTCAACTTGAATAGTCTTCGTAGTAGCTAATTCAATTATAAGTTTTTTAAGATAACTGTCAAGGGCAGTTCTATTTATTGTGCTCTCCAGATGCTTGTGCCCAATATTATCTAATGCTTTGCTTATGTCAAGGAATACCACAACAGCATTGCGTTTCTCCTCTTTTGTCGTTTTCAGCACACAATTTATAATGGATGTGTTGATAAAGCAACCTGGATTAGATGTAAAGCCTCGCTGAGCAAATGAGAATGACACGACTGCACAAAAAATTGAGTAGATCGTGATAGGCCGGTAGTTTTGTTATTTCGTTTTCATCACCACCTTTATCAATAAGAATTGTTCGACTGTGACGGAATGATTTTAGGCAGTATGTCCATTTTTGCATTATGTTTGCAATAAGTTTATTAATTTCCACACAATTGAGGTCTTTTACAGCTCGATATATAACTAAATCGGGTCCAGGAGCCGTGTCCACAGCTATTCCCTTCATTGCCAAGAGTATTTCATCTGTTGTGAATTCGATTGGCTGCTGCAGATTGGTGAACAGGTTTGCAGAGTTAATGGTAGCATTTATGTCATTACTGGCAAGGTTTTCTTGATATATGGCAAGGTTGTCAGCGACGCGGTCTTTACAGTGACCGTATTGCTTCTGATAATGGTTTTCAATGATGTCCTTGTGTAAGCGGGCACTTTACCATTCCAGCGATTCTGGATTGTATTGAAGACTTTCTTCCTGCGATAGTAGTAGTAGAATTGTGCTACTTCGTACTGATATCATTCGCGACTAGCGTTTGCTCGTTGCTGTCTTGAACGCTGGGGATTAGTTGTTTTTGAGTGGCCTTTACCGCGATGAGGAAGCTTTCCAGCTTTACGGATTTCATAGAATTTCGCTGCCGGGTGTTTAGGTCCTTTCAGCGTAGCCATATTCTTCTTCACGTCGTCAGCGAATGATGCGCATTCAGAGTCAAATTTATCAGTGTTTTTTGCAAGTTGGCAATTCGTTTGAATTTATTAAGCCACTTGCCTGAAAAAGAGCTGTTTGCTTGCCCTCTGGTTTGTGGTCCAGATGTAGCACTTCCTGTGGTGGTAATTTGAGTCTGGGTGGAGTTTTCAGAAATGGTCAGGTTTTGAGAATTGGTCACGGTTGGGATGTAGTTACCTGTCTTTTTTCTTTGCAATGACCATTTTTGTGAAATCGATGGATGTGATCGAGAAATGTGGACACGGACACCTTTTGCCTATACACACAGCTGCGCACAGTGCGTGCAGACATTTGCAGGTGCTGCTGCCCCAACTTCCTCACTGTTGTTGTTGTCCATTTCCATTTTAACTTGTGTATTGCAAATGTTATTATGAATTTACCTTTAAAAGCTGTCCTGTGTGGGACACTGTAAATTCACAACAGCTGTCCAGGCCAAAAGGAAGGGTGGTGAAGAGGAGGGGTTTGTATTGGTGAGGGGGAGAAGTTTGAAAAGTTCGTTGGTGAGGAATGTGTAATATGATATACTACGGGCTGCACCCACATCACCAGCCAGCCATGGCACCTCGAAAATACAATTTCATAACATAAATTTCACTATTGTTTTGTAAAATATAGTCAGAAAAACGTGCACAACTGCATTAATTTAGCAAAAAATGAATAACCACATTGTTAATGAATGAACTGTAATTAATTAAAATGAGCGCAGACACCAATTAAAAGAAGAAACTCTAAAATTTCAGGAGATCATCATCCACACAGGCAAGTGAAGACCACTCCCCAGAGAGAAAGAGAGAGAGAGAAAGAGAAAGAAAGAAACAGAGAGAGAGAGAGAGAAAGAAACAGAGAGAGAGAGAGAGAGAGAGAAAAAGAGAGAGAGAGAAAGAAAGAAAGAGAAAGAGAGAGAAAGATAGATAGAGAGAAAGATAGAAAGAATGGAATAGAAAGGAATAGAAAGAATGGAATAGAAAGGAATAGAAAGAAAGGAATAGAAAGGAATAGAAAGAAAGGAATAGAAAGAAAGGAATAGAAAGAAAGGAATGGAAAAGAATGGAATGGAAAAGAATGGAATGGAATGGAATAGAATCGAATGGAATGGAATAGAATCGAATGGAATGGAATAGAATCGAAAGGAATGGAATAGAATCGAAAGGAATGGAAAGGAATGGAAAGGAATGGAAAGGAATGGAAAGGAATGGAATGGAATGGAAAAAGGAATGGAAAAAGGAATGGAGAAAGGAATGGAGAAAGGAATGGAGAAAGGAATGGAGAAAGGAATGGAGAAAGGAATGGAGAAAGGAATGGAGAAAGGAATGGAGAAAGGAATGGAGAAAGGAATGGAGAAAGGAATGGAGAAAGGAATGGAGAAAGGAATGGAGAAAGGAATGGAGAAAGGAATGGAGAAAGGAATGGAGAAAGGAATGGAGAAAGGAATGGAGAAAGGAATGGAGAAAGGAATGGAGAAAGGAATGGAGAAAGGCATGGAGAAAGGAATGGAGAAAGGCATGGAGAAAGGCATGGAGAAAGGCATGGAGAAAGGCATGGAGAAAGGCATGGAGAAAGGCATGGAGAAAGGCATGGAGAAAGGCATGGAGAAAGGCATGGAGAAAGGCATGGAGAAAGGCATGGAGAAAGGCATGGAGAAAGGCATGGAGAAAGGCATGGAGAAAGGCATGGAGAAAGGCATGGAGAAAGGCATGGAGAAAGGCATGGAGAAAGGCATGGAGAAAGGCATGGAGAAAGGCATGGAGAAAGGCATGGAGAAAGGCATGGAGAAAGGCATGGAGAAAGGCATGGAGAAAGGCATGGAGAAAGGCATGGAGAAAGGCATGGAGAAAGGCATGGAGAGGAATGGAAAAGAAAAGTGAACAGAATGGGGTGAAGGGAACGGGGTGAAGAAGTTTAATTTCGAAACTAGTATTTATTAGCGTATTACTATCGTAATTTCTAACGATGCTTTTATGCATGTTGCAAATAAATGTTTTCATTTATTTGCAACATTTTTTTTCATACAGAAAAAGTTTTAATATCTAAAATAGTATAAAAAACTATTTTAAAAGTTACATATTGTGCAAAATTTTTTCTGGTGTTACTGTGCTAAGTAACATTAAAAGGCCACTGTTACAAGGTATGTCTACTGTATGTGCTAATTTATAAGACCTCTTGATACATTAGGTATGTGTGTGTGTGTGTGTGTGTGTGTGGAAAAAAACAGTATAAAACTATTTTAGAAATTATGTATTGCGTAAAACTTTTTTGTGGTGCTACTGTACTAACTAACATTAAAAAGTCTCTGTAAAGAGGCATGTCTACTGTATGTGTTAATTTATAAGACTTCACTGAAGTGTATCTTCTTGATACAGTAGATATCTATGTGAAAAAATTAGCTGTTTGCAAGTAACGGGCTTTAAATAAGCATTTGTGTGAAAGTGGCTATTTTCTTTCTAAATTCTTATTGTTGAACTTTACTATAAATAAAGTCGACCAGAATATGTTCCAACATTACTTTTACATTTACAACTGCTTTAGCATTGTAATTGTGGTATCTATTTGCAAAAAAAAATATGGATAGTACAATGGAGAATGAGTGCAATGTAGGGCTAGCATTTTTTCTTTATTAACATTGGTTTTGTGCTAATGGTTTTTTGTTTTTAGGTGCCCTTACTGTCTAATTATACATACACACAATCATATTCATGACCACGCACACACATACCTATTACCCATACACACCCACACGCACACACATAAACACTATACTGCTGAATACTCAGGAGACAATGTGGGTCCTTCTTACAGAGTGGAACCTGATGATGCTGGAAATCTTTCCAGGCCAGACTCTATTTCTACTCTTGGTTTAAATGATCCTTTAGCCCAGTGCAGTGTCGTAGCTAGGCTTGGTTGCGCCCCCCGCCGCGTAAAACTTTGCACCCCCCCCCCCCCCCCCCGGGCTGCTTAAAACGTTGCGCTCCCTTTAAGTCCCCCTCCACTTAGCCTCATACTGGGAGGAGGTGCTATTTTGATGAACAGCGGATCAGTAAGAACAGTCGGAAGGTTAGGTTTAGTAAAATGAAGCTTGTTGCAGGGGGCCTGGGGGGCGCAGCCCCCCATTTTTTTTAGCGTTATTAAATCAAATTTGTCCATTTTTCCGACCGTTCCTCCCATTGAACAAATAACAGAACAGTCGGAACAATGGACTAATTTGATTTAATAATTCTTTTAAAAAAAAAGTCGGGGTCTGCGCCCCCCCCCCCAGACTCCCTGCAACAACTTAATTTTACTAAACCAAACCTTCGGACTGCTCCTACTATTTTTCCGACTGTTCGTACTGTTGTTCAGACCTTTCCGCTGTTCATCAAAATAGTACCCCCCTATAAAAATTTCTAAGCCACAATAAACGAAATGAAAGTCGATTTATATTTGAAAATAACTGAATAAATTAAGCGAGTGATTAGGAATCACTTGCTTAATTTATTCAATTATTTTTGAAAATACATCGACTTTCATTTTGTTTTTTGCGTTCCCAAACTTCCTGCGCCCCCCCCCCCCGCAGTTGCGGGTCTGGTGGGTCCCTAGCTACGCCACTGCCCGCCCCTCCCATGAATATTTACTAGTGCAACTATGTAGTTTTTAAAAGTAAATATTAAATGAAAGTCGATTTATTTTCGAAAATAAATCGACTTTCATTTTGTTTTTTGCGCCCCCAAACCTGCTGCGCCCCCCCCCCGCAGTTGCGGGTCCTGCAGGTGCCTAGCTACGCCAGTGGCCCAGTGGCTGGAAACTATTCTCAGTGATGACGATTTACAAATACTCAACACCGTCGATACCAGGCCAGTAAACCTGGAGGAATATTTTGTTTACATGTAGGTATTTGTTTATTAAAATATGTTCAAATGACATGTAATTATTACTTTTTTATAGCGATTATGCGACACGGTTGTCACCACAGTCAGATGCCACCACTGTGGATTACCCCCCTGATTGGGGAAGAACAGCACGTCGAGGAACGACCGCAGCAGCGTTGTCCACCACTTGGCCAAAGACTGGAAAGGTAGGATCATTGTAACGATGCCGCCATGTACGTATATTTATTTGTTTGTAAAAAAACATGTTAAAATCACTTTTTTATAGTGATTATGCATCGTTGCTGTCACCATTGTCCGATGCCACCACTGTGGATTACTCTCTTTGTGGTGAAGTTACTCTCTAGTGGATGGTGCCGCCATTAAGAGGCGTACCTGCTCTGGTTCCACACCTTGTGCCGAAATTTGAAAATGTTAACACTTGTCGTTTTTTTAAAAAAAAGTTTTTGTTATTCTAGCTGATAATAAAACAATTTTCACCTATATTTTGTTTTATTATTTTCATTTACCCCTCCTGAATTTGGTTGCCTCACTCTCCCCATGCTAAGTGTCTTTTTAGTGTTGTAACAATGAAGTAACGCCACACTCGTACATTATGACAATGCGTATAACCATATTAAGTAAGTCCTCATCTTTACGTAAATAATAATTTTAAAGAAATTGAATTTCTTTTTGAAAATTGCGCATGTTATAGACAAATAAACAAAAATAGGACACATTCCTGTTCTGAAAGTTTCCATTTTATGCAAATAAAAAATAATTATTGACTGGAACTATTAAGACCTACTTAAACCAATCCTTTCATACAAATCAATATAAAAATACATAAGGATAGCCAATTAGTTAAAAAGTGTGTGTAAGGGGCCTGTCTGGCTATATAAAAACCAACAAACTACCTGATGGAATCTTAAAATGACTTTCAAAAGAAAAAAAGCACAACATAAATATATCACATAGAAGGTCTTTTAAAAAAAGGGGGCAATTTGAAAAGCGTGATACTGGCCATTAAATTGATTCGTGTAAATTACTCAAACGCTTGAATTTCAGAAATACTGTTGTTCGATTTCAGGCCCATAATGTTACAGCTTATGGTTAATAATTAAATAATTAGACGATACCTTCTTATCCGCAAAAAAATACTTAAAATTCCATGAAAAAGTTTTTCTGTATTTTTGGTCTTTCTACAATAAAAGTGATTACTTTATTTTCTAATTTACTATCATTGGCCAAAAAAGAAATTTGATTAAAACGTTTAGCTTAAATGTTTATGTTGCCTCTCAAGGTTCAAGGAGTTACTTTTTAAGCGGACGCCACTCAAAAGACTCAACTTCCATAAAGTGAATGAATCGTGGCCGTTTTGAATTTTTTTGTTACCCCATTTTTTAGAATTTTAAAAGTACTTCAATTTGTTCACTTTTGACAAAAGCTTTTGATGACGTTTATGCCATTTGCGCCATTCTAGGAGGACCTCTCTTCCCTATGTTTACGCAAGTTTTTTTTAATTTTGGTCATTATTTTTGTCAAAAAAGCGAATCATATTTTTCTTCTTCGTTTTTTGAGGGGTGAATTTAAAAATCGTTCAATTTTTGGACACATTTACGCTCTTACAGAACTTACACTGTCTTTACAAAAAAATGTAAAATTCAAACATATGTAAAATGCCTAAAAAGTTCCCACAAAAATGCTTTCAGCATATTTGTCTATGCTTCGAATTTCTAACAAACATAGAATTTTAACTTTATATATCTACCGGAAAAAGTCACAGCTGTTATTTTCTATATAAATTCAATCAATCTATATTGTAATTGGTTAAACCGTCAACTCAGCCACGTTGTGACAATATAGATGACGTTCAACCTCACATCCAATGCTAATTTCTTAAGAGTTTCTCATAATTACTTGCCAATTCTACACATCCCATGTATAACCTGAGTAAGAAACAGGACTATTGTGGTGATTGCGATGATTGCTAAGTCAAAGTTATACTTTGATACTAGTTGCCGCAGGAGGACATTCCTCTAACGATTGGCAAAAGTTCAATGCAATTGAAACGAGAGCAGGAATCGTAACTTTAGGTCTGTGTTTGTATTTATTAACACAAGATTGTATCAATGTGTTAAGATTGACTTTATAATCGAACCAGTTCTTTCGAATAGTGGTGGACTGATACCGATTAGCGGTTCGAGACCCCTAACCCTACAAATTTCTCGATCGCCACTGAATTCACTGTATTGTGGAAAACCTATTTTTACGCATAATCTAATGTACGAAGTGACTGCACGGTGTCGCCTTAGGCCTAGCTAGGACCGCCTTGGGTCGGTTATCGCAATTTTGGCTTCTAAAATGTGCCGTTTTCCCAAATGATTATTAATTTTCAGGATGGTCGACACGGCCGTTAAAAAGCGTACCGACAGAGAAGCCAAAATGGCTGTGCTTTAGAACTGACTGGACATTGGGGGTGTTGTAATGAAAGAAAGTGTTGGTATTGGTTACACCTTCTCGAGATCGTTTTTTAAGTGAGAAATTTCTAAAAAATAACTTCTTGACTCTATCTGGCTTGTATCTCTACATTCCCGAAGTTAATTTTCTTCGATTAAATACTAGAAAAACAATTCCAAACAAACCTCGAGATGGGCCTATCACCTGTTGTGCGGAAGTTTCGGCATTTGTCCTTATCTACGGATAGATCGGTTCGAGAGCATCTAGCTATGACGAACGAAGTGTCCAGCTTCTATAATAAATGTCTTAATTTTTCTTTTAAGTTTTTCAAACATGATATATTTTCTAAGTTTTTTTGTAATACTTTGTCTCAATTCTTAAATTTTCCAATCCCAGTTTCAAATACTTTCTTCAATTTGTACAAGCTCATGTTTGGTTTGTAAACATTTTAGACAATTAAACAATAAATGAGCATTTACTATTTTTAGCCAAAAGGCTACAATAATAACATTTTTAATTCTACTATTTTCTATGTATTTTTCATTAGCATGTTTTGGAAGTACTGTCTTTCAATTATTTCTAAGTTCTATGCTTGTAAATCTAAGTTCTATAGTCTTCCGCTATCACAAAGTTTAATTTATTTTCTAAGTCCAGCTTCTGTAGGCCCATGCATATTTGGACAGGAAATTGAATTAACACATGTAGGTGGAAGGGGTAAAACAAGTTTAAACAAGTTTGGGGTGAAGGAAATTAATTTTAATTAAATGTAGGTCAAACAGGTGTGGACAGGAAATTGAATGGAAATTGAATTGACACCTGCATGGGGAGGGGGTAAAAGAAGTTTGAACAAGTTTGGGGTGAGGGAAATTAATTTTAAATAAATGTAGGTCAAACAGGTGTGGAAAGGAAATTGAATTCACACATAGGTGTTAAAACAAGTTTGAACAAGTTTGGGGTGAGGGAAATTAATGTTAATTTAATGTAGGTCAAACAGGTGTGGACAGGAAATTGAATTTTCACATATAGGGGGAATGGGTAAAACAAGTTTGAACAGTGCCCTCTACCTTTAGAAATATAAGGCAATCATTAATTAATAAAGTATTAATCCTGCAACATAGTGCTCGACAATTGATGTAGTTAGTGAAAAAGTTTACTGGTATTTAGCTAGCGAAACGCCCTAAACGTAACATCAACCTCCGTACTAGCAACAAAGTTAACACCAATTCAGGTAAGAAAAGTTTTTTATATACACTAATGTACACATTCCAAAGAAATCACACAAAACAGAGGGCCACATTTTGTGGCTCACGGGCCACAAGCATAATTTAATCTATTGGCCACAATCTTGCTTTTATACACAAAACAATAACTTCAAATTCTACCTCACTTCACCCCTTTTTTCACAAATAATAACAAATTCCAAAAAAATCACTCAAAACAGCTCGGGGGCCCACATTTTGTGGCTCATGGGCCACAAGCATAATTTAATCTATTAGCCACCATCTTGCTTTCATACACAAAACAATAACTTCAAATTCATAACTTCTCTGGGGGAAATTCATTTAATTAATAAGAAATTGCAAAAAATCACTCATAACAGCTCGCGGGCCACATTTTGTAGCTTGCGGGCCACAAACATAATTTGTCCCACCAAAATAGAAAATTTGCCAACCCCTTTTACCACCATGTTGTTAATTTGGAAGGGGTGGGGCGGGGGGTGACCTAGATAATTCACAAAACCTTGGTACACTCTCCTGGCTATGGAAGTGACGTCATGACAGGGGTTGACAAGTCACGCCCCCTCATGACGTCACTTTCGTACCAGGCGGGTGTACCATACTACTATCTTTAAACTACTTTAGGGGGCAACAGGTGGGCTATATGGCAGTGCTCCCCAACCTTTTTATCGCCGCGGATCGGTCAACGTTTGATAATTTTACCGCGGCCCGGTCAACGTTTGATAATTTTACCGCGGCCCGCTGAGGGGGTGACGTTGATTGTTTTAGATTGTTTTGATTTAATCATTTTAATTTAATTGTATTTAAACATGCCTTCAAAATAAAATACAGTTACATCAAAAAATGAATATAAAGTGATTTAACATTTTAACTCACTAGAACGCTAAATCAATGAGAACCTTGAGCTTGTTTCTTTGCAACAAGACGGTTCCATCTGGGGATAATAGGAGACAATGACACCCAAAGTGTATTGCTTATGTCCAGTTTATTCCGTTGTTTTGTTTTGGTTGCTGTCACTGCAGAAAATGGAAATAATTTAATGTTCCTTGGGCGGCCCGGCACCATTTGATCCACGGACCGGTACCATTTGATCCACGGACGGGGTAACCATTTGATCCACGGACGGGGTAACCATTTGATCCACGGACGGGGTAACCATTTGATCCACGGAGATCCACGGACGGGGTAACCATTTGATCCACGGACGGGGTAACCATTTGATCCACGGACGGGGTAACCATTTGATCCACGGACGGGGTAAACCATTTGATCCACGGACGGGGTAACCATTTGATCCACGGACGGGGTAACCATTTGATCCACGGACGGGGTAACCATTTGATCCACGGACGGGGTAACCATTTGATCCACGGACGGGGTAACCATTTGATCCACGGACGGGGTAACCATTTGATCCACGGACGGGGTAACCATTTGATCCACGGACGGGGTAACCATTTGATCCACGGACGGGGTAACCATTTGATCCACGGACGGGGTAACCATTTGATCCACGGACGGGGTAACCATTTGATCCACGGACGGGGTAACCATTTGATCCACGGACGGGGTAACCATTTGATCCGCGGACGGGGTAACCATTTGAATCCAGCGGACGGGGTAACCATTTGATCCGCGGACGGGGTAACCATTTGATCCGCGGACGGGGTACCATTGATCCGCGGACGGGGTAACCATTTGATCCGCGGACTGGGGTAACCATTTGATCCGCGGACGGGGTAACCATTTGATCCGCGGACGGGGTAACCATTTGATCCGCGGACGGAGGTAACCATTTGATCCGCGACGGGGTAACCATTTGATCCGCGGACGGGGTAACCATTTGATCCGCGGACGGGGTAACCATTTGATCCGCGGACGGGGTAACCATTTGATCCGCGGACGGGGTAACCATTTGATCCGCGGACGGGGTAACCATTTGATCCGCGGACGGGGTAACCATTTGATCCGCGGACGGGGTAACCATTTGATCCGCGGACGGGGTAACCATTTGATCCGCGGACGGGGTAACCATTTGATCCGACTTGATCCGCGGACGGGGTAACCATTTGATCCGCGGACGGGGTAACCATTTGATCCGCGGACGGGGTAACCATTTGATCCGCGGACGGGGTAACCATTTGATCCGCGGACGGGGTAACAATTTGATCCGCGGACGGGTAACCATTTGATCCGCGGACGGGGTAACCATTTGATCCGCGGACGGGGTAACCATTGATCCGCGGACGGGGTAACCATTTGATCCGCGGACGGGGTAAACCATTTGATCCGCGGACGGGGTAACCATTTGATCCGCGGACGGGGTAACCATTTGATCCGCGGACGGGGTAACCATTTGATCCGCGGACGGGGTAACCATTTGATCCGCGGACGGGGTAACCATTTGATCCGCGGACGGGGTAACCATTTGATCCGCGGACGGGGTAACCATTTGATCCGCGGGACGGGGTAACCATTTGATCCGCGGACGGGGTAACCATTTGATCCGCGGACGGGGTAACCATTTGATCCGCGGACGGGGTAACCATTTGATCCGCGGACGGGGTAACCATTTGATCCGCGGACGGGGTAACCATTTGATCCGCGGACGGGGTAACCATTTGATCCGCGGACGGGGTAACCATTTGATCCGCGACGGGGTAACCATTTGATCCGCGGACGGGGTAACCATTTGATCCGCGGACGGGGTAACCATTTGATCCGCGGACGGGGTAACCATTTGATCCGCGGACGGGGTAACCATTTGATCCGCGGACGGGGTAACCATTTGATCCGCGGACGGGGTAACCATTTGATCCGCGGACGGGGTATGATACCATTTGATCCGCGGACGGGGTAACCATTTGATCCGCGGACGGGGTAACCATTTTGATCCGCGGACGGGGTAACCATTTGATCCGCGGACGGGGTAACCATTTGATCCGCGGACGGGGTAACCATTTGATCCCGCGGACGGGGAACCATTTGATCCGCGGACGGGGGACCATTTATAACCATTTGATCCGCGGACGGGGTAACCATTTGATCCGCGGACGGGGGAACCATTTGATCCGCGGACGGGGGAACCATTTGATCCGCGGACGGGGGAACCATTTGATCCGCGGACGGGGTAACCATTTGATCCGCGGACGGGGGAACCATTTGATCCGCGGACGGGGGAACCATTTGATCCGCGGACGGGGGAACCATTTGATCCGCGGACGGGGGAACCATTTGATCCGCGGACGGGGGAACCATTTGATCCGCGGACGGGGGAACCATTTGATCCGCGGACGGGGGAACCATTTGATCCGCGGACGGGGGAACCATTTGATCCGCGGACGGGGGAACCATTTGATCCGCGGACGGGGGAACCATTTGATCCGCGGACGGGGGAACCATTTGATCCGCGGACGGGGGAACCATTTGATCCGCGGACGGGGGAACCATTTGATCCGCGGACGGGGGAACCATTTGATCCGCGGACGGGGGAACCATTTGATCCGCGGACGGGGGAACCATTTGATCCGCGGACGGGGGAACCATTTGATCCGCGGACGGGGGAACCATTTGATCCGCGGACGGGGGAACCATTTGATCCGCGGACGGGGGAACCATTTGATCCGCGGACGGGGGAACCATTTGATCCGCGGACGGGGGAACCATTTGATCCGCGGACGGGGGAACCATTTGATCCGCGGACGGGGGAACCATTTGATCCGCGGACGGGGGAACCATTTGATCCGCGGACGGGGGAACCATTTGATCCGCGGACGGGGGAACCATTTGATCCGCGGACGGGGGAACCATTTGATCCGCGGACGGGGGAACCATGTGATCCGCGGACGGGGGAACCATGTGATCCGCGGACGGGGGAACCATGTGATCCGCGGACGGGGGAACCATGTGATCCGCGGACGGGGGAACCATGTGATCCGCGGACGGGGGAACCATGTGATCCGCGGACGGGGGAACCATGTGATCCGCGGACGGGGGAACCATGTGATCCGCGGACGGGGGAACCATGTGATCCGCGGACGGGGGAACCATGTGATCCGCGGACGGGGGAACCATGTGATCCGCGGACGGGGGAACCATGTGATCCGCGGACGGGGGAACCATGTGATCCGCGGACGGGGGAACCATGTGATCCGCGGACGGGGGAACCATGTGATCCGCGGACGGGGGAACCATGTGATCCGCGGACGGGGGAACCATGTGATCCGCGGACGGGGGAACCATGTGATCCGCGGACGGGGGAACCATGTGATCCGCGGACGGGGGAACCATGTGATCCGCGGACGGGGGAACCATGTGATCCGCGGACGGGGGAACCATGTGATCCGCGGACGGGGGAACCATGTGATCCGCGGACGGGGGAACCATGTGATCCGCGGACGGGGGAACCATGTGATCCGCGGACGGGGGAACCATGTGATCCGCGGACGGGGGAACCATGTGATCCGCGGACGGGGGAACCATGTGATCCGCGGACGGGGGAACCATGTGATCCGCGGACGGGGGAACCATGTGATCCGCGGACGGGGGAACCATGTGATCCGCGGACGGGGGAACCATGTGATCCGCGGACGGGGGAACCATGTGATCCGCGGACGGGGGAACCATGTGATCCGCGGACGGGGGAACCATGTGATCCGCGGACGGGGGAACCATGTGATCCGCGGACGGGGGAACCATGTGATCCGCGGACGGGGGAACCATGTGATCCGCGGACGGGGGAACCATGTGATCCGCGGACGGGGGAACCATGTGATCCGCGGACGGGGGAACCATGTGATCCGCGGACGGGGGAACCATGTGATCCGCGGACGGGGGAACCATGTGATCCGCGGACGGGGGAACCATGTGATCCGCGGACGGGGGAACCATGTGATCCGCGGACGGGGGAACCATGTGATCCGCGGACGGGGGAACCATGTGATCCGCGGACGGGGGAACCATGTGATCCGCGGACGGGGGAACCATGTGATCCGCGGACGGGGGAACCATGTGATCCGCGGACGGGGGAACCATGTGATCCGCGGACGGGGGAACCATGTGATCCGCGGACGGGGGAACCATGTGATCCGCGGACGGGGGAACCATGTGATCCGCGGACGGGGGAACCATGTGATCCGCGGACGGGGGAACCATGTGATCCGCGGACGGGGGAACCATGTGATCCGCGGACGGGGGAACCATGTGATCCGCGGACGGGGGAACCATGTGATCCGCGGACGGGGGAACCATGTGATCCGCGGACGGGGGAACCATGTGATCCGCGGACGGGGTAACCATGTGATCCGCGGACGGGGTAACCATGTGATCCGCGGACGGGGTAACCATGTGATCCGCGGACGGGGTAACCATGTGATCCGCGGACGGGGTAACCATGTGATCCGCGGACGGGGTAACCATGTGATCCGCGGACGGGGTAACCATGTGATCCGCGGACGGGGTAACCATGTGATCCGCGGACGGGGTAACCATGTGATCCGCGGACGGGGTAACCATGTGATCCGCGGACGGGGTAACCATGTGATCCGCGGACGGGGTAACCATGTGATCCGCGGACGGGGTAACCATGTGATCCGCGGACGGGGTAACCATGTGATCCGCGGACGGGGTAACCATGTGATCCGCGGACGGGGTAACCATGTGATCCGCGGACGGGGTAACCATGTGATCCGCGGACGGGGTAACCATGTGATCCGCGGACGGGGTAACCATGTGATCCGCGGACGGGGTAACCATGTGATCCGCGGACGGGGTAACCATGTGATCCGCGGACGGGGTAACCATGTGATCCGCGGACGGGGTAACCATGTGATCCGCGGACGGGGTAACCATGTGATCCGCGGACGGGGTAACCATGTGATCCGCGGACGGGGTAACCATGTGATCCGCGGACGGGGTAACCATGTGATCCGCGGACGGGGTAACCATGTGATCCGCGGACGGGGTAACCATGTGATCCGCGGACGGGGTAACCATGTGATCCGCGGACGGGGTAACCATGTGATCCGCGGACGGGGTAACCATGTGATCCGCGGACGGGGTAACCATGTGATCCGCGGACGGGGTAACCATGTGATCCGCGGACGGGGTAACCATGTGATCCGCGGACGGGGTAACCATGTGATCCGCGGACGGGGTAACCATGTGATCCGCGGACGGGGTAACCATGTGATCCGCGGACGGGGTAACCATGTGATCCGCGGACGGGGTAACCATGTGATCCGCGGACGGGGTAACCATGTGATCCGCGGACGGGGTAACCATGTGATCCGCGGACGGGGTAACCATGTGATCCGCGGACGGGGTAACCATGTGATCCGCGGACGGGGTAACCATGTGATCCGCGGACGGGGTAACCATGTGATCCGCGGACGGGGTAACCATGTGATCCGCGGACGGGGTAACCATGTGATCCGCGGACGGGGTAACCATGTGATCCGCGGACGGGGTAACCATGTGATCCGCGGACGGGGTAACCATGTGATCCGCGGACGGGGTAACCATGTGATCCGCGGACGGGGTAACCATGTGATCCGCGGACGGGGTAACCATGTGATCCGCGGACGGGGTAACCATGTGATCCGCGGACGGGGTAACCATGTGATCCGCGGACGGGGTAACCATGTGATCCGCGGACGGGGTAACCATGTGATCCGCGGACGGGGTAACCATGTGATCCGCGGACGGGGTAACCATGTGATCCGCGGACGGGGTAACCATGTGATCCGCGGACGGGGTAACCATGTGATCCGCGGACGGGGTAACCATGTGATCCGCGGACGGGGTAACCATGTGATCCGCGGACGGGGTAACCATGTGATCCGCGGACGGGGTAACCATGTGATCCGCGGACGGGGTAACCATGTGATCCGCGGACGGGGTAACCATGTGATCCGCGGACGGGGTAACCATGTGATCCGCGGACGGGTAACCATGTGATCCGCGGACGGGTAACCATGTGATCCGCGGACGGGTAACCATGTGATCCGCGGACGGGTAACCATGTGATCCGCGGACGGGTAACCATGTGATCCGCGGACGGGTAACCATGTGATCCGCGGACGGGTAACCATGTGATCCGCGGACGGGTAACCATGTGATCCGCGGACGGGTACCGGTCCGCGGGTTGGGGACCACTGCTATATGGTATATAAAGTATATTATTTTTGACAGAAATAGGAAAAGCCAAAAAAATCTTTTTCTCTCCAAGAGAGTCATTATCTTTTGTCACCTGTGTCATCTACTTCTCATTCTACAAAAGGTTTGGTTTTTATTTATTTACTAGTGGGGAAACCCGTCATAAATGACGTGAGCAAAATTCACAGGCAATTGTGCCCAGCATTAGAATTTCTTTTCTTCCGCCCTTTTATGATGTAAGACCAAGTAACAAACCCAATTAGAAATTGATGACCTTCATAAAAAGGCTGAGCAAAAGAAATTCTAATGCTGGGCACAATTGCCTGTGATAAATTCTAGATTAATTTTGCTACTATTATTTCCTCCCCTTTTTATATTTGAAAGAGAAAATGAGTTTTTCATTTTCTCTGGTGTGCGCATGCACGTTGTTTGTTCCTTTTTTACTCCTTTCATTATAATTTCAGTCACCCCCGCCCACTTCCCCCCTCCAAGTTTCTCTCCCCCTCCAAGTTTTTCTCCCCCTCTACACTTTCCAACCTTTTCCCCTTTCCAATTTAATATCATGGGGTTCTTGGATGGGAAGGGTGCAACATATAGTTGACCTTGAGAAAAAACAGTTCATTTATTCAAATTTATATAAATTCCGACAAAGGTGTTTGTCCAGCGTTAGATGACAGACACCCTCACACACACATATGCACACAGACCTGCATAATATATATAATTGTTATACTGTACGATTGTTATAAACATATATATATATATATATATATATATATATATATATATATGTATATATATATATGTATATATATATATGTATATATATATGTATATATATATGTATATATATATATACATATATATATACATATATATATACATATATATATGTATATATATATGTATATATATATGTATATATATATGTATATATATATGTATATATATATGTATATATATATGTATATATATATGTATATATATATGTATATATATATGTATATATATATATGTATATATATATATGTATATATATATATGTATATATATATATGTATATATATATATGTATATATATATATGTATATATATATATGTATATATATATGTATATATATATGTATTTAGCAGTTTCATTTTTAGATAGTATGAATACTTATTCTATGGAACAGGTTGTAACTAAACCAACCAGAAATGACAAAATTCTTGATGTAGTACTGACTAATAGTCCGGAGTTATTATCCAATGTTAGGGTATCAGGGGGAATTAGTGATCATCAGATTGTCTTATGTGATGTTAATGCATGTGTGGAAAAAATTTCTGAGGTTAAAAGAGTAGTGTTTCTTTTTAACAAATGTAATTGGGATGGTTTTAAGTCACATTTGATAGATTATTTTCATAAATTTAAAGAATGTTTTCATCCTCAAAATGTGAATTTGAATTGGTCACGATTTCATAGTTTAATTTTAAATGGGTCTTCCTCCTTTATTCCAACCAAGGTAGTTAGAGACTGTGCCACACCAGTATGGTACACTAGCAAAGTTAAAAGGGCTCTTCGTAAGCAACGCTTATGGAGGAATAGGGCTAGAAATCACCCAAAATTAGTGAATTGCAATGAATTCCGTATTGCACGCACAGCAGCGAAACAGGAAATCTTGTTAGCTCACGATAATTTTAAAACAGAAACGCTTGGAGAATGGTTAAAAACGGACCCAAAATTATTTTGGCGTTACATCAAGAACTCTAGGCGAAGTAGAGAATCTATTCCTTCTCTGGTTGACACAAATGGGAAGCTTGTTTCAGATCCAGTAGGGAAAGCTACCTTATTAAATGAACAATACAAGAAGGTCTTCACAATTGATGATGGCATACCACATGAGGGTTTTCCTTCAACATCTCTTTTTATGGATCAAATTGTAATAACTGCAGATGGGATAGTCAAGCAACTTCTAAAATTAGACTCAAATAAAACCTGTGGTCCAGATGGGATGTATGCTATCATTTTAAAAAATCTTGCACAAGAGTTGGGTCCATACCTTCAGTTAATTTTTCAACAGAGTTTAGATGTAGGTATTGTACCAGATATGTGGAAATTAGCTAATGTTAGTCCAATTTTTAAATCAGGAGACAAGTCTCAGGTAACTAATTACAGACCCGTGTCTTTAACCTCGATAGTTTGCAAGGTCCTTGAACATATTATATATTCCTCCTCAATGAATTTTCTTATGGAAAACAATCTTTTGTGTGATAACCAGCATGGGTTTCTTAGGGGGCGTTCATGTGAAACCCAGCTTATTCTTTTAGTTGATGACCTTCAGAAAATTTTAGACAAAGGCAGTCAGATAGATTTGGTTTTTCTTGATCTCTGCAAGGCATTTGACACAGTTTCTCACTCAAAACTAATGACAAAAATTAGTGGGTATGGATTGGGTGAACAGGTGTATAAATGGGTGCATTCTTTTTTGAGTGATAGGAAACAAAGGGTTGTTGCAGGTGGGTCTGAATCTGACTGGATAGGGGTTACATCAGGGGTCCCTCAGGGTAGTGTGTTGGGTCCACTTCTGTTTCTTTTGTATATCAATGACCTCAGCAGTCAAGTTAGCAGCAATTGCCGGCTATTTGCAGATGATACAATAATTTATCGTGAGGTTACCTCTGACAATGATTGCCATATTATTGATAGTGACTTGAAAGCAATAGAGGCATGGTGTTCTAAATGGCAACTTCAACTTAATAAGGGAAAATGTTGTGTAATGAGGGTAGCTAGGGGAAAGAATCCAATAATATTTCCATATAGAATAGGGGCCATTCCACTTAATAACGTAAATTCTTATAAATATTTGGGGGTAACGATTACAGCTAAACTTTCTTGGAAGCTGCATGTCGAACAGATTATTTCCAAGTCTATGCAGATGCTTAGGTTTAGTCAACGCGTTCTAAGAAGGTGTCCCAGGGAGGTAAAATGTATAGCATATCAATCATTAGTACGTCCCCATCTAGAATACTGCAGCTCCGTGTGGAATCCCCACACTGAGGACTTAGCTCACTCTATAGAAATGGTCCAACGCAGGGCTGCTAGGTTTGTTTGTGGTAAATATGGATATGCCGACAGTGTAACTAAAATGCTTTCAGAGCTTGGTTGGGATAGTTTACTTGCAAGACGTTCAGATTTTAATCTTAATATCTTTAATCGAATGCTAGAAGGCTCTTGCCCTAAACCTACTTCAAGTAAACTTTGCAGGGCATTATATTTGGGTAGGGGTGACCACTCTAACAAAGTTGGAGAGATTTTTGCACGAACAGATTCTTATTACTGGTCATTTGTCCCAAGGGCGATTCGACAATGGAACTCGCTTGCGGGGGTTTTTGTGCAGGAAAAACGTATTTTATGGGAGTCATAATTTTGTTTTGTTTTGACAATGCATATATTTGCAGCATTAAAAAATATTGAAATTGTTGTTGGGTTTATATCATTAGGGTTTTATATTTTCTGGTTTTGACAATGCATTTTCTATGCTGCACTTGGACTCTTGTCCCACTGCCATAGGCCTTTATGGCTGCTTGCAGAGTAATTTTTCAAATTCAAATTAAAATACCTGCTTATAGTAGTTATAATACACATAGACATACTTTAATCTTCCTTAATCATCTACAACTGAATACATCGTTGTCGAAGTTAAAATGTTTTTACAAAGCTCGACAAGAAAGACAGATTATTTACGACCATCTTGGCCATGCAATGAGCCATGGATGCGCTCGGACTCAAAAATTATGTTTGATTTGTGGTATGCCAAACCAGGAAAAACATACAAATATGAATTGCTAAATCACAAAGTGTTAAAATCTACTTACTTCAACTTAATCCATGAACTTACCATGGTGAAAAGGATGTGAATTTCCCAGATGAACCATTCATCCGACTGGGTACATCAAACATTTATGTAATAAGGTGTACCAAGCCAATTTATTTGGCTAAAGGTATCAACAATATAGCATTGAACATTATGCTAACTGAGGATGAAAGTATTATTGGTGAATCATGCACAGCAAAGTTTGAGCTTACTCAAAAACATCACAAAATATCCCGGTCATCGTCAATAGTTCAAACTTACTTCCGAATACTACTGGGCATCTGACAGTGACTGTCATCAATGGATTTAAAAATCAAATTATAATTCCAGCGTATGTGTGCTGGGTTCAACTGGAGGTGACAACAATTTAAATCCTTGTACAGGATGTTTGTAAGATATTGTATTTTCTGCTTTTTTACATTTTATTTTTCATTTTTTATTAATCTTCAATATTTTATACAGTATTTTTTATATTTTATTTTTTGTTGTATTAATCTTAATTATTTTATTTTTTGTTATATTATTCTTTATTATTTTATATATTATTAATAAAGTGTATTCAATTTTGCTTCTTATTCTTATTGTTCGGGCTTTTTACATTTTATTGTTTGAAAATTTGTACTTGTTTTTATAAACTATTAATAAAGAGAATTCAATTTTATTTTTTATTGTTCAGTTTTTTATTTTTTAAATCAAACAGTGGCATTTTTCATAACCTAATATTTTCACAGTCTTTTATAACCTTGTGCTATTTTTTTCATTTTCTTTTATAGCCTTATAGTATTTTTCCATGGTTATTTTTCACAATCTCATTTTTTATTTACTGCATCGATTTATTTAATAACCTGGTACTATTTTTAATGGTCCTTTTTTACTGATTCATTATTTTTTTTATTTACTACAATGTCTTTCATGACCTTGACCTATTTTGATACTATTGGTGTTTCGTTTTAATATCCGAGTCTTCATTGGTTACTATGTTGGCCTATTGTATTGCCGTCTTTTATGACCTTGATCTATTTATATTTACTGCATTGACATTTTTCATAACCTTGACCTACTTATTATTGCTGTTTTGTTTTAATGAGTCTTCATTGTATGCTATTCCACTAGGGGTGGGCAATTTTGAGTATAAAAAGGGTAACTTTTCATCCTAAAAATCACACATCAACTTTAATTTTGAATTTCCTCAACGAAGACATCGAATTATCTTATTTTCAACGAGAATCAACGCTTTTGAAAATACTGTGGCCTCTATTATTTTGTCAACTGTGAGTCACTTTCTAAAAGACTTTGTTCTTCAAAAGCTGAACATCAACTATTTATATCAAAAGCAATCAGCACAATGCAGGACAAGAAGAACATCTTTGGTGAGTATTTTTTATACCACAAAAGAATTTTAGAAACAAGCATCTCCATTTTATTTGTTGAGGAATTTTCATTAGCTATTCGTGACCCTATACACATTTTCAAAGTTTACAAAGAAGACCGTATTGTTTCTTAGAAAATTTCTGAAGCATATTGATAGACTTGACGATAGAAACTGAAGTAACTGGCCCAAAGACGAAAAGGAAAGCTGCGTTGAGATCTCAAGCAGCAAAACGTAAAGCAAATGTGGCCAGTGATGCAGGACCCTCTTCCGCTACAAAGGAAGACGTGAAAACCACAACCAATCCAACAACAAAACCATCTCCGTCTAGGACAATAATTGGAAGATACGCATTCTTAAAAGTTAGGAGAGTTGGTTTATTGATATTCGCAAATATAGTATAGAAAACAAATTTACAAAAGGTGCTTGTATTCCGGTTCATATCTATCCTCAATTAATCACAAAACTTAATCAAGTGCCTACTGTATTGTGTAAACTGGGTTTTGATTTTCAAAAATGAATTTTTTCATATGCGGACAGCCGGATAACTCAAAGGAACATTTTCTAAATGTGCATGTTATAGGGTCTACAAAAAAAAATGTAATCTTTGTTATTCACAATTTAATACTAAAACAGAATGGTTAACCCATTTAAATAATATTCACGACATTTTAATCAGATGCTTTTGTTATACATAAAACAGGGTTTGGGGGCTTATTAGCTACTTTAAAACATATGAACGGGAACAATATTCAGGACCCTAGAGTCTATTTCCAACATATCTATGACGATGTGATGAATTTGTTGGAGGGATGGTCTAACAAAATGAGATTTAAATTTCAATTATGTTTGCGCATTCATTTTATCAAGCCAAAAATCATTTGCGAAACCAATGATTCTTATTTTTGTAGTGATATGAAGCTTATTATGCATCGCTCAGAAATAAAACAGTACTTGCGAGAATGTGAAATGCAGATTTTAAGTTCGATAGAAGCTTTCATTAATAGAAGCTCAGGTTGGGTGATAGATTCTATCGAAAACATCGATATAAAAATTCGTAACTACAGACCGTATAAAGGGGGATGTTCGGGGAAATTTCCCGTTTCATTAAAAAATAAGAAATTATTTTAAATATCACATCTAAAGATGCCAAATGTTTTTTATGGTGTGTACTAGCTCATTTGCATCCTATTGCATGGGGCAACAATCCAAATAGATTGTCACTGTAACAAATTAGAAGGCTCACTCGATACATCCATGCTTGACTACCCCGTAGCCTTAAACCAAATTTCAAAATTCTAAACTGCGAATAATCTCAAAATTAACGTTTTCGGTTACGATAAGTATATTGTTCCTCTTCAGTTAAGTAGTTCCAACTCAAATAGAGAAATAAATCTTCTTCTTCATGACAAACATTACTTTCGAAATATTGCTCGATTAATGAGTCGTGATGGTTTAAACAAAAAAAATTTTTTTAACGATGCTGGCGAAAGGGTTTAAAGTTGAAAGCGCATTAGAAAGACATCGATTTTGAAAGCCTCATCCAAATAGTCAGTGGCCCGACTCAAAATCCGAGCACCTCCTATACCAAAACCATCCAAACACACGAAGGTGTTGCTCGTTTTCTTACGTCATCGTTGATTATCACGGTAAGGTTGTAGCTCACGAATGTAAAAGGTCCCAAGAACCCGCTTATGAACTCGTCATTGCCTTAAGAGACAAAGCCAGTGAATTGTTGATATCGGTCCCAATAGAGCCTATGGTCATGACAAACGAAGACGAGGAAAACTTTCAGAAAGCCACCCATTGCTACGCTTGTCAGACGGAGCTCAATGAGTTTATTATGGGAAAAGTAAGAGATCACGATCACCATCTTCCGGGAAACAATTACAGGGGTGCAGCGTGCTTTAGTTGTAATGCCACTTTACGTGACAGCTCTTACTTGCCTTGTTTTGCTCATTATTTGTTTGTACGATGAGCATTTTATTGTCAAAGCCCTAGGTAGGATTAAAACGGAAAAGCCCATTAGCATTATTCTTTTGAATATTGAACGTTATACGAGTTTCATCGCCGATGATCTCTTGTTCCTAGTTTTCAATTATTATCCTCTCTCGCCCAAAATCTTCCTAAGGAAAAATGTAATTGCGTTTTGTGGTATTTTAAAGACCCTTCAAAATTAATCTCGTGACACAAAAAGGATATTTTTCTTGTGAACACTTGGACAGTCACTGAAAATTTGATGCAGTGGGCATTCCCGATACAGCTTGTTTCAACAATACACTGAATGAAGAAGTGATCTCTGACAAAGATTACGAGCATGTATGAAAGGTTTGGGAGACATTTGTCTCATTTTGGTGGATGTTTTCAAAAATTTCCGAACTATTTCTTTTAACAGTTTTTGCCTCGATCCCGTGCATTATTTAACTTTGCCTATATACGCTTGGTCTGCCGCTTTGAAATACACTAAAGTTTATTTGGAGCTACTTACGGATTAAGATATGCACTTATTTATCGAAGGAGGTGGATAGAAGTGGATCTAGATTATCAAAGCGGATTTACATTTTGGTTATAGTGACTACCCTCTTTGTCCAGAAAGACTCAATATTCATCTTGATATGCTATTCCCTTATGCTAAAGACATTCTAATAAAGTAATGGAAAAGAACCAAAAAAACTACAAGACAAAGAAACTCTCCTCTTATTTTTTTCATAAACAAAATTACGTTATTCACGCTAGAAATTTACAATGTTACTTAAACCAGGGGATGAAATTAATCAAAATTCATTGTGTTCTTTCTTTTACCCAAGGCAAGTGGTTAAAGCCCTATATAGAATTTAACATCGCCTTGCGTAAGATGGCAAAAGATGTTTTCGAAAAAGATTTTTTCAAATTAATCAACAATGCAGTTTCTCTTAAAAAAAAGTTATGGGCAAATTTAAAGATGAAATGAATGGTGAACCTATTTTGGAATTTGTGGCCTTAAAATCTAAAATGTATTCTGTACTGTTAAATAGCCATAAGCATAAATGTAAAGCGAAAGGTATTAAGAAACAGATCGTTAAATCTCACTTCCATCATGATTTGTACATTGAATTTTTGCGTCAGTCTATCCTAAATAGGGTCATTCAAAGACACATCATGTCTAAAATGTGCGACATTTACACTCTAGAAGTGAACAAAATCGGTCTTACCGCATTCGATGATAAACGTTATATTGAGAATGATGGAATTACTGCTCTAGCTTATGGCTATTTTTCAATTTAAACAGAATTTAGATGAAATCATTTGTTGTTCCTTATAGAACCTACCATAATGATTAAGAAATTAAGCGATATGAGTGTTATCCCCAAGAAAATGAATAAGGGTGATGCCGGGTACGATATGTTTTCTACAGTGGACTGCAAAATTAAACTTGGAGCTATAGTGCTCTGTGCAACAGACTTAACCCTCGCTTTGCCGTATGATTGTTATGGAAGAATTGCACCGTGATCGGGTCCCGCGCTTCATTTTGAACTGGATGTTTTGGCTGGAGTCATTGATTCTGGCTACAGGTGGCCTATTAAAGTTATGTTAATAAACTTTGGAAATCATGATATTGCCATTAAAACGGGGTATAGAATTGCACAAATCATTTTTGAGAAAATATATCTCGATGTAGAATTTGTTGAGGGAGAACTTTCCCCAAGCACCCGTGGTGAACTTTGTTTTGGCTCTACGGGAAAATAAATATTTACTCGTCAATATTGTCTTATAAATGTTTATTCATAAATGTATCTATTCCATAATGTTACATGTACTCATTATATATATAAACAAAAGAACTGGGTAAGTTTTTAATATTCATTTTTAAAAAATATTTTTTTAATCTTGTTTTTTTTATTTCAGAATATTGAATCCTCATAGGATTCAAAAGAAGCTAACACTTCTTCAAAAATTATATGGACAACTAGGACGTTACAGGGAAATAACTATTCACTCCAGGCAGCAGCTGAACGGATTACGTCAATCAAAGATCAGCAGGAGAAAATAAAAAACAAGGTAGAAGGGTAATTTCATCACTTGAAAAAAATGTTAATCTTTAAAATTAAAAATAATGTTTTTGTTTGATTAAAATTAAAAAAAATGTTAATCTTTAAAATTAAAAATAATGTTTTTGTTTGATTAAAATTTTCAATTTAAAAAAAAATTATTGTGTTTTTATTTCATATTTTAATACAGATTTATCACATACTTTTTACTTTTTTGTTGATTAGGAAAGTCATTTCTGCAACAGCCTGAAGGGCTGATGCAGAAATGACTTTTTATATACTACTTATAATACAATAAAATTTAGTTTCAGAAAATTTCTACTTTGTTCACTGTGACACTATACCTGAAATGCTTGCTTACTCTCGTAAGTATTGGTAATGTTCAAGAATTAAAAAAAAACATTTGAAAACAGACTGACAGATATTATGATTACTGACATTTATGAAATACCATTTCAATCAATGATCTTGGAAGTAATTCCTGAATCACAATCATTGTAAGCGTATTTTATTTGAACTACTTCGTACTTATTTAAGTGATGACACACAAGAAGAGGTACTGGAGGATGAAAATGTGTGTGGTCTGCATGACTAGAAAATCAAAAGTAACTTTAAAACCATGTAACCGTTTAAATGTTTGTTGTAGTTGTATGAAAACAATGGTAAGGATACATGTATCTTGTGTAGACAGCAAGTGAATTGTTTTTTTTAATTTCTGCCTAAACCATGATTATTTTAATGATTAAATAAATTCCGTTGTATTATATATTGTTTTTTTTGTTTTGTTTTTTTGTAAAACTTTTTTTTTGCACCATTCTATGGAGAATAACATGGGGTTCATTACTGCACCACTTACACTTTTTAATGTAGTGAACATGTGAGCTGCCATATACATTCAGTAGCTACAGCATTGAAATAGACAGCATAAAACCATCAATGGCAGTTACCAGTATTGACGGTTTAACACCCTTTATCTTGACGGTCTAGCTACTGAATGTATACGGCAGCACAGATCTACACCACATTAAAAGGTGTAAGTGGCACAGAAATGAACCCCATGTTAATCTCCATAGAGTGGTGCAGAAATGAGTTTACTATACTACTGCTGTGTATCTAGGCTCTTAAAACAAACGTGATACAATGAGTGGGGTTTAATATTTTATAGGCATTAAAATTTGTGATTTTATAATAGGTTTTGTTTTATACATTTTATACAGTATAATACGTCACGTATTATACATCAACGTATAAAACATTACTTTTGTGACATTTATCCCTATCCTGGACATGAATGGAGTTACAACTAATTTTACCAAAGTTTTAACGTTTTTTAGGCTAGGATTCAAAAGACCAAAAAAGCGAGCTTTATCGAATCTCAAATTTTTTTCAAGATTCACGGAATTCGAGGATTCGAATGTCCCATCCCTAAAAATAACATTAGCGGCGGATTTTTCATTTATTGATTTCTAGATAAATTTAGAAACTTGCGGTAAGGAATATTCAAGTTCACATCTTTATAAATACAGTAAGAGTCCCGATTATCCAAGGATCCATGTTTGCAACTAATTGGAGAATTAATTTGTTAGCTTAGGCTTTTTATTTTCTTATTTGTGTGATGACAGTCATGGCAGGCTTTTTGCTTGTTACAACTTAACAAATATACATAACACTACAAACTGTTCCTCGGTAACCGAGTTTGACCGTATCTGGGCTGTTTATGGTCCAAATTAGCTCAGATATTCGAGACTTTACTGCATTAAACTTTGAACGAACTTCAAAAATTTGAATAACGCCCTTAGTAGTACCATACACCCACCTCGGCACTTAAGTGACATCATGAGGGGTGTGTCCTGTTATGACATCACTTCCATGCCCAGGTAGGTGTACTGAGGTTTTGTGAATTATCTAGGTCACCCCCACCCCACCCCCTCCCAAACTAACAACATGGTGGCAAAAGGGGTTGGCAAATTTTCTAGGTTTCACCCACCCCCACCCAAAAAAATTGGTTTTTGCATGGACAAATTATGCTTGTGGCCCACGAGCCACAAAAAGTGGCCTCATGCTGATATGAGTAACATTTTTGAAAGTTATTTTTAGGCCCCTAAAAAACAAAATGGCGGCGTAAAAAGGGGTGAAGTGAGGCGGAATATTTTTGGTTTTTGTAGTGGGTGTTTGGGTTGAATTACGCTTGCAGCCCACGTGCTATAAATGTTTTTTTTAATTTATTATTTATTAAATTAATTTTCATCCAGAGAAGTTATGAATTTGAAGTTATTGTTTTGTGTATAAAAGCAAAATGGCGGCCACTTGATTAAATTATGATTGTGGCATTTGAGCCACTAAATGTGGCATTTGAGCCACAAAATGTGGCCCTCAAGCTGTTTTGTGTGATTCTTTGGAATTTGTTATTACTTAAGAAATTAGTTTTTTCTTACAGAAGTTATGAAATATTTTTTTAGTTATTCTTTGAAGGAAAAGAAGCTGGCAGCAAATTGAGGGCATTATTGTATGTGAGTGTGTAACTGTGCATTTGTGTATATAAAAAATAACTTTACCTGAATTCTTTGGTGCTGGTTTTACTGCTACTTTCCGAAGGTGCTGTTTAGTTTAGGGCATTTTGATGCACTTCCCGGCTTATTACAATCTAAACACAGGTAAACTTTTTGCACAAACTACATCACTTGTGGAGCACTATGCTGTTTGGTTAAAATTTCATTAACTACTGAGTGCCTCATATTTTTAAAAGTAGAGGGCACTGTTAAAACTTCTTTTAACCCTTTCACCTCTATTTGTGAATTCAATTTCCTATCCACACCTGTTTTCCCTACATTTAATTAAAATTAATTTCTCACACCCAACACTTGTTCAAACTTGTTTTACCCCCTCCCCTACATGTGTGAATTCAATTTCCTGTCCACACCTGTTTGACCTACATTTAATTAAAATTAATTTCCTTCAGCCCAAACTTGTTCAAATTTATGTTTTACCTCCTCCCCTACGTGCAAATTCAATTTCCTGTCCACACCTGTTAGACCTACATTTAATTAAAATTAATTTCCCACACCCCATACTTGTTCAAACTTGTTTTACCCCCTCCCCTATATGTGCCAATTCAATTTCCTGTCCACACATGTTTGACCTACATTTAATTAAAATTAATTTCCATCACCCCAAACCTGCCTAAACTTGTTTTTGACCACCACCCATACCCCGGTGTATATGTGTCAATACAATTTCCTGTCCTACATGTACATATTTGTTCTTGGCTCCCTCACCCCCATATGTGTGAATTCAATTTCCTGCCCAAACTTGTTTGTGACCTACATTTAATTAAAATTAATTTCCAGCCATAACATGTTCATGGCATTGATATGTTTCAATTTATAAAATATAACAACAAGAACTTAAAACATTGTAGAAATTTTGGAATAGAAATATTAAAATTTAACATTGGGCATAGAACATTGTTAATGTTTAAAATCACAAAGGGGGTGTACTTAGACAAATTCAAAAAGTATTTTATATAAAACATGTGAAAGCCATGTGAACCTTGGAATGGTTATGACACTAAACCACACACCTATGGAAAAAGACATTACTGTGAAGAATATGAAGCATTGGAAGACAAAGGCATGCCAGCTGTACCTGCTAAATGACACTGTTTTGAAAAACACAGTGCAACATTTGCAGAAAAAACACCATCCTACTGTACTTATCAAAAACAACAATTCAGAACTTGTCTTGTGGTCATGTAACAAGTTGTGCCCTAGCTAAGGAATATATCATAAAAGGTACTCAACCACAGTTTATTCTTGCAAGCTACAAGGACTGGATTGCATGTTGTGCTGCAAGATATTTTCATGAACTTTGCGATTTTCAAAATTATCATAGCCACCATGAACTCCAAGGAGAATTTCGTAGGCTGACCTTTAACAGCAATGGTCATTCAAATGTTGAGGCAAACATTAAAAATACAAAAAATATTCAAGAATTAACAATAATAGAACTTTCTGAAAAAAATGTTTGAAAGTTGCCTGCATATAAACAATTTGAAAACCTCAATAGATTATATCATAGAGGGTACAAGGCATGAGATACAAAAATTGGCTATCAAGAAAAATAGCATTGCATTTTATTAATAATCATAATGATAAACATTTACTCAACAGTTGCAAAATAATGCAAGCAGCATTTCATAAAGTAATTCTTAAAAGTGATACTTTTGTGAACTGGCAAAAATTTAAGTATGTTTATGGCAAAGGACGATTACCAGCAACTACGGGTCAGATAAAAGTAGCACTCAGAAACAAATCTAAATCATCATCATTGGATGTGATTGATGAATTGTTTAAAGAAATATCTGAGAATGAAAATAATGATCTCACTAAGATCATATGTGTTTTGCAACCAACATGGACCGAAGAGCTAATACCACTCATACATAAAAATACTTTTGATTATTGTTTTTATTTTCATGAAAATCAAGAGGGTCTACTGTATTGTCCTGTTTGCAGTACTTATCCTGAAAATCCACAGTTTATTGAAAGAGAATAACATCTAAAGGGTAACTGTGTTGTTATTATTGACTACTATTATTAATTGTAAGAATCACATGTATGCAATTACAATAATATCCAAACGTAACAATTTATGACTATTTAATAAACTTATTTTTATATATTAGTGCATTGTGACTTATTTTAATTTATGATAATTACACATTAATATCGCCAGTTACTATAATTGGAAATCTTGTTTTTATTTGTTACTACTACTACTACTGCTTAGAAACAATAGACATTTTAACACTAGTAGTCAGTTAAATCCTTTTTTATGTACCTGTGAAAATTCTTCTTAAACAGCAAAACAACAAAGGTACCTAACAAGGGCCCAAGCACCAAAAAGCCTAGAGGTCCTTCTTCGCTTATACCTCATTTTTAAGGTGATAGTTCTTTCGTGAAAGTAGCTGTCATGAAAGTTGCAATAATTCGTGACATTGTCTTCAAGATTCCTTGAGCATCTTTATGATATTTTGCTGGGATATCCATTAGAATTTACTCATTAACTTCCCTCATTTCTGTTGGTTAGAAACTGCTTTCTTTATCGTTACTGTTTCCAAACTTCACAATTATAGGTTCTTGTTTCTCATTTTGTTTCCAAATATTTAAGTAATGATGGAAAGCTTGACAATAAAGCTTAACTTTATCATAGTCATTTAGTCTTTTACTGTTCAAAATGTCGTGTATATCTTGATTCAATTCATTTAAAACATTTTTTGTAATGCTCATAGGTGCCAAAATAGATTCTCCTGATAACTGATTAACAGGTGCTAGGGCAACCTTTTTTGCATATGCCATCTTAATTTTTTTAATTTGTTGATAAAATACTGTCAAGTATTGGAGATGAAATAGTAAGAAGTTGCCTTATAAATTTGCTTTGTAAGTGCTGATGTTTCACTTATGATGCCACACTATGATCTGAACAAGTTTGAGCAGGTGTTGGCCAGGAATTAGAATTCACACATAATGGTGAGAGGGCCAAGAACAAACGTGTGTGTATGACAGGAAATTGTATTGACACATGTGGGAAGGGGTTGGGAGGGGTGGTGGTGGTCAAAAAAAAGTTTGGGCAGGTTTGGGGTGATGGAAAATAATTTTAATTAAATGTAGGTCAAACATGTGTGGACAGGAAATTTAATTGGCACATATAGGGGAGGGGGTAAAACAAGTTTGAACAAGTTTGGGGTGAGGGAAATTAATTTTAATTAAATGTAGGTCAAACAGGTGTGGACAGTAAATTGAATTTACAAATAGGGGGAATGGTGTGGGGGTCAAAAACAAGTTTGGGCAGGTTTGTTGTGATGGAAATTAATTTTAATGGACAGGAAATTGAAGGGGGAGGGTGGGGAGGGTTTATTTTTATATTTCTAAGTTCTATGCTTGTAAATCTAAGTTCTATAGTATTCTACTATCACTTTCACAAATTTCTAAGTTTAATTTATTTTTTAAGTCCAACTTCTACAGTGCATTTCAGATATATATACGGACCCCAAAAATTGGTTTTATCTCGAGTTAAACTTGATGGATTCGCCTGAAATTTTCACCATAAACAAATCATCTTTTATTACAAACTTTCTGCTAAACAGCATTTTTTTCTTAAAAAGGTAAAAATTAAAAAAATTAAAAACTGGAAAATGGCAGTTTCATAATTATAGACGCACTAAAGAACTTTTCACTTTAATTAATTATTGTGACAAAATAACATTCGGAACACAACAGTAACATTAAAATTTATAAGGTATATGACTGTCCTGATGTTTTAGAACTTAAAACATTGTTTTCTACATACTTTAAACTAGATTTATAAACACATACAGAAATTCTGTCCCAAAGCAGCTAAAATGGCACTTTTCAGCTTTGATATTGCAGTATAACCATGGCAATCTGCTTAATAATCACGTAGGATGATGTCCCAAAAGTTTTCTATTCGAGAGTGGTGATATTTTGGTTATGTAACCATTCCTTCATTAGGTTATTGGAGGAAACTAGGGAATTTTCTTGCTGGAATACTAAGATATTGCTATGGAATCAATGTTTTATGGCAGTACATACTCTCATAACAATGTCTGATAATTGCTGATATTTGTTTTGGTTGAAATAAAGGCAAAGCTCCTCATTCCAAAGGTGCTAAATACTTCGCATTTTGTCAGGCTCCCACCACCATTGGAGAAAAATCATCCAAGGTGATTTGATGGTTATTATTATTTTCTTCATATTAGAAGGATGTAAAGAGAAAACCACAATATTTTTGTAAACAAAATTTTGGCAGTGAGGGAGCCTAATAATATAGGGAAGATTTAGTGTCCTTGGTATGAGCAGCTTAGTTTTTCAAAAGCAGGCTCAGCCTTTATTTCAACCAAAAGAAATATCAGCAATTATCAGACATTTTTACGAGAGTATGTACTGCCATAAAACATTGCTTCTATAGCATTAGCTTAGTATTCCAGCAAGAAAATTCCCGAGTTTCCTCCGATAACCTAATGCAGGAATGGTTACGGAGCCAAAATATCATGCTACGAGATTATTAAGCAGATTGCCATAATTATACTGCAATATCAAAGCTGAAAAGTGCCGTTTTAGCTGCTTCGGGACAATTTCTGTATATGTGTTTATAAATCTAGTTTAAGGTATGTAGAAAACAATGTTTTAAGTTCTAAAACATCAGGACAGTCATATACCTTATAAATTTTAATGTTACTGTTGTGTTCCGAATGTTATTTTGTCACAATAATTAAAGTGAAACGTTCATTAGTGCATCTATAATTATGAAACAACCATTTTCCAGTTTTTAATTTTTTTAATTTTTATCTTTTTAAGAAAAAATATTCTGTTGAGCAGAAAGTTTGTAATAAAAGATGTTTATGGTGAAAATTTCAGGCGAATCCATCAAGTTTAACTCGAGATATAACCAATTTTGGGGTGCATCTATATATCTGAAACACACTGTATAATTAATGTTTAAGTTTTTCAAATATGATATATTTTCTAAGTTTTGTTGTGATATTTTGTCTCAATTCTTAAATTTCCCAAGCCCAGTTTCAAATACTTTCTTGAATTTGTACAAGTTCATGTTTTATATGTAAAACATTTTAGACAATTAATAAATAACCATTTACTATTTTTAGCCAAAAGGCTAATCAAATTATGTTTGGACAGGAAATTGGATTTGATTTAATGTAGGACAGGGAAATGTCTGAGCAAAGTGTTGGGCAGGAAATTAATTTTATTTAAATGTAGGTCACAAACAAGTTTGGGCAAGAAATTGAACTGGCACATATAGGGGAGGGGGTTCATACAAGTTTGAACAAGTTTGTGGTGATTGAAATTAATTTTAATTAAATGTAGGTCAAACATCTGTCGACAGGAAATTGAATTGGCACATATAGGGGTGTGAGTTCAAACAAGTTTGAACAAGTTTGGGGTGAGGGAAATTAATTTTAATTAAATGTAGGTCAAACAGGTGTGGACAGGAAATTGAATTCACACATGTAGGGGGAGGGGTTCAAACAAGTTTGGGGTGAGGGAAATTAATTTTTAATTAAATGTAGGTCAAACAGGTGTGGACAGGAAATTGAACTGGCACATATAGGGGAGGGGGTTCAAACAAGTTTAGGGTGAGGGAAATTTTAATCAAATGTAGGTTAAACAGGTGTGGACAGGAAATTGAACTGGCACATATAGGGGGAGGGGGTTCAAACAAGTTTGGGATGAGGGAAATTAATTTTAATGAAAGGTAGGTTAAACAGGTGTGGACAGGAAATTGAATTCAGACATAGGAGAATGGGTGGAGTTTAAGAATGAAATGTAATAAAATTAGGTCATGAAAAGCACCCTCTACTTTTAAAAAATATAAGTCCCTTCAGTAGTGATTAAATTTTCAGAGAGGCACAAACATGCATTTCTACTCGTGGCGCACCATGGTCATAGAAAAACGATGAGTCTATCATCACGGATAACAGCCAGTACAACCGACTCCGGCAATTATCTTGGTAATTGTCAATTTCATTGAAAATTTCGTAATTTGTCACATTTTGCAGCTCACGGTCCACAAACCAGTGTACAAAATAATAACATTAATTATTATTTATTTATTTATTATTAATTTTAATATTTAAATTTATTATTAATTTTCACACTTATGTGATAACAGAAGAAAACATAAACAAAACAGTAAAAACCCACTCATGTGGAAGTTACAAAAGGCGAAAAGAAAAGGTCAATACAAAAATAGAATCTTGGTCATTCGGTAACAAAAAGTACCGAGTGGCCCAGAAGCTACACAAAATACAGGGTGTCCACGAAGTTTTAAAACCCAAAAACAAAAGAGCGCAAAGATAAAATGAAGTGGTGGGCCCAAAATGTCTCAATATACCCTCCTAACAAGAACCCCATGATATTAAATTGGAGAGAGGGAAAAAGGTGGGAAAGTGTAGAGGGAGAGAGAAAGAAACGTGGAGGGAGGAAAAAAGGGGAGGGGTGACTGAAATTGAAATGAAAGGAGTAAAAAGGAACAAACGACGCACATGCGCACAATTGCCTGTGAATTTTGCTCCCGGCATATATATATATATACTAGTGGGGTAACCCGTCATAAATGACGCGAGCAAAATTCACAGGCAATTGTGCGCATGCACGTCGTTTGTTCCTTTTTTACTCCTTTCATTTCAATTTCAGTCACCCCCTCCCCCTTTCTCTCTCTCCCCCTCTCCTTCTATACACTTTCCAACCTTTTCCCCTCTCCAATATAATATCATGGGGTTCTTGGATGGGGAGTGTGCAACGTATAGTTGACCTTGAGAAAAAAAGTCGTTCATTTATTCAAATTTATATAAATTCCGACGTGCTTCAATGGTTGTACAGCGTTACTTCAGAGACAGATATAGATACCCACACAGACCTGGCATAATATATATATATATATATATATAATATATAAAGCCAGGTCTGTGATTCTGTGAGTAACGCTGTACAAACAATTAAGGACAAAAACCTTGAACCACATCGGAATTTATATAAATTTAAATGAATAAATGAACCGATTTTTTTCTCAAGGTCAACTATATGTTGCACACTCCCTATCCAAGAACCCCAAGATATTAAATTGGAGAGGGAAAAAGGTTGGAAAGTGTAGAGGGGAGAGAGGGAAACGTGGAGGGGAAAAAAGGGGCAACCTGGTCTGCTCAATTTTAATTTTTGATTGAGCAGACGACAGCCCCTGACAGCTACAGTAGGCTGTTAGGTCGGACGCCATTTTGGTGCCAGCAGACCTCTCGCCTGGAGGTTTCCTGTGGCTGACTAGGCCACAGGAAATCTGGGCAGTGTGTTGGAGGCAGCTGATGTGACTAGACCTGTGGGTGGAGGTCAAGGGGACCTCCACTGTCCGGCATTTGGGTCTCTCTTCTTTTGTTTGCCTTTGGCCTTTTGGCCTTTTGCCTTTGTATAAAGTGCTTGCGGGGCTGGTCAAACGGACCAGCCCACTGTCATCACTGTCATCTTAACCATCGTAAGTGTAAATTAAAACACTTTTAATTCATCACTTGCTTGTGTCGTGTGTTTTCTTGGGGGTTTACCGTGGGAGGGTGGGTTTCCGGGTTGGGGAAACTCCAGCGTCCTTTCCGACCTCTTTCGGTCGGTAAATCGTGTCGGCTCGCGGTGAAACAGGAGTTTCACCGCGATATTCTCGACGAGGCGGCGTGTCACCATCGAGGGAAGCTCCGCGCCGGCACCACCCGAGAGGTGCACCGTGGGAGAGGCGGCTGCGGGAACGGTCCCGTCCCCGTCGTCAGAGCTCTGTTACCAGTAAGTGGGAACGTTTTAAAGTTTTCGTTTACCGCGTATTGTATCGGTCCGGCGGGACGTTACAAGGGGGAAACTTAAATTGAAATGAAAGGAGTAAAAAAAGGAAAAAACGATGTGCATGCGCACACCAGAGAAAATGAAAATCTCATTTTCTCATTCAAATATAAAAAAGGGGAGGGGATAATAGGAGCAAAATTAAACTAGAATTTATCACAGGCAATTGTGCCCAGCATTAGAATTTCTTTTGCTCCGCCCTTTTATGAACGTCATCAATTTCTAATTGGTTTGTTACTTGGTCAGACGTCATAAAAGGGCGGAGGAAAAGAAATTCTAATGTTGCTAGTTGTCTGATAATCAATGATTTGTTTTGGTTGAAATAAATCGTAAGCTATGCGTTTCAAAAACTAAGCTGCTCGTTCCAAAGGCACTTACAGTAATATTGTCCATATCATTAGGCTCACCCACTGCCAAAATTTCGTTTAGGAAAAACGTGTTTTTTTTCCTCACATTTTTTCAATATAAAAAAAAAGAAAAACCATCAGGATCATCAAGATTGAATTTTTTCCCCTCAGAAATTTTGGTAGTTTGAGCCTAACAATATCAGAAATGTTTAGTGCCTTTGGAAGGAGTAGCTTTGCCTTCATTTCAACCAAAAAATAATGTTTATTATCAGACAATGTTATAAGAATATTTACTGACCTACCAAAGGCAATTCCCTGGTGTTCACTTAGTATTCTAGCAAGAAAATGCACCAGTTCGCTCCAGTAACCTAAGGAATGAATGTTTACGAAACCAAAATATTACCACTCTCGAATGGCTGGCGTGTCCCCGGACTTATATCCTACAGAGAACTTTTGAGAAATCATTGTACGTAATGATTAAGCAAATTGCTATGATTATACTACAATAGCAGAGCTGAAAAGTACCATTTTAGCTTATAAATATTGTTTAAAGTAGTGGCAGCAATGTTTTAAGTTATAAAACATCAGAACAGTCATATACTTTATTAATTTAAATGTTACTGTTATGTTCAGCATGTTATTTTGTCACAATAATGAATAAAAGTGAAAAGTTCATTAGTGCGTCTATAATTATGAAATGGCCATTTTTCAGTTTTTAATTTTCTAAATTTTTACCTGTTTAAGAAAAAAGTTTCTGCGTTTCAAGTGTAGCCTGAGTTATAACCAATTTCTAGGGTGCGTATATATATATATATATATATATATATATATATATATATATATATATATAAAATATATATATATATATATATAATATATATATATATAATATATAAACGCAATGTACATCATAGTTTGTTATGAGTTCTAAAATATACAATTGAATAAAAAAACGATTTCTTGGAAAATAACTTTTATTTACAAAATTATCATCAGCACCCAGCTTCTTTTAACTTTATCATGCAAAGTCCAACGTCGGAATGGCTTTCGCTACAGTTTTCACTTGAACTTGCGAACACAACAATGCAAAGAGAATTCTCGACAAGAGAGCTGTGCATTTTTTTAATTAATTTGTCCAGAGTGAAAAAAGACGTCTGTAAAATACCAAAATAAAAACATAAAACCATAAATCCATTTGCATTTAAATGCATTTTCTGCATGTGGATCTCACCTCGTTCTTTTCTGTTTCGTTTGTAGTCGAACACATTTGCAAATGGGCTATCGTTAGATCATTTTCAGTTGCAAGTTGCATCGAATTCTGAACAACGTCTTTGCTCGAAGATAAATTAAATAATGTTGTGATCGAATCATTAGAAGAATTTAATTCGGGTGGCATTTCAGGTCCAGTAAGATCGGAACAACTTACGATTGCCACTAAAGAAAAATAAATAATTACTGGCTTTGTACGAGGGTGCAGTTGGCTGAAATGTGTATGCTAAGGTTTGTGTGTGAGGTATCAAGAAAGGGTCGAATTAGAAATGACTATCAGTGGGAGTGTAGGGGGTGCCGGGGTTAAAAAGGGTAGAGGAAGGCCCAAACAAGCTTGGAACATGGTGCTAAAACGGAATATGGGGGTATGTGGGGTCTCTGGGAGTTTGGCACAAAATCAAAAAGGAGTGGAAGAGATAGAACCCGCAAGGCCGACCAAGCATATTGGGGAAAAGGTGCATGAAATGCTGATCATGGCTTTGTAAGAATACAATGGATATTTGTTTTAAATTAAAATTTACAGAAGTACAGTGTATTACAGTTAATTGGAACACACCGGGACTAAGGTGAAGCAGTTAAAAGGGGTCTCAATTTGTTTTGCTTTTTCATTCTTTACCATTTCTCTAAAATAAACGGGTGCCAATAGTATCCGGTGATCCAATTAACCGAAATCGATAAACTTCCCACAAACACAATTTACACTGAAGGTCCTCAATTAGCTTAATAGTGTTTTCAGCGGTCCACATCTTTAAAATTCGCGTCTTTCAAAATTAAAAGCAAACTAGGGTCCTAGACTATTTGTTCGTGTTGCAAAAAACGTCCACACTGTGAAATGTTTTCGCAACAATGTATAAATGTTTCCCCATTTCGATGGGAGACAAGAAACGTGAACCTGAGGCGATGCGATTCAGTACCGTAACATTTCAACATTGTTGTGGGTTTGAATCACAACTGACAAGATTCAGCACTGCATCAAACAATCATATTGTCTACTACCCTCTTTTGATGTAATGAAACAGTTGATAGTGACAGAGGCATGACAAAGTTATCTCTGCTCAAGTGTGCTCATCTACCCATCATCTCTTTCTTTTTCGAAGAGGCGAGTCCAAATGCAAGCCTCTAGGATCCTCTTAATGGCAGAAATGAGGGAGTTCGTAGAGGGGAGCGAAACATTGTCGCAAGATCAATATACGAAACTTTTCTGTGTTAACTGAGGTTGACTGTATCCGAGCTGTTCTTGGTCGACATTAGCTCGGATAATCGGGATTCTACTGTAATAGAATTCAAATCGTTATACACTACTGTACTTGTTTCTGTTTGGCTGACAGGGCATTAAACTTTTTAATCAAACAAATTATAGGAATTATGTTTTTTAAAGAAAACGTTAATGTTTAGTTACACACTAGACAAGTAAAGTGAAAAGATGTATGTTAATTGATTAAAAGATATCTTAAAAATAAACTATTTCAAAATGGAAAATTTAACGTTTTTTTCAAAGCGATTACACACTTTGTATTCCATTATTTGTCTAGTACAGAAGTTTATAAATAACTAAGTAACGTTTTCAAAAAATTACTCTTAACTATTTCAGTGAAAAGATATAATGCAATGTCTCGCTTTCATAGAAACGAGGACAATTTCTTACATCGAAGTGATTTCTGTAACACTGATGATTATGCAGTATCATTCGACTGAGTCACTGAAATAAAATAAGCTTCATAACTGGATAACAAGGCTGGGTACATGCTGGTAAAACGGGATACAGGGGCATTTGTGGGGTCTCTGGGAGTTTGGCACAAAATCGAAAGGAGTGGGGAGGGAGAACCCGTAAGGGCGACCCTGCTTAATGTGGGAAAAAGTGCACGAAATGCGGATGATGATAAACTGAAATTAGGGTTATAAACCGTACTCATTTAGTGTACATGTAGGCGTTTGAGATGTCAAAGCAGAGTACTCTAATGCGAAAGTAGTAATGCCAGTAGCCTTGAGGAAGTAATGGGCCTCAACACCGGTCGCCTCATATTAGAGCATAGTGGCAGTTATATCAGAGTCAAGGTTGTAAACACGCATTCCACTTTTGGTGGTCGATTTCGACTACAAAATGAAGTCGGGTTGTAGTCAAAACCAACCACTTCGATTCTATCCATAAAAAATACATTGAAACCACAGCACAGCCACCTGCAAATCCATTTTGCAATCGAAATCAACCACTAAAAGTGGTCTATGCGCCAAGGGCCTTATCAGACTACAATCTGTTTTTTGTAACTTCCATTCTGACAGTTTGGAGTGTAAAAATATTTGTTTCTCAATGGCTATGTCTGCGGGCCACCGTTGGTCCACGGACCCCACAGTATGAGAAATAATGATCTACCTAATGATACAATTAATGAGATTTTCATTTTGATTGTGATATGTTTATGAGTTTGAAATGTGGTTGTTTGTTACCCTTTTTGTTGTGAAGCACAATCTGTCCAATCAAACTGGTGACAAAACCACTATTGCGACTAAATATCGCTTGCTTAGCTTTAACCGCCTCACATTTCCAAGCGGGGTTGCGACATACGGCGTCATCACCATAATCGATACCTTTAAACATATTTTTGCTTATAAACAAAGCAATGATTTGTAACATCAATAACCAAACAATCCTTACACACCTTTTTTCAGCTTCAACTGAACTAACTGCAGCGTCGATCTACTATCTTCGATTGAATCGTGGCCATTCGATCCAACCTGAATATCGACCCTAAAGTAACCGGGGAAAATTATCATTTAAAAGAACAAACTGGAAATGGAGCATTTTTAAAAAAAACTCACTTTAGGAAAGTTTTTACGAGATTTTTTAAGCTTGATTTAAGTTTCCGTGTTCCTCGCAGGTTGTAAATGTAGCTTGTATCGATGACATACGGATGGATCATCTAAATAACACTTAGTGATTCGTTCAGATTGCATAGCTTAATGCTAACAGATTTTCTTCTGGCCGTATTAAGTGTTTTTTCCCAATTGCAGTTTCATTTAAAATCAACTAATGATTTTAAATGAACTTTAAAAAAACTACTTTAAGTGGTGATTATTAGCAATGGATATTTTTCGAAGATTCTAAAAGTAAAGGTGAAACTATGTAGACGTCACATCCATTTGGTGTAATTGTCCATTACGCGAAATGAATGTCCATATTAACGACATGAACATAAATTTGCCTGATGCAAAACGCGAAATGGACATACATTTCGTGTAATGGACAATGGATGCGACATAGATAGGTTGCAAGCAAAGAGTTTGAGTGTGTGATCAACCAACTATGAGCATTAGCATGAATGTGCATGTTCATGCACCTTAGGTTTGTTATAACAAGCTAGCAATCTGGATGAGATACATCACTCTTGCTTCTCACAGGGATTCGAGAACCTTTTAAGACCGCATTCGAGAAAATTTAGGATTCGTCCCACCTCTAGTTAAAATGTTTGTTTTACTAATACAAATACGGCCATAAACGCAGATGCTAAAATGAACTGAACCTTCATTGCGTGCAAATCACTGTTGAGAGAATGTCCACAAAGAATGGCGTCAGGTGGAAGTAATCGACGCAGATCCTTCTGAACGTCCTCTAAACGCGTGTTAACGTCCACCAGCATTTCCTTCGTGATGCCACTATAACTAAAAGTTAAATAAAATGTTAACAAAATTAAACAGTGAAAACATTAATAAAACAAAAACGTTCTTGCAAAGCGAAAACTCATAGCTTTCATTTGCTAGGCAACCCGAAAAAAATTCTTATAAACAGTGGCGTAGCTATGACTTGATTGCGCCCCCCTTCCCGCCACTTAAAACTTTGCGCCCGCTTTACGTCCCCATACACTAATAAATTTTCCATTAGATGGCGATGCGTGAATTCATGTGTGAGTTGTCCGTTTCGCCGTGCCCATTGATCTCTATGAAGATTTACTGGTGTGTAAGTATGTAGTTTTTAAAAGTAAATATTAAACAAAAGTCAATGTATTTTCGAAAATAATTGAATAAATTAAGCGTGTGATTCGGAATCACTCGCTTAATTTATTCAATTATTTTCGAAAATACATCGACTTTCACTTCGTTGTTTGCGCCTCCAAACCTTTTGTGCCCTCCCCCGCAATTACGGGGCTTGCGGGTCCCTACCTATGCCCCTTATAAATGGAAATCTTTTATGATAGAAATATGATAAATGAATAAGTTAGGAAAAAAATATTCCAATTCATTTTACATATCGTTGGTTTGCAAGAAGAGTGTGCCACAACTATAAAAAGTTAACATTTCAGCAGGAAATCGATTTGAGGAAAAAATGTTCGTACAATATTTTGAATGACTGGATATTATGAGTACGCATGGTCTTTTCAGTTTATTAAGACTCTAAATGTCTATCTTTCTACTGTTCTATAGCAGCGAATATGTAATTTCAATGTGATTGAAATTAATGGCAAAACAACAAGCATTCAAAACAGCAGGGTTTCCACAAGGGGACTTCCAGGAGCGTTTTCAAAAGTTGGAAAGGTGCTCGTTGGCTTTGGTGTAATCAATCCACAAAGAGACTACTTTAAAAGGGTGGGGGTACCATTGAATAGGTTCTGAGATAAGCCAGTTATTTTTTTACAATGCCAGTCAGGGAACTTTTTGATTGAACCACGCACGTAAATGATTAAGAAAATTTGAAAATTTTCAAATGTCGTTCGTAAAGCTGCTTTGTAATTGACGGAATCACTAATACATATAGTACTTGTCTTCTTTAATTGCATTCGCGTGCACGTGCCCAAAACCAGAGATGGGTAATTTATACGTTGACGATAATACGTCAACGTATAAAACCTGTATAAAATATATAAAACCTAAAACCTATTATAAAATCACAAATTTAACGCCTATAAAATACTACATCCTACTCATTGTATCAAATTTGTTGTCATTTAATTTGATTCAAGTTAAATGAAAACTAACTTGATACAACGAGTGAGCTTGCAGAAAAAGTACTAAGCATTCTAGCATCGCACAGCTATGCTGGAAAGCCTGTTTTCAAACTGGTCTTATGTTCATTCTGCAATAAGGAATAGGCTCTCTAAAGAGAAATTAAAAAAAAACTTCTTTACATTTATCACGTTCTTAAAGTGCAAGATAAACAACATTCTGGTGAGCAATTAATGTGCATAAATATTTCAAATAACAGTCACATTTAAATTTTAAAATATTTAATTTTTCTTTTCGGCCTTTTTTGTTGCTGATGCAATTTTCCAGTTTTTTTCATTGCAAATTTGCAACTGTTTTTAAATGAAATACTTTGTTACGAACACTTAAACAATATTGTAATTTTGTTTTATTAAACTTTTTTGTAATTTTTTAGTTTTATACGTTTGGTTTTATATACGTATAACCGTTTTATACGTCACGTATTATACGGTATAATACGTGACGTATTATACCTACCCATCCCAGTCCCAAAACACATCGTAACCAAGTTCATTATCAAACGATTCCTCTTTGAAGCTCTTTCGAGGTTGATTTGCGATTAATGATATCTGATTACAAAGATGTTTAATACGTACACTGTTAAATAATCAACTATTGTATTCCACGGTTTGACCAAAGTTTCATAAATCACTTCCAGCTTCTCGTTGACGACGGATATTCTCGTCAATTCATTGTTGCCAGACAATGTTAAACACTACGAAAGAAAACATTAAGATAAACGAAAATGAATTCACCAAAGAAACTGTCCACATCTTTCTATTCCCTTTGTACAAGCTGGTTTGCACAAGGGAAACAACCGATATATTACCATTTCACAATCGATGCCAATAAGTGGAGAGTATGGTAACACGGGAGCATATTTCTCTTTGGAAAAGACGTATCCAGGTAATGCTAAAAGCAAAATTAACTCGCTTTAGTGGTGCAAAAAAAAACATGTAAAGCGGCGACCACACCCGCTGTCTTTCTCGCACGATTCTGTGCAAGAAATAAGTCAAATATTGCTGTGTTTTTGCAAAAAGAAAATGAAGACCAGCGTTTTCTGTTAAGACACATCATCTTAACAGAAAAAGCTGGTTTTCATTTTTTTTTGCAAGAAAACCCAGAAACCACTTTTAATAAGCCCTGCAAGAGTATTATCACATTGGCAATTGCAATTAATTCAAGGACATTTTGCAGTGAACCTTCTTTAAATATTGCCAATGTGATTGCCGCTTAAGGCTGCTTTATAGATAATTAATTAATTATTTTGTTTTTGTCACACTGACGGTGCCACTACAGTGGTTAATGCGAAGCTCCATAGAAGTTTTTGTAAAATTTGGACGTAAAAACGTCAAGCGAACGCTTTTCAGAAACAACATTATGAAAAAATTCAATTCGTTATGAAAAGTTTACTTTGAAAGATATCGTCATGAAATTTTTTTAGCATTATCACCAACTATTCTAGTTTGTAGAACACTTTGAATTTTTTCATAATGTTTCTACTGGAAAACGTTCGCTTGAAAAATATAAAGTTTCTCATAACCGCGGATGGGGGGAGAGAAACGTCCTACAGAACATACAGCAAAAACAATTAGACGAGACCGGTAGGTCCAGTAGTGCTAAGCCAAAATGTCCAACAGGCACAGTCTTAATTTGCAGCCCAGCAAATGTTGACTATGTAAACGAAGTTAACGTTACGCAATGCTAATATCAATAAAACGAACTCAATGGTAGTTTCAAAATATCAATTAGTGTTAAAAAAAACTAGTTTCGAATTAGTCATTGCAAGATATCCACTTAAAAAATAAGTGTGGTAAATAAGCCCTGTGTCCGTATCCTTGTACAATGGGAAACATCATACGGCTATTCATTAGGAAGCATCGGAGCATCACACTTGGAAAAGAAACCCTTGTTTTTTCTACTGCTTCAACGGATTTCCAAGCAGAGGAATGCATGCCATATAAGGTTAATTACTCATACCTCGCTATACGGCCCTGCTTTATACGGTATTTCGCTTTTTTAATTATAGCTCAGTTTCGATGTACTGTACACGATCAAAAAAAAAATCGGGAAATCCCATATGTACACGTATTTTACTATGTTGTCGCTTTTAGTTTTGCATTGTCTTAAATTTCCAAAAAAAAAAGAAATACATGTACGTTGCTTTGGAAAGCATTCCACTGTCTTTGAAAGTAGATGTCGCATCGAAACGTGTGGTCAAAACTTTCGAGACCATTACCTCCAGAAATTTCTTTTCACAATATTGTCAAGACTTACAAAACGATTGCTAAAACAATTTTTTAAATTTAAAATAAGTCATTAATATAATTTAAAAAATTAAAAAATCAATTAACTTCATATAAATGGACGTTATCAGATAGATGCACCACCAAACAAACCAAAAAACCAAAGTATACTCCTCTACTCGAATTCTGATATTGTCATCTCACATTACTTTTAATTCCCTATTCAAATACATGTGTTCTCAATTCATTTTGAAGGACTATGGATTTAATATTTTAATTATATACCACCTGCCACCACGTGGCTCTTGAGTTGATTTGAAAGTTGTATTGAGTTTAATATGACTACGGAATACATGTATTTGAATTGGAATTATGGAAAGGTGAGGTGACAACGTTTGTCAATAAATTGAGGGGTATACTTTCGTTTTTAGAAATTTAACATGGCGTTGTTAGGTGACTCATGAAAAGTTACTTCATTCTCATGTTTTTCATAATTTTACTGACTTATTTTTAATTTTAAAAATCATTTTGGTAATTGTTGGGTAAGTTTTGACAATATTTCAACAACAGATTCCTGAGAGTAATGGTCCCCAAATGATTTTCAAAATTTTTCTACAAAATTGGAACGGATCTTATGCCATTTGTATGGGCTTGAATGAAAATAAATGCATGGTTTATGTGGCATTTTGCTTTACAGCCAACTTTCCCGGAAGCGAGGTATTAATGTAGTTACATATAAATACTAAATATATGTACACAACATACACTATAAGAACTATTAATTTTTTTTGACAATTTTATTCTCTTGTCTAATTGTATTAAAAATGTGATTTTGTAGTTGAGAAAAAAAATTACGTTTAGCAGCAGGTAGAATTAACGGATAACCCTCGAGTAGCATCTGTTCAGGACTGAGCAACAAAGATGTTCTGGGAAACACGTCTTCAACCGATCTCGTGAAAGGTGACGGAACGGGTATGGATTTCACGTTGCGCGATTCTTCACTCGAGATCTTTTCCACTTGCGTCACTTGATTTACTACAGCAAAAAAATACTAAAAGAAAATTATAAACGAGCCTTCTATGTAATCCCTCGTATTACCGTCTGCCGTTGTGCACTTTGTTGAAGTAACAACAGGAAACCAAAGTATCTCCTCAATGAGACTCCCGCTGTATGGTTGCAATGGAACAAATTGGACAACCTGCAAAACAAAAACAACTTTTAGCTAGCTAGCTACCTTGGTTGCAAGTTGGTAGCTCGTGACTAATGCTAACACAATTCAGACGAAGATAATCGGATAACGGAAATGAAAGATTGAAAGTTTGTTAGAAACTACAATAGTATTGTTCATTATATGATACACGGGATATTTATTAAGTTACAAACTAATAGTGATACATAACAATCTTCAGTAGCCACGTTCTTTTTTCGCGGTTGTCAGGTGGTTTTGCGATTGCACGGCAGTGTCGTTAGTATAGTGTTCGCAAGGATGGCTAGTATGCTACGAAACAGTACAATTGAGGAGCAGTGCGCCGTGGTTTGTTTTCCGTGTGTGCAAGGAAAAGTTGCAAAAGGATATTCTTAAGGAATGTTGCCCGTGTATGGAGAGGATTGCCTTGGCCAACGTAAGGAAGCTCTTGGCGGAAGACATTTTGCACGTGGTGAAGATGTACAGGACTTTCTCACAATAGTTACGACATCAACCCGCAAATTTCGATGTTGCGGGGCTTCCAGGGTTTAATATAGCAATGGGACAAATGCCTAAATGAAGAGAGGGGGGAGATTATGTCGAAAAATAAATCGTCGTTGTACACTCCGATACACTTCCAATGTGTTTTATTCTACTTTGTTACTTACTTACAGAATATTCCAGTCTGTAATGCCACAACACGGTCAGACTATGAAATGTTGCGCAACATTGTACCGGGTTTTCCATTTCTGGTGGTATAAAAAAGACATGGGAATTTTCGTCTTGCAACAGTCCCAAAACATCGGAACATTTCCTCAAGATAGCCTAGCGACCGTATCTCAACATTTGCTCGACAAGGCTACATCATAGAGTGGCGCAACTTTGTATCCAAGTGTGTACTAGACTTAACACTTCAATACTATTGTAGAAGTTAATCTTTAATGTTTAGCAACTTGACTATATATGTAAATTCTATTTCTAGTCTCGTACTTCGTAATACACTATCCATTTATTGTTTCAAGTTATTGCGAAAAGGCTGGGTAAAGAAAGTTCTTAATAACAGACAAATAATTTAAACGTGCAAAAAAAAAACATGCTGTAACAAGAGAAATGAACCAATTACCGAATCGAACACAGGTCGAATTCTCGTGAAACATTTAATGTTCTCCGCATAATCTTTGACAGAGATTCCTTCTACAACCAGCAAAACAACTCCAGTGATGTTGGGCACTTTTTGTAATTGACACCATCGCGGTGTAACGGGTGCCATCGAACCGATCAGCGAAGTCAAAATTAAATGTTGGATGTCGTCTATGACGAGAAGCGAAACGTCGTTGACGGCCTTGGTAGTAAATTTTGCCTTTTCTCCAACTTCCTTCAAATTGAAAACGGGTGTCAACTACAGATGAAAAACAAAAATAAAGACGAGAAATTTGGACAGATGATATCGGCCGACGGCAAAGAGAAAGTTACAAGACCTTGTCTTAATTGCAACAACGATTGAACTTAGGTTGTATTGTTTGTGAAAAGATTTGGTTGAACCCCGTTTAAATGGAATTATAACATGCAAAAAAAAAATTACCATCTTCACTTTCTGTTTTCCTTTGAGTTCCTGTCGCATTCGGTCCAGAGACATTTGAATCGCTTCGATTTGATTCTCAACGGAAAAATTAGCAGAGTCGTTCTTTTGTCGTTTTGCATCATTTGGTAGATTTTGTTTCTATATTTATACGCAAATCAATAGTTTCTTTAATTTTGTACAATATCCAGATAACATTATAAAGTAAAGTCAGGTTTTTATGGTGGCTCTATTGGTATTTATTTAATTTTCATCTCCCCAGATGGCGCGCCTGCACAACTATTATGTTCTATAAGAGGTTCACCTTCCCCCATCCGCACGCGGTTTTGAGAAAATTTATATTTTCAAGAAGAAAAATTACGAAAAAAAAATGGAAGTGTTTAGGAAACTAGAATAGTAGGCGATAACGCTAAGTTTTTTTTTCCTGATGATGATAATCTTTAAAAAATAAACTTTTTGTCCGTTTGAAAAAAAGGGGTTAAATAATTTTTCGTGAAATGTCCATGTGGAAAAACCAAAAAAATCGGTTCATTTTTAAACTGCTATAAAATGTTTTATTTTTCATGAAAACACATATTTTTTATCATTTTAGTTTTGAAAACAATTTGATTTTTTTCCATAATGTTTTCAAAAAACGTTGTTGTTTTTAAGAAATCCTCAACGTCCACTCTACTGGACTGGCTGGCAGTGAGTGTGAAAATATCCGACTCAGCTGCTTATTCAAAAACAACATGACAACCGACTTGAAATTAACTTGCGACCACGACAGAACATGAAGCCGCGCTGCACGGGTACACCCCATGGGCTGCACAGTTCGGTTCGGCATCTTTTGATGGAAATTGACATTGTTTTGTTTCGACTAGTCAACAGTGCCACACTGTTTTTTATTATTATTAATAAGTTAATTTTAATACTATTTCACTTCTTTGTATCTTAATGAATAATATAGGATTCTTATATGAAGGATTCGAGAGATTTGAGATTCGAGAACCTTTTAGGATTCGGATTCCAGAAAATTTACGATTCGTCCCACCTCTAGTCAAAACGGTTTTTGCACTTGAAAAAAGCTCAGCAAAGTAAGCCACTAAATCTTTTAACTTTAAACTCATTTTTCCCCCAAAAGTGGTGTTTTGAGTTGTGCCGAGATGCGAAATGTCCGAATTTTTTCCATAAATAAAACAACTAATGGTGCATTACGGTGGGGAGGGGTAAAGTAAGGGGGCCGAATGGACCTCCTTCCGGCCAGGGACCTCCCTTCCCGCCTGTGCATGGCTTTGAAAAAGAAGAACAAAAAAAATCACGTGGCTCGCATTTTATGATAGTTTACATAGTTGATGAACAGCTGATTATTCCAACTGAAAATCTAAATTAACAGAAACAAGAAAGTGTTTTATAAACTAGAAAGGTAGCTCAATCACTCGAGATTATTTTCATGCTGATATCTTTCAAAATATAAACTTTTTAAACACCAAAAACTAAAAAAAATATCGCCTGCTTAAAGTTGGCTCACTTTGAAATTGAGAGAAGAAGTTAGTTTGAAAAATGTCAACATGAAAAAAATAATAAACCTTTTTAGATTATTGAATTATCCTATCTTAGTTTGTAAAACACATTCAAGTTTCTATTTATTTAGCCACCCGAAAGACACACGATATTGTTGAGTTTGAGAGAGATGAGGTAAATCCGTAAATGGTTACCACCTTAAGCGCAACGTTTCCATCGTCGTCTTGGCTCCAGATATCCAGAAGCGCTTTCCATTTCCTCTTTTTGTTTTCTAATCTGACGGTTTTCTTTTCTACGTTGCTTAGAATTTTTCGTTTGTGAATGTAAAACGGCATTTTTTTACTGAAGAACAATCAAGTGAAATGAGACGACAGAAGACCAAATCTACGGATAAGTTTCTCTATACCAAAAGAAGAATTAAAAACATACCTTGTATCATTGTATGTAAAATCGTCCGCTAGATGGCGATGGCAAAAGCATATATGGGACAGGCATGTAAAGACACAGGCATCTGTAAACAGCTTCAGAATTTCGTTGGCTCCGCCGTTTTATGAGCGTCTGACCAAATATCAACCAATTACAAAAAAAAAGGGCGGGAAATGTGACATCAGACCCAGTAAAGAACCAAATAGAAATCGATGACGCTCTTAAAAGGGCTGAGCCAAAGAAATTCTGAAGCTGTCTGCAGATGCCTGTTATAAAGACATTGATACAGTCATACAGTCGTTTGCCCCCGTCCTTTTATGAGCGTCAGAGTCTGACGTCACATGCTCCGCCCTTTTCAATTTCTAATTGACGCTCATAAAAGGACGGGGGCAAAGTAAAAGGAGGGAAATTAGAAAACGGGATAAACAGACGTTGGCTCCGCCCTTTTTATGACGAACGGCAACTTTGTTGTGTGGTTTGACGTTGAAAAGGGCGAAGCATGTGACGTCAGACTACATAACCAACCAATTAGAAATTGCGTTCTTCGTAAAAAGGGGCGGAGAAAACGTCTGTTTATCCCGTTTTCTAATTGCCTGTAAGGAAAAGTTAGTGCTGGGCAGAGATGCCTGTTACCGTGTATCCCACATGTTTTGTAATTTTGTAGAATAACGTAAGAACTTACTCTACGAACCTTGGGTATATCCTTTGTTATACCATAGCCTCGTTATCCTTAGGATAAGGAGGCTATCTTTATACTTTTCATTCATTTCTTGTTTTTTTTTAGTTTCCAACTGTACAATAGTATATTGCATTCGTATATTTTCATTTTCAATATAAGGATCTTTAATAGTCTAGAAGAGCTTGTGACGTCACACGGGTTAATAAAAAAAATTATGATTGACTGATCATAGCCTCTTTATATAGATATGGCCGACCCATTCAAGGCATTTGCCATTGAGAAAGTGGAGAGAAAAAAGATGCCCGATTTGTACTTCACTCACTGAATTTGGAGCCACAAGCAGTCCAATTTTTATTTATTTATTTATATATTTATATTGTAACGAACCACATTCAGGGGCCTAATAGAATTATCAAAAAGTATCGTAGCGCTCTTTCGGGCGATCGGAAAGTGGTTGGCTAGGCCACTAATTCTATTATGGTTCGGGAGGAAGGGAACAAATTAGTCCCATACGTTTCCTCACAAGTTCCTCTTTCAAGAACCTTTACAGTTTTAAGGATCTTTTGTTGTCTGCTACTCCCCGGGCTTTCGCCCGTAAAAAGCTGGTTGATCGTGCTGTCTTCAGAAGTCTCATCTAGTACTGGAGAGCCAGGTTTACACCTGGGTTGACAGTGCTAGATGACAAAATGTTGAAGTCCTTCGTTTTGTTTTTAAAAGATAAAAATAACTTCAACAACTTTTTAACTATAATTTCCAGTTTATTTACATCTCATCATCTCTAGGCAAATTTGGGCATAATGTCTGTGTCCAAAGAATGCTTTCAAGACTGCTTCTTCAAGTCTCCTTTACACAAAAATACATGGTTATTTATACCCAAAAAGAGGATACTGAGAACACTTTCTCAGTATTCTCTGATTGGGCAAAATCAAACTTAAAAACCAAACTGGCCAATCAACATGATTGACCAGTGGTCACTAAAATATAGACAAGTGATTCATCGTAATCAAAACAAAATTACAAAAGAAAGTTTTCACCCCATAGACCCAATGCTGAGGCTTATCAAGTCGATCTCTTTGTATTAAGGGGTGGGACTGGGAGGAAAAAAGGGACCCAAGACCCAAGACAGGATATTGGCATCGTCATCAGCTGATGGAACTGGGTCAATCCTCTGTACGTGAGTACAGAGGGTTGACAAAGTTCCAGGCCACTCTAAAAATAAACAAACGATCCAAAAATAACTAAACGAGCCAGGATCGCTCCTGGACGTATCGTTTCACCCCCCCCCCCAACTAAGATGGAAGTTCACCCTGAACTTACGTCAAATAACTTAGGGGACCTTGATAAGCCACCGCAAAAAGGTTGTCTACAAAACCCAAAAACAAAATACTGTATCACAATTTGCATACAAAAAAAACGATAAAAAATTTTCGAATTTGAAAATAAAATATCACAATAAAAATCACAGGTTTTCATTATTCGATTTGATCACAACAGGATGACAAACCCCCAACCCTCAAATTTCCGTTTTACTCAATTACTATTTTAATTTATTCGACTAGAATATTCCACCCAAAATTTGTAATTAATCTCAGTACTTTTCATAAAATAACGAAAACTTCCCCAAAATAAAAACAAGGAGTTAAATAAAAATTTCTTTAAAATAAACATTTAAAAAGGAATCACAACCCCCCCTTTCCCAAGCTGGACCTAGCTATCACATCTCTGCCCACAGAGACAACAATTTTAAAAGAAAAACCCCCCTCTTTAATCTTTAAGGCAGATCTGACTAAATAATAAAAAAAAAACGCTTAAAAGAGAAATAATTTTGTTCATTAAATTAACCCTTTTTTGACCACAATTTTGACTAAAATACCCAAGTTAAAAACCCTTTTTAACCCTCAAGAAAACGAAAATTAAAAATATTTATCAATAAATGAAATGATACGCTTCCTCGCTGCATCCCGTTCCTCCGGTTTCTTCGGCGTGGGTCGGAACTGGTCCACGTCAATCCGTTGTCGTTCCTGGTCGTTTCTAATGATCCGGTTCCAGATGGCCCTGTTGGTCCCTGGCTCCTGGTTCTGCCTCCGTTGTCAAGATGTTCAGGTCTTCCAGCATACGCAGCGGGACGACTTGAGACCGTGGGATTGCTCCCAAAACGATGGACTCCATAAAGTCAAGCTGCTGTGTAGCCAGGTGAGCGTTTCCATCCTGCTCGGTCAATCGGTTGTGGACGACGTTCCTATGTCCTCTGCTGCTCGGAATCAAGGTGGCCACCATCGACGAGATAACCACCTCCAGAATGCCGCACGTTGATTTATCCCATGGTTGTGGATATACTAGCTGAAGGGTCCCTGGCTCGGCGTTGTTGTGAAGGACAACGACGGGCCAGTGATCCAACACCTGGATGATCACCGCTGTCCATGGCCTGTCCAATTGCGGACGGATTCTGTCTTCCTTGATCCCATCGTTGCTATGGAAGAAACCTAAATATCGGAATGAATTTCTGCCCCAACGACGACTAAAAGATACCAAACCGTTACGCAACAGCCGAAACTGTTGCCGGTTGGACAACTTCCCATCGGACATGTCCAGTGTTCCTTTCGGCCATTGTTGCGGGGGCGGCGGTGGTGAGATCTTCGGGATCGCTCCCGTGGCTGGTCCAGACGTTGCTTTGCTGGGATGACCACGTTCTCCCTCGAAGATCGCATCTCGTCGCTGCCTCCTCCTCTCTGTGGCACCTTGTCCTTTCCGGGGTTGTCCCGGGATGTGAGGATGACGACCTGAATGGCTTCTGGATGTCTCGATCCTTGGCTGTTCGTATCTTGTTTCCCTTCTTGTTTCCTCATGAGGTCGGCTCCTGACGACATCTGGCTGGCGTCTGGGATCCGTAGGCCTCTCACTGATGAATTTATCTCTCTGGGCCCTAGCGGGATTGCTCGCCGCAGGCGGGCGAGTGTCTCTCGTAGGCACCACGACTTTTGAGGAAATGGAGACCTTCTCCATTGCTGTGGGTAAGTTAAGAGGTTTATTAGGCCGGTGAACATACCCACGGACGATTGGCTGGTCCACGGTGACCCAGCTGTTGGACGGAGAGACCTCCCTTGACGATTTCCTTTTCGTTAACGTCTCTCCTACCTCCGGAACTCTTATCGGAGATCGCCCTCGAGCTGCCAATTCCCGATTCTGGCCGTCGATCCATTCTTTCATGGCCAGTTTATCTGCATTTTTCTCTCCTTTCGTTCGGCCGCTTCTTCTGGATCCTCCCATTTCTGCAGGCAAACATCCATCCAAGAGACTACCTGGAGGAGTATCCATCTCCTCAGGGGGTCTCGGGAACTGCAATTTTGAATCTCTTGCTGGCCCTTCGTAAATAATCTCCGGCTCGGGATTGATGTCCCTACGATGTCCCGGAGGAGAGTGGATTAGCGGTACAAAGTTAGCTTGCTCACCCTCTGGCGTTTTCCGTTTCTTCGTTTTCGAAGACTTCACTGCTTGTTTCTTCACAGGAGACGAAGGCACGGCATTGCTGCCGGGAGGGGTCCCTGCAGCATTGGCGTCGTCGTCCTCTTCTCCAAACAGAAGTTTCAACCACTCCGGCGTCATTTCGCCGGTATCCATATACAGCTCCAATTCTGCTGTCTCCTCACTTCCAGATACTCCTTTATCTGCAGACTCGGCCATCCTCTTTTCGAATTTATCCAATTTAGAAGTTGTCACTTTCTTTTTCTTAAAGAATTGACGATCGCGTCTATTCTTCGCAGAATGAAGATTCGAAGTGGCATCAAAAATGGCGGTCGTCTTCTCACGTGATCCTGTGGGGCTCTCACTTTCAATTTCCGGCCGGAAGTGGGAGGAGCTTTTCTTCTTAGAAAATTCTCTCTCCTCTTTTTTCCTCACTAGGCGGCGCTCCGTATAGCGGCAAATTTGAATTTTTGCCGTTTCTACATCCAATTCAGACGTTAATTCATCTTTTAAGATGGTTTTAGCGCTGGATTTCTTTTTCCCCACTCCTGAATGATGCTTTCTATCATCTATTGCAGGTCCTACACGTGTTTGCACACGGGAAGCTGTAGATGTCTCTTTCTTAGAGACATTTTTGGCCATCCCATGTGTTTCCTCTCTTTCCTTTTTCACTGAAGTTTCTTCCGAAATTTCACTGGATTGTTTGTCGACAGTGATTTCAGCTAGGCCTTCTTTACTCTCATCTTCATGAGGATTATTTCGGTCAATCCTGACTGAGATTAGTCCTCTCCTTCGAAGATCCACAGTTTCTTCTTGAAACTCTTTTTTCTCAATGGCGGTTACTCCAAATTTCACCGTCATCTCATTTCCAATTTTCACAGGGGTGGTTACTCCAGATTTCACCGCCACCTGCTCCACAGAGATGGGTACTCCAAATTTCGCCATCACCTGATCTTTTTCCACAGGGATGGGTACTCCAAATTTCGCCATCACCTGATCATTTTCCACAGGGATGGGTACTCCAAATTTCGCCATCACCTGATCATTTTCCACAGGGATGGGTACTCCAAATTTCGCCATCACCTGATCATCACCGAGTTTTGGTATGATATCCCTTTTGGATGCCATAGTAAACTCACTTTGCAGTGGCACTGTTTGCTGACCTTTCCCGGAAATGGTCTGAAACCCTTCACTCACAAAGTTACCCTTTTCAGGTGAAGTTACTCCGACTTTCGCTTCAACCTGCATTTTCTTCACCATGGGTTTAACCTCGAAATCCATCTTGGCTTTCCCACTTTGCAGTGGTTTCTTTAGTTGACCTTCCCCTTGGATGGTTTGACTTCGGATTCCAACTGCAACTCTCCCAGATGTCAGCCTTGTTGATTCTTCTTGTTCTGCTGTGCCCCAACTCCTTTGTATCGTTGCTTCCGCCGTATGTCGATCATCTTGGCACAGGGCTGTGGATTTTTCGGACGTCTCTAGCTGTCGTTTCCATTGACACAGACCTTTGGACTCCGCCTTGTTTCCTCCCTGTCGGACCTTGATGCACATAACCCTTGGTTGCTCAGAAATTTCCTCTTGTTGATCAGCAGCCTGAACCTCTTGAAGTCTCTCCAAAATGACATCGTTTTCTTCTTCCTTATTCACAACTACTTCGGGCGTCACTACTTTGGGGCTGAGTGGCGCCCTTAGCAGTTTAAAGCCTCTTCTGTTAGATTTTCCTCATGAAAATAGTGTGTCACTCCATTGATATCGACCGGCACCATTCTCATACCATTCGGCAGGACGTGAGTTTCATAAACCTCAACAGTATTTGAAAACTTCGTTGCCGTCGTTGCCAATGGTTCGTCGATCCTGCTTACAGTGGTCGATGTTACCGTTGGAACGTTCCTTTGTTCAGTCCTTGGTTTTCCGGGGTTTGGGCAAGCACGTGCAATGTGGCCCGCCTCCCCACATCGGTAACAGGTGAGCGGCCCTTGGTATTGATTTCGCCAAGGAGCCCTCTGCTTGTTTTGATGCTCATTTGTCTGTTTCGATTCCTGGTAAGCCTTTTCAGGCGGGTTCGACATCTTGTCTTGTCCGCTTGAAGTTCTAGGTTGACTCTGCTGTTTTGGTTGACTTCCTTGATTCGGCTGGCTTACGCCCGCTCTGGTTGTAGTCCCAGCCGATGTTTTGTAAACCAACTCTCTCTCATCCACCAGTTCCCCTTCAGTTTGAGTACTGAAGCGCACAAACTCATGGTAATGATCTTTTGGTGCTCCATACAAATGTTTTCTTAGTGCTGGTAGCAGACTCTTTCGGAGCGTAGCTATCAGCAACGATTCATCGTCATGTGGATGAATTCTTCGATACATCTCGGCGTATTTTTCAGCATAGACCCTGAAAGTTTCATGGTCTTGCTGACGCCTTTCCACCAATTCTCGACTCATGCGGACCTTCTGGTCAGGCAGGAGGAATTCAGCAATGATTCCCTCCTTCATGGCCGTCCACGTAATCTCTTTTCCCTCATAAGCAGAGCGGAAGTGTGCGAGCCATTTGATTGCACGCTTCCTCAAGAGCCCTGCGAAGTGCCTGCATCTCTGCAGGGAGTTCCAGTCGTGCGCCGTAGCGATGTCTTCAAATTCTTCTATGTAGAGGAGGATGTTGTCATCACCGTCGTACTTCGAGAATCCCTGCAGAGGATGTAACGAATTTCTCTCAGAGTATGGCGTAGGTCCCAGGTCCGGTGTCCATTTGGTAGTTTCATCCGGACCGGGCTTTCGCCCGGGTTCAATCGATTCCAATTCAGTGTTGATTGAGCCCGCTCTGCTCCGTTTGTCGCCCATAATCTGACGAACCAACTCATCTTGTTTCTCTTTAGACAGTTTCCCAATGATGTCGGCAATGGCGGCGTGTTCTGGCGTCTTGCTTCCATCGTTGGACTGTACCTCAGGCTTGACAGCAACAGGAGTCGGTGGAAGTATATTAGTTTCGTCCTTGGCCTCCTCCAGTTGAGTACGTTGCCTCTTTACGATCTTCTTCAACGCGGCAGTCTTCTTCTTTCGACGTCTTTTTTCCCTCAGTCTCTCGAGATCCCTCAAGTCCTTGAGTAGTTTCTGTAGACTGGTCATTTCTGACGTCGATGTTTTCTCTATGCCGCGTGCTTTTCAACACGATCTTTGTAGCTTATGGAGTAACAAGGTATTCAACTACCCGGCGCCTCCACCAAATTTGTAACGAACCACATTCAGGGGCCTAATAGAATTATCAAAAAGTATCGTAGCGCTCTTTCGGGCGATCGGAAAGTGGTTGGCTAGGCCACTAATTCTATTATGGTTCGGGAGGAAGGGAACAAATTAGTCCCATACGTTTCCTCACAAGTTCCTCTTTCAAGAACCTTTACAGTTTTAAGGATCTTTTGTTGTCTGCTACTCCCCGGGCTTTCGCCCGTAAAAAGCTGGTTGATCGTGCTGTCTTCAGAAGTCTCATCTAGTACTGGAGAGCCAGGTTTACACCTGGGTTGACAGTGCTAGATGACAAAATGTTGAAGTCCTTCGTTTTGTTTTTAAAAGATAAAAATAACTTCAACAACTTTTTAACTATAATTTCCAGTTTATTTACATCTCATCATCTCTAGGCAAATTTGGGCATAATGTCTGTGTCCAAAGAATGCTTTCAAGACTGCTTCTTCAAGTCTCCTTTACACAAAAATACATGGTTATTTATACCCAAAAAGAGGATACTGAGAACACTTTCTCAGTATTCTCTGATTGGGCAAAATCAAACTTAAAGACCAAACTGGCCAATCAACATGATTGACCAGTGGTCACTAAAATATAGACAAGTGATTCATCGTAATCAAAACAAAATTACAAAAGAAAGTTTTCACCCCATAGACCCAATGCTGAGGCTTATCAAGTCGATCTCTTTGTATTAAGGGGTGGGACTGGGAGGAAAAAAGGGACCCAAGACCCAAGACAGGATATTGGCATCGTCATCAGCTGATGGAACTGGGTCAATCCTCTGTACGTGAGTACAGAGGGTTGACAAAGTTCCAGGCCACTCTAAAAATAAACAAACGATCCAAAAATAACTAAACGAGCCAGGATCGCTCCTGGACGTATCGTTTCAATATATACATATGTGTATATATATATATATATATATATATATATATATATATATATATATATATATATATATATATATATTGAGACGTTTGGGCCCGCCGCTTATTTTTCGCTCTTTAGCGTTTGCGTTTTTTTGGGGTTAACGTCACCCTGTACTTTATTTAGCTTCTGGGCCACTCGGTACTTTTGGTACCAAGTGACCCAGATATCACATGTGATGAGATAATCATCTGACCTTTTCGTTCCCCCCTCATGTTATTCGTTTAAAGTTTGATTTTGTTTTGATTTCTTCTGTTGTCACCTATGTGTGACAACAGGAGATGAATCATGGTTTTGGACAAGTGGATCAATCTTTTGATTGATCCATTTGGTCCAAAATATTGTTTTAACCAATTGTGAATATGGCCCTGAGAATCCGACTTATGGATTCTCAGGGTATATAAGGAGTTACATTTTTAATGTTAAAAGACGCTTTTTAAACTTCTGATTATATAAAGAACCTATGGCCGATTTTGGCCCGGTTCTTTTCTCTTAAATATTTTTCTAAGTCATATTTTTATGTGTGTGCAAAACCAGTTCGCCAACTTTGTTTATCTGCGTAATAAACCGATCTTTATATTTAAACCAAGCCAGTGGTGTTTTTATTCATCGAAACTTAAAATTCCGCGATTGGGAATTCATCATTTGCAGGTCTTCACCTATTTGGATACATCGAAAAGGTCCCAACAGGTGCAAACCTGCAACGTACAAGTGAGTATATTTTTACACGATTCTTAGGGCAGATTTACGGACGAAAGTCCGAGAGATACAGAGATTAAAGATCCTCAAGACTGTGAAGTCTTTTGCCAGAGACTAGCGAGGACATAAAATATACGTTATATTGGTCTAGTCCTCCCGGGCCAGTAGAATTAGTGGCCTAGCCAACCACTATCAATACGAGTGTAAACTCGCTCGTATTAACCAAAAAGAGCAGATTCTACTAGCGGAAAAAGGTCCGTCACAATATATATATAAATATATATATATATATATATATATATATATATATATATATATATATATATACATATATATGTGTATATATAAACATATATATGTGTATATATAAACATATATATGTGTATATATAAACATATATATATGTATATATAAACATATATATATGTATATATAAACATATGTATATGTATATATAAACATATGTATATGTATATATAAACATATGTATATGTATATATAAACATATGTATATGTATATATAAACATATGTATACATATGTATGTATATATATACATATGTATGTATATATATATACATATGTATATATGTTTATATATGTATATATATATATATGTTTATATATGTATATATGTTTATATATATATATATATTTATATATATATGTTTGGGCCCGCCGCTTATTTTTTCTTTAATTTGTGCTTTCGTTTTGGGTTTTACATCACCCTGTATTTTATTTGGCTTCTGGGCCACTCGTTACTTTTGGTACCGAGTGACCCAGATATCACAGATGTCATATCTTTTGATCTTGACCTTTTAATTCCCCCTCATTTTTACTTCCACATGAGTGGAGTTATCGTTTTTAATTTGATTTTGTTTTCGTTTCTCCTGTTATCACCTATGTGTGATAACAGCGGTAGAACCGGTGTTCTACCGCGATATTCTCGGCGTGACGGCGTGGTCTTTCGCCGTGTCCGTCGGGGGTGGCTCCTGGAGCCGACACAACTCAAGGAGCACCGTGCGGGAGACAGCTACGGGTACGGTCCCGTCCCCGTGAGGAGCCGGTTGAGCGGTAAGTTTTACGCCGTTTTTGGGGTGAGCTTACTGGGGTATTGTGACGGTCCGGCGGGACGTTACAATTGGTGGAGGCGCCGGGTACCTGTACCCCGCCTCTCGCACGGTGATTTACCGTGCATTCGACCGTTAAGTCGGTCGAATCACCGTGCGGTGAGAGTACGTCACTGGGCGCGGACTTTGGTCCGTGGGACAGCGGCGGAAACCACCGTTTCACCGTTGATTTACCGTTGTTTACCGTGGGGAGCGGACTCTGGTCCGTTGTACCGTGGTTAACGGTAAATTTACCGTCGGTTACCGTATTGGTACCGTCGAATTACCGTGGGGCACGGACTACGGTCCGTGGTACCGTGGTTTTCGGTGGTGTACGGTATCGTACCGCAAGTACACCGTGGTGTACGGACTTCTGTCCGTTGGTCCACGGTAGAAAGTGGTAAAAGGTCTTGTACCGTGAAGTACACCGTGAGAGACGGACTTTTGTCCGTTATACCGCGGTCGAAACCGGTGAAGTCAAACTCTGACCGTTCTTCACCGTGGGACACGGACTTTTGTCCGTGATACCGCGGTTTTGCACGGTCCCATCCGTTCGTAACGGTATTTTACGGACTTTTGTCCATGAGATTACCGTTTTCGACGGTGGAAACCCGAGATCTGGTGGCTTTGTCCAGATTTTGCCGTTCATTTACGGTGAAAAATGGAGCCAGCCCCAAAAGTACCGACGGGAGGTCGGGAACTTGGTGCAGATGCGGGTTTAGAGTTACGCGGCCGCGTAGTCGACCGTCCCCTTGTGGGGGCGGAAGGCGTGGATCCTCTGGAAACGGAGGGACCCAGCGGTAGCGTAGGCGGGGATCTCCCGGAGGAATGGGTCACGGTGCGGAAACGCCGCCGTGACATCCGTCCGGGGGAATACCCGTTAGAAGACAGTGGGTCCGACGGTGATCTCACCGGGGAGGACGAGCAGCCACGGCCGCTTGTCCAAGTTTCCACCGTCGCCCGTCCGGTTGGACGTGGCGATCAGCCCCGTAGGGACACGGTGGAAATCCCGGACGAGACTGCACGTGAGGGCCGGGCTATCCGAGCAGCAACTCGTTGAGATTGCTTACGGGATAGACGTCCTTCGGTTGGAAGGCCGACTGAGCCGAGGGTGGCACCTCGGTTCTCACTGTCGCCCGTGCGGGAAGGTGCACGGGGAGAGGAACCATTGGTACTTCCCCGGTTGGTACCTCCGCGGGTAGCACCCAGGCCGTCTCCTCGGGGACTTGGCCGGGGAGCTCCTGCTGTGCCCGGACAGCAGCCGAGGGTTCAGATGATGATCCCCTCGGAAGCTGAGTCCGTGTCTGACGTTTCGTGGAACCGGAGCAGGCAACCTCGCAGGGTTAGCGCCGCTGCTTGGACGCCCGCTCCAGCGGTTCCAGCGGAGGTTCAGGCGTTCGGGTTCTTTAACCCGGTCCACTCTTTTGCTCGTTACGACGGCAGAGAGGACTTGACGCCTTTTCTCCGCAAGTTCGAAGCGAAAGCCCGAGCTCAGCGCTGGACGGACGAGTCCCGATGCAGTTTCTTTACGTTTCTGCTGGACGGTCTGGCGGAAGAGTATTACGCCACGTTGGTGGAAACTCTTCCGGACCTGACCTGGACGGAGCTGAAGGACGCTATGCGTAGCCGCTTCAGCACAAGCAACCAGGCTCGCCTCTGTTTCGGTGAATTCGAGTCCATGAAACAGGGGGCTACCGAGTCTGTACAGGCATTCTACTGGCGGTTCCTGGAACTGTCCGACCGAGTGTCTCCGGGCGAAGACGAGAGCTGTCGGCTCATTCGCTTCAAACGGAAACTCCAGACGGCCATCACTGATCAGTTGATCGGGTGCAAGGCCGGTACGGTGGAGGCATATGCCCGAAAGGCACGGCTGGTAGAGGCCGATTTGCTTCTAGTAGGTAAATTACCTACCCGTACAAGAGGGGTTCCTCAGGACCGGGCTAACACTCCGTCCTCCGGAACCACGGCTAGCTCTGGGAGCTCTGCCAAGGCTTCATCTTCGAGCCAAACGGGTGCGAAGGCTGCTGCACCGTCCAAGTCGGACAAAGCAGGAGCCAAGACCGGAGGCAAGAAGAAGAAGACGGCAGGCTCTGGCGGAGGTCAGCCGGCGGCAATGCCTCGGGGTACGGACCGTACGGGAGATTCACTCCGGCGACTAGGTCCTTGTTTCGGGTGTAACCAGATGGGTCACCTGAGGAAGTATTGTCCGAAGGCTGCGGCCAAAGGACAGGTTGCCAGAGTGGTACCTGACCAGAGTCAGGGCCTCCAGCCAACCGCTGGCATTGCGCCAGTTTGGCTGGAGGGTTGGAAGTACCTGGCCACCGTTAACAATGGCCAGTTCTACTATCGACTCGTGGAGGACGAGGAGAGATCCTCGTTAAACCGCCGCCGGTCGCCACCGAACTGAGTGGTGCGCGACCGGTAAAGCTTCAAAGCTCAGGTGCCTGTCACGGCCTGAGCTCTGAACGGGGGACGTACCTCCGGGCGGTCTCCAAATATGTGGATGTCCTGCGGAAGGCAGGGGTGCCTCTGGCGAGGTCTGCGGACCCGGAAATTACCCAGTGGGTATTTCCATCGCCATGCTCCACATTGGAGGCCGTGTGCAGCCAGCTGGATCGCTGGTTTGCCCCCTCACCCTATATGCCTAGTGGTGAGGTGCTGGATCGTGCACTCATCGAGCAGGCGGGAGGAGTTGGTGTGCCCATACCTCCTGTTGTGCCTGGGGAGTCTCTGGTTTCTGAGACTGTGCCCCAGTCTTCTGCACGTCTGGAATTACCGTCCGGTGTGGACGGTAAGGTGGACGGGAGGCAGAGGATCGATGGTGGGAGCCCGCGGGTTCCCATCCCTGAGCTTCAGAGCCGGGCCTACGACGTAGGTTCACCAAGGGTGTGGGTGTCGATTGGCGATCGTCTGATCGAGATGATCGTAGACACCGGGGCCGACGTGTCGGTCCTAAGCATTACGGCGGCACGAGTGACGGAGTTGCCTATAGAGGAACTGGTGGTTCCTTCATTCCTTCTGGGAATGGGTGGGCACTCCATCGAGGTAGTAGGGGTCACAAATGTGGAATTGACCATCCACAAGAAAACCATCAAGGTGCCTCTCCTTTTGGTGAAAGGAGAGGGCGAAGTATTGTTGGGCGTTGATCACGCCTCACGCTTCGGCTTGATGGTTGATACCGTGCACTGGAAGGTTTACTTCCGGGAGGATGTCTGGACGGCACATCCAGACGCCCTCCAAGCTGCATTCACCGATCGAGCGCTTGCAGAACCTAGGGAGGTGGAAGCAATTCCATCGCCGATACCAGGGGCTTTGCCTCAGGGACGGCAACTCCCAGTGGATCCGCCTGCACTTGAGCAGGTTGACGGGTGGGTGAACATTGTTTCACCAGAGCTGCCCGAGACCAGAACCTCTATCGGGCGCGGAGAAGTTTGTTCTCTGCGACTGAGGGAGAACGTCTGGCTACCAGCCCACGTACGACGTGTCGTATCTGTGACGCTGGTAGAGCATGCCGGCCCTGGCCAGCTGCTTCTCGTGGAGCCGCACCGGAAAGCCTTAGGTGGACGTGGTGTGTTGGCAGTAGCAGGTATCGCTGCAGCTAACCGGCTTGGCACGTACGATATATGGCTTGAAAATGTGGGGAATGCACCCATTGCCCTGGAAACAGGAGAGGGTGTAGCCACGGCTCAAGCTGTGGAGGCTGCCATTGTGGTAGGGCTGGAAGAGCCGTCTAAGTTGAGAGGGGGAGACCCCACTCAGAGGACGGTTCGACCAGGGAAGTCCTCGTCTAAGTTGAGAGGGGTGTCCGGAAACGGACGCCAAGTGCTCAACGTGGCGACGGCTCCCACTCTCGAAGAGTGTCTTAAGATTGGTTCCAATCTGAAGCCTGAAGAGGCGAGACGGCTTCGAGAGTTCCTGCTGGCACGCCGGGATCATTTCGCGTTCGACTTCACAGAGTTGGGTGAAACCTCTCTGGTCGAACATACGATTGACACCGGTGGGCAACCTCCAGTGCGTGAAGGATTGCGTCGAACCGCTCCAGCGGCCAGAGCAGTCGAGAAAGAAGAGGTGGCGAAGATGTTGGATGCAGGGGTTATCCAACCTTCGCGTAGTCCCTACGCGAGCCCTATCTTGCTTGTTCGCAAGAAGGATGGTGGCTTTCGTTTTTGCGTGGACTACCGGAAACTGAATGCCCAGACAAAGCTGGATCAGTATCCGTTGCCTCGCATCGATGATGCGCTCGACTCATTGGCCGGTGCGAGGTTCTTCGCTACCTTGGACCTGACTAGTGGTTACTGGCAGGTTCGGATGGCTGAGCCAGACATTGAGAAAACGGCATTCATTTGCTCTCAAGGTCTGTTTGAGTTCCGGAAAATGCCTTTCGGACTCTGTAATGCTCCAGCCACCATGCAGAGAGCGCTAGACCTCTTATTGGCAGGACATAAGTGGGAGGCTTGTCTGGTGTACCTGGACGATATTATCGTCTTTGGGAACACTTTCGAGCAGTTTCTCGAGAGAATCTCCACTGTCCTTGGACTGTTACGAGGGGCGGAGCTGAAACTCCAGCCGAAGAAATGTTTCTTTGGCTTTAACAAAGTGCGTTATCTCGGTCACGTAGTAAGTGCCGAGGGAGTTGCTCCGGACCCGGATCTCGTGCGGGCAGTCCAGGAGTTTGATGTCCCGACGGCGGTGACAGGCGTCCGCAGTTTTCTCGGTCTTGCCGGTTACTATCGAAGGTTCATCAAGGACTTCGCCAAGGTGGCCAGGCCTTTGCACGATCTGACAAAGAAGGATGCGTCCTTCGAGTGGTCGGATCAGTGCAAACTAGCGTTTGCTCGGTTAAAGGCATTTTTAACCTAAGCGCCGGTACTCACCATGTACGATCCGCGTGGTGAGGTAATTATCCATACCGACGCTAGTGGGTACGGCTTGGGAGTCGTAGTCTACCAGAAGTTACCGGAGAACAGTGTCCCCCGTGTTCTGGCCTACGCAAGCCGGCTCATGAAAGGAGCGGAAACACGGTATTCGGTCACCGAGCAGGAGTGCTTGGCGGTCATGTTTGCCGTGGGTAAATTCTGTCCTTACCTCTTTAACCGGGAGTTTGTGATCGTAACGGATCACCACGCTCTTTGCTATCTGCAGACAGCCAACAACCTGCAAGGCAGGTTGGGGCGTTGGCAGATGCAGCTTCAAGAGTACCGGTTGTGACAACCCAGTTTTGCTCTCTATGTGGAGCAGAACTAAATCTCCTGTGTCGTCTGCTAGGCTGGCTAATTAGCTGCCAGGCAGACGACAAAATGGCCAGCAAGGGTCACTGTCCTCCCCCAGGTGGAGCAGCCTGGGGGTATATAATGGCGGCGGCCATTATATTCTGGGCAGTGTGAGTGAGACCCTTGATGCTTATGCATGTGATTGCTTTGTGCTTCAATCTCATCAGGTGGCCAAGATGGCCACCATTCATCTTTTGTTTGTCTTTGGGTGTGGAGGTTATTAACCTCTTCTCCTGGCTGGAATTAGCCAGGAGAATCTTCTTGTATTGCATCTTTTTGGGCTCTCTGCTGGTATAATTACCAGCAGATATTGCCTTCATCGAAGTGAGTGTTTTTATTTATTCTTTGTGAATAAATTATTATTATTGTTTTCACTCTACACACTGGTGTCCGTGTCACTTATTTTCTGGGGAAGTTACCGCGGGGAGGGTGGGGGTTCAAGTGGGATTTCACCAACCACCCACCATCCTATTTTCGTCATTTCGGCCGGTACTTCGCGTCGGCTTTCCACGGTAAGATCCAACGGGGATTTACCGTGGATTCTCCATCGGTTCGGCGGCAATTCGTCCGTCGATCTCCGGGGAGATCGACTCTCGACCGGCGTTACCCAGGGACCGGACGGACAAGAGCGGGCAGTCCGCGCTTCGACCTCGGCCCCAAGGGAGTCAGGAGGAGGTAAGACGGGGAAGTTTTGCCGGGTGTTGTTTCGGACCCAAGTCGGGTCGTTACAATTGGTGGAGGCGCCGGGTAGCGCCACCGCTGCCGCTCTTGACGGTCGAAAGACCGTGGAAACTGTTTGCCACTGCCGGGCGTGGACTTTGTCCACGGTACAGCGGTGAAAAACAGTTTTGACCGTGAACTTTACCGGTAGATCGGTAGTAAACCGTGGGGCACGGACATTTGTCCGTGGGACTACGGTTGAAAACAATCTACGGCCAAGTTTACCGGTAGTATACCGTAGGGCACGGACCGTTGTCCGTGGAACTACGGTAGAAACCGGTTCACGGTCAGGGTCGGTAGACCGGAGTCGTGAGTACGCCTGTAGGGCGTGGACATTTGTCCACGGTACTACGGTGGAAAACGGCTTAGGGCGTAGTAGTCCGGTACAGGACCGTGGGACACGGACGGGTTTGTCCGTGATACCGCGGTGGTTACCGGGGAAAGCCCTAGGTTATCCGCAAGTAGGACGGTGGGCACGGTGGTTGACCGTGCAGGACCGTTCGAAAGCGGGATAACGGTGATTTTTACCGTTAGTATACCGGTAGCACGGTTGTTTACCGTGCAAGACCGGTAGAACACGGTAAAAAGGGACTTTTTACCGCAAGTAGACGGTGGAATACGGACTTTTGTCCGTGGATCACCGTTCGAACACGGTAAAAAGGGAGTTTCACCATCAGTGGACGGTGGATTACGGACTTTTGTCCGTGTATCTCCGTTCGAGGACGGTGAAAGTTACTCCAACCGTAAATCTAACCGTGGGACACGGACCGTTGTCTGTGATACCGTGGTTGTTTACGGGTTTACCGGTGTTTGACGGTGTGTGGCGGGCTTTTGTCCGTGTATCACCGGGCAGACACGGTAAAAAGGGAGTTTTACCGTTAGTAGATGGTGAATTGCGGATTTTTGTCTGTGAATTACCGGTCGACCACGGTAAAAAGGTAGTTTCACCGCTAGTAGACGGTGATTTGCGGACCGTTGTCCGTGAATCTCCGTTCGAAGACGGTGAAAAGAAACTCTAACCGTACGGTTACTGTGGGACACGGACATTTGTCCGTGAAACTACGGTTTGGTACGGTTCTACCGTTGTTTGACGGTGATTTCTGGACTTTGGTCCGTGAATTCGCCAGATTTCACGGTAGATTCTCTCACTTACAAGTGGTGGCCGTTTCTGTCCGTGTTCGCACGGTGGGAATCGGCCTAAACCCCGTTCTCCCCGATGGTAGGTCGAGGTAACGGTGTAGGCGAGAGATTAGAGTTGCGTTCCCGCACCATTGGCCGTGGTATTCGGCCGGAGGGGCAGCAACCTGGTTTGGTTGCTGTTGGCGGGAACGGACATGGTAGTTCCGTGGGGGAAGGTGCCGTAGGGGATGTCCCTACGGACCGACCTCCGTACGGAGACTTTGTAACGGTGCGATCGCACCGTGGAGGCATTGTCACCGACGGGACACCGTTGGATGATGGTGAAGGGGTTGTGAGGACCCCAGCAGAGATAGGCACGCGGTCTTTGGCCGGTGTCCTGGCCTCCACTGCCACCGGTCCGGTTGGACACGGTGGGGAACTCTTAAGTGAGTCGGTGGGGACTCTGTTGGGTAGTCCGCGGGGCACGAAGTCATTGTTGACATCGTGGTCCGAGGAAGAACTCCTTGCGGTTGCCAGGGGGATTGACAACCTGCGGTTGCAGGGACGTCTGCCCCAAGGGATCCATGGGATCCAAGGAGGGCAACCGCAGTTACCACCATCACCCGTGCACCGGGGAGGTGTACGAAGGGAGGCGCCGCCGGTTTCGACCAGGCGGATACCTCCTGGAGGAACTTGGACCGCTCCTGTGGGAGTTGGTCACGGAGTTCCTCCGCCCGTTCAGCAGCCGAGGGTCCACTTGGTAGAACCCACGGAAGCTGAGCTTGATGCTGAGACTTCGGGAAACCGGAGCAGGGCACCACGGCCGGTAAGTACCGCGCCGTGGACGCCTGCACCGGCCGTCCCGTCGGAGATTCAGGCGTTTGGGTTTTTCAACCCAGTCCACTCGTTCATACGGTATGATGGACGAGAGGACATTACGCCTTTTCTCCGACAGTTCGAAGCCAAAGCGAGGGCTCAGCGCTGGACGGATGAGGCCAGGTGCAGTTTCTTTACGTACCTGCTCGACGGCCCGGCTGAAGAATACTATGCCAGTTTGGTAGAGTTTCAGCCGGACCTGACCTGGCCGGAGCTAAAGGAGGCCATGTTCCAGCGTTTCGGGACTAAGAATCAGGCTCAGGCTTGTTTCGATCGGTTTGAAACAATGGTGCAGGGGCCTACCGAGTCGCTCCAGGCGTTCTACTGGCGCTTTATTGAGCTAGCAGAACGAGTTTCTCCTAATGAGGATGAGTCTTGTCGACTCCTCCGATTTAAGAAGAAACTGCAGCCGGCGATCCTCAGACCGCTCTGGGGATCGAAGGCCGAAACGGTGTGCGCGTTCACCGCGGAGGCAATGTTGGTCGAGGCCGACATGCTGACGGCGGGTGAATTGCCTGCCCGTACCTTGACGGTACCAGAGACCAAGACTACGGTCAAGGCCTCGGGTGCTGTGGCACAGCCCAAAGGCTCTGCTAAGTCTTCCTCCAACCCTTCGGGTGTGAAGGCGACTGTTCCGTCCATTGCGGACGGAGCGACTGCCAAGACCGGAGGGAAGAAGGGTAATAAGACTAGGCGGCGGAGCCAGGGTTGAAATAAGTCCACAGCAGCCCCGTCTGGGTCTGGCCAAATGGCTGTAGGTGGTAGTCCCACCCGGAAGCAACCAGGTCCATGCTACAAGTGCGACCAAATGGGTCACTTGAAGAAGGATTGTCCGGAGGCTTTGGCCCGAGGGCAGGTTGCTAGGGTGACACCTGGCAGAAGCCAGGCGGTGCCGTATGGCACGGGTCTTGTACCCGTGGTACTGCAGGACCGTGAGTGTCTGTCCACCGTAATTAACGGACAGACATACTATCTGCCTGTTGCCAGAGACGATGGTGCGCCATCGTTAAACCGGCAACGGTCGCTGCAGAACTGAGCTGCAGTCGACCGGGTTCGCTTAAAAACTCAGGTGTCCGGCAAAGCCGGCGAAGTGAGGAAGGGACGTACCTTCGGGCAGTGTCCAAGTATGTGGGAATCCTGCATGAAGCAGGGGTGCCTCTGGCAAGGTCTGCGGACCCAGAAATTACCCAGTGGGTATTTCAGGAGCCAAGCCCCACACTGGAAGCTGCGCTTGCCCGGCTGGAGAGCTGGGTGGCACCTTTCTTCCCTGATGAGGGGGAGGAAGGTCCGAATGGTACGGGCATTACGAGGGCTTCGAGCGTTGGTGCGCCCATGCTGTCGCCCCGGCCTGGTAGGTCTCCTGGTTTGGAGACTGGTACCCAGACCCCCGAGCATCCGGGACGACCATCTCTTGTGGATGGGAGGACGGATGAGGCTCGGAAAAGTAATGTCGGGCAACGACGATTGCCTATACCGGAATTACAGAGCCGTGCTTACTTGCGTGGGGCACCACGTGTTCTGGTGTCGCTGAACGATTGGCTGGTTGAGTCGATCATCGACACCGGTGCCGAAGTATCGGTAATGAGCATGTCGGTGGCACAGGAGATGGGGTTACCGGTGCAGAAGGTTAGCCTTCCCTCATGCCTGACGGGCATGAGCGGGTACTCCATCGAGATAGAAGGAGTCATGTACGTGGACATGTCAATCCACGGGAGGACCATCAGAACCCATCTTCTCCTCATTGAGGGTGAAGGAGAAGCCATAATAGGTGTTGACCTGGCTTCTCGGTTTGGGCTGATGGTGGACATTGTGAGCCGGAAGTTGTATTTCCGGGAAGACATCTGGAATGCACATCCAGATGCTCTTCATGCCGCACTGGCCATTCAGGCTTTGCAGGGTACTTCGGTACAGCTTCCGAACTCGTTAGTGGAGGCGTTGGCGAAGCTTCACGATTCTGTGGAGCCTCTGCTACTCCCTCCCTACGGGATACCGGAAGGGATGCCTGCAGATCCTGGAAAGGTGGATGGGTGGGTCGACATTGTGTCGCCTGAACTCGCTGAGACCAGTTCTCCAATTAGGAGCGGGGATGTTTGTTCCCTGCGACTGTTGGAGAACGTATGGCTACCAGCTCATGAGCGGAAGGTGGTTTCCGTGAGCTTGGTAGAGCATGCTGGCCCTGGTCAGCTGCTTCTCGTAGAGCCCCATCGTAAAGCCTTAGGTGGCCGTGGTCTGTTGGCAGTGGCAGGAATTGCCGAAGCCACAGAACAAGGCACTTACGATATATGGCTTGAGAATGTTGCTGACATTCCCGTTGCCCTGGAGACAGGGGAGGGTGTCGCAACGGCTCAAGCTGTGGAGGCAGCCATTGTGGTGGGACTGGACGGTCCATCTAAGTTGAGAGGGGGAGACCCCACTCATGGAGATGGCCGGCCATGGGGGCTTCCGCCTAAGTTGAGAGGGGCGACCGGTAAAGGTCGCCGAGTCCTCAATGCGGAAGTGAAACCCACTCTTGAGGAGTGTCTTAAAATCGGACCTAGTCTGAAGCCTGAAGAGGCGGCACAGCTTCGGGAGTTCCTACTGGAACGCCGTGATCATTTCGCGTTCGATTACACAGAGCTGGGGGAAACCCCGCTCGTCGAACATACGATTGATACCGGTGGGTTACCTCCGGTGCGAGAAGGATTGCGAAGAACCGCTCCAGCGGCTCGTGCGATCGAGCGAGAAGAGGTAGCGAAAATGTTGGATGCAGGTGTAATCCAACCTTCGCATAGTCCTTACGCAAGCCCTATCTTACTTGTTCGCAAGAAGGATGGTGGCTTTCGTTTCTGTGTGGACTATCGGAGACTGAACGCCCAGACAAAGGCGGATCAGTACCCGCTACCTCGCATCGATGATGCCCTCGATTCGCTAGCCGGAGCAAAGTATTTTGCAACCCTGGACCTTGCTAGTGGTTACTGGCAGGTCAGGATGGCGGAGCAAGACATTGAGAAGACCGCGTTCATTTGCTCTCAAGGTCTATTTGAGTTTCGAAAAATGCCTTTCGGACTCTGCAATGCTCCTGCCACGATGCAAAGAGCGTTAGACCTCTTGTTGGCGGGACACAAGTGGGAGAGCTGCTTGGTGTACCTAGACGATATTATCGTCTTTGGGAGCACCTTTGAGCAGTTTCTCGAACGCTTGAGTACTGTCCTGAGACTGTTACGAGGGGCGGAGCTGAAACTCCAGCCGAAGAAGTGTTTCTTCGGATTTGACAAGGTCAAATATCTCGGTCACATTGTGAGTGCCGAGGGAGTTGCTCCGGACCCGGGACTCGTGAGAGCAGTCGAAGAGTTCAGTGTCCCTACGACGGTGACCGCCATCCGAAGTTTTCTTGGACTGGCCGGCTACTACCGTAGGTTCATAAAGGACTTCGCCAAGGTCGCAAGACCACTGCATGATCTGACCAGGAAGGATGCGTCCTTTGACTGGTCGGAGCAGTGTGGTCTAGCGTTTGAGCGGTTAAAGGCATTTTTAACCGAAGCACCGGTGCTCACCATGTATGATCCACGTGGTGAGGTGTTAATTCACACCGATGCTAGTGGGTACGGTCTAGGTGTCGTAGTATACCAGAAGCTACCTGAGGACAAGGCTCCTTGGGTTCTGGCCTACGCTAGCCGTCTCATGAAGGGACCGGAAACACGGTATAGTGTCACCGAGCAGGAATGCTTGGCGATCATGTTTGCCGTGGGTAAATTCCGACCTTACATCTTTAACCGGGACTTTGTGATTGTAACTGATCACCATGCGCTCTGTCATTTGCAGACTGCCAAAAACCTGCAGGGCAGGTTGGGGCGTTGGCAAATGCAGTTGCAGGAGTACCGGTATAAGATTCAGTACAAGAAGGGGAAACTTCATGAGGATGCCGACTGTTTGAGTCGGTATCCGGTAAATGAAGTTGACGATCCTTCTTTGCCTGAACACGTCGAGGCTGACGTGGGTGAGGTAATTTACCGGGTCCGGTCTGAGGTGGATTGGGTTATGGAGCAGGCCAATGACAATTGGTGCTCCAAGGTGAAGCGTGAGCTCTACACCGACCCCAACTCGAACTTAAAGTTCAAGTTCGTGGTGGCAAACCAATTGTTGTATGCCATCAAATCCATACAGGATCGCACCAGAACTGTGCTGGTTGTGCCGAGGTCGTGTCAAGCCTTCTGCTTGCGGAAGTTGCACGATAGCTCCGAAGCTGGTCACTTCGGAGTGTACAAGACATACCAACGGTTGCGTACTCGTTTCTACTGGTTAGGTATGAAACGTGACACGGTGGAGTATGTTAAATCATGCTTGGTGTGTCAGAGAGTACGACAGTTCGCAAGAGCTCAAGGATTCTTGCAACCGATAGTTCCAGAGTACCCAGTTCATGCCTGGGGAATGGACTTCGTTGGGCCGTTTCCTGCGTCCGTGGGTGGAGTCACCTATGTTTTGATCATGGTGGACTACTTCACTCGGTACGGCGTGGCGAAGGCAGTACGAAGGGCTACGGCCGCTTGTGTTGTCAAGTTCCTGAAAGATGAGATCTTGTTGGTGTATGGCACACCGACAACTCTCATCTCGGATCGTGGTTCCCAGTTCTGTAGCAAACTTTTGCGAAAGTTCAGGGAGCGCTATAATATAGCGCAGCACCACACGACGGCGTACCATCCGCAAGCGAATGGGCTTACGGAACGTACGAATAAAACCGTAATGGAGACCATAAAGCGTTACCTTGATCCCCTCAAGGACCAACGTGATTGGTTTGAGAAGTTACGGCCCGCCGTGTGGGCCTACAACACTGCGGTGCAGGAGAGCACGGAAGTGTCTCCGTACCAATTGTTGTTTGGCCGCGAACCTAGGTTGGAGATTGATAATCTCCTTCCTGACGGTCCGATCCGCGACTTGCCTGACCAGCAAGCCGTGGAGGAGCGTGCTCGTCAAAATTTGGCAGCCGCTCAGGCGAGGCAGAAGAGCCGGTATGACGCTGGCCGGGTGCAGCCACCCCTGTACCAACCTGGTATGAAGGTTTGGATGAGGGATATGGCTGGGAAACTCGGCCAAGCCAGGAAGTGGAACTTCGCGTACAAGGCTGAACTGGGTACGGTGGTCCGGCAGGTTTCCGACCTAGTCTACGAAATAGAGTTCGTAGATGGGTATGGTCGGAAGGTGCGGGACCGGTTTCATGTTGATAACCTGAAGCCGTACGTTCCCACATGTGGAGTTCGTGAGGAAGATGGCCTAGGTAGCTCTGACACCTCATCGAACTCCAGTGGGACCAGTGATGCTGAGTCCCAGGATGATAGGACGGTGGAGGACGATAATGTTCCTCCGGGACCGTCCAGTCGGCCTGGCTTGGCTAGTGAGTCTACCGACTCTGAGGCAGAGGAAGCACCTCAGCCCCGGTATAACCTCCGTCCGAGGAAACCGAAGGCTTTTGAGGTTATGCAAGCTTCCTCTGGGCCACCAGAGAGTGCCAGGACCCGTCAGGGACTCTATGAGCCCCTGCCCTGGTGGGAGAGAGCAGGCCGATCCCTGGAGTGGGATGATGGCCTGGTTCGGAAGAACAAGAACTGGGCACCCAGAGACCCCTGGACGGGACACCGCCTGTCTGTCATGAACAGATGGCGGTCGCCCGGGGAGAACTGGGTTGAGAAATCAGGAATGTCCAGCTGCAGACTTGGTGTTAAGTCTGCAGGTGATGTTTCCGACTGTGCTCTCTCTCCTGCATCGATGTTGGCCGTTCCTCCGGCGAGATTAGCGGCTAAGCGCCATCCTGTTTGGAAAAGTAAACAGGGACGGCCGTTTGCTGCTAGTTGGCTCCTGAAACGGTTGTTTCACCGGAGGAAACGGAAAGATGCAGGATCACTGGTTGCCAGAAGAAAATTGGTAGCTCCGGTAAGCCGAAGCCGGCTAGAATTGGCTAGCCTGGCTGAGGAAAGTCCGGAGGCTGGGATGGACACAACGGAGGTTTCCGTGGTGCACATCACCAGGCAGTGGAGAGGCCAGTGTATCCTCTCTTCAGAAGACTCTTTGGAGTCTGAAGGGAGAGGAAAGGCCTCCCCGGGTAAACGGTCCATGACCGGATCCCGGGAGGGTACTCCCACCATTCAAGGGAGTCCTCTAGACGTTGTCCCGTTGGGGAAAACTAAAGAGGACCGACTTGATCGGTTAGACGAAAGTCGGAAGTACCAGACGCCGTCGGAAGGTTTTCTGATGGCGGATGGGAAACGATCTTACGTCGGGGAGTTCCCTGCCCAGCAGCGCCGTAAGGACAGATCGAAATCTAAGAAGAAGTCCGGTGCTGCTAGGTACGCTGCACGGATGAGGGCTCTTACTGAGAGAGAGGCTCAGCTTAAGAGGAGGGAAGCTGCCATGGCATTACTTATGCCGGCAGCAGGCCTTCTGGCTGAGGCCCATGCTCATCCTGAGGGAGCCCCAGGGGCTGCCCGGCCTGAAGACCAACCTCCTGCTGTGGGTTCGCTCGCAGCAGTGGATGGTTCTTCGGGTAGGCAGTCTGGGACTCCCAAGAGGGACCGAAGAATGGAGAAAAAGGCCAACCAGCCTTCAGTATCCACTCCTAGGAAGAGCACTCCAGTGAGTGGTGGTGGTGGTCAGGGACAGAAATGTTCCCGCCCTTTCACCCCACCAGTGGTCAGTCATCCGGCAGGGAAACAGGCCAAGACCTCACGTGGAGGTCCGGCCGGCTTCCCTGCAGGCAAGTGGAGCTATGAGGACCGTGCGCGGTACCACATGGCTCAAGCGGCAAAGTGCGAAGCTCGGATAAAGAGAGCTAAGCAGGTTGAACGCCGTCAGGAGTTCGAGCCCCGGACCTCTCAGTTTCTGCCCCTGCGGGGAACTGAAGTCCGGAATCTGCTCGTTACAGGGGAACCTCCTGTTGGACGTGGTGTCGCACTTGTTGCGAGGGTCTCAACTGCCGCTGGCCAACAGCGCATTGCCCAGAGGGGGGCGATGCAGGCTCCCAAGGCACCTACCCAAGGTGCGGGAGCTAAAACTGTTGGTAGCAAGGGTCAGCCGACCCTTGCACCGGGGAAATTAAAGATTCCCCGGGATAAGAGAGGACATGTCGTGGCGGCACGACCGTCCTCAATTGTCAAGTCGGCTACGGGAGTCAACTCGGAGGCGAGTACAGCTTCGGCTGGAAAGGCTTCGGTTGGGAAGTCCGGTCACTCGAAGGGGGCTAACCACCCTCCTAAGTCTGACCGGCCTGGTGAGTCTTTGAGCTTAGGTGTGTCCGGCTCAAAGCACGGTAAACCTTCTTCCCAAAAGAAGAAACAGAAGGTGGACAAGAGAAAGTCCAGGTTTGGGAAGAAGGGAGGTCCAGGACCTTCTGGTCAGGAGTCCCTGGGGACGACTGCCAGAAGGGTTGGGATGGACGAGGAGGAGTCCCGACACGGTGCGACCGTGTCGGCCGGGAACCAGCCGTACCATACCCGTCAGGTAATGACGGCGCGGACGGATGGCAGGTCAATGCGAGACGTTGTTCTCGGAATACCTCCATCCTCCCCGAAGGTGGTCACGGTACCGAACCCTAGGGTTCGGTCGGTGGGAACTCTCCGCCGGGTCAGCTCGCATTCACCTAGATGCGGGGGCAGCCCGGTGGGGAAAGTTAGTGTTCCTACCAAACGTGGTCCCGTGCCTTCCATTGGAAGGACACCCTTCTCTCCGAGTCCTGACAAGGGGGTCTTTGGGACCCTAGGACCGGAAGAGGAAGCCAGGTCTCCCCAGCCTGCGGGCAAGGGTCGACATTCTGGAGCCAGTCCTTCGTATTCAGAAAGAGAGGTCTTTCTGAACCTATTTTGACCTAGTCTATGAGATAGAATTCGTAGACGGGTATGGTCGGAAGGTGCGCGACCGGTTTCATGTCGATAACCTGAAGCCGTATATACCCACTTGTACTGTGAGGGAGGAAGATGGACTAGGAGTCTCTGACACCTCCTCCGGTACAGACAGCGATTCCACGGAGGCTTCGGCACGGAGTGGAGTGACTCCGGCGCTAAAGCCACCGTCCGTTTCTTTGCAGGAGTCTACCGACTCCGAGGGAGATGACCCCCCTCCTCCTCGGTATAATCTTCGTCCGCGGAGACCGAGGGTGTTCGAGGTGAGTGGGTTCGACCCTCGGGTAGGGAGCATCCGGTTGTGGGGAACCCTGTGGGTGCCCCTACCGTGGTGGGGTAGAGCTGGCAGTCCGCTGCTATGGGCGGACGGCTGGGAGAGGAGGCGGCCGGACATTGCGGTGTTTGGGGCCCGCTACGGTTTCGGTAGAAGCCCAGGGCGGCCCATCCCCAGGTGTCTGGTCTAAGGTCCGACAAAATCGGTCCGTGGACGGAGAAATCCGTCCGTGAAAACCTCCATGAAGTCTCCAATTACCGTCAATATAAGAGAATTGACGGTAAATGTCTCTACCCAGCAGGTCCAGTCTTGGAGTAGGAGAATTCACCGTGTGTCTGCCCCTAAAAAGGCAGACGACGGTGAGATCTCCATGGTGACCATGCATGAGGCGGCTGATGACGTTATCGCCGCTACTGCACGGCCATTAGCTGCTAAGACGGTGAATTTGGTGGCTAGGCGCCATTTTGTTTATCACAAATTTAAACAAAAAACGCCGGCACCACGTGGGACGAAATATCCACGTTTTCACCGTCTAAAAAGCTGCCCAAGACTGGAGCCAGCGACAAACGTTACAAAAGTAAGTCCCTCTAAGGGTATTTCCTTCTCCTGCCTGTTGGCAGTTCTCTTTTATGTCTTAACAGTGTGTTTTACGGTCAATGACCGTATACACACGTGATGGGAGTGGTTTAGCCGCCATGACTGTTGTCATGGAGGCCAAGCCACGACGGAAAGCACTTTTCACGCGGGTTCAGCCCGTCCGAGCGCCGTTTCGCTTGGGAAGGCCCAAGTTCGACGGTGTTTGGACGGTAGAAGCCCGCCAGGGAGTGGTCTTCGCCGTCCGAAGGCGGTAAAACACGGTTTCGACCGTGAATTGCCGACTTTGGACGGTGATAACGGCATTTTGCACGGTAAAAGTCCGTGCAATGCCCTTTCCAACCGTCGGCACTCGGTGAAAGGGTGTTTTCCCCCGTCCGAAGACGGTTAGCCATGGTTTTTACCGTGGTTTACCGACTTTGGACGGTGGAAACCGCGATTCGCACGGTGAAATCCCGTGGAATACCCTTTCTACCGGTTCCGAAAGGGGGAAAAGATGTTTTCACCGTACGAAGGCGATAAAACACGGTTTTGACCGTGAATTGCCGACTTTGCACGGTGAAAACGAGAATTCTCACGGTAAAAGCCCGTGGAATTCGCTTTTCCACGGTGAAAACTTGTTTTTGACGGTTTTTTTCCCTTTTCAACAGGTCCACCACGGAGAAGGAGAAGGAGGAAGGCGACGGGAGTGGCCAACGATCCCCCTCCCTCAGCCCGCTGCATCCGGGGGATGCAAGGCTGTTGGAGTAGGGATCGGAGGGCTCCCCATCATCTAGCGGACCGGAAACGGCTGACGCTACCGTGGAGTCAGTTGATTCCCCGGTGGCAGAGGCCGTGGAGGGTCCGGAGTCTGCGCAGTCGACTCCGACCGGTGTCGGAGCCTTCTGGGGCAGATACCTGCAGTCTCCCACCAGGGATACGGCTGCTACCACCGTTCAGTCGGTGGCGGCGGTAGTTTCCCCGGTTGGCGAGCCTGCAGAAGCGGGTATTGATGGTGGGAAAGCGGCTATCGGTGTGGTAACCGCTAGTACCCCAAAACCCGGGTTTCCGTCTGTCCGAGACCTCCTAGATTGGTCTAGGGTGGTCGAAGACAGTGAGGACGTCTCTTTGGGAGCGTCCTTAGTTATCGACACGGAGTTGGAGGTCGAAACCACTGTTGATTCGGTGGTTGACGCCTCAAGGCAGTGGCGGAGCCGCAACGCCTCTTCAGAGGGCTCTTCGGAGTCTGACGGGAGTAGTTCGGCCTCCGAGGGTAAACCGTCTGGGACGGGATCCCCCGGAGTTCTTCCCGCCGATCCAATGTCTTTGGAGGCCGTGGCTGTGTCCTTGGCCGAAGAAGAAGACCGCTTGGATCGGTTGGACGAAGCTAGACGGGACATGGTCCAGGAAGGTGGCTTCCTGGTCGGGGACTGTCGATGCTTCGTCGGGGAGTTTCCTACCGTGCAGGTGAGGAAGGACGGCGCAAAGAAGCGCAAGAAAAAGTCCGGAGCCGCACGGATCACTGCCAGAGCCAAGGCTCTCGCAGAGAGAGAGGCACTACTTAAAGCTAAGGAGGAGGCATTGAAGAAGTTCACGCCTGCTGTGGGGCTTCGAGTAGAGACTCTCGCCCGCCCTGACGGTTGTTCAGGGGCTGCTTGGCCAGAGAAGCCGGCTGCTGGATCGGGTCCGCCCGAGGCAGTAGCTGGCCCCTCCGGCTGGCGGTCGGACAACCCGAAGAGGGACCGGCGAGCGGAGAAGAAGGCTACCCAGCCTCCAGTACCCGCTCCCGGTAAAACGGGGAAATCTGTGAGTGGTGGTGGTGGTAAGGGACAAAAGAGGTCCCGCCCTCACACCCCACCAGTAGCTGAACGCTCGCGAGGCAAGAAGGCCAGGTCCTCAGGTCGAGGAAAGGCCTCCGAACCTCGGAAGCCAGAGAGCTTGGAGGACAAGCTCAAACGGCTTCAGGCTCAAGCAGCGAGCTTGCACCGACAGATCGCTCGTGCGGTCGGTGCAGGTGAGCGGCAGGAGTTTGAGCACCGGGCTGCGGAGTTCCCTCCCCTGCAGGGGATGCCCGCCCGGAGCCCGCTCAAAACAGGGGAACCTCCTGTCGGTCGTGGTATCCCGCCTATTGCGAGTGCCACGACCATCGCTGGCCAGAAGCGAATCGCCGAGAGGGAGGCGATGCAGGCTTCCAGTGCACCAGCCCATGGTGCGGAAGCCAAAGCTACTGGTAGCAAGAGTCAGCCGACTCTTGCACCGAAGAAGAAGTCTCTCCTTCGGGATGGTCGAGGAAGATTTGTCTCCGGGCAATCGTCCTCGGCTATCGCTTCGGCTAAGGGCACTTCTTCAAAGAAGAGTACGGCTCCGGCCGGAAAACCTTCGAAGAAGGAGTCCGAGAAGGCGAAGGGGGCTAACCACCCGCCTAAGCCTGATCGGCCCAGTAAGTCGTCGGGGTCAGTTAAGTCTGACCCGACGCATGGTCAACCTTCCTCTCACGGGAAGAAAAAGAAAAAAAAGAAGGACCATAAAAGGTCCAAGCGTGAGAGGAAGGGAAGTCCGACACCCTCTAGTAGTAGGCGCCAGGGAGCCGAAACTGGAGGCGTCATGGCGGAAAAGGAGGAGTCCCGGCGTGCTCAGGCAAGCACGCCGGCCGGGAGTCAACCGGTCCATACCCGTCCCGTTGAGGCGGCGCGGATGGATGGTAGGTCGATGCGCGACGTTTTGGTCGGCACGCCTCCATCCTCCCCGAAGGTGGATGCGGTCTCGAGCCTGCGGGCTCGAGCAGTGGGAACCCTACACCGTGTGACTTTGCCCTCACCTAAGGGCGAAGGAACCTCGGTTGCAGGAGTCAGTGTTCCCACAAGACGTGACCCCGTGACCCCCAGTGGGGGTACATCCTTCTCTCCGGTCCATGGCGGCGGGGTATTTGATACCCTAGGACCTGAAACGTCAACCTCCCCTAGGCCTGAGGCTGAGGGACGGTGTATTGGCGCATTGCCCCCGTATTCAGATGCAGAGGTGTATCTGAATAACCGGCTTGGTCTCTGGCAGGACCAGCCGGGAATGGAGGGTTGCCAATACCACGGCTACTACCGTCTGGATGAGCCACTTCCAGAGCCGTGGGTAGCAAGGCTACCGCCGTACAACATGCGCCATGTGGTGGCGTTTGGTTGTGGAGGTTTTCCGGTGATCATGGTCGTAAATCCGGTCCAGCAAACGTTTGCTATTTTGGATGTGGTGGGGCTAGATGCCGGGATAGTTCGTCTAGCCCGGCGTGCAGCCCCATTCATCCAACGTTTGCTGGGATGCGACTTAGGAGGTATGGCTGGTCAGTTCATTACTGAGCCGGATGTTCCTTTTGAGGAATTCCGAGCCCTGGAGGAAAGCCGTCTTAGGGGGACGGTCTTCGATACTGGTTTTGGGTGGCGTAACACCCAGATGTGCTTGTGGTGGGCACGTCGGTGGGCTGCGGAGTGGATGGGCTCCACTTTCGCGACACCGCCAGAGAAGCCGTCCGGTACCTAAGAAGGTCAGGTTCGGGGAGCAATCCTGGCTGGCTTGACTGACCTTTTCCCGAGACGGAACAGGGAAGTTGAGAGGATTGTGGCAACCTGGTCTGCTCAATTTTTAAATTTGATTGAGCAGACGAATTTCCCTATGGTAGTCTGCCTGACAGCTACAGTAGGCTGTTGGGACGGACGCCATTTTGGTGCCAGCAGACCTCTCACCATGAAGTCTATGGGTGAGAGGTCAGAAGTGACCTCTGTCCCCTCCAGGTGGAGTTGCCTTCAGGTTTCCTGTGGCCTAGTCAACGACAGGATCTGGGCAGTTGGTTGTAGGCTATACTGGAGACTAGACCTGTGGGTGGAGGTCAAGAGGACCTCCACTGTCCAGCACCTGGATCTTCTTTGTGCCTTTGGTCTGTTGGCTTCTGTGCCTTTATTTGTACATATTTATGGAGGCTTGGCTGGTAAAGGAATACCAGCCAAGTTGTGTGAATATTAATACTGCCATCGTTTTATTCATCTTATACGTCGTAAGTGTCCATTAAATACACTATAATCATCACTTGCGTGTATCGTGTCTTTTCTTGGGGAGTACCGCGAGGGGGGTGGGTTTCTGGTTGGGGAAACTCCACCGTCCTATTTCCGACTTGTTTCGGCCGGTCCTCGTGTCGGCTCGCGGTAGAACCGGTGTTCTACCGCGATATTCTCGGCGTGGCGGCGTAGTCTTTCGCCGTGTCCGTCGGGGGTGGCTCCTGGAGCCGACAACTCAAGGAGCACCGTGCGGGAGACGGCTACGGGTACGGTCCCGTCCCCGTGTCTGTCGGGGGTGGCTCCTGGAGCCGACACAACTCAAGGAGCACCGTGCGGGAGACGGCTACGGGTACGGTCCCGTCCCCGTGAGGAGCCGGTTGAGCGGTAAGTTTTATGCCATTTTTGGGGTGAGCTTACTGGGGTATTGTGACGGTCCGGCGGGACGTTACATCCTGAATGGTCTCCAAACCTGGGACCTACCCCGTATTATGAAAATAATTCGCTTCTTCCACTCCCAGGTTTTTATCCGAAGTATACTGGATCTGAAAACATCCTTCTATATATCGAAGAGTTCGAAGATATTGCGATTGCGCACCAGTGGAACTCTCTGCAGCGATGCAGCCACTTTACTGGTCTTTTTCGAAAACGAGCGATCAAATGGCTTGCTCGTTTTCGATTGGAATATGGCGAGATCACTTGGATCATGATGCGAAATGGAATAATTAATGAATTCCTACTGCCAGACCAGAAAGTAAGAATTAAGAATGAGCTGTCAGCAAGGACTTAGAAGGACAACGAAACCTTCAAAGTCTATGCAGAAGAGAATGCAGAGATGTATCGAAGGATACATCCCAATGATGACGACTCTTTGCTAATCTCAAGTCTGAGGAAGAGCCTGCTACCATCTCTCAAACAGTATCTATTTGGGGCACCGAAAGACAATTTATATGATTTTGTTAAATTTGCAGCCCAAACAGAAGGAGAGCTGATTGAGGAGAAGATGCTAGTATACAGGACGTCTACTGGTAACCAGCCGGCCCAGCAGCAGAAGCCTCAGCAGCAGAAGCAACAGCAGCAGCAACAACAGAAAAAGCAGACGTGGACTCCCAAGAATCCGGCCATGTCTGAAAAGACGCAGGATTCACGACCAAATCAAGATGGTGGATCGAGACCCCAGCAGAGAAGGAAGTCTACTGGACCACTCATCTGTTATCAATGTCAGGAGCCTGGATATCGAGCGTTCCAGTGCCCCAACAAGCCAAAACCGAAGAAGGAGGAGAACAAGACGACTCCAGTTAATAGAGTTGATGAACTGTCGGAAACGACGACGCCGAAAGTTATCTGCGCCGACGAAATCCATGTTCTACCCAATGTAATGAAGATGGTGCCTGTCCTAATTGATAATAAAACACATTATTTTCGTTTTGACAACCATCAGACAGCTTTAAACTACTAAGGGTGCCACTCACACCCAAAGTAGTGACGCCCAAAAAAGAAGATGTCAAAGAGAGCCCGAATGAAGTGGAGTCAACGAAACCTGCAAAGGTTGACGTCACGGTCCGACAGGACCAGATAACGAGTCGATCTATTGGGGTGGCTGCGGTCAACCATGCTGGGATGCCTTCAGGTCTGGGTAGCCTGTGCCAAAACGCCGACAGAGAAGAGGAATCAACGACTCCTAAGCAGAGCTGTGCTGCGGTGCAGCTAGAGGACTCTCCCCGACATAAAGCAGACTTTGGAGATGGGATCCACATCCGTACCATTCACGAAGATAGGAGCCGGCGGAACCCACTGCAAAGTGGGGCCTCTACGTCATTTGTAAAGACGAACGACGCGAAGATGTCCAACAAAGCAGAACAGATAGTAGTCTCAAAAGGAGCTACTTCTGTTAACAATCAAGCAGAACAGAGTGTGGCGAAAAAGAAAGTAACCACACCTGTTAAGACTAAAGAAGAGCAAGTAGTTGTCTCAAAAGGAGCTACTCTTGCTAGAAACCAAGCAGAACAGGTAGTAGTCTCAAAAGGAGCTACTCCTGTTAAAACCAAAGCAGAACATGGAGTGGCGAAAAAGAAAGTAGCCACGCCTGTTAAGAATTCGACTGCAGAGTGTAGTCTTCTCTGTCGGTTGAAAAACCAGTGTTGTTCGAGGACAATACAAGATGTCTGGACCAAGTTGACTGAGACAGTCGCGCCTCGTGAACTTCAAGTCCAACAACAAGATGAGCAGACGGCTCCCAAAGTTTGTGTGAACTTCGGAGGTCGTGAGTTAGTGATGACTACCGACAGTGGCGCCGAAGCTTCTGTCATAAGTGAGTCACTAGTCAAAGAAATGAGGTTGGTAATGGATCCGCTACCTTTTCCACCGAATTTGACTGGCGCCGGAGGAAATCCATTAAACATCATGGGACAAGTCATCGTGCCGATTCGAGTCGCCGAAAAACTTGTCAAAGGAAAGTTGTTTGTCATCAAAGGACGACGTGAGGCTTTACTGGGAAACGATCTCGGTAAAGACCTCAACCTTTGCCTTGACATGAACAAGAAGAAAGTTTACTTTGGAGAGGAACTGTTGCCGGACACTCTCCAAAAGAACCAAAAAGCAGAAGATTTTATACAAAATCTTAAGAATAAAGAAGAGGAAGATCTGCAAGAGAAACTCCTGAATAAGGGGCCAGCTAAGCTACGTCTGGTCCAGAATCTCGTGCTGGATCTGAAAAAAATTGCAATCGTCGAGGTCAATGCTCCTGATGATCTACAAGAAGGTAGTCTTCAATTCATCGACTCGTGCGAAAGCACGTTCCAGCAGAGAGGAGTCAAAGTTTCTCCTGGGATCATTGAAGGGAGAGGGAAATCTATCCTTCAAATTCAAATCTTCAATCCGTCTGGAGAGGTTATTCACCTCGGAGCCAGAGAAACGATCGCAGAGATCGAGGACGCCATTGTAGCTCTTGATGTGCCTGTGGGCCCCTCGATTTACAAAATTGAAGCACAGTGACGAAGTGACAGTACAAGACTATGTCAAATTTCAAGACAGTCTGAATGTCAATCCGAATCGTTCAAGGGAAGAAAAAATGGCGATTCGGAAGCTTCTCGGAGAATTCAGAGACATTTTTGCCTTCAAGACCTCCGACTTGAAAAAGACAAATTTGGCAACGCACATAATTGACACGGATGAGAACCCGCCGGTTCGAGAACCGCTCCGACGTACTTCACCTGCTCAAAGAGAGATCATCAAGTCGACACTACATGATATGTTGGACGCCGGCATCGTGAGCCCATCCAAAAGTCCGTACGCAAGTCCGGTGGTGATTGTCAAGAAGAAGAATGGTCAGCATCAGCATTTTGCGTCGATTATCGCAAACTAAATGCTCAAACCAAATCTGACCAATATCCGTTACCACGGATCGATGACGCTTTCGATTCTCTTTCTGGAGCCACAATCTTTGCAACCTTGGATTTAATATCAGGTTATTGGCAATTTCCGGTGGAAGAAAGAGATCGCGGAAAAAACGGCTTTCATATGCACAAATGGCCTCTACGAATTCAATAGAATGCCGTTTGGTTTGATGAATGCACCTGCAACGATGCAGCGTGCTTTGGATTTGTTACTGGCAGGCCACAAATGGGAGACCTGCCTGGTCTACTTAGATGACATTGTCATCTTCGCGAAGGACTTCGAAGAATTCATGAAGAGATTGAAAGATATCTTGGTGCTCATCAGGAACGCCAATTTAAGTCTTCAACCCAGCAAATGTTTCTTCGGAGAAGACGAGATCAACTACCTTGGCCACAAGATTAGTGTCCTTGGTATTCGACCTGATGAAGAGAAGGTGCAGACGATTCAAGGATTTCCTGCACCGAAAAACGTGACTGACGTCAGAAGCTTCCTTGGGATGACCGGCTACTACAACCGTTTCATCGAGAACTACTCCAAGATCGCCAAACCAATGCAAGCCCTAGTCAAGAAGGACCTGGACTTCAAGTGGGATGACGACTGCGAGGCCGCTTTTAGTAGTCTGAATAAGGCTCTTTGCTCCGCTCCGATTCTAACTTTGTATGATCCGGAGGCAGAAATTGCCTTGCACACTGATGCTTGTGATTACCAGATTGGTGTCATCATTTATCAGTATGCGAAAAAAGAGAGAAAACCGGGAGTTCTAGGTTACTACAGCCGAAAACTCCAAGGAGCTGAACGAAACTACGGAACGACTGAAAAAGAGTGTCTTGCAATCGTTTATGGCATAGAAAATGCCAGACCGTACGTTTTCAACCGAAAGTTCAAGATATTTACCGATCATAAGGCCCTGTGCTATCTAAAAACAGCACAGAATCTTGATGGCCGATTGGGTAAATGGCAGGTGAAACTACAGCCATATGATTATGAGGTAGTTTACAAAAATGGTAAAACGCATGTGGACGCCGATTGTGTCTCACGTTACGAGAGCAACGTTCCTGCAAGTTGGAAGCAGAAGAATGGAGAGATGGAAGCTCTCGAAGACCTTCACATCTTTACTGTCTACAACGATTTCCAGTGGGAACGGGAGCAATTCCTGGATGAAGAACTTCTCCTCATCAAAGAATCACTCCAGAAAGATCGACTGCATCCCTATCACAAGAAGTTTGCGATAGTGGATGGCGTTTTATACCACATGAAGTATGAAGATACCGTGCCAGGACTAACGTGTACTGTGCCCTGACAATTGACGATTGGGATTCTCGAGATGCTCCATGATGTGCCTGAGGCCGGACATTTCGGATTCACCAAAACGATGAAAATCCACAAGCGATTCTATTGGAAAACAATGAAAGCAGATGTCGCCGACTATGTCAAGTCGTGCCACATCTGTCAGAGAACCAAACTGGATTGCTTCAGCCAATCATTGTGGGATGGATTATGTTGGTCCTCTTCCGAAGTCAACCGGAGGAGTTCAACATATTTTAATTGCAGTGGATTACGCGACGAAGTATTGCATCGCCAAAGCAGTGGCAAGAGCAACTGCTCAGGCAGCAATTGCCTTCGTCAAGGACAAAATTGTAAACGAGTTCGGAGTTCCTCAGAAGATTATCACTGATCGAGGACCCCAATTTTTGAGTAACGAGACTCAAGCGTTTTTCAAGACCTACGCAATCCAGCATGCTGAAAAGACAGCCTATCATCCTCAAGCTGATGGGTTGACAGAGAGAACGAACCATACAGTCATGGAAGTGGTGAAACGTCACTTGGATGTCCTTCAGCAGCAGGCTGACTGGAAAAAGAAATTAGGTGACGCGGTTGTGGCCTACAATTCGGTAGAGCATAACTCAACGAAATTTTCACCGTATCGATTGATGTTCGGGCGCGAGCCCAGACGAAGCAGAGCAGTCCGATCCAGCTTTGGATGCTGCTAAAAAGAATATCGAAGCTGCCCAGGAGGTGCAGAAAAAAAACCTACGACGAGAAGCATCGTACGATTCCGGACTATAAACCGGGTCAGAAAGTGCTGATAAGAGATCGTGTGCCAAAGCCAGGAATGGCTCAGAAACTCATCTGGCCATACAAGGAACCCTGCATTGTCACCAAAAAGATAACCGACTTAGTCTACGAGATCGAGTACGTCACTCAATCTGGTCTGACTATGAGAGACACCATCAATATTCAGCAAATGAGACCCTATTTCGAGGCCAATGACCTGAGGAAAGGAAGAATCCGACGCTGACGAAGAAATTATTGACGAAGCAGACGACAACTTACCTGTTGAGAGTACTCCAGAAGTTCGTCGTAAAGAGGAAGAAGAAGTTATCCCCGATGCCAGTCAAGAAACTCATCCGGAAACTTCTGAAAAAGAAGAAGAGGAAGTTCCAGAAATCTCACTGGAACCACCTAAAAGGAAACGCGGGAGACCAAAGAAAACTGCTCCAAAAGAACCAGTCCAATTGGATTCCCATGTGCAAACACGTGGTGGAGAGAAGAAAAATTATGCAAAAGCTAATTTACCACCGAGATGGGCGAAATTTGGCGTTAAAATGGCCAAATTAGACCCAGAGAGTCAAAAAGAAGCATCAAATGATGCTGAAATTCGAATTTGCCACCTTGCGCAGCACCGCCTGGTGGGAAAAATCGAGAGAAGAGGAAAAGAAAAGAAACCGGAAGTAGCTAATAGCTCCGCCTCTTCTGACCCGGAAATTAGACTTGGCAACCCCTTAGAACCACGTGGGGATGCCTCCGCCATTTTGGACGCCACTTTCAAATTCACTTCTGCAAGAGAAGGACGCGAAAGCAAAGTTTCGTGATTTTCTACAGTGTCAAGTGCCAAAAAGTTGAATTTTGAGAAGAAGATGCCACGTTCTTTTGGAGGAAAGTCTACCAGCAGTGAGGATTTTTTTAATTTCACCGCATTATTTGGAGAGGGACACGACGATGATGTGATGGAGATCGAGGACGCCGCCCTAAAGACTGGAGCAGCCAACACGGCTGAAAAGCCCTTAGGCAGCAATGCCTCGACTTCAGAGAAGAACCGGAACGATTCGGGCAACTCTTTCAAGAAGCGAAAGAGCCCCGAATCGGAAGATGAGTTAATAAATCTTTTGTACCGCTAATGAGATCTCCGCCTCCTCATCTAGGTAACCCCGAGCCCGATATCTATATGGGACCAGCTCGGAACCCAGCGCAACAGTTTCCACGTCCACCTGAGGAAATGGACACTCCGCCCGGCAGTGATGCCGAAGGGGGAGTACCAGCCGAGTTGTACTCCTCGAATCGCCGGGGCCGCACCCGAGGAGAGAGGAACGCCGACAAAAGGGCTATGAAAGAGTGGATAGCCCGCCAAAATGAAGAGTGCATCAGGAGGGGCCAGAAGCCCATAGAAGTCCCTGAAGTCGGCACCGTGCTACCGACCACCAGGAAACCAGTTCGCACTACATCTCCGACCAACAGTTGGGCTACAATCGACCAGCCCATTGTTCGAGGATACCGACCAGAACTTACTAGGAAGCTGGTGCTGCCAGGACCAATTTCGGTCCCGACACCACCAAGAGAAGTATCGTCTGAATCTCTACCACCCATTGTTCCGTTTAAGCCAAGATCGACAGTAACTGTCGTCCGGGAGGGGAACAAGAGGCGGGAAGTCCATTTTGACCACCGATCGCCGCCAAGGGACCGACCACGAGAGATGAGACGACCGAAAGGTCAGGGGTCCGCTGCCCGCCGAAAAGCTCGCCGCGACGAGCAGTTTCAAGGACACCGAGGACATCCTGCCATTCAAGTAGAAGAGCCATCGAAGGGAGCAATCCCTAAGCTGACCACCAAGCCTAAGTCACCGTCGCCGTCAAAAACAACACCTTGAAGAGGAGCAAGAACGACAATTGCGCCTCCTTAATAATGGTTTGGTTTCTTTTAGTAGACGCGGAGGACGACATGCGCTCCGCTATTTGGGAGTGTTCAACAGTAGAAGGGAGATTTCCAGCGAACAACCACGACCCAGGAGAGATGTTCTCTGGACCGCTGTCATTCTAGAGACGCCAGAATATCCCGCTGTCGTCGCACTTCATGCAAGCAACGAATTGAACATCATTCAACTGATTCACCCTGGAACCCGGGAGCACTCCCGCACCAGGACCTTGGAATTGATCGCCGAGACGATGTTGGCCACCCTGATTCCCGATCGGAACCAGGACCGAAGATTTCGCCACGTCTCACCAATGGCCATCGAAAGGGACTATGCCGCCATGCGGATGCTGGACTATGTGGAAGCTGCCGTTCTGTCAACATTGGAGCGGTCGACTGTCGTCCTGCTGCAGACACTGGAGTGACTCTACGGACAACCACGGGAGGTGAATTTCGGAGGAGGGATCGACGCGGCCACCTATCGCCAGAGCCATAGAAGGATGTCCGCATGGAGCAGTCATCGCCGGACCAGTTGGCGCGATGATTAGATTTAATTTCCTAGTCAAAATGTAATCGATTTATTTTTCTAGCGAATGTGTATTTCTGTGATGTAATAATCAAATATTATTTATATTTTATTTTGGAAACGTTTTTTTTTGTATGATCAAATACCTGTGATACCCCTGGGTTTTATTAATTTGGATCTAGTCAGGGGGAGGGGGATTTTCGAGAGAAATTGTCTTGAGAAGTAGGGTACTTCCCGCTTAGTCGGGGGAGTGAGACGTTTGGGCCCGCCGCTTATTTTTTCTTTAATTTGTGCTTTCGTTTTGGGTTTTACGTCACCCTGTATTTTATTTGGCTTCTGGGCCACTCGGTACTTTTGGTACCGAGTGACCCAGATATCACAGATGTCATATCTTTTGATCTTGACCTTTTAATTCCCCCTCATTTTTACTTCCACATGAGTGGAGTTATCGTTTTTAATTTGATTTTGTTTTCGTTTCTCCTGTTATCACCTATGTGTGATAACAGGGGATGAATCATGATTTTGGACAAATAGATCAATCTTGTGATTGGTCTATTTGGGCCAAAATATAAGAGTAACCAATTGCAAAGTTGTGCCCTGAGAATCCGACTTTGGGATTCTCAGGGTATATAAAGAGTCATTTTTATATGCTCAAGAGCTTCTTTTTATATACTGAACCTATGCCCGATTTTGGCTAGGTTCTTTTCTTTTATTATTTTCAAGATATATTTTTATGTGTTGTGCATCAATTCGAGTTTCATTTCGTCTTTGGTTGATAATTTTATCAGCTAAATAAACCATTTTCTACTTTAACTAAACCAGTGGTGTTTTATTTATCGAAACTTAAATTCCGCGATTGTGAACTCATCATTTGCAGGTCTTCACCTATTCTGGATACTTCAAGGTCCCAACAGGTGCAAACCTGCAACGTACAAGTAAGTATATTTTACACGATTCTTAGGGCAGATTTACGGACAACAGTCCGAGAGATACAGAGATTAAAGATCCTCAAGACTGTGAAGTCTTTTGCCAGAGAATAGTGAGGACATAAAATAGACGTTATATTGGTCTAGTCCTCCCGGGCCAGTAGAATTAGTTACCTAGCCAATCATTATCAATACGAGTGCAAACTCGCTCGTATTAACCAAAAAGAGCAGATTCTACTAACGGAAAAAGGTCCGTCACAATATATATATGTTTATATATTTATATATATATATATATATATATATATATATATATATATATGTTTATATACATATATATATGTATATATTGAAACGATCAGTCCAGGAGCACTCCTGGCTTACTTAGTTTTTTGTGGATCGTTTGTTTTTGTTTTAGATTAGCCTGGAACTTTGTCAACCCTCTGTACTGATGTACAGAGGATTGACCTAGTTCTCTCAGCTGACAACGCCAATATCCTGTCTTGGGTCACCTTTTGGGTCTTGGATCTCTTTCTCTCCCAGTCCCACTCCTTAATACAAGAAGATCATGCTGATAAGCAGTAGCATTAAGTCAATGGGGTTGTATTTTTCTTGGAAATATTGTCTGTTTTATAGGATGAATCATATTTCTATATTTTGTTGACCACTGGTCAATCAAATTGATTGGCCAGTTTGGTTTTTGATTTCAAATTTACCCAATCAGAGAATACTGAGAAATGGTTCTCAGTGTCCTCTTTTTGGGTATAAAAGGCCGTGTATTTTTGTGTAAAGTAAGCACTTTTCGAATTGTTACTCTGACACTGAGATTATGCCCAATTGTGGCCAAATTCTGTACATTCTGAAAATAAACTGTTATGAAGAGTAAAAAGTTGCTAAGTCTGATTTCTTTACGTCTACTGGGAAGAACGAAAGTTCTATCAACATCCTCATCTCGAATTACCAATCCGGGTGAAAACCCGGATTAACACTTCTAGATGCAACTTCAAGGGACAGCACGATCAACTAGCTTTTAACGGGCGAAAGCCCGAGGGGTAGCAGACAGCTAAAAGATCCATTTTACTGTAAAAGTTCAACAAGGAAGAACTTGTGAGGAGTAGGAAAAGGGATTAATTTGTTCCCTTCCTCCCGAACCAGGATAAAATAAGCGGCTTAGCCAACCGCTTTTTGGTATATTTTATCCAACAATATATATATATATATATATATATATATATATATATATATATATGTGTATATATATACACATATATATTATATATATATATATATATATATATATATATATATATATATATATATATACATATATATATATATATATATATATATATATATATATATATATATATATATACATATATATACACATATATATATTTATCTATATATATATATATATATATATATATATATATATATATATATATAAATATATGTGTGTATATATATATATACATCATCACCTCAATGTCTTTTCACATGAATTATATTCATTGGACACCATTGAAGCCCGGCCGCCATTTTGGATCGATTTACTCCATGGGAGCGCATAGTTGTATCTTCTCTTCTCTTTTTGTTCTCTTCTTTTTAATTCTCTTCCAGCTGGTCTGCACATGCGTGCCCCTGGTGGAGTTTTTCTTTCCCCTGGTGACTCCAAAGCGCCACCTGGCGGATTTCTTCATTTTTGAACAATATTTCGAACAATACAATAACTACACCGAAAGTGGCCACACCAGTGCCACCTATGAACTTCTACTTTTCACTCATCAAAGTTCCTCACTTGCTACTGACTCTGTCTTTTCATCCAGAGCCATCCACCAGTGAGGATCACCAAATTCAATCATCTGAACAATTCTTCTTGTTTAGAAAGAACTTTTCTTATTAAACAAATTGCTCTATTTCAATAACTTAAATTCTGGGACGTGTGGGCACCACATCAGAATTCACTACACTTTAGAGCAATTCAGCTTTCTTCCTCGTTCTTTTTATAAAAGCCCAGCCATCTTGGACTTTTATTTCTTTGTCTGTTAGTTTTCTGCAAGTTCAGCCATCTTGGACTTTCATCTCTTTGTGTGTTCTCTACACACACACTCTTACTCCTTGTTTCTAAGTGAATCTAAGTGTGCGGGCACCATGCTCTAGCTTCACTCTTTAATTTTCAATTTCTCTGCATTGATTGGGTGGTGCACCACGCTCAGATTCGCATTGTACATCTGCTGTTTCTTGTTGAGACTTTCAGAACTCTCATATCCTACACGTGGTCGCCACATACCACGTGCAGAGGGAGATACTTCCGAAATTTGACACTCAATAAAGAATTCACAACACTCTACACCAGTTGGGAACCACCAGTCAACAAAAGCACAACTGAGGACATTACAACCAACACGACACTTGAACTGCAAAACAACACCATCAGACTGAGAGACGACTCCATTACACGTGTGCTAAGCTTAGGTAAACCATTGTTACACGGTGTATAAGAGTACGAAGGTGTCGGTTACCGACAGAAGCACCATTTACAAACGCACACACACATACACCGACTTACAGATCCACGATGTCACCACAACCACGTGTTGAACCAGTCACCTCATACTGGACTCCGATCCGGGACCAACAAGCATCGCTCAGAGTGTACTCGAGAACCCTCGGAGCTGCATCCACCGAATGGGACTTCGCCGGACTAGTTCATCACCTCAGATACACACTGCATACACCATACACGCTGCATCACCAATCATGGCTGCCGCACATATCCTGTATAATCACCAGGGCTCTCATGAGAATTCGCAGGACAACCTCATCATTAATGATGCGACACCACTGCCGCAATCGGTCGGACCCGATCTCCATGAGATTTCATGTCTGGACCCGTTAACACAAAATGTGGCCCAACTCATGTGCAATCGATTTACACCAAACCGACCGACGACACCACAGCGGACAACATGTACACACCGTTGTGACGATGATTCCAACGCATTTTCAGCTCCCTATTATGGCTACGAAGAGTGCCACGGGCTGCATTACGATCGACACAACAGACTATACACCACATCATCTACTGCACCACACTGACTGGTTATACACTCCACGCACCAGTGAACAATTGCGTCAAGACCAATCATATGGTCCACACCGTAGATACGAGCATGCGGAACAACCACGTGCACTACCAACTATGACACATGCTGATTCTCAACACTTGTCCGGGCTGCACGTAGTGGCCGTCACTCGGCACCCCCGGAACAGCAGCAGGGTCGCGCTCAGAATCAAGAACCGACACAAGACACTTCAGTCTACGTGCCATGATTTCCACCACAAGGGCAGCACCGATGCACACTGGGATGTCTAACATACAAGATGGAGTCTACAGACCAGCCCCCACAAAGAACTCAGTTGAAGACTTCAATAAGAAGTACAGTGGTCGCCACCCAGCCTACTCAATCCAGAAATTTGATGGATTGACAGGTTTTTGTCCCTTCCTGGAAGAATTCGAGGAAGTGGCCCACCTGTACGACTGGACCGACCACCACAAGGAGGAGTATCTTACTGGGTGTTTCACCTTGGCCACCCGTACGTGGTTAACCAGACTGAAGTACGAATGTCGAGGCATTTTTTGGGCCGAGCTGAGAATGCAGATGGTGGACACGTTTGGGAAACCGAACAAATTATCCCTCTTGGAGAAGCAGTATATAGAGATGCTCCAAACAGAAGGCGAGAGTACGCAGGCCTTCATTTGGAAGTTTATGGCACTCGGCGACCGAGTTTAAGTCCGTATAAGTCAGTTGTGCCGCGCTCTACATCCAACAATTCGGAGTGCCATCCATCACGCACCCACTGCATTGTTCAAGGACTTTGCAAACGCCATCCTCAACATGGAGGCTGTCTTACTTTCCTTGAGTGGCTGATGGGACCTAAAACAGCAGCTGATCCACATGCTGGTAAAGGAGCATCGAAGACCGACGAAGAACAGGCGGCAACCGCCAGCTCTAATGACAGTACACATCGCTCTAGGCATGATAGAAAGATGAACCAAACTGCAACGACCAATCCAGGATGACACTATACAATGGACACCCAACAAGACGCCACTCGCACGTTCGACAAGAGCAAGTCAACGTTTTACAATTGTGGGAAGTTGGGGCATTTTCTCCGTGAGTGCCGCCAGCCGAAGAAAAAGATCACCTTCAAGCAGTTTGGAGAACCAATTACCGATTATTACACCAAGGAGGAGGTGCCTGAAGCGGAATGTAATCACCGAAAATGGAACTGAATTCGCATTAATCCGAATAGGGTGACAAATTTATCAGATTTCTCTTCCAGCTCCAGGTTCAACTGCCAAGGCACCACCACCTGAAAAACCCAACACAGACAGTCCCGACGATTCTGAGAACGTACCGCTTTGTGTGATCAACCGAGCTCCCATATGAGCGTGGACCTCAGATAAGCTGATCACCTGGCAGGACACGCTCGACGTCCTTTCAACTTCTGTGGAAGTAGAAGGGTGCCGCAAAAACAAAACAGTAGCCATCATTGCTCCCGGCACCCAACCACCAACGAAAGGCCACTCCTGCAGCCGGAAACTCATGAAGACGGTGTACCAACAGCTGGTAGACAGCTGTTCACCTCAGGAAGTAGGAGATTACGATGCTAATGACAGGAACCCGCGTATCGCCGTCACGATCAACAGAAGTCATACGTATGTTTGCAGACACCGGAGCTATGGGCAGCGTCATCTCAGCTGCACTTGCACAAGAACACAAGTTCGAAATCGAGCCTGTGCTCATTCCCCCTGACGGTCAGGGTGTGGGAGGCCTGAAAATCACCTTGGTGGGACGACTCACCACGGTGGTACAGGTGGGCACCCACACTGTGTGAGGGCACCTGCTGGTGATTGCCGGCCAGCCCGAGGCTATCTTAGGCTGAGATCTGGGCTGAGCTCTACACCTCTCTGTGTCCATGGAGTAAACAAAGAGTAAACAAAGATGCATAGATGATTTTCACGATACTGTGTTTCAAAATCAACTTTTTCTGGCACTTTTAAAACCGTTGTTGATCACATTTCAGGATTTCGTCGACCTAAATATATGAAATTTCGTTTTTCATTTCACAAAAAGTTTATTTTGAAAAATAAAAAAACAGTGACAATTATATGTGCACCTCCGTTTGTTCTTCAATTTTCAAATACACTATGTCGTAACTCACGAAAAGAATGTTATGATGTATCAGATAGTTGCTCGTGTAAAATTTAGAAGAGTAAACGAAGATGCACACAGATAATTTTCATAAAGCTGTGTTTAAAATGAACTTTGTACCTCAGTTTAGAATGACACATGTAGAAATTCTTTTAAAAGTTGTTACTTAGAAAAAATAAGTTACAATTTATTTGCTGCCACCATATACTCGAATGCAAAAACATTCAGATTACAAATGAATCGATCAATCGATGACGCAGCAAATAAACCTGTCATTTTTTTAAACAACTTTAAATTAATTTAAGAATTTTTTTCCCATTCAAGATGAAATCCAAATCGAATCGTCGTCGGCACCTTTTTTTTCGAAGTTGTTATTAGGAGATCATCAACAACAACTGAAGAATTATCTCCAGAACAACTTGGAATTCTTCTCCTAATATTATGTATTTTATGCATAAAAGTAGATTTCAGACTGGAACTGCAGGTCTGGGGTTCAACTCGCCTTTTTTGTTTTCGAGATTTTCTTAATGAAATCTACTTTAAAATTGATTTGAGCAAAATTATTGAAGTGAATACGTTTTAGTGAAATATACTTTAAAGTTTTTGGGGCTTCCTTCTGAATCTCCAAGAAATCTCTCCTAATCTATTCACCTCCACCATTGTGACCCGCAAAAAAATTGGGAATAAAAACTAATCTATGATCATTGATTAACGTTGATGTAACAAATAATCCCTCTCAATTTACAACCACGAAACCTCACAATGTAAAAAAACAAAAGTCAAAACTTATTATTTGGACTAATTTCTCATACATTTAGTTTGTTCACAGTAGTAATGCAGTCTGGCCACCATATGAGCAAACAAATACGCACACATCTCTCCCCACAGACACACACCTGAAATGTTCCATCTCACACCCCACCACAACCACCTGCCTTTTCTCTCTTTTATGTCTGCAATATTTGAATCCCCTTCGTTTGAGAGACTAAAATTTCTGACTGAATATTAATAAGCAGGCAAAGCAAAACAAATTTTAATGTAATAGACGATAATGAAAAGAAAGAAAAGCAAAGAACATTTGTTTTATATTAATAAACACCTGTATAACAACACAGGAAAAAAGGGGTGACATAATGTTTCCAAAAGATGGGAAAGAAAAAGTACATAAAACAGAAGAGGAGGAGATGACGTTCACCTCTCTCCATCCATACATTGTTCCATTTTACAAGAAAGAAGAAGCAAGTTATTTTCGCAGCAAATAAAAATTGCTTTTCAGAATCTATTCTAACACTGCATTTCTATTGGCAAGTTCAAATTGAGCACCGCTATCGCCACTATCTTCCACTAAAAACTATTTTAAAGTAACAATACTTTCAAATATTTCTTATTTCTAAAAATATATCAAAATCAACAAAACTGCACATCAGAAATGTGCGTTTTAAGCTTGTTGCCACACTACATCGGAACCGAATAGTCGGTACAGAATGAATCGGAATATTTCTATAAAAAGCTTTTCAATGGGACACATCACTAGAATCGGATGTGGTAAGCTTGGTTGAAATGCTTCTTATCAAAATATTACCGGAACGGTAAGCCGTTCCTATGCCATGTAGTGTGCGACAAGCATTATAGAAATAATAAAAACAGTCGAACGTCGATTATCGGAACATGTTCGACATGACTAGTTCCGATAATCGAAAGTTCACATAATCAAACTCCCAAAAATGGAGAAAAGTAAGAAGAAAAAAAACAGATTGTAAACAAAATTTATTTTCATAAGAATAAGTAAAATAAATTGGTTCCCACAACCTCCCTGTACTGTACATGGAATAAATATAATTTTATATTAAGTATAATTATAATGTATATTAAAGAAATTAATTAAATGGCACAAACAGATATAATTGATTTTATTTAACAAATTTGAATGGTCAGTTCTTTTTCAACTTAAACATAAGACTAAGATATACAGTGTATGTATACAAAGAACAAAGGAAAAATATAAAGCTAGCAATTAATTACTCAATGCATATTAAATCTTGAGTTACTTGTTGTCGTAAAAACAAATACAAATTTTTGGCAAGTAATGGGTCAACAGGCAAGACGAAATTATTTTGTGCCATATAAAACTGAAAAACATGAAATGCCTCTCTCAAAGAAGAACGACAATTATCACGGAAAGTACACTGATTCAAAGATCTGGCATATTTTCTTTCACAAACTGAAACACGGTAATCATGTGTCCCATAAGCTTGTGACAGTGTGTACATAATTATAGGTTTTCCTCTGGCAGACTTTGACTGGTAAAACGACTTCTTCCTATGCTGTGAACATCCCAGAGTTCTACAACTTTATCCAACTCCTTCTTTATTAAATCCATAAACACAAATTGAACTAAATTTTGTCCAGGTCTGTGCCTGTAAAATCACCAGCTTCTTTCAAGTCATGAAAAAAACTGAATCCAAAATTCGGCACATTGACATCGTAGAATGCCCCCACCATGTTCCTATTCATTGATTTGCAGTGCTGTGTCTATACATAAAACTATTTTGTGCTAAAGAATCTGTGTCTTCACTTCTGAAAAACAGCTGTACCTGTGCAACAGCACCATTTTCAGTGCCCATATCTGCCCTAACTACCCTGGGACAACCACCTAAAGCAGCCACAGCTTCCAAAAAATATCCACAGCTTCCAAAAAATACCCACAGCTTCCAAAAAATACCCACAGATTATTTTTGGGTCACTACTATTATGATAAGCTTTTAACCATATTATTTTTCTGGAAAACCCATCTATACATCCATTTATACAGATTCCATATGGCTTCAGTTTTTCATAAGAATCTAAATGCCAAAGAAAATTGGGTCCTGAAGAAACATACTGTCTTCTTCTTAAGCGTCTCCGTCTTCTTTGTCTTCTCGTCTTCTTTGTGTCTGGAGTAAGAATTTGTAAAATAACCTTATATCTTCCTTACACACAACAAATCCTTGCTTTAAACACTTTAGATACATCCGTCTATATCCATGTAAAGCTGATGATGTATCACATTGATCACTGATAAACTGTGCAACTTCTAATAAATCAGTATAATTACGACGTCGTCGCAATTGTAAGCCTCGTAAAAGACGACGCAAATGACGTGGAGTTATTACAATTGAGTGATTAGCTGCAAGCACGCCACAAATTTCAAATTGTGAACATCCCATATTAAAGTATACTTCTATGAGCTAATTACGTTCAGTAGCCTCCATTTTATGATTTCTTATTTACATGTAAAACTAAAACTGAAATAGAAAACAATATCATGTTAAGCCATGTGTATGAGCTTATTTTTTAGAAAAGATTATTTTTTAGAAACCATGCACAACTAATTTTATACTACCATGCCTCAATAAAGATATCTAATAGTCCAAAATATCAGATGTATCAAAAAGTGCAGTTTTTGATACATCTGATATTTTGGACCATTAGATATTTCAGAACAATTCTCAGAACAAGAATAAAAAATACTAATACGTATGAGTTGAAACGAAATTTCTTTACAAGTAAATTCTAAAAGTTAAAAAGAAAGAAAGAAGAGATTCAAGAGAATAATTATTTTCTTCTTGAATACAAGCACTTTTTAAAACTGGCAACATCCAGTGTGTGAGCTTTTGGAGTCGACTTTATTTTTCTGACCAACTTGTAGATGATGTTTTCTGTAACTCGTCACTTCTCTGCATCGCGCGGTGCCCGCATGGAGAAGATTCGGGCTACAGAAAGAGTTGGATGGCGATAGATTGCGATCGTCCTCCTGCATGGGGGTGAAATCTGTGCAGAAGGATGGTGGCCATCCTGTTCTCCGTCGACGCTGATGTTCATCTCCTCCTGTTGATATTGACCATCAGTAGAAGATGTTGTAGCTGCATCAGGATCGGTATGCGCTCTTTTACCTTATGGTGTCTCCGAGAAGTTATTAGTTTCCAAACATAGAGACAATGCAGTTTCTTGTTGTAACACTTTTATTCATCTTTGCAAAGAAACATAAAGATTACAAAGATGAATGTTGTTTATCAAAGGTGCGGCCTCATGCCCATGATGTGGTATGGAATAATCAACGTAAAACAAATTTAGAGCAAAGACAAGGATGAGGAACAAAGAGGAACATGGTCTTTTTATACCTTGGACCTGTGTACACCTGCGAGGTGTAACCAGGTCCAAGTGACCATGGTCCTAAGTGTATCACTTCGTGCTTGGGTATGAGTCAGAGGTGTGAGTCAGAGAGGGGAAGGGGACGAGCAAGAGTTGTTTACCCCCCAGGCTATGGTTTTGGCAGGATCACAATTTGCCGGGTGTTACAAGTGTGAGCATATGCAAGCTCCATCTTTTTTTCTTAAATGTGGCCTTAAGTGTGGCCATATCATTTTTGGTGCCGTAAGTGGGGCCTTAACTGTGGCCATATCTTTTTTTGGCGCCATAAGTGGGGCCTTAACTGTGGCCATATCTTTTTCTGAGTAATGAGTGAAAGCAATATAGAAAAAACACAAAATTCAGACTTTATAAGTGTAAAACAACTGAGAACTGCATATAATTGAAGGGTTGTGGGAAAAAACAATCAATGTCATTTTTTTCCAAGACAAGGTTACGATGCCATCTTGTGGCTTTTTTCTGAAGGAATCAAATGGTAAATCGAAATGGGGAAGAAAGATCACAGTTAGGGCTAAAATTATTTGTACCACAAACCTGTTTCCATGTTTGTTCTATGCTTTTTGAAACTTTAAAATTGCGATTCTGAAAAAGTTAAAAAAACTGACATTCAGCATTCTTTCCGGCGACCCTTCGATTATTTCAACATAAGCTTATTTAGGCAATTTAAACTTTACATAAAAATTAACTTGTGCAGCCCCTTGGGGTATAAATTATTTTTTTTTGTTTATGATACTTCCTGTTTTCGAAAACAAATGCTCTGAAGGAACTGAATTCGCAGGTAAAGAAATGTACTTTAAGGCAACATGGTGTAGTCCCTCTCCATATGTGTATTTGTTTGTAGTTTTACACCAAAAGTCCAGAATATTTGTGCTTCTAGAAACAACAGGCACTGTCAAGTATTGCTTCAATTGCACAGACATCTCTTCAGTCATCTCTCCAGCTTGAGATGGTGGTTTAGAAACCATGGCATCATGATGACTCCATATGTCACCTGCATCAATATCTATGTCTACATCTGGTGGTGGTGGTGACACAGTGGTTACGTGCATGCCATTAATGGCCCAGTCCACCCTTTTTATGGACTTTGCCAATTCCAATGCATTTTTAAAATGCAGTTTTTTGAAGCGTGGATCTAGAAGGCAAGCATCTGCAAAAAGGTGAGACTTCTCGATGTTTCCGAATCTAATCTCAATATTTGCCAGTAATTCGTTTTTGAGAGAAACTGTAATGCGATCAACTACACACGTACAGTAAGTTGCTTATTGCCTGTGTTAAACAGTTAATCATAGGAATTACTTTTCCAAGTGTTGAATGGTTTTTCCCAGAAACTTCCGTCATCACACTGTACAATAGTTTAAGAACTGTTGGTTGTTTTCCGGCTGTATAGCTTTATTGTTGAAAATAACCAACTGAAGTTAATTTTAACTTAAGGTTTGGGGTCAATGAAGGCCCATAAAAAATAAATAAATCAAATTGACTCAAATTTTATTTAAGTTAAAGAATACTTTATTTTAATTCATATAATATAAATGGGGATTAACATGACCTTTACCAAAATATTATAAAAGGATTATTATAGGAATTTTTTTTATAGGGTTAATCGATTAAACAAAAATATGATATTATAATAAGATTAACCTAAAAAATTGGGTTTAAGAAATTGCATATGTTTATATTTGAAAATAATGATATTTGAAAAAATGTCTAGATAATGACAAATAAGGCTATGGGTAATATGACCCTTAAAATGAAATAAAAGTATAAAAAGCTAAATAATGTCAATAAAAAATAAAAATAATAATAAAAGAAAATACATATAACACTTACATATAAAATGTAACCCACATATGGCAATCCATGATGTTAGAATCTTTCCACACTAGCCAAACTGATTTTCCCTTATAGTTCCTCACTGGGAACCTTTGGAGCTACAGTACTCCTAACTTGGAACCCAATAAGTCCTACAGTACTCCAAAGTATGGAAACCAATAGTCACTACAGTACTCCAAATTAATGGAAACCAATAGTTTCTATAGTACTCCAAATGGAAAATTTTAGGCCTAACAGTACTCCAAAGGAAAGGAAACCTTCAGTACCACAGTACCCCAGTGATAGACTGCTAAAAATCAGTTTAGCTATTCTTTCTCAAGGTAGTTAAGCAATATTCTGATTAAACACAGTCTGAAACACAGTACTCCTGTGATTTGGTAACCAGTGCTCAGATATATGTCTCCTTCAAATACTCTTACCTAGTAGAAGATTCACAGCTGAGAAGTCTCCAGTGCAGATGGCAAAGAAGCCAAAGTCCTAATGATTTTCTAAGCCAACTTGTGGCCATTTTATAGGAAATGGCCTCCATAGGCTTGCACTGGAGGCTTCCCATTGGTCAATGACAAGTTACACAATTTGCTGACACAACAAAAAACAACAAAAAATTGGGCAAGAAATAGGTAGGATCTATGTTGGGGCATAGATTCTACCTGTTTCTTCTTAATACACATACAACAGTAAAATTATAATTTTCTTATCTTGGTGTGAATAGGCTGAGAGGGGAGAATTTTTGTTTTGTTTTCTTTCTACCTTTACAGACAGTTCACTTGTCTGTTTATCATGGGTGTTATTAATAGAAGAGGAAGGGGGTAAACAGCAGCTAAGAGTTGTATAAGGAGGGTTGATACTAAGTGAAAAGAAATTACTTTGGGCAAAAAGAGGGGAAAGAATAAGGGTTCTAAAGTTAAGAGGGAGGGGAATCTTGTTGTTCAGAAAAAGTTTTTTCAGAGGGGACAATTTTGGTTTAAAGAAATTTTATGTCTAGACTATAGTATATAGGTCTATTTTATAGATAGGCCTATTTTTTACAAGTGGCGGTTTTTTCTTTTATTTGGTTGTTTGGGTAAAAACAAAACAGAAAAAAAAGGGGGGAAAGAGGAGGAAACTGGTTTAGGTATTCTATGTCTACACAAAAATAAAAATAAAAAGTTTGAGATTTTGTTACCTGAATTCTACCGGTAATATTCCTATCCCCTAAACCACAACAACAAAATTACATTTCATGCAGTTTTATATGCATGCAATGTTTTTCAAAATAAAGTTTTAAACAATTGACGACATTTCTTATGTCTCATGTTTCTTTTTTGAGACCTTGTTTTCTTTTTGTTGTCTTCTTTGTTGTTTCCTTGTATGGGGCTCAGCAGGGATGGGACCGGTGGAATTTCTTTCAACACTTCCTAAACATTTAAGTCAAGAGTTTCTTTTCTCACCCTTGTTGATGGTTGAGTTGTGGTGGATGGCTTTGTTGAATTCTTGGTTGAGGTTATCCTTTTGCTGGTGGGCTCATTTTTTCTTTTTTTCATTGTGGAGGTTCCTTGTTCCTCCAGTTTTCTTTTAGCACCTTGCACAGTTTCCAGGAAAAAGATTTCATCCTTTTCCTGAAGAATTTCTTTTTGCAAGACCATGTGTTGATGATGATGTTGAAGTTGTTGACATTTTTGTTGAGGTTGATGTGGATGTTGGAGCCCTTGTTGATGTTTTTGTAGTTTCTAGTTAATTCTTGGCCTTTAGATTATTTATTTGTCTAGAGGCCCTTTCAATCATTTGAGTGGTTTTTGAACTCATTATTTTTTGAGTTCTATTGTTGTGTCCCTTCTAGCTTCCCTCTTTTTTTTTCAATAGTTCTCTCATGAACTTAGTGTGTATTTTTTTGGTAAGTCTATCTGGAGCAGACAACTGCTGTTCAAAGGATGCTATTTTCAAAAATTTGTTTACAACATAACACTTGATCTGCCACTTTATGACAGCTTCAGGACTTCCAAGGCACAACACTTGAACTACAGAAATATATCCTAAATATTTCTAAGTTAACACAGTAATTTACATAGAAGTACAGTTTTTAAATCACAACAAAGTGAAAACACAAACAAAGGTTATGGCTTAAATAATATATAAATCAATCTGTTTCTAGAGTTGTTTCATAGTAGTCCTTATTAAGATTTTTTAAGGACAAGTTCTATAACATTATCAGCATATTTCATAAAATTTCTAACCAAAACCATCACTTAATGTTTTATGCCTTATACTGGTAGCATGATGTAGACTCCATGGGCCTAACCCATGGTGTGAGAGGGAGATAATTTCCAAGGACTTTTTAAACATTAAAAAAATTAATATGCCTTATGCTAGCATTCAACAATATTTTATTATTAGTTGGATCCTGTTCTTTTTAGGTGTTTAAGTTATCAAGTTATCCTTTACCATTTACAAATAAAAATTACACTGAACATAAACAGGTAACTTTTTACTGGGCCTTTTGTATATTCTGGGGAATTGCCCCTCTGACAGACATTTATTGTATAGCTTACAGAGGTAGTTCTCTCCAGTTATTAGTAGGTGCTTTAAGACCACCGGCGGTATTCCATCATTCCCTGGTGCTTTCGAGACCTGTATCTCGCTCACAACCATCTCCAATTCCCCATTGCAGAAAGGAGGATCGTTCACCACATTGGGGTTATATTCCTCCATCGTCTCCGCTCTCATTCTACTTTGTTCCTCCGAATCTTTCTCAGGCCGATCTTGCAGAAAGTATTCGTTCAACAACCATAGCATTGTGTCGTGTTCGTTGCTTGTCCATGTTTCGTCAGTTTTCTCTATAGTTGGGAATGATTCTTTTGGCCTTGTTTTGCCAGCAAGTATTTTATATGGCAAGCTGAACGGGTCCTTCGTTGATGCCTCTTCGCAAAATCTCTTCCATGACTGAGCTTTAGCTTTCGTTATCTTATTATTAAAAGTACATCTTTTAGCTTTATATGCCGTGATTAGCTTGTCTCTTACATTTTGTTGTTGTTCTTTTTAGAATCTTTTCCTGGCTTTCCGAGTATCTTTCCTTATTTGGTCTAGTTCCACAGTCCACCACTTATTGTTTTTAGCTGTGGTTGACTTCTTTATCTGCGGCATTGCTTTAGAGCAGGCAATTTCACAGGCTTCGTTAAATTTTTCAGACTCTATTTGAGCATCGTTTCTTGGCAGTCTATTGACTGCTTGATTGATTTCTTCACTGAAAACATTCCAGTTTGTCTTCTTCCAATTTAGTTTTGGCTTGACCCTATTTTGGGTTGCCTGCGTTGTGATCGTAAACTTTATATACCTGTGATCGCTGAGGGTCTCAGCACTCAAAACCTCTCACGTGTCAACTTCTGTCTCTGGTGAGTCAGATCGATCCAACTAACTCCATTAGTGGAGCTAAAGGTGGGGCCTTGCTTACGATCATTATTTATTTTTAGTCTTTGAGATAAAATGAACTCAAGAAGACTTGACCCTCTTGGGTTTGCCTCACGTGAACCCAGACTGGGTGTTTAGCGTTAAAGTCTCCGACTAAAACAAGAGGTTCTCTCCTTTGAGTGAGCAGTGTTCTGAGCTTTGTCAGTGCGCCTTCGAAGTCACAGTTCGGTTCGGCATAAACATTTGCTATGATGAAAGCCGATGTTTGGTGCTCGACCAGCAGCACTTAGAGATTAGGCAACATATATCCTCTGAGGGATGTAACTCTTGCTCCTTTCCTTGTTAGTATAACAGACTTGACATTTCTCTCATATCTGCATAGCTCGCCCCCAACAGCTTATTCTTGTTGATTATCTGTGGGTTTGGCTCTTGGATGCAGACGAAGTCTGCATCTCTACTCGACCTCTCCAGACAGTCCTCCGCAGCTGCCCCTTTACCCAAGTTGATCTGCATTAGGGTAAGCTTATCCATGGTCAATCTGCGACCATGAACTATCCCAGGCTTTCAAGTATATAGGACACTTTTTATCTCAGGAGTTGTGACATCTCTCCAGTATTTCTTTTTTCTTGCAGTTTATGCATTCTACTTTAGCGTTTTGACAGTCCTTCAACTTGTGATCCTCTCCGCAGGCAATACAACTTTCTACTGCTTTCTTGCCGTCTTTCGCTCTATGTCCTAATTCGTTACACTTAAAGCATTGGGTCACGTCTACCCATTCTTCGACTCTGTGCCTTTGCCATCCCAAGTTTATCTTCTAATTTGAACTCAGGGCCTTGTATATTCTTGTAGATACTTTTATTAGGACGTTTTTCTTGGCAGTATTTCTACACTGCCTGTCTGCTATCCAATCGAGTCCCTCACGGAACTCTTTTCTTCACTGATCATAGTTTTTAATTCATCATTATAGTTTACTATTTCGTCAATTACTGTGGCTGTGCTCTTTTCTTTGTCTACTCTAGGGATCATTATCTTCGGCAGTCTTTGCTTTGGTCGGTTTCTCATATCCTTTAATTTCTCGATGAGTCTATTTCTTTGGATTTCTTCATGGGCCTCGAGCACTAATGTCCCGTTCCTCTCTTCTCGTACCTTTTTCAGGCTTCCTCCTATATCGTCGATCGAAATTTTCGATTGTAATATATTCCGCATACGACGTGGTGACATTTCGTTTTCTTTGGATTTAACAAGGATAATGTTCTCACTTGACGCCTTGCTTTGTTGTGTTCTTCTTGCCACTTGTGCATACGTATTAGCGCTGTTGTTGCTATCTTTATGGGCCAATACTGTCCTTCTTTCTTTATAGCTTGGCTTTCTCCTCTTGTCAAGGTTTGGGACATTCGTTTCCATTTGTACGAATCTTTCTCAGGCCGATCTTGCAGAAAGTATTCGTTCAACAACCATAGCATTGTGTCGTGTTCGTTGCTTGTCCATGTTTCGTCTGTTTTCCTGTATAGTTGGGAATGATTCTTTTGGCCTTGTTTTGCCAGCAAGTATTTTATATGGCAAGCTGAACGGGTCCTTCGTTGATGCCTCTTCGCAAAATCTCTTCCATGACTGAGCTTTAGCTTTCGTTATCTTATTTTTAAAAGTACATCTTTTAGCTTTATATGCCGTGATTAGCTTGTCTCTTACATTTTGTTGTTGTTCTTTTTAGAATCTTTTCCTGGCTTTCCGAGTATCTTTCCTTATTTGGTCTAGTTCCACAGTCCACCACTTATTGTTTTTAGCTGTGGTTGACTTCTTTATCTGCGGCATTGCTTTAGAGCAGGCAATTTCACAGGCTTCGTTAAATTTTTCAGACTCTATTTGAGCATCGTTTCTTGGCAGTCTATTGACTGCTTGATTGATTTCTTCACTGAAAACATTCCAGTTTGTCTTCTTCCAATTTAGTTTTGGCTTGACCCTATTTTGGGTTGCCTGCGTTGTGATCGTAAACTTTATATACCTGTGATCGCTGAGGGTCTCAGCACTCAAAACCTCTCACGTGTCAACTTCTGTCTCTGGTGAGTCAGATCGATCCAACTAACTCCATTAGTGGAGCTAAAGGTGGGGCCTTGCTTACGATCATTATTTATTTTTAGTCTTTGAGATAAAATGAACTCAAGAAGACTTGACCCTCTTGGGTTTGCCTCACGTGAACCCAGACTGGGTGTTTAGCGTTAAAGTCTCCGACTAAAACAAGAGGTTCTCTCCTTTGAGTGAGCAGTGTTCTGAGCTTTGTCAGTGCGCCTTCGAAGTCACAGTTCGGTTCGGCATAAACATTTGCTATGATGAAAGCCGATGTTTGGTGCTCGACCAGCAGCACTTAGAGATTAGGCAACATATATCCTCTGAGGGATGTAACTCTTGCTCCTTTCCTTGTTAGTATAACAGACTTGACATTTCTCTCATATCTGCATAGCTCGCCCCCAACAGCTTATTCTTGTTGATTATCTGTGGGTTTGGCTCTTGGATGCAGACGAAGTCTGCATCTCTACTCGACCTCTCCAGACAGTCCTCCGCAGCTGCCCCTTTACCCAAGTTGATCTGCATTAGGGTAAGCTTATCCATGGTCAATCTGCGACCATGAACTATCCCAGGCTTTCAAGTATATAGGACACTTTTTATCTCAGGAGTTGTGACATCTCTCCAGTATTTCTTTTTTCTTGCAGTTTATGCATTCTACTTTAGCGTTTTGACAGTCCTTCAACTTGTGATCCTCTCCGCAGGCAATACAACTTTCTACTGCTTTCTTGCCGTCTTTCGCTCTATGTCCTAATTCGTTACACTTAAAGCATTGGGTCACGTCTACCCATTCTTCGACTCTGTGCCTTTGCCATCCCAAGTTTATCTTCTAATTTGAACTCAGGGCCTTGTATATTCTTGTAGATACTTTTATTAGGACGTTTTTCTTGGCAGTATTTCTACACTGCCTGTCTGCTATCCAATCGAGTCCCTCACGGAACTCTTTTCTTCACTGATCATAGTTTTTAATTCATCATTATAGTTTACTATTTCATCAATTACTGTGGCTGTGCTCTTTTCTTTGTCTACTCTAGGGATCATTATCTTCGGCAGTCTTTGCTTTGGTCGGTTTCTCATATCCTTTAATTTCTCGATGAGTCTATTTCTTTGGATTTCTTCATGGGCCTCGAGCACTAATGTCCCGTTCCTCTCTTCTCGTACCTTTTTCAGGCTTCCTCCTATATCGTCGATCGAAATTTTCGATTGTAATATATTCCGCATACGACGTGGTGACATTTCGTTTTCTTTGGATTTAACAAGGATAATGTTCTCACTTGACGCCTTGCTTTGTTGTGTTCTTCTTGCCACTTGTGCATACGTATTAGCGCTGTTGTTGCTATCTTTATGGGCCAATACTGTCCTTCTTTCTTTATAGCTTGGCTTTCTCCTCTTGTCAAGGTTTGGGACATTCGTTTCCATTTGTACGAATCTTTCTCAGGCCGATCTTGCAGAAAGTATTCGTTCAACAACCATAGCATTGTGTCGTGTTCGTTGCTTGTCCATGTTTCGTCTGTTTTCCTGTATAGTTGGGAATGATTCTTTTGGCCTTGTTTTGCCAGCAAGTATTTTATATGGCAAGCTGAACGGGTCCTTCGTTGATGCCTCTTCGCAAAATCTCTTCCATGACTGAGCTTTAGCTTTCGTTATCTTATTTTTAAAAGTACATCTTTTAGCTTTATATGCCGTGATTAGCTTGTCTCTTACATTTTGTTGTTGTTCTTTTTAGAATCTTTTCCTGGCTTTCCGAGTATCTTTCCTTATTTGGTCTAGTTCCACAGTCCACCACTTATTGTTTTTAGCTGTGGTTGACTTCTTTATCTGCGGCATTGCTTTAGAGCAGGCAATTTCACAGGCTTCGTTAAATTTTTCAGACTCTATTTGAGCATCGTTTCTTGGCAGTCTATTGACTGCTTGATTGATTTCTTCACTGAAAACATTCCAGTTTGTCTTCTTCCAATTTAGTTTTGGCTTGACCCTATTTTGGGTTGCCTGCGTTGTGATCGTAAACTTTATATACCTGTGATCGCTGAGGGTCTCAGCACTCAAAACCTCTCACGTGTCAACTTCTGTCTCTGGTGAGTCAGATCGATCCAACTAACTCCATTAGTGGAGCTAAAGGTGGGGCCTTGCTTACGATCATTATTTATTTTTAGTCTTTGAGATAAAATGAACTCAAGAAGACTTGACCCTCTTGGGTTTGCCTCACGTGAACCCAGACTGGGTGTTTAGCGTTAAAGTCTCCGACTAAAACAAGAGGTTCTCTCCTTTGAGTGAGCAGTGTTCTGAGCTTTGTCAGTGCGCCTTCGAAGTCACAGTTCGGTTCGGCATAAACATTTGCTATGATGAAAGCCGATGTATGGTGCTCGACCAGCAGCACTTAGAGATTAGGCAACATATATCCTCTGAGGGATGTAACTCTTGCTCCTTTCCTTGTTAGTATAACAGACTTGACATTTCTCTCATATCTGCATAGCTCGCCCCCAACAGCTTATTCTTGTTGATTATCTGTGGGTTTGGCTCTTGGATGCAGACGAAGTCTGCATCTCTACTCGACCTCTCCAGACAGTCCTCCGCAGCTGCCCCTTTACCCAAGTTGATCTGCATTAGGGTAAGCTTATCCATGGTCAATCTGCGACCATGAACTATCCCAGGCTTTCAAGTATATAGGACACTTTTTATCTCAGGAGTTGTGACATCTCTCCAGTATTTCTTTTTTCTTGCAGTTTATGCATTCTACTTTAGCGTTTTGACAGTCCTTCAACTTGTGATCCTCTCCGCAGGCAATACAACTTTCTACTGCTTTCTTGCCGTCTTTCGCTCTATGTCCTAATTCGTTACACTTAAAGCATTGGGTCACGTCTACCCATTCTTCGACTCTGTACCTTTGCCATCCCAAGTTTATCTTCTAATTTGAACTCAGGGCCTTGTATATTCTTGTAGATACTTTTATTAGGACGTTTTTCTTGGCAGTATTTCTACACTGCCTGTCTGCTATCCAATCGAGTCCCTCACGGAACTCTTTTCTTCACTGATCATAGTTTTTAATTCATCATTATAGTTTACTATTTCGTCAATTACTGTGGCTGTGCTCTTTTCTTTGTCTACTCTAGGGATCATTATCTTCGGCAGTCTTTGCTTTGGTCGGTTTCTCATATCCTTTAATTTCTCGATGAGTCTATTTCTTTGGATTTCTTCATGGGCCTCGAGCACTAATGTCCCGTTCCTCTCTTCTCGTACCTTTTTCAGGCTTCCTCCTATATCGTCGATCGAAATTTTCGATTGTAATATATTCCGCATACGACGTGGTGACATTTCGTTTTCTTTGGATTTAACAAGGATAATGTTCTCACTTGACGCCTTGCTTTGTTGTGTTCTTCTTGCCACTTGCGCATACGTATTAGCTCTGTTGTTGCTATCTTTATGGGCCAATACTGTCCTTCTTTCTTTATAGCTTGGCTTTCTCCTCTTGTCAAGGTTTGGGACATTCGTTTCCATTTGTACGATTTCAGTTTCTGCACTGGGTTCCATGTCTCAATTTTTCCTTTTGGCTAATAAGCCCTCTCAGTAGCGATATCTCCAAGTCATGATTACGCTCATTCATTATCGAGAATATTTTTATAATTTCCTCCAGACTGTCGTAAACCATTTTCTGTGCCACAGCAGTTTTAATCGCCCCGACTTGCTCGTACATGCTTTTTAATAATGCAATATGATCCAGATTGAACGTGTCTTGTTCTTGGCTTTTTTCGGTGGTCAAACTACCTCTTTCGTTTGGAGACGTCTGTCTTTGGAGCTCTGTATGTCTTCTTTTCGCATTTGAATGAGTATCTTCTTGGCCTTTGTCATTTACGATCCATAGGCCACTTCCACTAGCGCTTCCTGTACTGGAGGAGCGTGTCCTACCAATATTATCGTAGAATTTTGTTTGATTTATTAGTTTTTCGAGTAGCTCTTTCCTGGCCCGGCGTTCTAGATCTTTTATGAATGCATTTTTGACTCTTAACTTGCGGCCTTGGCTAACGCCAGTGTGCAGTTGACAGTATTCCTTTATGTGCTGTTCTGCTTCTTTGGTAATTTTAGGAACAATTGTTTTGTCCTATTCCGCCTTGTATTTACTTTCCAAGTTTCTTGGTATGTTCATCAATAATTCACACTCATCATTATCCGTTCTAAGGGGAACGGCCCCGACCCTTCCACAATGGAAGAGCCCTTCTCTGCCTCATCATCGTCTGAGGTGGAGGCAAGTGGTACCGAGATGTTTGTTGTTTCCATGCTTTTGCAACAAAGATTTTGAGTTCGGTTTCAACAGCTTCCAGGTTGGCTATTGGCAACCCCTCCAACAGGGTTGCACACCAAGGAGTGCTAACGGGTCTCCGGCCCAAGTTGACATAGACTCTGGGCTAAGCCCTAATGTCTAGAGGTCAACCCGGCCCACCCTGGTTGCTCTTACTTCCTAGGTCTCTTTGGAGTCGATAGTCCCGACCACTATGCCTAGTAAGTGCTTCAATGTGTGCCAATAGCATTGTTACACAAAACATCGGTCCCTGACTTAGAGGGGTACCATCCCCCTTGTCAGTTGTCCAATGCCGGTGGGTACCCACACCTTCAAGATCTACCATGCCCAAGTGTATTCTTCCAGACTGGTTATGTTCTGGGGAGAGTGTTCCCCACGTGGAAGGTATTCCATTTCATTATTCATAGTCAGATCATGCGGTTTTAGCAACCTGATAGTTTCAGTGACACCCTTGAATATTCTCCAGGTTCACCTACTCTACCTCCTTTGCTGGTTAGCAAAGGGGCTTAGGCTGATTCGGGATGGTTGAGTGTTCTGACCTTTGTCTCCACATGGATAAAAGTGTGGATTCAGCAAGAAGTGGTGCAAAGCACCGGGAAGGGGTTTAGAAGAGTTGTTGCCATATATAAGAAAAGAAGGACTATGGCACAGAGATGATAGTTGTATCATTTAGTAGGATTTATCTCCGAGGCCACTCCGACTTGGTTGGATCTTGGCCGACACAGCCCTCGAAGGATTCGACAAGCCCCAGACCACGACAAGGTGATACAACCCTGCTAAAAATACTCTGCATATTTTCTTCAGATTTTCTGTGATTCTGTAAATTATATGTAGATATTTTGAAACTTTCCCATCTGCAGATTATACTCTACATTTATTCTACAGAAATTGTGAAGTCATTTATCTGCAGATTCCTTATTTTCAAAAATTCTTCAAATTTTATGTAGACATTTGTGTTGAGTAAATTACATTGTTAATAATTAATATATATGTAAAATATTTTATGTTTGCAATCCATGTACAATCAAAGTGGAAAATTGATCATCCTGCAAAGTAATTATTTTGTCAATATTTGAAATCACCACTTTCAGAGTAAATCTGCACACTCACTAGCAATTTAGGCAATATACAAAATGCTTACACAGCAAGCGAATTAATCTAGATATTACCTTAGTGATAATATTAAGTTTGACTTGTTTGAGGCATTTTGTGCATTGATTAAAATCTAATAAATGTGAAGATTTGTACATTGCCTAGACAGTGTGCAAAATGACTTACTCTTTTTGTTGGTCAAAAACGTTTGGTATTTTGTGACACCATAACATATTAGTTTACAGTATGAATTTATGTAAAGAGGTATCAGTTTTTTGCTAACTTATATATGTGATAGAGAATGGTGCTAACAGAAGTCAGCTGTTGACCTCTGAAGAGCTACCACCTTCAAAATGCAATTGTTGGCTTGTTGGGGTGTGGGAGTTTAACTGCAAGTCAGCTATACTGAGGTTAATTGTGCTAAAATTACCTTCATTATGGTGCCATACACAAAGGCTAGTATTGAGACTCATGAGGTGATTTATCTGAATAGTAGGATTTTCTTTCTCATATGTATGCATATTAACATATATCTTATTAACATATGAATATTATACAAATTACAATAATGCAATAAATAAAATGTTATTAATAGTTTAATTACACAAACAATTACGGATTTTTAAAATTACAAAAATAACATGAAATTTAAAAAACTTAATCCCTTTCAGTTAGATTTGGCAACTCAACAAACACATCTTTCTCTTTTGAATACAATACCAATTTTTGTTTCACCATTGAAGGGAAATGTGCCACATATCTTGTTTTTTGTATTAACTCCAAAATAAAAACAGGCAATTGTCTAATACATGGATCAGTTTTCACTGACAAATGAGGGGATAATGACATTAATTTGCCAAATAAAACTGACTGACTATTAACAATTGCAATATCTGTTATTTCCATAAAAGTATTGTTTGTTAATGATACATAACAATCAACACGTTTTTTATTACTACAGTAAGAGGCAGTTGTGAGCAGCATATTATTAAAAACAATACGTTTGTACATCATTATCACTCCTAATTCACATGAGTTTGGTATTTCAGGTATCAAAACCATTAATGCATTATATTCATCAACTGAAAGACTTCTAACTAGAGGATTGGTAACCACGGTGCATTTCTGAGACAAACTCTTGAAGACGGCAGTTTTTTTGACAGTTTTGGAAACATTCTTTCACAAGCAAAATGATGCATATAAGATGATAAAATTTGCTGTGGTACACACTTGGTTCCATGGTGAAGTGATTTTATTTTTCCCGAAGCATTTTCAAACATAAAAGCTGAATGAGCCCATAGTGGGCCCCAGTTGAAAACAGCTTGAGGTAAATGGACCAGTAAGTGTGCATGATAAGTTTGCTCACCAATGCCATAAAGGTCTGTTATTTGAAAAACAAACTTCTTCAATGCACTTGTTGCTTTAGTGATATTATTTTTGTTCACTGATGCTGTCATAAGATTGAAAACAGAATACACTAGCAACATCCAGTGTTTGTAGTACATCATTGGAAGAAAGCCATGTAATATGATTGGTGATAAAATGAGAAATGTTCGCCATTCGGAAGCTTTCCAGAACTGTCGCTCCTTTAGCGAACGAGGTGTACGTGTTATTTCATGTGTTACTTTAATATGGGCCATCCTGTCATCAATTGTATTAACCATTTTGCCAAGGTGATAGTTTTTGTGTGTGTCATCTAACCATATTGATACAATATGTCGACACACACCAAGAAGAACAGCATGCATGTAATCTGGAGTGAAACCTTTTATTATGTCAAATTCAGGAGACAGTTTCATTAGACTTGATGGACCTTTGACACCCTTGACTGTGTTTCCATTTTGCAGTGCAGCAGAAGCATGGGTTAATGTTTCAGCTGAAGTTCTATTTTCAGGTAGGGGTAATTTTAATAGATATACACGAGAATGACCTCGTCCTCTTTCCACTCGAGTTCCAGGATGGAGACAAAGTGAGCAACTATACTTCACATTAAATTGATTAAAGTTTTGAATTATTGCTCTTGCTGGTGCATCTGCTGTGCACAGTAATACATTAACTTTTGTACATTGTCTTTCACCCTTATTACTCCAAAACATGCCTTCAGATTTTAGCAATAACATTTCATCAACAAATGGTTTAAAAAACATTGCTGCATATTTGGTTTCAAACTACCAAACCAAAGTCCAGTTAACATTATGTTTTTTTTTACGAATAGCATGTGGAAGCTCAATCAGATTCACCTGTATAGGCCAGATATCATAGTGCTTGCTTTTATAAACTGGTGATCCATCAATATTGAATTGCAGCGAAACAGTGTCATTTGCACTTACATTGTAACCATTAACACTTCGGTAGATGTCACCATGCATAATGTCTGTGTAGATATCCTCTTCATAGGTTTCAAATTTATTTTTTTTGAAGGCAACAATTTCATCAAATAGCCCCAATTCGAATTTTTCCTTTAGCTGTTCAGCTAATGGCATGTAAAGAAAAAAAGACCCTTTCGTGACATTTTCATCTGTTAAAAAACGGTATCCACAAGAATCACACAAATAATTGTCTTCAGGTTCTTTTCCAATGTATGTCTGACAACTAAGACAGTAAAAGTGGATATCATAAATTACGTTGCATTCTGGAAGATGATTGAAAAATAAGAATTTTGTACCAGGAATGTTCTATCCACAAGGAAGAAACAATTTCAGTAATTGAAGGAGGTTCGAAATGCAAGTTCCAGTAAACTTAAATCAGAGAATGAAAGATAACAGACAAACAATCCCATCTGTTTTTGAAAGTTTGGACCCTTCATATATTGGCCATTGATCATAAAATTCATCCAGGAAATTAATGGATTTGTAGTTATTAATACCTTCTATTTCATCAGGTTCATTACAAAAATCGCTAGTATCAACCCCATCAAAATTGTCATAAATCACTTCATTGCTCAATGATGAAGCAGTTGTCCCAATTAAAGACTCATTAATGCATGGGTCACAAATTGAATTATTGATCATTGGTGAAAGACTGCTGGTTTCATGGAGAGGTTCACAGACACCAGCACCTGGATGAAAATCTTGAACAATTACATTTTTATGTTTTAAACGACGATGTTCAGTAGATCTTGGTAGATTAATGTTACTGCTATCATTGTGGTTAAGAAATTTCAAATAGCATCCACGTTTTTTAGGAGGAGACATATATCTGCATGTACTTGCTATATATATACAGTATATATAGCTCACACTGATCTAATCACAACCTAAAATGAGTGATGACCACTGCCCTATATGTCTTTTATCACTTGACTGAACAATTAACCTGAATTAAAAAATGATGCATTTAGAACTGCAAAATGAGCAGAATTGATCTGATTGCAAGTGTACTAACTTGTGAATTGAATTGATTGAACAGCACTTTATTATATGAAGTACAGTTTAAAAATGTATAAGCTTCAATTTATAATAAAACCAGAACTATATATCTCTTAATCTTAAATTTGGTCCTGAGATCATCTTAGAGTCTGTAAAAATAGACAACTAGCCAAATGCTACCATGTTAGCTTCAATTTGTAATGATATTGTGACGGACCTTTTTCCGTTAGTAGAATCTGCTCTTTTTGGTTAATACGAGCGAGTTTTCACTCGTATTGATAGTGAGTGGCTAGGTCACTAATTCTACTGGCCCGGGAGGACTAGACCAATATAACGTCTATTTTGTGTCCTCACTAGTCTCTGGCAAAAGACTTCACAGTTTTGAGGATCTTTAATCTCTGTATCTCTCGGACTTTCGTTCGTAAATCTGCCCTAAGAATCGTGTAAAATATACTCACTCGTAAGTTGCAGGTTTGCACCTGTTGGGACCTTGAAGTATCCAGAATAGGTGAAGACCTGCAAATGATGAGTTCACAATCGCGGAATTTAAGTTTCGAATAATAAACACCACTGGTTTAGTTAAATATAAAATTGAAGATTTATTTCGGTGAAATAATTTATATATATATATATATATAATAGTTTTTAAATAACAAATAAAAGCTGCAATTGCTTTGTTGAGTATGCAAAAATCTACAAACACACAGACGTAAAAACTTACCGTCTACCGGCTCCTTACGGGGACGGGACCGTACCCGTAGCCGCCTCTCCCACGGTGTTCCTCTTGGGACGTGTCGGCTCCAGGAGCCACCCACGATGGACACGACGAAAACCACGCCGCCACGCCGAGAATATCGCGGTAGAACAATGGTTCTACCGCGAGCCGACACAAGTACCGGCCGAAAAAGGACGGTAAAGATGGTGGCATTGACCCCTACCCTGACAACTCACCCTCCGTGGTACTCCCCAAAGAAAATACACGGACACAAAGCAAGTGATGATAAAAAGTGTTTTATCACACTATTACGATGTATAATAAAGATGATAAATGATGACAGTGAAGATTATATACACCTCTGGCTGGTTAATTCAACCAGCCAGGCACTATACATATATAAAACAAAGGCCTAATGGCCAAGGCACAAAAGAAGAAGTCCAAGCTGGACAGTGGAGGTCACTTGAGCTGCCTACAACCTACTGCCCAGATCCTGTGGTTGACTAGGCCACAGGAAACCTCCAGGCAACTCCACCTGGTGTGGACAGAGATCACATCTGACCTCTCACCCATAGACTTCATGGTGAGAGGTCTGCTGGCACCAAAATGGCGTCCGCCCTAACAGCCTACTGTAGCTGTCAGGCAGACCACCATAGGGAAATTCGTCTGCTCAATCAAAATTTAAAATTGAGCAGACCAGGTTGCCACAGGGTGAATAGAATTGTCACAAAGTATCGTTGCGCTCTTTCGAGCATTCGGAAAGTGGTTGGCTAGGCCACTAATTTTATTCTGGTTTAGGAGGAAGGGAACAATTAGTCCTGTTCGTTTCCCCACAAGTGTCTCACAAGAACCTTTACAGTTTTATGGACCTTTCGCTGTCTGCTACCCTTCGGGCTTTCGCCCGATTGAAAGCTGGTTGATCATGTTGTCTTCTGAAGTCCCATCTAGGATTGATGATCCAGGTTTACACCTGGGTTGGCAGTTCTAGATGGCAAAATGTTGAAGTTCTTCATTTGGTTCAATAAGTAAAAATAAGACTTCTGCAACTTTTTAAGCATAGTAACAGTTTATTTACATCATTCATCAGCTCTAGGCAAACTTGGACAGAATTTCGGTGTCACAAAAGAGCTTTCAAGACTGTTCAGAACAAATTTGAGCATAAATTAGTTGTCTCAAGAGTGCTTAGCAAACATACAAAAACACGGCCTTTTATACCCAAAAAGAGGATACTGCAAACACTTTCTCAGAATCCTCTGATTGGGCAAAAACAAAAGTAAAAACCAAACTGGCCAATCAACATGATTGACCAGTGGTCACCAAAAATATAGACAATGACTCACTTTCAATCAAAACAAACTTACAAAAGAAAGTTACAACCCCATAGACTTAATGCTGATTCTTATCAGGACGATCTCTTTGTATTAAGTGGTGGACTGGGAATAAAAAGTACCCAAGCCCCGAAGTGTGACCCAAGACAGGATATTGGCATCATTAGCTGATAGAACTAGGTCAAACCTCTGTATGTTAGTACAGATGGTTGACAAAGGTCTATGCCAGTTCCAGACAAAAATAAACGAGCCAGGATTGTTATTGGGTTTATCGTTTCAACTAAATATCAAAAATCTATTTTTATTGTATCTTTTTTATATATTATATCTTATATTGCAGGGATCACCAGAACAATCTTCACAAGCAACTCAGGAGGAAGAATGGGAAGAATGTTCTACTGAAACTGAAGAACCCTCACAACCAAAGACCAAAGATCAAGACCATCATTCTACCCAAGTTGTCTCGCAAGGGTCACAAACACCCTGTAAAAGAATTGTAAGCACTACTCTAACAGCTACATGGAAAAACAAAAAAAATAGAGTAGATGACTCATTGGACAACACCGTTCAAGTCCTCAAGCAGGTGGCAAGTCAATCAGCAACCACTGCTGCCAACGAGTTTACAGTTTTTAGTCAACATTTTGCCTCGCAACTTCAATGTCTCCCATTGGAGGATGCACTCCAATTGCGGGGGGACATTCAAAAGATGATAACCGACATGCGTCTACATGTCTGTAGACTGAACCCACAGAATTCTTCAACCAGTCTATATTATTAAAATATGTCCGCCTCTGATGTTATGTACCCGCCATCCACTCCACACTCGCAAATCCAATTTTCTCCAGAAATGAATATAGAGGGTAGTTATGTTGTGGATGCACGGTCCAATGAAAATCCAGTCACTATCTGTGTCACAAACTCATCTAATAGGGAGATTCAAAAGTGGAGGATAACTTTTTTTTATTCCCATAAAGTCTACCTGGAATTTGGTTTGTATAGGTGAAAAACAAATACTGTAAAAATTTTGGATTTTTAAAATGAATTTCAAATAGTGCTACCATTAATGAAAGTTCTCATTAAAATTTAATATGCATATAATGAAAAGGAAATCAGGATAGACCACTATGAGTTAAAAGTTTAACTTTATCCATAGTTGCACAATACATACGAAATATCTGTGTGTTTAGCATGTGTTTACATACAGTTACTTTGTTTCAGAAAATTGGCACAAACAACATATTAAAACAAATGTTATATAATATTATTTCTTTTATTTTAATTTACTTTACATTCATCAAAGTAGACTTCTTCCTATCTGGATATGTTTGCCGATGTTGTTTGACAACCTGAAGCAGAAACTGTTTTTGCTCTTCATTGTTGGTATGAAGCTTGTTGTACTCATCCATTAGAGCTACCCCTCGTTCAGCAATGTCATTAATGACTTTAAAGTTGTGCACAATGGCTTTATTGGCCTGATACTCTTGATCAGTATCCCATTTTTCAACATCTTTGGCTAAAAAGGTTGAAGAAAGTCCTGTGATTGTAAAGAACTCATGAGTGTTTCATGAAACGAAATCTTCCAGTTCTTTCTGATCAATCATTGCAGGATCCACACTGGCTTGTTTCATTACGTGCTCATCTCCTGAGTTATTGAGAGCAGCAACCATCATCGTCTTTGTATGCAAAGAAACATCATCAAAGAAAGCAAAGGCAACAAGTTCCTCTGATAAGTACCATAGATGTCCAAGTAGCTTTTTCAAGGCAATCTGAGAAACAGATGCATTTGTGTTTTTGTACTTTTTATGTTTTTAAGAAGCTGAAGATCATGCCGAGGTGCTGATATGGCTGTAAACCAGGCGGAAACATATATTTTAACAGTAAAAATGCAAATGTCAAGGAGTCATTTTTCTTCTTTCTTTGTCAGTCTCAATTGTCCTTTAAACATCCACATTTTTAGTGCATATAGGGCCTTTGACATCCATCTGGCTCGATGAATTCCGGCAGGGGTTTTGAATGAAAATCCAGGCCAAGGAGTCCCTCCTAAAAAGACAATAGTCTATTCTAATAGCTCCCGATAATCATCTCGTGGATGAAACTCTTGCAGTTGTGCTAAAGCAAATGAAATAACTTCATTTGAATTATGATGAGTTCCACTAAAGGCCATGGCATCAGAAAAAGAAGTTTCATAGTTGGTCTGGTTTATAGAGGGCCAGAATTTCTTGAATCTTTTGAAGATTAAAATCTCTGGGCCAGTTGATTGGCCAAGTGACTGCAGAACAACAGATTCACACAATTACACAATTTCTAGGACATGATGTCGACAGGCCAACCACAACATGTCTTTCTCCATCTTCTGCTCAAACAAGATACAAGCACCATTCCTTAGTCCAGTATTTGCTGATGTTGTGTCAAAGCACATGCACTTGACTTGGGTGCCAACTCCCCATTCTACTGCTGCAGCAATAACTGCAGATGCTGTTGCCTCACCTGATCCAGATTTCGATTTTGGAATGACTAGTAGTTGATCAACTCCTTCCCCAGATACTAGAATTGGAAGGTGGTCTACAATTTTATGTCCAGTGATATCTTCCAGTAGTTTTCCATCCCAATGAATAGTCAGGGGGCATTGTGGATTAAAAACTTTCTTCAAACCTTGTGCAATTTTCTGGCGATGTTTTATCTATTCTCGGCGAATTGAAAAATAACTGACATTGTAGACAGAAGGATCATGTCCAAGATGCTCAATCGAGGGAGTTAACAAAAGAGCTGCATTGCGATCACTTACTTTGGCTGCATCAAGACTGACAGCCAGCTTGTCATTAAGGATATTTAATCTCTTTTTTTAACTGTTCCTGATGTTGATGGTGTGTTGTGTAGTATATCGTCTGTTTCAGAATCAGATGAAGAATGGTCTTCTGTTCCTGTTTGTGAAGATTCTGAACAGGCAAGAAGGACTTCTGTTCTTTGTTGTTGTGACTCAGCTTCATTTGCTTTTCTCTGCTGCACAGCTTCCTTTCTTTTTATTGAATGAGCTTTTTTTTGGCAAGCACCCAGTCTGTGTTTCCAATTTTGCCACGGCATTCCTTTTCCCTCTGAGCCAAAAGGATGTCTTTATCTTCTTGAATCTTGATCATTTGTAAAGCATTCAAATAGGCAATATCAAAAAGTGACTGCAAACTTTCTTTCCACTCTTAACTCTTTTCATATCAATCCTTCAGAGTGCTTTGTCTTGTTCTCTTTGTTTTTCTTTAGCTTTGCCCATTTAACATACAATATTTCGATTTTCTTCACAAGTTTCTGCTTCGTTTGCACTGGAATGCGAGCCATTGCCCATATTTTTAAAACATCTTCAGCTGTAGACAAAGAAGCAGTTCTTGTGGTCTGCTTCATACCCTGCTTGTAGTAGGAAAACAGTGCCATAGTCTCTTTTTTGCATGGGAGTTTAGCAGCACTTAAGCAAGAAGATGGCTGACCAATTAACCATACTTCAGACGTTTTTCTTGTTGAAATACTTGCTTTCACAGCAAGCAAATCAGCAGCCATATTGACTTACGCTTCCTATGTAATTTAATTATAAATTATATTAAATTGTAATACATTGAATGTTATTCACACATTTATACATATCATGATATAATACCAATATCCCAGTGATGTCCAATATACGCTCACATGTGCAGTTCAAAGTGTTTATTTTATCACAGCACCTTTAATAAAACCCTCTCACTCAGAAGTGCTGTAACGAGACTATGTATTAATGCGTTGAATTTCGTAAATATTTAATGTCTGGTAACATAGTTTGAAAACTATTTCATTTAAAAAAAATTATGGAATCTTTTTTCATTAAAAGGAACCAAATAATGAGTGGACTTCTGAAAAATTTAAAAGGTGAAAATTTTGAATCTCACTAGTGGTCTAATGCCAATGATATGTAATTTTTGCATTTAAGAAAATATATTCACATTTATTTTGTGTTGTTTAATGTTTATGTTATTATTTGTTGTCTTATCTCAATAAATTCTTTCTGTGAGTCATATATGGCGTCGAAAACATCTGGTAGAAATTGGCTTATGGAACTCAAGCACTCTATAGGTGCTGCAAAGTTGAGAGTGCGTCGCTAGTAGCAAGGTATCGACATGCTATTTCTAGTTTGTTTTACTGGGAATGCTTCTCTCATAACAGTATTACTTTTCTGTATGTTACTTGCCACCTTAAACAAAATAAAACAATTCATTCCTTGTTTCCTCATTCCCTGACTTCTGCAATGAACTTAATTAAACAGTATAATGTATGTACTTACCTTTTCAAGCAACTTGTGAAACATTTTCTCATTCACACGCAAAAAACTGAGTAAAACAATTAGATCATCTATGCTCAGTTTCTTTTTCAGGGTTTTCGAAGTTCCTAATCCACTTTCTCATCCATATTTTTTTCACTTTTTGTGAATTTATTTTTATTTTTACTATTTCTCTAATAGCAGCTAGAGCAGCAATGAATTGACTGTCGGCCATTTTCACTGCTATCACTGTCATTACAATTGAAAAGTGTGTCGACAGTTACGGCTACTTTCACGATAGAACTATCACCATGAAAACGAGGCTTAAGTAATGTTTTTATCAACCAACGTGACACCATAATTCACAAGCCCCCCTTCTTACGAAAAGACAGGTTATGGTTCATTTATCTTTAGAGGTGGTGCAGGTCCAAAGTAAAAGGGTATTCATAAAATGCGGGTAAACATGATATTGTTGCATGCAACACAGTTTATACAAGGAGAGTATTTTGGAGGTCTTTTTAGAGGGCGGGTAGGCTGATTGAAGACAGACCCGCCATTCAATCAGCCCACCAGCCCTTCAATCACAGGCATATGTAATTATATAATATTTATTTATATAATATAATTCAGAATTTTTTTGGCTCCATCTTTTATGAGCATCATCAATTTCTAATTGGTTTGTTACTGGGTCTGATGTCATATTCCACGCTCTTTTATTTCTAATTGGTTTATATTTGGTCTGTGACTCATAAAAGGGTGGAGAAGAAGAAATTCCAACACTGTCTACAGATGCCTGTGATTGAAGGGCCGGTAGGCTGATTAAAGGGCGGGTTAGCTATATTGTAACGAACCTTTTTCCACTAGTAGAATCTGCTCTTTTAAGTTAATACAAGCGAGTTTGCACTCATATTGATAGTGAGTGGCTAGGTCACTAATTCTACTGGCCCGGGAGGACTAGACCAATATATCATCTATGTTGTGTCCTCACTAGGCTCTGGCTAAAGACTTTCACAGTCTTGAGGATCTTTAGTCTCTGTATCTCTCGGACTCGCATCCGTAAATTTGCCCTGAAAATAGTGTGAAATATACTTACAATCTTGCTTTGCAGGTTTGCACCTGGTTGGAGCCTTGATGTATCCAAAAGGGTGAAGAACTGTAATGTAATGATGAAATGCACAACCGCGGAATTTGAATTACAAATAATTAAACACCACTGTTTAAGTTTAAATGTAAAGTAGAAGTTTATTTCGTGAAAAAGATTGCGAAACGAAATAGAAAACTTGATATAACACATAAAAATAGTAACTCTTTGAGAAAGTAAAATAAAAGAACCTAGCCAAAATTGGGCATAGGTTCGGTCTTTTGAAAATCACTCTCGAATAGCAAAATACAACTCTTTTTATAACCTGAGAACCCAGAAGTCGGATTCTCAGGACACAAACTTCTAATTGGTTAAATTGACTTTCTTGGCCCAAATAGACCAATCAACGGATCGGTCTATTTTGCCAAAATCTCTGACTCATCCTCTGTTATCACACAGGTGATAACAGAGAAAACGAAAACAAAATAATTAAAAACCAATAAATCCACTCATGTGGAAGTAAAAATGAGGGGGAAATGAAAAGGTCAAGATTAATATAGAATCTGGGTCACTCGGTACCAAAAGTACCGAGTTTTAGAGGACTGGTGGGCTAAATTAAAGGCAGGTGTGCTATATACAGGGTGACACTTTAAAAGACATTTTTAGAGGGTGGGTAGTACACCAGCTTCAAGAAATTCATCCAAAAGAGGCTTAAAAATGTTTTTTAGGGCCACGTACAATTTGAGAGAAATAAATTTTTAATCTTGCATATTTTATTCTTGATAGAATGTCTTACAAATAAAACTTTGTAAGTTTTGTGGTTTTACTTTTGTTTTGAAGTGTTATTAAACTTTTAATTTTAAGAAAGTCGTTGGTTTTTTGTTTTTTTTGTAGTCAAAATTAAGGGTGGGTTGGTGGGTTATATATATATATACAGTGTGATGTAAATAAACTGTGATTATATTTAAAGCAGTTGTCAAGTCTGATTTTATACTTTTAGAACCTTAACGAAGAACTTCAGCACCGTCAACCCAGGTGTAAATCTGGATCTCCAGCACTAGATGAAATTTCAGAGGACAACACGATCAACCAGCTTTTTATGTGCGAAAGCCCGGGGAATAGCAGACAACAAAAGATCTTTAAAACTGTAAGGGTTCTTGAGAGAGGAACTTTTGAGGAAACGAACGGGACTAATTTGTTCCTTTCCTCCCGAATCAGAGTAGAATTAGTGGCCTAGCCAACCACTTTCTGATCACCCAAAAGAGCTCTATGATACTTTTTGATAATTCTATTCACCCGATGAACGTGGTTCATTACAAAAGGACAATATACAAAGTCTTTCAAGTGTTGTCACATTTGCAATACGAGCTTCTATTAACTTTAATACCTCCAGAAGGATGCCAGGCTTACATGTGAAATTTTTCTTCCATGTTCTGAGCTTTGTTGAGCATGGTTATGGGTGACCCTTTTTCCGAAGGTACTCGTATCCCTTTCGCGTTACAGCTCGAAGTGCTAATGCAGATGCGATGTCGACGGTTTCCCAATTTACCAGTTTGCTACCATTTTTGTCTCCTGATTTAATTAGATATTTGATTTGGCCAGGGGTAAATAATTGATGCAATTTATTTGAAATTGTCACAGCATTATTGATGGGTACAGAATATCTTTCTTTACTCAACAGTGCAATGTTGGTGCCCTGATCTTTGCATCTTGAGTTTTAATCAACTGCTTCAATACATTGTTTTTTCTCTTGCTTGTTGAAAGTTGCATCCTTAAATTTTTTTTCAATACAGCTGATCGTTGTAGATTCTTTTCTAATAACTTGATTTTCTTGGCCATAGCTTCCTTCTCTTTATCTACAATTTCAGTACTAGTTGTCTGGTCATACAGCCTTTTTACTCGTGAATGTTTATTTATTCTCTCTAGTGCAGCCTTTCAGCAACTGCTAGCTTCATATCGTAATTGCCGGAATTGTTTCTTATCAACAAAACAGGCATCTGCTGATGATGCACAAGGATCTGCAAGTAACATTGAGGCATTTGATGGCACTAGAGAAGTATCGTCAAAATATGACTGATTTTCAAGCAGAAGTGGCCTCTCTGTTCTTCTGTTTGGTGTTTGAGTGTCCACCTCAAGGTGTAAAGAAGGCACAGCATCTTCTTTTAGAGTTTTTCAAAGTCTTCAGAATGGAAGTGTACGGAACAAATGTGGGCTTTTTGAGAGTCTAAATTACGGTCACCTCTTTTGCATTTCGTCAACCAGTGATTTCTCAACACCTGTTTTTTTGGGGAACAGGTGATAGGTAATGTTTGTACCCACTGACTTTTTCCCATGGTTGTTACACACAGCCACAGCACAATTATGGTGATGAGGCATTTCTTAAAACAATAAAACATAAAATGACAGTTCCAATATTTGATGACATAGAATTAATAGCCCTATTTCCATCAACTGAATTTTCCTGTTGTTATCATTTGGGCATAAGCATGTCAGATGTAGTTGATCTAGATATCTTGGTTATTTTTGGCATGAGCTAAAAGTTTTAAATATTTAAAAATAAAAGGACCTTTATAAAGTTGCCAGCATGAAGCCAATAAACACATGTAAGTATGTGCTAATTTATTTGATTGTTCTAAATAATTTTTAACAAGAGTTTTTCTAATTTTTATGGGATGGTTTTTGGTCCTATGGAACTTAACATAGTTAAAAAAACGTCTGATTTTAAAGGTTATTATTACTTATTAAACAAAATAGAAGGACCATTTCAAAACTTCTAATAAGCAATTACTCAATGAACAATATTGCATATTGCATTTTGTGCTTTAATATATCTTCATTTAACGATTGTGAGACTATTTCTTTAAATTTTAGTAACACCATATAGTAACGCTCTTTAATCTCATTGACGTCTGCCCAAAACAAGATGGAGATGTAGCTAGGCTCTTAAATTGAATTAGTTAAAGATTAGACAAGTTAAAGATGAATTTAAATGAAATCTACAATATTAATTTAATTGGATATATTTAGAAATGTTACCTGTTAATTATTGTGCTGAATCTCATTTATTACGATACATTAAACATCGATACAACACAAACATCACTTAGACCCCTGTATGACGTTGTGCGCCGAACGATGCGTGGAAAAAAACTCAAAAATCGCGTCTATCCGTGCTACCTTATAATTCTAAGTACCTTGACATGGCCATAGTTATATGGCCATAGTTCACTTATTTACATATATATATATATATTATGCCACGTCTGTGTGGATATCTATCTATCTGTCTGAAGTAACGCTGTACAACCATTGAAGCATGTTGGAATTTATATAAATTTGAATAAATGAACGGCTTTTTTTCTCAAGGTCAACTATATGTTGTACACTCCCCATTCAAAAACCCCATGATATTAAATTGGAGAGGGGAAAGGTTGGAAAATGTAGAGGGGGGAGAGAGAGAAACGTGGAGGGGGAAAGGTTGGAAAGTGTAGAGGAGGAGAGAGAAACGTGGAGGTAGAAAAAAAGGGGGAGGGGTTACTGAAATTGAAATGAAAGGAGTAAAAAAGGAACAAACGATGCGCATGTGCACAATTGCCTGTGAATTTTGCTCCCGTCATTTATGACGGGTTACCCCACTAGTATATATATATATATATGTATATATATATATATATGTATATATATATATATATATATATATATATATATATACATATATATATATACATATATATATATATACATATATATATATATATACATATATATATATATACATATATATATACATATATATATATACATATATATATGTATATATATATATATATATATATATATATATATACATATATATATATATACATATATATATATACATATATATATATACATATATATATATATATATACATATATATATATACATATATATATATATATATATATATATATATATATATATATATATATATATCCTGTCATGGATTGTGCATTTAGAACAAAATTATATCTGTTTGTTGGTTTGTTTCTGTATTTCTGTACATTCAATGGTAGAGACATTGCAAAAACAGGTTAATTGCAATAATTTCCCAGGGTGAGTGAAACTAAAATATCAATAAGAAAACGCTGTCTCTTTTATAAATTTTGGTCTATATAATACGATATGCCATAATGTAATGAATGTTGTTCCTTCTTCGTTTGTTTATAACTTTATTTATTAGAAAGAATAACAGTTCTGACTTGGTTTGTTTTGTCCAATGAAGACCATTAGAAAGAATTTAAAGACTTTGTTTGGTTAAAATATGTAATTGTAAAATATGAATTGTTCTCTTTTTATTATTAAAATATAATTATAAAATAAAGCCTACACCCTAATACTAGTACAATAAAAGATGTACGTATTTGTTATTGGTCAACAGTGGTTATAAAATAGCAAAATGGAAATAAACAGGTATACAAAAGTTATAAAGCTGAAAGCTGGTTGATCATGTTGTCTTCTGAAGTCCCATCTAGGATTGATGATCCAGGTTTACACCTGGTTTGGCAGTTCTGGATGACGAAATCTAGATGGTAGAATGTCAAAGTTCTTCGTTCAATTCAAAAGTATAAAAATAAGACTTGGCAACTGTTTAAACATAGTCTAATTCCAGGTTGTTTACATCATTTATCAGCTCTAGGCGAATTTGGACAGAGTTTCAGAGTCCAAAGAATGCTTTCAAGACTGTTCTCTTCTGAACAAACTTGAGCATAGATTCATTGTCTCAAGAGTGCTTAAATTATATACATATACACGGCCTTTTATACCCAAAAAGAGGATACTGAGAACATATCTCAGAATCCTCTGAATGGGCAAAAACAAAAGTAAAAACCAAACTGGCCAATCAACATGAGTGACCAGTGGTCACCAAAATATAAAAAACGACTCATATTAAATCCCAATAGACTTAAGGTGTGACCATGGTGTGACCTAAGAGAGGATATTGGTTTCATCAGCTGATATAACTAGGTCAATCCTCTGTACAATAGTATAGATTGTTGACAAAGTTCTATGCCAATTCCAGCCAGGATTGCTCCTGGACTTAGCGTTTCAATAATATAAGACCATAATTTCACATTTCGAGTTTATAATTAAAATCATGGTGTATACTTACATACAGTAAAAGACGTTCAATGTTTCTTCTAGCTTACCAAGACAGCAAAGACGCTACTGTGTTGCCAACAGATGTAAAAACATCGAATACTATGGTGGGATTTCATTTTTCAGAGTTCCTAAGGATACGATTTGGTGAGATACTGTCTACGAGCCAGTGATTACATAATGTGCAATGAAATCACACTCAATATTTTGAAAAATTAGCTCAGATTTGTCTTCTGTTGTCAGTTGTCTTTGTCTTAATGCAAAAATATGGATGGAAAATGATGGCAGGGTTGACCTGGCTACCAGTCTTTGATGGTAAAAAACTTTATAGATTGTAAGTGACGTGTTCAGTTTATTTTGAAGATCATAGCTTCATGAACACACACGGAGCAAAGCTTGTGTGGAATGCTATCCCAACTAAGTTAGGAGATGTAAGGCAACAGCAGGAACATGATGCCTCACTGCTCAAGGACTGTACCTTCTTTTTTGTCTTCTACCACCCAGGACTTTGAATCCCAAGTATTATTACTCCCAACCAGGCCCTTAGAACCAGAGAGATCCATACATTGCTAATGCATTCCACTCTGAACCATCATTAACTGTAAACTTCAACCATAATTACTCACATCCCAACTGTACTCAAAATGAAAAAGATGGCAAAAATCTTACACCACAAAAAAAAAAGAAAAATGCGCATCCATGTTAAGTGATCTATCATCAGTATACTTCGAAAACAATTGATGACAAGACAGAAAGATGTTTTAGTAGTGAACACTAAGGCAGCCTTACGTGTTTTGAAGGGGCATGTAAGTGCGGCATGTTATAAACTTAATTCAAGCTCAAGTACGAATGAATGGGAAGAGCCCAATGAGTCGTCAGTTGACTACACAAGAAATTTTGATTGCTTTATCACTATATCATCATGGACCCAAGGCCTACAGGTTCTACAGGAAAATCTTCACTTTACCAAGTAAAGCCAGTTTGTGGAAATTACTAAAAACAATTATACTGCAAGCTGGGTTGAATGAACAAGTTTTTTGAGCCATGGAATCGAGAGGAAAGTTTATAAACAAGCAGCAGAAGATGTGTGTTGTCTCCATAGATGAGATACATCTTCAAAGTAGCACAAAATACAATTCTAACCAAGACAAAATTATTGGTTATGAGGATTATGGCAATGGAATGCCATCTTCAGGCAAACTAGCAACACAAGCACTTGTCTTCATGGTCACAGGCCTGTCCAACAAAGGGAAGCAGATGCTGGGCTATGCACTTGTAGCTAGAGCTGCAAAATGTGACCTCCTCAGGCACATGCTGTTCAAATGCATCATTCAACTCAGAATGGCTGGTTATTTTCCAGTTGTAACTAATTTGGAGAACTTTTCATCAACTTTGTAACAACCCGGCTGGGCCTGTTACAATAGCCCTGGTAAAACTTCTCCTTCTCCCCAGAATCGTGACTCTCTTGCGGCCGGGATCGCAGCAATAGCCACCCTCTTGCTCGCCCGTGTCCCTGGGTAGTGCCGGCCAGGAGTCGTCCACACCGCACGTCACCAGACAAAGGACCGACGAACCGATGATGGATTCCACGATAGATCCCCGATGTATCCTACTGTGAACTGCACACAAAGTACCGACTGCAGGACAGAAACAGGACGGTGACGGTCCGGAGAAACCCCTTCCTAGAGTTATAAGACAATGGAACTTTCTTCCTAAGGCAGTGGTGAGTTTGGATAATTTTGTTTTGTGGGATTGACATTTGTATATTCATTTTGTTTTTATATATCTGCATGTATGTGTGCTTGACAATGCTTAATGCTGCATATGGACTTTTATGTTCCTCTGCCATAGGCCTATTTGGCTGCTAGCAGAATACTAATTGTAATTGTAACCATGTATTTTTGAAATAGGAATTTAACATGGGTTGAAAAAGACGAGATTTTAAAGTGAAATTAAAAATAGAAAAACTAATTATAAATTTGTACCAACTTATCAATAGATGAGCAATATTGTTATGTACATATTGCAATTTGAATTTGGAAAATAACAATTTTCATTGTAGAAAACAAATCATTTGCCTGAACCATGTATTTTTTAAAATAGGAATTTGTCTTTCTCATTTGTTTCCATGGCTTAGGTGTAGGGCTCCACTAAATGGCGAAAAGTGGAACTATAACTGTCATCTGCTAATATTCAAAATGGCGTCACACATATAGGCTCTTAAAACAAAAATGTTTCCAATCAAATAGAATTCCACTTTATTTGAAATCACCAACCACACAAAAAACAAGCTAAACTAAGTAAAAAAGAAACAATATTTTCTAATGGTGCAGTCACACTAGGCTGGTTTACAAGCCACTGGTTGCTGCTGGCTATTAGCAGCAACAGCAAGCAGCAGCTGCTTTGGGTTCACACTTGTCCAGTCACTGCTGGTATTAGCAGTGCAAGTCATCCAATCACTGTCTTGCAAAAACACAAACTTAAAACAACCAACCCAAGCAGTGGAGTTTCAACTACCACTAGTGCCACTACTAGCACCAAAAAGTTCACACTAGATGGCAGCAGCAGGAAGGGAGTCACATGACCAGCTGGTATCTGCTAAAGTTGGACATGTCCAACTTCACCAGCCGCTGTTAAAATCACTAGCCCGCTGGAGAAAGCAGCTGCTAGTAGCAGTTCAGACTATGCTGCTAGAGCGCTACAACCAGCCAGCAGCAACCAGCGGCTGGGAAACCAGCCTAGTGTGACTGCGGCATAAGAAAGTATAGCCCATGTGTTTTCAGTTGCTGCCTAGGGGCGGCAAAATGGTAAATCCGCCACTGCATGTAGGTTTGCTATGGCGTGGTCCTAACTTTTGTTTGTTGAAGAATTATGCTGAAGCGCCATGATTCTATCGCCACCAAGTAGCGGATAGGGATGCAACGAAAATTGGCCTACATACTGTTAACACATAGCTCCATTGAACATAAACACCCCTGGTTGTGTTGCCTGTGTTGATAAATAGATGGCGCTGAAAAATATAAGATGTGTCCTCTAATGCTAGTACGGCCGCCGCCGTATGGAAAGTAGCCGCGGCCGAATGGATACCGGCCGCCGCCGCAAAAGGACGTTTTAGTTTTCAGCCATTAAGGTCCGTGGTTTTGTTCTTCTTTTCGTGTTGGTTTTATCGAAAACGGATCCGTCCGTCGGTTTTTGATGGCTTGGTTTTAGGTTAGACGATGTCGAATTCTGGTAATCGACGGAATGGAGCGGTTAAAATACGACTAACTAGTGAGTAAAATCATTTTATTAATCGTAACTTAATATTTTCGATTTGTTTTTGAAAGAACTAAGTGAAAATTTGTTGGAATTTTTCTTCTTTTGGTTTTCTCTTGAGATTCAAGATGGCGGTCGACTCTTTTACTTTTCTTGATATAATTTCAAAAGAGTGAAATTTGTTTCAGTGTGAGGTCTTTTGACTCATTTTAAATAACCAATCGAGTGTGTTGCTTTGTAAGACGATATATTTTTATTTTAACTATTTGTGTCGTTTTCGTCTTTATTTCGTTTGAAAATGTTCACATTTTTATATTCTTGGTTTAATCCTTTGATGTTCGTTTCCTCAAGTGTCTTTTCAACCTCAAAATTGATTGAAATATCGGAAATGGTCAGTCTGACCTTACTCCCCCCCCCCTTCTCTCCATACTGTAATTATTTGACATCTGGGTTCGTTTATTTAAACTTAAGTTAAAAGTTAGAATTCTGCTTTTTTAGTCTTGTTGTTAATTGGTGTCAATCACCTTTTTTTTTGTGTTGATTTGTTTCTTATGATTTTTTTTTATTTTGGCCTACTCGTTGATTCACTCATTTCCATGGCTGGTTCTATTTTTAGGTCAGGTTTTTTTTTTTTCTTTTTGCTTATTTTTTTCGTTTGTGATTAAGATTATCATATGTGATTCTAAACAATAGAAGTGTAAAGTAGCGAAATTGAACTATTTATTTGGGCTGAGCAACCTCATTTAAGACTAAGTATACAAATTGAGGAGGAGGGGGGGGGGGGGGGGAGAGAGGGAGATGACTAGAACTCTTTTAAATATTCAGTGTTATAAAAACAACTTGTGTGAAAAAAGTCTCGAGTATTATTATTCTTTGATAATTAATCGTCGTATTTTATAAAAGATGGAAAAAGTGCAGAATAAAACGTCGTAATGATGGTTTTCCCAACCCGTTTTTGGTTAATCTGTGACAGATCTATTATTATAATACAGCTATGGAAAAATTGCGTTGGCTGAATAGGTATTTCATGTTTTTTGTTCCTCCAGATGACGTCACTGCAGTGACTATGGAGGCCTTCTTCCACCACCACAACCTGCGGTTTTGAGAAAATTCATGTTTTTCAAGTGAACTTTTTTCTGGAGAAACATTACGAAAAAATTGAGATTGGTTTAGAAACTTGAATAGTTGGTGGTAATGGTAAAAAAAATTGCATGGTATGATATCTTTCAATATAAACTTTTTATGACAGTTTGAAAAAACGGGGTAGAGGAAGACCCAATCAAACCTGGGACGTGGTAGTAAAACGGGATATGGTGGCATGTGGGGTCACTGGGGGCTTGGTGCAAAATCGGAACGAGTGGAGAGTTAGAACCAGCAAGGCCGACCCTGCTACTTGCGGGATAAGGTACAGGAAATGATGATGATGATGACAGTTTGAAAAAAAGTGAAAATAGTTTTTCATGAAATATCCATGGAAAAACCTAAAAACGGCGGGTCATTTTCAAACTGCTATGAAATGTTTATTATTTTTTTTTAGATATTGCCATTGAAAATCCTTTTAACATAATCTTTTACCATTTTAGTTTTGAAAACAATTTGAATTTGTATAGTTGTTTCTAAAAAAAAAACGTTTGCTTAAGAGCCTAGATACACGTCGTCCATCTTGTTGTTTCAGCAGACGACAACGAGACAATTGAGTGTTATTATATGGCGTTACTAAACTTGCAAGAAATCGCGTCACAATCGCTCAATTAAAATATAGTAAAGTGCAAAATAAAATAAAAAGTATTGTTCTTTAAGTACTTGCTTTATATAAATTTTGAAACGGTCTTTCTATTTTTAAACGTTCAAATTCGTTCGTTTTTTTACTCCATGTTAAATTCCATTGGATCAAAAACCGTCCCACAAACATTTGACGAACTCTCGTTCAACATGACTTCGAACAATAACAAAATAATTAGCACGTACATTAATCTATTGGCTTCACGATGTTTTCTTTTTGTAAGCTTAGCACGCGAAATTATTTTTCTATTAAATATTATGTGACTTCAAACCTGGAGAAAAAACGTTAAAAAACCATTTTTAAATCAACAACGATTGCAGTGCCTACATTCGGAAAAATTTTGAATTAAACGCTATATCTAGGCTCTTTACGTTTTTGCATCCAAATTTAACGAATGCATCTATGGAGCATAACATTGGCCACTGCAAAGGGGGGGGGACAAAAGCTAAATAATTATCTCTAAAGACACGTTGATTGCAACCGAAATGCAATTATTAACTTTTTTTGTACTTTATGAGTAATTTTTTTTTCAAATAACGGGTTATATTTCATGAAAATCTTTAGTGCAATACAAACTTGTAGGAATCATCTTCTGGTAAAATTTTGTCATAATATTTTTTTATAATTATGATTTAGCAGTATAATGCAGTAATCTAGTTTTGTATCAACTCGAATAACAATAAAATCCTAAAAATAACCAAACATAATATTATCAGTGTGGTTATTTTCTCAAGGTCTTTTGAATGGTTTTGAGTTGATAATAAAATTGTGACTATTAATAATAATAATAATTAGGCCCTGGGTGGCTTTTGGCTTTGGGACCTTATTGAGTGATTTGAAAGTTGCAACCAATTTTGCAGCTAACGGATATGAGCCTAAAGTCGGTATCACACTAGCAACCTCCAATGCTTTTTAACTTGCAATGCAACCTATGATGTGACTTTGCAACTAGAACTTTGTGATAAACTTCTATATCACACTATGCAACCTTAGTTCCCAATCAAGTTTTTAAAACTTCGTTTATGTTAAGGGGCCGACATTCGGGTGAATCTCGTACGGTATCGGAAGCCATTTTACTTTTAATCCGCGTTTTACTGAATTTTGAAATTTCAATTCTATTCTGGATATTCAGTAAAATTGCAGCTAAAAAGTAAAATGACTTTCCATCCACACGATCTTCTGTGAATCTTAGTGAAAATCGTACATGATTTTCTTAAATGTCTGCTGCCCCCTTGGTTTGTCTACATATTGTGATCAACTAACAGGAAGTTCATAAACCGGAAGTCATGAAATACATGTCATTTCCGGCAAACGGCCTGATTGGTTGTTTGTCAGAAAGTTTACTTGCATGTCATATCACACTATAAACATTGAAGTTGCATGTCACATTGCACGTTTTATTGCATCAAAAGTTGATAGTGTGATAGGGGCTTAATAAAACATGATCTGTGACAGTGAATACCATAGGTAAGAAGTTATGATGAGTGGTCGGGCCTGTGGAAAACAATTGGCAAAATCCTACATAGTGTTGTAATGTTTATATATATGTATATGTGTATATATATATATGTATATATGTACACATATATATATATATGTATACATATATATATATATATATATATATATATATATATATATACATATATATATATATATATATATATATATACATATATATATATATACATATATATATATATATATATATATATATATACATATATATATATATATATATATATATATATATACATATATATATATATATATATATATATATATACATATATATATATATATATATATATATATATATACATATATATATATATATATTTATCGCGTGATACATACATGTCTAACAACCCTGTTTGGGTGTTGTTTTTTCTTCAAATAGCTGTCCACATAAACGTGCACAATACTAGTCTTCAGTGTTGCTTTGAAGTTTTTCTTTTTAACTGTTCTGTTGTTATAATTTAGACATTTATTATTAAATGTCCACACTGCACAGACAACGAGTTGAAAGAATGTTACGTAGTACCGGGACAAAACACGACGAACCTTGTAAATTGTAGATAAATCAACACACAAATTCGTAAAAATGTGTTCTCGACTGGTCGCCAATTTGTCTCGAAACACTTGAGTTTCAGTGTTTGTGTTGTTTGGATCTGTTTTAAAAACAGTTGTCTATATATTAAAAAATCGGATTATTATATTAAAATTTTCCTAAAATTGCGGTTATTAAATAACTGAAATTCCATGCATGACAATGTTTTCAATAGGTTATTCACCTGTCAAGCACGTTTTTATAAATATTTAATAGTCATTTGATGAGAGAAAAAATTCTGAAAAAAAATTTCAAAATGTGATTTAAATTACTTGATTTTTTTTTTTTGTGTTATCAATTTTTATTTTATTTAAGTCGAATTTTGTAAATCCTGTTGGTTTTAATGAGAAAAAAAACTCAACTGAATTATGGTTGGAAGTTTTTTTAATTGTTTGAAATTATCCAGTCGATTGATTTCGTTGCAGTCAGATTATTTTGATTATAATTAATAAATTTGATTTTAATTTTATATTTCAATTTAAACACGTAAAAGTTGCTATTTTAACTTTTGCCTTTTCTGAGGCTGAAATTGAAAACAGAAAATAAATAAACTTTACATAAATTTGAATCCTCTAAGGGATGTTAATGGGGGTATTGTCTCAGGCAGGCTGCTTGTAGACTGTATAAGGCTGTATACATGGGTAGGGTTGACCATTCTAAGGAATTAGGAGAGTGGCCGAATCGCAACTGACACAATTCAGACCTGCAACATTGTTCCATGTTCTAACCTATACTCAGTTTGTCTCCATGCTTCTAGCTTTCATCATGTCATATCACCTACGGAAAAGCAGGCTTTCCAGTATGTGCCTCCGTTGTCATTCATCAAGAGGGCAAATAAAACAGGAGCAGTGGTATGCACACAAGCTTTTCTCAGCCGAGAGCTCATTTGGTTTTTAAGTCTTGCACACCCTCAAATTGGAACATGGAGCAGGAATATACCTTCCCTCATTTTAATTTATGACTGAAAGTTGACTGTTGGTTGGACGAGTTTGCATCACAAAATCACCAAAGAAGAAATACTTTGTCTATCATTACTGATAACCTTTCATTTGGAAGTATTCCACCAAATTGTGTTAAGTGACATGATCTTTTTTTCAGGCAGTAGGTGGCACAAAGTTACTTTTTCTCATCTTGTGAACCACTCCCACATCGGCATTAAAGATGGGGTTTCATGCATGCATGCTGCGTGCAAAACACACAAGACATCTCGTTGCGTGTCCATTTTCATGGTGATTTGGCTGACAGCTTTCGGCTGATTTACGTGAACAGGCACACAGCTCCGATCTATCTTTGACAGGTATTTTGCTGGGTGCTGTGCGCCGTGTTTGTATTTACGTAGCACCATCTCTTTACAGCCAAATTGCCAATAGGAATTGAAACAAAATAACACGTGTACCTTTGCCTTACCTAGTCAGGGCGTAAAGACTCCACCCAAACAGAAAGTTACAGTGCAAAGCTATATAAAATGTGAAAACGGTTTTTGTTGGAGCTGTGGTGAGGAAGTGTTGGCCACATGATCATGTGACACAGTAAGCAGCAGGCGCTTACTGCACACAGCATCCATTAAAATCCACTTTTACACTTATTTGCGTCAAAATTTCACACAATGTCACTTAAATGATCTATACGTTACGTCATTTTTATCTAATGCAAGTTGCATGACGGGTTTACCAGTATATACTATATAATATTGCATTGAATACACACAGTATATACATGTTTTTACGAGAGAAAGAATATATGTAAGGGTGAGTCCAGATTACTCGGGCTGGTTGACTTGTCGGGCTCGTACTCTCGTCAGCTGAAGGTCGAGAGTTCAGTGACTCGAGAGACTGACTCATACAGATCCGATGAGCGACGACAAAGTTTTGATTACCAGTGCAAGTTTTATTATCGTCGTCCATTTCATTTTGATGCCACGTGTAACACCAGTAACTCCCGTTCCCGCCAAAACCATAGCCTTGGGGTAAACGACTCCTGCTTGTCCCTCCCTCCCCTCTGACTCACACTTCTGACGCACATCGAAGTGGCGGAGTGATACACTTAGGACAACGGTCACTTCGACTTGGTTACACCGCATAGGTGTACACAGGTCCAAGGTATAAAAGGACCGTGTTTCTCTTTGTTCCTGGTCCTTGTCTTTGCTCTAAATTGTATTACGTTGATTATTCCATACCACATCTTGGGCATGAGGATGAACCTTTAATAACCAGTTCATTCTTGTAAACTTAACGTTTCCGTACAAGAATGAATAAAGTGTTCATAATGGAAATCTGCGTTGTCTTTATGTTCGGTAACTATTAACTTCTCTACAGAGGACGGAGACATCATAAGGCAGGAGACATACGATCCTGAAGAAGCTACAACATCTTCTATCGGTAACAACACACAGGAGAAGATGTACATCAGCATCGACCGAGAGAAGGATGGCCACCATCCTTCTGCATTGATTTCACCCCTATGCAAGAGGATGATCGTAATCGAACTCCATCCAGCTATTTCTGTAACTCGGATCTTCTTCGTACGGCCACCGCGCGATCAAGAAAAGAAACGAGTCGCAGAAAACACCATCTATAAGTTGGTAAAATTATAGCGTCGATGTCAAAAGCTCACACGAGTACAGCGAGTCAACTAAACTGTGCTCGTCCCTGTCAAATGACTTGCAAGTCTTAACGAGCACCTCTTTGATTTGCCGACACCAGGGTTCATTTTCACAAAGTGAAGTCTTGACAATCACTACTGAATGTACTTGTCATTAGTTAAGAAAAAAAGTAACATGTGTATGTTTCACTGAGAGAATGACACATGTGACTTCTGATGGGTGACTAGTGATGATGTGAGAAGTGTTTGTGCCATGTAAACTTGACAGGTGCATTGCATTGTTTTACAACCAAAGGCAATTGTCACTTTCACATCTCGTATGTCCGTTATACCATTATACTACAAGTATGTCATTGGTGACGGATACATGCATAACTTTTTAGAAACAAGACTGCCCATCGCTTGTCACTGGGTCACAAAAATGCATGTTCAACTTAATGGAAACAAGACTGCCTGTCACTGGCCACTGGTCAGACTTGTTTTTTTGTGAAAAGGGGACTCAGGCAGATCCAGACGAGCCCCTGTTTTGCGTTACTTGTGCTACTTGCATCATTGCTCACGAGTCCATCCACACTACTTCGGATTGTCGACGAGCCACGTGATGGAGCACGTGTAGTCTAGACCCACTATATATCTTAACATAATGATGTCATATTTTCCCCAATGTTTTTTAAACAAAAATCCAAATTTGTTGTCAACCCAACCTCCTGGTTTTTTTTTGTTATTTGCATATTTTGCAGTGAGTAATGAAACGTGTTAGGAGCCTAGATACAGCGTTTAGTTCAAAGTTTCTTCGAATCTAGGCGCAGCGATCGTTTTTGATTGAAAGACGGTTTTTAAACGTTTGTTCTCCCGGTTTCAAGTCACATAAAATAAATAGAAAAATAATTTCGCGTGTTAAGCTCATAAAAAGAAAACATCGTGAAGCCAATACATGAAAGTATGTGCTAATTATTTTGTTATGTTCTAAATCGTTTTTAACGAGTTTTTTTCAAATATTTGTGGGACGGTTTTTGATCCAATGGGGTTTAACATGGAGTTCAAAAAACGAACGATTTTGTGAACCTTGTTTAAAAATAGAAAGACCTTTTCAAAATTTATATAAATCGAACGCTTAAAGAACAATATTTTTTATTGGATTTTGCGCCTTACTGTATTTTAATTGAGCGATTGTGAGGCGATTTCTTGCAGTTTTAGTAACACCATATAGTAACACTCATAGGTCTCGTTGTTGTCTGCTCAAAACAACAGTATGGATGTGTATCTAGGCTCTTAAGAGCGTACACATTTTAGTGAAAGTTTCCGTATTTTTTGGTTCTTTATTCGAAATTGTTTTCTTGGTAATAAAATAAAATTGCTATTTAGCTGGTTACTGTCTTCCACAGGTGAAAATAGTTTGTTTTTCTTGATTTTGAAGTTGTCTTTGAAACTTAAACCCCCTCCTGACGCAGACCCCTACGACCATTTAAGTCTTGCCTCGTCTCTCTTTTTCACTTTCCCATGTTTTTCAGAAGAATCACGAGTGCAATGTGCATAGAATAGAATGGTTATAGTCTATAGACTTATAGTCATATGGTGCAGCAGCAGAGGAGGTTAGTTGGTTATTTTCTTGTCAAGAGGGGTGGAAGAATGTATGTGGGGTGGGCGACTAGAAATTGGGTGTCTGACCTCACCCATGTCCAAGTGACTGAAGACTGGTTTGTGTGGTCCAACTAATAAAGTAAGGGGGGTAAGGTAGTTAGTTCTCTCTCTTTCTCTTCTAAGGATGTCGCTTTTCTATTGATGCACTGCACTGCACACAGGCATTTAGAAATCGGGACGAACAGAAGTTGGCTCCGCCCTTTTTATGATGACCGAGAACTTCTGATTGGTTGGTTATGTAGTCTGACGTCACATGCTCCGCCCTTTCAACGTCGAACCACACAGCCGTGTTCCGGTCGTCATAAAAAGGGCGGAGTCAATTTGTGTTCATCCCGATTTCTAAATGCCTGTGCACTGCGCTGGTCTGGCAGTCAAGTCTTCTTTCTCACGAAATGTGTTTTACGAAAGCGGATGCATCTTAACGTTTCATATTGGTGGACAGTAATTATGTCGTAATTACGTTGGGGGGGGGGGGGAAACTTGTTATGCTAGAGGCTGGCACTTTTCCTTTCAAAGTTCTAAAATGATAACTTGGTTTTTGCATAAACATTTCACAATATATGACAGAAATGAGCGATTTAACTTTGTTGATATAAATTGAAAATTTTGTAATGATTTTAATAAAAAAAAATGTTACGATAAAAACCTACATGTTTTACCCAGAAATGTCGTTTGACTTGTGTAATCACCTTTTTTGGTTTAAAAACGGGGCAAGTCTGGTTTGAAAAAAAAATCTTGACTAAAAATGACAATTGTTTTTTTTTTAATGCCAACATTTATTATAACTTGAAAACTATTCCAAATTTTTCTTTTTAATAAAAGAAATGGAAGTTTTTTTTTTCTCACGAAGAAGTATGCTGGTTACAGGGTAGATAAAAATCATTATTTCGTTAAGAAAAATTCCAAAAAATTGGATTTGATTTGAATCGGATTTTTTTAAAAATGTATTTCAAATATCATAAAATTGCTCTTTTAAAAGCTGAACATTATTCGTTATACGTTATACACACATGAGTTAAATGAATTCAAATTAAACGTGTTTAGGTGAATTATTCGGAATCCAGTTAAGGACATGAGCCAAATAAAAATTGACTTTAATTATTAATATTTTAAATTGACAAATACTAAATTAATATTTTGTCAATAGTTTATATATTATATTTAAGTATTAACTCAATATTTTCAGATTATTAACTGGAATAAATTGGATTCGACATATTGTTTGCCTTTTACAGGGCTCTGTTGAACACGTTTATTATTTAAATGCATGTAAATTATCAGGTGTGTGTACTAGGTATAACAAATTGTTCACTTTGTTCATTCCTGTGCCAAGCACACATTATTATAATTAGACCTGTGCGCCGTAGCATATTGATCGGCGGCGGCGGGCGAGGGTAAATACGAGCAGCGGCGGCGGCGACTACTGGCGTCTGGAATTGAACATATCGAACAAATATATCGATTTATCGATATATTGAATGAGGTAATTATCGATATAAATTGAAATCGATAAATATCGAATATGGTATCATTTCATTCCTATGGCAGTTTTTGAAACAAAACCAACCAAAACAAATTTGAATTCGGCGGCCGCCAGTCATACACCGGCGGCGAGTGGCGGCGGGTTTGTTAAAAAAAGTACAAGCGGCGAGCGGCGGCGTTTTTAGCTTCAAAAACACCGGCGGCGGCGGTTTCGCCCGGCTGCGCACAGGTCTAATTATAATAAACAATTTCATGAAAGAAAAAAATGTCACTTTTTACAAAAATAAGTAAAATTCTGAGTAAAAAAAATTAAAATTGTGATTTAAATCAGTTGATTTTTATTTCATTTCTAATTTTTGGAGATAAATCATGTTAATTGTAATGGGAAAAACCGTGGTTGGTTTGGTGGTTCAATGCTTAACAATAAGACTGCGCTTAACATTGCTTAGCGAAGCCTGGGATACACTGGTGTCCCACGTTGGATTCAACATTTTACCCATATATTTGTCCCCAACATTTGCCAGGTGATGAACCGGTCAGACTAGTAAAACAGTGTGACACTCAGGGTCGCCACAAGGTTGGCGATATATTTGCGATCCGGGTCCGACCACCTAAATTGCAACAATCGCCGGTTTTTTGTTAGTTGAAGGCTTTCTATTGGACGTCAATGGTGTTAAAAGTAATTTTACCCAAGTTTTTAAGTTTTTTTTAGGTTAGGTCGAATTTCAAATATTTTTCAAGATTCGAGGATTCGAATCTCCCATTCCTATTAAAAATCTTAACTATCTGTGCCAATACTATCGAATTGATGATGTATCGGTCGACGCCGATATTATTGATATTAGAGTCTACAGTAGGTATGGACATGTTTACGACAAGAAAAAATAGCAACAGCAACAAGTATTACAAACTTTCTTTATTAAAAAAAACGGAAATGAGAAGAAATTGAGGAAGTTTCAAGAACTGGTTATAATATTTCCTTAGGCAATATTAAATTCCAATAATTGAAAAATTATAATTGTCGTGTCCTGTTTATAGTTTATCATAAATACTGTATATGTATATGAACGGAACAATGTACAAAATAGAAATTGAGTTCAGTCTCCTTTTAATTTTGAAAACTATTTGGCACTTGTGTCACTTGAATGGGTGTATCACCGTGCATGCATAGGAGAGTAGTGGACTTCATTCATAGAAATATTTAAAAAAAAACTTGCAGAAATTGTTGCATAACTATACTGATATTAACAATATAATTTTTGCGATTGTTTAAATACACAATAGCCTTAAAGCCGGTATTACACTAGCAACTTTTAATGCGATAGAATGTTCAATGTGACATACAATTCTCTTGTTTATAGTGTGATATGACATGCAACTTGAGAGACTTTTCAAAGTAAAATTTCTGACAAACAACCAATCAGGCAGTTTGCCGGAAATGACATGTGTAACATTGAACGAATTCCCGGTGTCATAACTTCCGGTTTATGAAATTCCTATTAGTTGATCACAATATTTTCAGAAACCAAGGGGGCAGACATTGTAGAAAATCATGTACGATTTTCACTACGATTCACAGCAGATCGTGTGGATGGAAAGTCATTTTACTTCTTAGCTGCAATTATACTGGATATCCAGAATAGAACTGAAATTTTAAAATTCAGTAAAACGCGGATTAAAAGTAAAATGGCTTCCGATACCGTACGAGATTCACCCAAATGTCGACCATTTGACATAAATGAAGTTTTGAAAACTTGATTGGGAACTAGTGTAACAACCCGGTTGGTCGCCACAACACCCTGGCAATACTACTCCGTCTCACCAGTCGCTGACTCCCTTGGGACGGGATCCAAGCGCTGGCTAGCCCTCCTCTTGTCCGTTCGTGTCCTGGGTAGCGACGGTCGAGTCGCCCACGCCGCAAGACCGACGAACCAACGAGGGAATCCACGGTGAATCCCCGATGGATCTCACCGTGGAGCCGACGCGAAGTACCGGCCGAAAATGACGGAAACAGGACAGTGGTGACCCGGCGTACTTCTCACCGGAAACCCCACCCTCTCCGCGGTAACTTCCTCAGAAAGAATACACGTACACCAGTGTGTGATAGTAAAATAAAAACAGATTTATTCAAACAATATGAATTAGCTTAATAAAGCAATAATCTGCAGGGCAGGATGCCCTGCAGAGAGATAACCCAAAACACCAGAGAGAACAAAGAAGCATGCAGGGCCGGACTGGGTAGTGGTTGGCCCCACCAGCTATGAAATTGTGTTGCCCCCATATTTTTAATTTATTTATTTTTGGCCCCCAATTGACCGGCAATCGCCGGTCAGCTGGCCAGGCCAGTCCAGTCCGGGCCTGGAAGCATGATCACTGGTGGCCATCTTGGCCACCCACATAACAAAGCACAACACCTCACTTCCCACTGCACAGCTTCAGGGTCTCGCACACACTGCCCAGTATATAATGGCACCTGCCATTATATACCCCCCCCCCCCCCGGTTGCTCCATCTGGGGGGATGACAGTGACCCTTGCTGGCCTTTCTGTCGTCTGCCGGGCAGCCTACTATAGGCGCCTAGCGGCCGACACCAGGATTTAGTCTGCTCCTACTAAAAGGAGCAGAACTGGGTCGTCACACTAGGTTTCCTTTTATATCTAGTTGCAAGTCACGTCACAGGTTTCATTGCAAGTAGAATTGCATTGGAGGTTGCTAGTGTAATACCGGCTTTAGACCGAGCCACATGAAGCTGTCGTAAGTGCAACATGAGTTAGATACAAAAACACAACAAAAAAGCCATTGAAACCAAAACAAAAACTGAAACAAACTGCCAGCAGTATTCAAATGCAAAAAACCACATCACATTTGTGTGAGACAACACAAATAAATTGGGTTTCGTTCCTGTTTCTAATAACTTTTCTACATAAACTACCCATATGTTGTGTTGTTGATTTAATACAAACTGTCCACACTGTACAGACAGAGTCGACAAAATGTTGCATAATACCGAGACAAAACACTAACTTTTTTCTTGTTTACCGACTTGTTTCAGGACAAGGGAATACTTTGTGAAATTGCAACCGAAACAATCACAAATCACAAAACTCGCAGAATCATTATAGAATTATCGCCAATTTGTCTTGAAACACTTGAGGTTCTGTTTTTGTTTTCATTTTTTGTCAGCTTGCTGTGGAACGGCATTTATAGGCCTACTGTTTACAGCTTGACAACGCAACGAAACCAAGACAGGCGCTCGTTTGATTTCAGTGCACAGAAGTGCTGTTTCTCTCTAACGCGCCCCGGGGCATTCACTAGGGTGGTTTGATTTAAATCATGTTTTAAATCACTAAATGTATGATTTAAATCACATATACAAATTTGAAATTTCACAAAAGAAAACTTTCCCCCACTTTTTGCTTTTATTTTTAGTTACTTGTCCTGATGTCTCCACCGTCTCTAAAATAATTATGAAAGAAACATGCCGCCGACCAGTGCAGTCGCAGAGTTTCTGAAGTTGAAAGTGATATTTCCATTATTTCTAGTTTATTCATTTTATTAAATTATTTTTTTATCAGTGTCTAGTAGTCGTGACTTAAATTGATTTAGGCCTGCAATTTAATATTATCATTCACAGTGTGACATTTTTTAATCTTTGCTCTTCTCCGATTCTCTTCGAAAGTTCTGAAATTCAATTTTGTGTGAGCTTTGATGGCGTCCTTTGACTTGTCGAGCAACTTTGTGATTTAATTTTATGGCTTTCATATTATGCATCACAACAGTCAGTGGCAGTCGTAATGAAGATTATGGTATGTATATCCAGAATAGAATTGGAATTTTAAAATTCAGTAAAACGCGGATTAAAAGTAAAATGGCTTCTGATACCGTACGAGATTCACCCGAATGTCGGCCGCTTGCCATAAACGAAGTTTTAAAAACTTGATTGGGAACTAGGTTGCATAGTGTGATATAGAAGTTTATCACATAGTTCTAGTTGCAAAGTCACATACAGGTTACATTGCAAGTTGAATTAATTGTATTGGTGGTTGCTAGTGTAATACCGGCTTTAGGTGCATTCGTATGACATTACATACTCTTTTGAGTTGTATGTCTGGATTGCAAGCAGGGTGGCAGTGATTTAAATCGTGATTTAAATCAATTGATTTTTTTTAAATAAATCAAATGATTTTTTTAAAAAAAATATTCATATTTATTTAAACATTTAAATTATACAATAAAAAGAAAACAGTTCCCAGAATTTTTCTTTATGTTTATAAAAATAAAGTCGGGTGGTAGTCCTTTTGTTAATGCATTATTTTTTGGGAAGATATGCTTGAGGAAGTATGACCCCAAATGATTGGTGGAAAAATCATTATAGGGACACATTGATTTAAATAGCAATAGTAATCTATTTAAGAGCCTCAGAGGTAAACTGTATTAAGTCACCAAACCTAAACTTTACATGAAGAGTCATTTGAAAGTTGTCCTCTTCATTGAAGGAATAGGACTTAACATGGTATGAAACCATCTAGCAGCCGATGTGTAAAACTGTGGACTTAACACTGTTCGCCACTGATAAAACTTGACAATCTGTTTAAAAACACGAATTTTATATCGCATTAAGATGTAAAAAAATCGTGTTTTTTTTAAAGTGACTTAACACAGTTTACCTCTGAGACACTGATTTGCTCTGTGAACTGAAAAGGCTGGCAAAGCTCGTGTTTATGTTCAGAATGTTAAATTAAAAGTGCTTGAAACTTATTATTTTCAAATTTGAATGTTTCTTAACATTTTTTTTTTCTCTTTATTATTTTACTAACAACTTAACAATTAACAATGTTATTATTACTCATTTTTGCAGACATCATCATAAAAAAAATTAATATTTCATATAAATGAAAAAAATCAAAAAAATCAGCCACCCTGATTGCAAGTTTTATCGCTTTACTAGTAATTTTTTCGAGACTTTCTCAAAGAAACAGCTGATCTTTGGAACAATTTGGTGTTTTTTTCAGTGGGGGTAACTGGTTTTCACTGTTTGAAGCCCGTGGGCTTTTGTATTATACCTCAGAACTCATCACCTACCTTCTATCTACAAAATTAGGCCTTCACTTTCTCCTGTTATGCATTTTATAAGTTCGGCTGCAGTTTTTTTTAATGTCCGGTCAAATAATTTTTTGCTAATGTTTTTGGCGTTTATTTGACATTTGTCGGACGTTGGCCTTTTATGAACCCTCTTTTTTGTTTAGGCTGGTATTCATGTTAAACATGATTGACCTCCTCCTCCTCCTCGTTGTCATTCAGTCCCTGTCTGTATCCTCGACAGGCAATTTATGAATTTAAAATTTGCACATTTTTATGCCTAACGGAGGATTGCGCTGCGTGTGCCGGATATAAGTTATTAGTGAAGACCTTGTTTGACCTCTGATACAATGGGGATCAATCACTTAACAATTCTTTCATTTAAGAGCTGTTTGTCATTTGCAATCATCAAGTGTGTTCTAATAAGCGTGAATGGTGGTGTTTAATTGTCGCACTTTTTGCCCGCCACCATCATAGGTGCTCAACTAAGCGACCTTTAAGCTAGTCGCCCACTATGGCGCGCAGTGCTGCGTTCCCTCATATAAACGCGCCTGCCACTTGTTGAAGACAATAGAAATGCTCACAGTTCACAATACAAATGAACACGTTCTAGTTTATAACAAGATATGCTGGCAAACGAAGGTACCTCAGTGGTGTCTGAGTGTCACTTGAGCGCTTTTTTTTTCTGGTTCCTTTTGTCTACCTTCCCCCCCCCCCACACACACACAACAGGCGCGCTGCTTAGTGCTGTTCCTTTCACTGTGGCGAAAGGAAAAAAGTACTTGATGCTTCTCTTGAGACTCCTGGCATTTGAAGTTTTACACGTCGCAGCATGCCACCTTATAGTGGATGTTGCACCAATTGATTTCGTATGATACATACAATGTGAAGTCTTGTGAGTCACATATGTAGATTACAAGTTGTTGGGAGCAAGAGAAATTGGGCTTGTCTGTAACAAGGTATTTGGCAAAACTTGTTAGTAACAACTTATAAAGAGCATCTTATCTATAGCTTTGGATGTGAGTTGTCTGTCTGTCTACTGTGCATTCCCATACCCTGTCACTTACATGTCTAGGGACCACATTTATCAGGAATACTTCCTATGACACAACAAGGGAATCAGGGTAGCTTGGCATGCCAACAACCACTCTGCACGTGCAAGACAGAGGTATTAAGATGCGTTCTCATAACTTTCTATATGTGCAGCTATAATACTATTGAAATCCACGAATCCCTAGAATCTTGAGAAATATTCGAGATTCGAAAGCTCGAATCTTTGCGCTTTTTTCGTTTTTCGAATCTTTCGAATCCTAATGTAAAGAAAAGGTTGAAACTTTGGTAAAATTAGTTTTTAACTCCATTGACGTCCAATAGAAGCGTTCACTACCATAAAAAAACCGGAGATTGTTGCAATTTCGGTTGCAATTCCGGATTACCAATATCACCTTGTGGCAACCCTGAGTGCCACACTGTTTTCATTATTAATAATTTATTATTTAGTGGATTTGTTGAATGATATGCGAGTTCCTTGCGAGATCGACCACCTAGGTCAACAGCACTTTCTGCCACACCATCAATATCAGAAATGAGAACTGAAACTACTACCATTGAGAAAAACTTTTCTGAAAATAGATCATATGCTACAGTCAAAAACTTCACTACTGATGATGAAGTTTCATTTGAAATTCATTTTTGGTGATCTATAAAATAGACATTTTTTCTTCGTGTAGTTTTAATAGTGCAAAAATGTAGAGAAGTGTTGGTTGCATTAGGAAATAAGCGTTAAAAGAAATACGAGATTGGAACTTACTTCTAAACACTTGTTAAACAAGTCTACCTGCCTTTTGAGTTAGGTAGAAAGTCTTTGATTGTTAACAAGTGTCAGTAACATGTTTGTACAATACACTTTTTAGCTACTAGTGATCCTTTGTGGTTTACAAGTAATTCACTTGTAAACTTGTAAAAATTCACTTGTAGTTACAAGTGTAATAACTCATAAAAATTTACTTGTTACTGACAATACTTGTAGCTTTGTGAAACGGGCCCCAAGTTTTTAAAAACCAGACAAAATAGTTTTCATCATAAAAGTTGCTGCATAAGCATTATTTGAGAACCAGGCAGTTAACGTACATGTATTACTATTGTCATCCCTCCCCGTGTCTCCTTCTCACGGGTAGACAACTATTCCATCGGTGGGCCCAAAAGGAGACCACCTCCGGAATAGGGTGTTTCAATTTATTTGAAAGCTCTCAAAGAACCATGGATGAAGCACATATAATTTTATTCCAATATACACCCATAACCATAATTACATTTTAATGCTAGGCAAGAAATAAACAACTATCATAACCAATATAAAAATTATCATGAATTTTAGAATTTTGTTTTGTACTCATCTCTCAGAAAGTCAGTTTGCTGTTGTGCTTCCAAGTCCTCTGGTGTGAAGGTGAAGTCATCTAGTTGATTCGCATAGATTTTCCCCTCACAAGCATTTAAACAAACAAATAAAAATTGTACTTCTTCGTTGGCATACCCACAAGTTCGCGATCAAGATCAAACCATAGGTAACATTAAGAACTTTCAATCTCTCGCGCTCGCCGCCATTACAAAACGATATATATATATGATTAAAATTCAATCCACAATTAGAATTCGAATTTTGACAAATAATTATTCTATGATTTCGAATGTGATTCTCAAAAACTTAACTTTAAGCCTTATTTTAAAAGTTTGAAAAAACAGAATTACAATTTTATGGTATTGTTTTTCACACGTTTTCAAATGTTAAAAATAGAGAAAGTGTTAAAAGAAATAATTAAAATCAATATATTTGGGTCACCAAAACTCTTTAGTTCTATTTTTTGTATTGCTTACAAAAATGAAGATTGTGGCCAGCATTTTAATGTATCTTTATGACCACTGGTTTCTCCTTGATTCCTATTTAGTTTTTAATACATTTATAATAAATATATTCAGAATAGCAAAACATGAAATATAAAATATAGAACATATATTTTTAATATGGTGATGGAATATTACACTATAGTTGTTTTTCCCTGGATTTGAAATCATCCAGTCGTTGCAGGCAATCATTTGCTTTGCTTTAAATATGACCATTAAGCCCCGTATTCATGATGATAGTTGTCACGCTAGTTGCTGTCATGACAGCAGCAACTATCGCGAGAACTATCATTGTGAAAACCACATGATAGTCACTGTCGCGATAGCACTATCTCGTGTTACTTCTCCTTGAGTGACCGAAGGCTTTATTATAAGAAGGAGTAACTGTGTTTAACTTTAGGTTCGGGATTTTGGCCAATGAAGACCATTTAAGACATACAATGATTTCACAATTTAATAAAAAATGTTTTTAATGAATCAATGTTAGGGTATACATGATTTAGTCCCCAGCCTTAATATGAATATAATAATAATACACAATGTAAAAGGTTCTAAAAGTTTCAATAAAAATACATAAAGTAATTGAAAAAGCAAATAAGAAATAGAAAAAGGAAAATAAGAAAAACCAGATTTCACAGCTTACATTAAGATTTCCATGTTGAAGTTAATATGCCTTTAAATTGCAAATGCTTTTCTAAGTTTCCTCCAACACAACTGAACACAATGGTTTTTCGGTTAGGTTGTGTTACAGATCAGTTAACTGTGAAAATACATAGGCTTATATCCTAGGTTTGTTTACAGCCACTGAAGGCAGCACAACTAAACACAGTGGTATTCCACGGTTTGGTTTGTGTAGGAATGACCAGATGACATCAACAATCTTAGGCATACCAACCTAGCAGAGCTTCAGTGGTTTCCTTTGGATGTGATGGCAAAAGCCAAAATCCCAGTGAAAGTTAAGTTCAAACTTTAGCTTATTTATACCATTTTCACTTTCATTGGAACCCACTGCTCTACTGCTGATTGGTTTATTTTATTGTGTGAGGTGAATATTAAGTATTAAAGAATAAAAACAAATGTATTTTGGTCTCTAGTCCTATTTTTCATAAGCAGGACCAGTGGAACAAGTTGGGTGTTTTTTAATGAATTTTGGGGGGTGGGTGACTTTTTATTTAGTTCCCTTTAATGTGTACAGACCCCCTTTTTATGTGTGTCTGGCTATTTTAGTCAGACATACATCTATCTTTGTTCTACTGTCCTCTTATGTTTGTAGGGGATTAAAAAGAGGGGAGACTTAAGCCTAACAAAACAAACTACAAAAAAAGATAAAATACTAAAAAACCCACCACCACATCTTATTGAAAAAAACTTAAAAAAAGTTTTTTGTACATAAAAAACAACATACTTCTTCTCCACCACCCTCTTATTGTAAAATATGTCTGTCCTTTTTTGTTATAGGCCTTTTTCATAATTGAAAAGACAATTTAAAAAAAGAAACATTATTAAATGTAATGTTGTTAGAAAAAATGCATGTTATATGTTTTTAGCATGTAACACTCGTTTGACTAGATTGTTGATAGTACTGTCGCGATAGTAACAGAAGTGGTTACAGTACCAGACAGGATTATCCTTGTCGTCTGCTTGGCAGACACAGCCTGTCCAACTTGATTTACTCCAGTTTTGAGTCGTTATGACTCAAATATAACAAGTGTTATATTTGTTGACTCGACAATGTTTGTATAGTGCTGCCACTGTGTGCATGCTTTCCGGATATCTGTGGCATCCCTACTGTAAATGTAAGCTTCTGTAACGTGTGTGGTATTTCGGAAAAATGTAAACTATTGCTTTATGCTAGTTTTGGTGCAATACTTCTAGAAAGTGAATTATAACTTGTCTCATACAGCCATTCTTGCGGTCTTTTAAATGCTTACAGTTATTATCCGCAAATTCTTCTGTTGTTTTCATGCCCAAAGTATCACAATTTAAACTTAATACAGATTTCTTAAACCGAAAAAAAATATTCAGTGTTACTCATTATTATTTTAGATTGAGTTTTGTTCAGTTTATTTATTTGGTTCAGTATATTTTGGTTAAATATTGCTCAGTGGTTAGGTTCATGTACCCTATGCTAAAGCCCGTTGTAATATATCGGTTTTGTTAGCATAACTAATTAACCTCAATTAGATAATGTTGAATTCTTAACTTACAAGAACAAAATTAAGAATTCTGTCTTGCTTCGGTTAACATAACTAGCTGTCAGCAAAACTAGCTGCAGAGGAGTTGAGCACTTCCTATGGAAGTGGTTTTAGCATGATGAGGATAGGCACATGTTAAAGTGGATTAAGGTTTAGTCTCTATGTCGTTGTTGCGATTATATGTCACGTCTTTATGTTGTCCAGGATGTTGCAATTAAACCTAGAGACCATTTGGTTGTATTGATAACTTTTTTCTTCATCCATTAACTTAATGGGGCACTGCCCTAAGTCGGTCTACATGCTTGAATAGCGGTTGGATATTTTGAAATGTTAACATCGAAAAGGTCCAAGTACTTTTTATTGAAGTTTTAATTGGTCCAGGCTCAATCCCAGGTGCTGGGCCAGAATCCTGCTACTGGTCAGGAGCCATACTGATCTACTGCAAAGCTAACCATAAGCCATGAACACGTTTGGTCCAGTCGCTATAAGTCACCAGGGAAATACACTAAAGCTATAAAATCTGTAATGTAAAAATAGACGCAGTAATATTGAAATGTTTTGATGCAGAAGTGTTTTATTCTTTACTGGATACCTATAGTTTAAACGTGTGTGCATGTTGAGGAAACAAAATAATCTTACGTTTTTTTTTTTTTCTATCTATATTTTCAGTTCTGTGTGCCAAGAATTTGGCAAAAAAGGATTTTTTTCGTGAGTCGATTGTTTTATTTTGCATGGTTTGCTTTCACGTGTTTATTGTCATTAATGTTTCTGTTTGGTATATCTTTAAAGGTTTACCCGATCCTTTCGCCAAAATCAGTGTCGATGGATCTGGACAGTGCCACAGCACGGACTTGTGCAAAAACACTTTGGATCCTAAGTGGAACCAACATTATGATTTGTAAGATATCATTTTCTGGTTCATAGCGTCGTGGTGATCGTCAAGGATACCTTTAAAAATGTGAAATAATTGTTGCTTTTAGGTACATAGGAAGATCAGATACGATCACAATTAGCCTATGGAATCACAAAAAGATTCATAAGAAACAAGGGGCCGGCTTTCTGGGGTGTGTTCGTATAATGTCGAATGCAATACAAAGGTTAAAAGATACTGGATGTAAGTACTTTTATTTATCAGTTTTATTAAAATGTGACCAGTTACCGCATTTAACTAAGGCGATAATTTATCGATACTGTGATTGCTAAATTTTTCGATAAATGTTTAGTGTTATCATGCACAATGTTCGCTTGATGTCACGGACTAATTTTAGTCATGTTACGTAGAATAAAGTGACTGAAAAAGACATTATGTTTAACATTTTCATTAGCAACAAACAAAGTGAAAAGAATGAAATTAAGAATAAAGAAGTGGTATAGGGAAGAGTGGCGAAATTGTTACGGCAATTAATGACAAAGGTTTCCAAGTCTTTCTTTCAAGGCTGTTCGATGTCATATTTATGTCATTAGTTTCTGTCAGTCTGAAATGAAATTATGTCTGACATATACTTACTAGTGCCTTAAGGAAAATCTAATACTACATATATTTTTCCTGAACTAATTTCCATTATTGAATCATTCTAATACCTAGTACACACTTGATAATTTAAATGCATTTAAATAGTAAACGTTTTCTACGGAGCCCAGTGAAGGGCAAACAAACAATATGTCAAATTCAATTTATTCAGTTAATAATGTGAAAATATTGAGTTAATACTTAAATATAATATAGAAACTATTGACAAAGTATTGATTTAGTATTTCAATTTAAAATATTAATAATAGTCAATTTTTATTTGGTTCTTGTCCTTAACTGGATTCCGTATAATTCACCTAAACACATTAAATTTGAATTCATTTAACTCATGTGTGTACAAAGTATAAGAAAGAAGTTCAGTAGTCATACTTCACTTAAGGTGTGGCCAATAGGTTTTTTATTAGAACTAATTATAAATAATTGTCAATGGACATGGCTAAGTACAAGAGGCGAATTTACGGCTATGTAGGTTTTTAAAAGCATCAAATTATTTGCGGAACAGATCGTCATAAAAAATCAGGTGCCCTCCATTCATTTATTTATCAAGGTTTCGAAAAGTCAATGAGTTTTGTTTTTAAAAATGTTTTTAAAGACCACCACATACTGATACCGGTAAATTTGGTCCTTTACTTGTTTTTGTACTGTACAACTCAATTTTGCATCGACCCGTGAAGACACGTAGTGATGGTGTAACGTCGCCCTACAAGCACGATTTATAAGTAAAAACCTAATAGTCACACCTTCAGGTTACCTTTGAGAACAATATCTCTATTATTAATGCGTACTTTACTGGAATGATTCTTGGTTAACGGTACAATTTCCACGAATGAATTTCTATATCTTACGTGAGGTATGACTGCACATTGTTTCTTCAAAGTACACGCATCGCTTGGAATCTGCCTTTCGACCAACTTAGTCTTTTTGTTGCCCATCATTCTTAACTATCAGCCTTTAAGTGTATACATTTAGTTTCACGATTATTGTGATTATTTTTGCACTTTATAGTGCCGAATGTTAGTTCTCATCTGATTTGTGATTACAAATTGAGAGAAAAAATATGGTAAATAAGCTTAATTTCTTCTTTTTTTTAATTTAGCAATAGTTATTTTTTCACTTTTCACTAATGTGTTATTGGTTATTGTAAGTTATTTTAAAAAGTACTTTGTCCCAATGCTGCAAACGTCTTGTGGAAAATTTTGTTAAAAAACCAGACTGCCTATGGAGTATAGCAGTTTTATGTAGCGTGTATTTTAGTGCACAAAATCATAAATAAGTCAGCCAATTCTGAATCAGGTTTGACTGATTGCTACTTGACAGTGGCCTCAGCAACATGCTCTTTGGCCTATTTCCATTAGAGCCATGCCTTAATCTGTGGACTTAAGCTAGTCGCCGACTATGACGTGTTTCGCCGCCTTGAAGTACTTTCCGTTGATGTACAAATGGTTAGCGGCCACTATACGGCAGCGTGCAGCGATGCGCCAAATTGGCTTGTGGAACTTTCATACTAGATGTGCTGAGGATAACCGATAAGAACCTTTTCCTTTCGCCGTGCATTGGCGCGCCTGTGTGTGGGGAGTGGTAGACGGAAGGAACCTGGGGAGAAATGTGCTCACGTGACGTTCAGACAATACTCGGGTGTCTTCGTTTGCTAGCATACCTCTTTGTAAACAACAGCATATGTTCATTTGTTTTGTGAAGTGTTAGTGTTTATGTTGTCAAGTGGCGGTGTCGTGGCCTCACGTTTATATGGGCGGAGATCCGGATAGAATGTTCCTCACGGCGGTTCTGGTGGCATTGCACGCCAAAGTGGGTGACTAGCTTTATTTTCCTCTACATTTTAGTGACTCAGTAACAATTATTCGACTTCGCCCAAACTGTTTTTTGAAAGTTTAGATGAACCACTTGTATCCCAAGTTGAACCTGGTGCAGTTGTGTGTTGGCGCGCTTTGTGAACATTGTAAAATTGGCGTCTAACATGATTTACTTGGAAATCTAAAACTGTTTCTGAAAATTGTGGTTTTCTTTTTCTAAGATCAAAGGCTAGAACTGTGCAAAAGTAACCCCGATGATGAGGATTATGTGAAAGGTCAAATTGTGGTGAGCCTTTTGTCAAGAGATGGACATGGTTCCGGAAGTCAAAATGTCGTGGTGGATACTCTCGGAAATCTCAATTTATCCTGTGCGGATGATTTGCCCGAGGGTTGGGAGGAGCGACGAACGGCAACTGGACGACCGTATTTTGTGAGCCATTTCACTCGTAGTACTCAATGGGAAAAACCAACAAGGTCAGTGAGACAATGAGCCGTTTTATTTTTTTTTTAAAGAAATTGTTTAAACGACACAGACGTTAATGGGGTGCTATAGGGCGCTGGTACTGTTGTTGGGAGAACAACTGTTTTTTAAAGATATTTCTGACGAATTGTAAAATAGAAAAGGTATCGCATGATTAAGAAAACAAATTTAACCCACCTTTGTAATTTGTTGTATTTTCGAGAACAGGCTACAATTTGGGGCAGACTAATCATAGCTCACTAGGCGACCTACACTTTCAGATAGCTATTTGGAAAAAGAACTGTTTGTAACTCAGTGACCGACACTTTTAGATATGAACTGTGGGTTACTCAATGACCTACACTTGTTTACAACAAGCTTAATTCAACATGATGTCCCAAGCGCATACATGACTAGCAAACAGAGGTTGTCATTTTTTTTTGTTGAGTCGTTATCTTTTTGTTGCTACCCTACTCATCCTATTCTAATTATGTCTTTTCTTTTTAGTTTTCCTTTTAAATTTAACTTCTTTTTTAAATAAGTATAAATTAAGGTTAGGGTTGGTCTGAACTAGAACAGAGCATGTTTGCGAATGTTTCCAAAGAACATGTTCGTTGTTCTGTTTTTTGCGACCAAACTTGAACAGAACATGTTCACAACGTGTTCCCAGTTGGTAACCTTGGCTGTTTTCGGATCCGCCAATGACTGGATGTTCGAGGAAATGTTCACCGAGATGACCAAACTACCCCAGCACGAACACGAAAAATCCTTTGATGTGACGGACAAAAACCGGCAACTTGTGGATTGTTGCCGAACAGAACAAGCTTTGTTACAGTAAAATATTTGGAAAACTGTCCACACTGTACACGAACAGTGTTTCCTTCGTTGTTCTTTTTTTATAGTCTGGACGCACCCATAGATGTTTTACTTGTCATAGGTATCATATTCCAAACCCTAACAACTAGGTAATTTTGCGCCTTACTTAGTATTATTTTAGTTATTTAGCACTCAAGGCCTCACTCACCTCTCTCTAATTATGGCTCTTACTTCGGTACATTCTCATACCCTTTGATTGTTTGATATATTGGGACCAAACTTTGCAGTTACTTCCTGTGATCTTATGATTAACACAGTTTACATGGAAACCCTGAATACCCTCTACATGTGCTAGACAAGATGTATATTCAACAGGACCTCATACCTTCTATATTTATCTACCTATATGGCATGGATTCTTTATTGAAAGCCTGGGTGGAGTACGTGCATTTCTGCTAGGGTTGAAGAAATGATTGTTAAGGGTTTTGGTTTTTCTCGCTCGGCGGGGGTGGATTTCTGGCTGTTAAGTCGCTAGCGTTAATCCGTTTACACTGTGCTGCTAAAAGTATGAAGTGGCGAACATTTGGAGAGAGTTTTGTTGCGACAGCTAATCTCGGCCGCTGATTAATTCGCTACCGTCCTGACACGGCGCTTCTTTTAAAGCTGCTACCGATTTACCGCCGCGACTACTGGACGGCGCGAATTTAGATTTTTAAACACTAATGCCGCAGTCACACTAGGCTGGTTGCTGCTGGCTGGTTGTAGCGCTCTAGCAGCATAGTCTGAACTGCTACTAGCAGCTACTTTCTCCAGCGGGCTAGTGATTTTAACAGCGGCTGGTGAAGTTGGACATGTCCAACTTTAGCAGCTACCAGCAGGTCATGTGACTCCCTTCCTGCTGCTGCCATCTAGTGTGAACTTTTTGTTGCTAGTAGTGTCACTAGTGGTAGTAGAAACTCCACTGCTTGAGTTGGTTGTTGTTAGAGTTTGTGTTTTTGCAAGACGGTGATTGGATGACTTGCATTGCTAATCCCAGCAGTGACTGGACAAGTGTGAACCCAAAGCAGCTGCTGCTTGCTGTTGCTGCTAATAGCCAGCAGCAACCAGCGGCTTGTAAACCAGCCTAGTGTGACTGCGGCTTAACGGGTTTACCAGCAGATTCACTGGTGAATTAAGAAATCTGTCTAAAGCGAACAAAAGTAGCACCATGTATGGAACTTTGTGGTTTGTACCTGATGATCTGGCTGTTAATCTCATAATTATTACATGAGGTCCGCTTTGGCGCCAAAACGGTTTGTTCGCAATTGGGTACGTGCCAAAAGGGCTTGCGGTAAAACATTTCCAAATTTTATGAACATTATCGCATCCCACGTGTTGTATACGTTTGACAATGACTGCTGTTATTGGGTTGGAGTGCATATAAAATGTATATTGTTACTTATTGTATATTGTGTACTTTGTCGAATTTAATATTTGCAAACTTGAAAAAAGTAAGCAGTTAGCATAAGTGGAATATGGTGGTTTTATTATTTTAGAACAGATCTTTATGCCCAAATTTTTAGGCCGGCCAATGAAATTCTGCCCACTTCCAATGGCACGAATTCTTGCCATCATAATGGTCAAAGCAATCAGCGAGCAGTGGACAACAATGGGTCATCCGTGCGACGACGGTCCACCAGACATAGGCAGTACCTTTCGAGGAATCATTTGCACCAACCACTGGATTTGCCAGAGGGTTACGGTACTTTTCGTTTCACTGAATGGAGTTTTTTTATTGTTGTTTGTTTATTGACGGATTTATTTGTTGGATGTATTTCAGAGATGCGAACGACGCAACAGGGTCAGGTCTACTTCTATCACGCTGACACTGGTGTTTCTACTTGGCACGATCCAAGAGTTCCTAGAGATTTGAGTGGTATCGATCCGAATGCTCTTGGACCACTACCACACGGTTGGGAAATGCGGTTAACTGTCACTGGGAGGGTTTATTTTGTGGACCACAACAGCCGAACGACCCAATTCACCGATCCTCGGCTATCGCAGTCTCTCCTTTTGCAGAACATGAGAAAGTACGAAAAATTTACATTATTACATTCTAAGCAATTTTTCACTTGGAGAATCAGTTGATTTACATAATTCGTTTCTCATAAAATTACAACAAAATCGGTCTTTCTTGGACATTTTTTTTTTTCTGTGAATTAAAAAAATTTAGTGTTTTCTTAAGTTATGTTACTCATTTCGTGACAAATTACATAATTTTTGAACATTTGTATGAAAGTCGCATTAATTTCACTTTCTTTTTTAAAAAAAAACAATTTTTTGTTGATATAAAAATTAAAATAAGTGTTTTTATTATTATGGTTTTCTGTTACGATTTAATCGGAACATCTATTTTTTTATTACATTCAATTGCATAAATTGAATCGACTATTAAGTTTGGGGATTAATGATTTGAATTTCCTCTTGCAAAACTTGTTTTTCCACTAAATCTAACTGAAGTTGCTTGAACCACAAGTGAAGAAACATTAAATGAACATTGTTACAATTAATATATTTGAAGTTTTTGACGATTTTTTATAATAATTATTTGTTGATTCTCCCAAATAGTTTCATTTAAAATTATCTTAAAAACGATTTTTTAAGAATATTAATCAATTCTAGATTAAAATAATTTATTCATTTCAAAATTTATATAACGAAATGGCTGACGTTTCGATTGTAATTACATTCATCTTCAGAGCCAAAAAATAAAGATTCACACACATTTTTGCAAACATTGTAGTTACAACAAGCAATAGCAGAAGCTATCTGTCCAATTCGAGATTACGATTGCTTAAGATAATTAATTGTGCCTTTTTAATTTTATTTTCACAAAACGCATAATTTATAAAACAATTCGCAAATTTCTGAATTTTTACTTGCGTAAAAAACTTATGCAAATAAAAATTGAGAAATGGCCTTAATAATTAACACTTTTACGCTATTTATAATACCAGGTTGTTATTTGTTTTATGTTTAAACAGTGTAAATGGTAAATCTTATTACAATTATGATTTTTAAATGAACTATTGACCTAATAGTTTATATTAAGTTAATCTTTTTAAAAATTAATATTTTGAACTTTTTGATTGAAATTAAAAAATCAGATTTTTATCAAAGACATTTTGATTTTTTTTTCTCCAAAGAAATGATTGGTTTATAACTGCAATTTAATTAAATTTTGTTTGACTTGCAGTCGTGTCGATACCCAACAGAATGAACGCCCCGATACCACAAGCATTCAAGTGCCACAAAATGGCCATGACAGTGAGCAGCGACAACAAAACGGCACGTCGACGAATACGACGACACAGAGTTCGCGTCAGTCCAGTGGTTCGCAACATGTTTCTGCTTCGAATGGAATCGGTGGACAAACTCCTAGTTTATGTAATAAGGATGGAGATTCCCCGTTACCAAAGTACAAAAGAGATCTAGTGCAGAAAATGAAGACTTTGAGAGCCGAGTTGCAGACGTTGCAGCCACAGTCTGGTCACTGCCGTCTCGAGGTCTCACGGCAAGAAATCTTTGAGGTCTCGTTTTTACCGTCTTCTACACCTTTTTATTGTGAGATGGGATGAAATTGTGACACGTGTTATGTTCGTTTTGTTTTAGGAATCATATCGTCTTGTGATGAAAATGAGGCCGAAAGATATGCGGAAGCGACTGATGGTCAAGTTTCGAGGGGAAGAAGGTCTCGATTACGGAGGTGTGGCCAGGTACTGCCCTTCTAACCATTTGAATTTTATTTTTTAGTATTAATTGTAGTTATTATCGGGCTTAGTTGTTTGCTTTAAGACACACTTCAGTTTTTTTAAAGTAACTTAAAAATTCTGAATTGTTTTACTAGCAAGAAAAGTTACCGAATTTGTTTTCAGTGTTTAATAAGTTTTAAAATAATGTTTTGGCAATTTGAATTCTGTCATTTGAACGTCTAAACTATCGCTTGACGACACTATTTAGGAGACATTTTAAAACGTCAGGAATTTTTAAGAATCGACTGCCGTGACATTTGTATTACATTGGCATAAACGACTAAAATGATGTGCAGCAGACGATGTGTATGTTTGAACGTGCCATTAGATAGGGTCAGTTGGGAGGTTTTGAAGTTGCTTGAGTTGCTTTTTACAGCCAAACCATTGTGTAAATTGTAACGAAAGCAAATAGATGTACTTGTTAGTGTTATGTTGCACTGTGTGTTTCTACAGCTGTGTCTAAAATGGTCTGGTTTGAAGAGATGGTGACATCACACGATTTGAAATGCGAGTAGTCACATCTGTGTTATGTTGCGGACCCCCCCCCCCCCCCCAACTGGACGCTACCACATCATTCTACGGCTGGGCGGGATAAACCGAGAACTGGAGAATCTCACCACGTTCACTACTCGAGGTAAACTGCCAGTTCTTCTACCGTTACCCGTTTTGGCGGGAATAATATGTACCCTTTGACGTTCTCTGGTAAAACCGCATCTCTCTTGTAGCTGCAGCGGATGGAACGCATAGTGTGGCATAACACTTACCTGAAGAATTACTATTTGATGTTGTTGTACCTTGAACCTTTAACATATTTCAAGCAAAAGTAGCAAAATTTAAAAGTAAAAAAACCTACGAATATTGCAACGTGCGTCTAGAAGATCTTGTAGACGAACTCCTACTGTCAAGTCTTAAGAAGCAACTGCAACTAGAAATATTGTTCACAGACTGAAAACTTTGAAGAAGATGCCTTTGGGTTGAGAATAAATAGCCTTATATAAACCCCAGGTTAGATAAACCCCAGATCTAGCCGTACACTTGTAGGTTGCATTTGATAATGGCTTTGTTTAGTATGGCTGTTTGTGTATATTGCCACGCACGTTCAGTTGGAGTCATTTGGGGAAAAAATGTTCATTTTGCTTGGAAATAATGTGCTGTCTGCCTGCTTTGCAGGTTAAGGTAAGACCATTGAGAAAATATTTTTATATTCAAGCAGTAAGAATGAAATTTACAAGTGAACATAAACCACCACTGTGCTCTCCTATAAGGCGACTGGAGTGTGCCCCATTACTGGCTGAAGGCTACTTAAAACAGTGCATGCACAGGAGGCTTTTTTAGGGTGGGGTTTGTACGTGTATGTTGACAACATATCTAGTGGTGTGCCAGTGGGATACGTTTGAGAAGCAATGTTACCAAAACTGTAAAAGTCATGTCATTACATCAAGGGTGTTTTACTTTTCAAGCACAGCTATTGACATAGTTTTAAGGAGGTTCAAATCCATTAACATAATATCTGAAGACTGTTTTATCCCAAACGTATTTTATTTTCGATATATATACGACCGAAGACCATGTTTGGAAACATGAAATTTCACTTTACATTATGCCATGCAGCATGGTGTTTAGGGAAGTGGAATATTTAAAAATTGCAATTGGGGAAATTGCGGAATTTGATTTACAGTAATCTCGCGATTGTATTTCCTCTTCTGGGCTAAATGTGTGGTACTTTTGTTTCCGTTACAGAGAGTGGCTGTATTTGTTATCACACGAAATGCTCAATCCATATTATGGACTTTTCCAGTATTCTAGGGATGACATTTATACGTTGCAGATAAACTCAGATTCGGCTGTGAATCCGGTATGTAACTTTGTTAAACCCTAAATTCTGTTTAATTAGCATTATTTTGTATGCTCTTAGTGTTGAGTGTTTTTATGGTTTAGTTATGTATGCTGGATGAATGACTTTCCTGTTTCTATTCAAGTCTCATTTGCTAATGTCTTTTTCTATAGGAACATTTGTCTTACTTTCACTTCGTCGGTCGCATAATTGGGTTAGCTGTTTTTCATGGCCATTATATTGATGGCGGTTTCACGATGCCATTTTATAAGATGTTACTCAACAAGCCAATTTGTTTGGATGACATCGAAGGAGTCGATCCAGAATTGCATCACAGTTTGACTTGGATGCTGTATGTGTTGTCTTTGTTTGTCTTTTACAGTTGTTAATTAGTACTTAATAAAGACGGATTTTAATTTCTTCTCTTTGCAGGGACAATGACATAACGGACATTTTGGATACGATATTTTCTGTGGAACACAATTCATTTGGTCAGATCCAAGTTCACGAGTTGAAACCTGGTGGCAAGGATGTGGCCGTTAACGAGGACAACAAGAAAGAATATGTCAAGTAAGAGTTTTACTTATTTTTCTCTTTTTTTTTAGTTAATGCCGGAAAGATGATCAGACATGAGACATACGTACTTGTCACTCGCTATGACTTAACAGGTTCTTCGTGTAGCCTGGATAGAAGTAAGCCTGTTGGTGTGTAATGTAATGAAAAAGACCTAAAATGAAGGCTAGATTGCTGATTTCTGTGAGTAAATCAGATTTATAGCGGATTTGGTGCAAAAGTAACTTGCTTATTTGTGTCCCTTCAAATTAGCCTCCTTGTACATTGATATGTTACTGTCGACAGCTTTCCCTAGATCTGAAAGCACTCATGGAATTTCTTTTGTGAAACACTGTTGAGAATGTTTGTTGTAATGGCTTCTCAGTGAATATCACTGAGAAATTTTCACAAAAATGAAAATGCAATACCATTCTTTGTTGAGTTTGATTTTTACAGCATGCATTTTCTTTTTTAAATTCCAATTTGCTGAATTTTTATTAGATTTCGGTGTGTGTCCTATAGTTCATGGTACACTTTGGTTAGTCGTGTAGACATACCACAGCACTACCAATCTTTTTTATTATTAAATCACCATTTTCTCAACAGCAAATGTTATTTATGCATTGTTCAAACTGTTAATGACCAAAGTATCGAATGTTATTCTTGCAATGTCAGGACAGTCACCATATTCTTTGAATTTGTATGCTGATGAATTCTTTGAGCCAAGTATAGAAATTTTTAAGCTATGAAGTTGTACTACTGTGACCAGATGGCGAAGAAATCACAAATGTTGTTTATAGTTGGTTTATTTATTGTCCAAAACAGTTTCACAATACATCACAAAAAATAACTGCCAACAAAAAACTCTTCCCAAAAATTTCTCTTCACATCAGTGTGGCTGATTTTTTTTTTCTTCATTTATATGAAATATTAAATTTTTTTATAATGATGAATAATAACATTGTTAATAACGTTGTTAGTAAAAATAATTGCAAAATAAGAAAAAAATGTTAACATTCAAATTTGAAAATAGTAAGTTTCAAGTTTTTATGTTGTAGTTCTAATTTTTGTTTCATCTTCTCCTCTTCGAGGGTCATTTTTCATTGATTCAAATCCCATTCCCTGTCTCTTTCTTTCTTATTTGCCTTCAATTTTGCTATTGCGATGTTATGTTCCATTGCTTTTGCAAGCAAAACATCCTCAACTGGATCTTTTCGTTTTCTAGTTTTTCTTTCAATTCGTGATCCTGATTCTTCTTTTTCAATGTGAAGCACAACGAGCTGTCTGGTCTCTTTCATTACGTGCATATTCACGGTTTTTAGGCGATAGTATATATCATCTTTGGGAATTATTACAAAATCTGCGTTGTTGTCGTCCATGACATTTGCATTGATGGTTTCAGGACTGGGTGGACTTGGTGTAACCATAGGAATTATTGTAGCCGCTTCTTTGCGTTGTACAACATCACTTATACGTTTGGCACGCTCATCCCACTGCTCTTCCGTGCCTGTTCTAAAGAAGCACATTTTATGTTCTCAAATCATTTTCTTCTTCAAAAAACATCTCACTTGTTTATATTGGCCATGTTTTCTTGAGTAAATGCAGAAATGAATCCTTTGATTCTATCTTTGCGTTGTCGTATTGGACACATAAAGCTGTCACGCTTCATGTTCTCTACAATATCACCCCATGAATTCTGATCAGCAAAAGGATCCAATTGCAACACATAATTCAGAAGTTTTATATCAGCAGCGATGTTGAAATAAAAAGCACGTTGTCGTGAAAGATCTGGTTGTTTTGTCCAGGGTCGTCCCCTTCCACGGTCAACTAGACCATCTGGAGGTGCCGCAAGAAAAGGATTTTCAATGTCAACAAACAGGCCGCAACGTTTTACAGAGTTCTCTGTTTTTTTCTCATACTCCAAAATGGTTGTTTCCTCATGCTCAATGCCATACTCTAAAGCTTTTGTTTTCAGTTGCTTTGGATGAAGGACACTTATCAACTTTACTTTTACAGTTGGTAGTCTTCTCATTGTGAGTGTAAAATGCTTTAAATTTTGATGATGTTATTCGTTTCCTTCGTTCTAAGTTCCATTTGCTGTTCTTTGCCACATTCAGCAATTTCTGCTCTTAGTTGGTCGCTGTTCTTGTCAGGTTTTTGTGCTGCAGCCCCATAGTTTTTTGCTCCTGCTTTCTTCATGCATTCCATTTGTAGTATAGTAGCTATTTTTGGTTCATGTCCAAATGAAAGCTTTTTTTGTACTTTTCATGTGTGTGTTTTTTTTTTGCTGAAAATTTGTTCAGCTCTTTATTTGGAGTCGCACTAAATGAGTTACGGCAGAACTCTTCCTTGCAGCCTGACCCGTGAATTTTATTACAAGCTGCAGCCTGCACCATGAATTTTATTACAAGGTACAGCCATCACTGAGAGAATAACTGATGCCATTGCAGTAATTCACTCGTTTACCACTGATCATTTTGGAGACAAGGCTCATAAATTGCTCGGCAACATTTGTGGTTACGTCTGAGCAAGACTGCATTTTGTTCAAGTCGAGCCAAAGCTTTCCTGAGTTGTCGGAATAACTCACTTTCTTCCAAAGTGTCTGATAGTAGACTTTTCTCCCTTTCATTCTCAGGCAGGTCTTTATCTTTGCAGAAAAAGTTGCTGCAATATTTGTGGTTGCCAAAAATGTTGGGGTGCATTCCTGATGTCCACAACCAATAGCTTGGCCTTCTCCTTTGCAGAAAGAGTCTCCAACTTGAAGTAATGTTGGACTGTTTTATGAATTCCTGTCTTGAGTCTTCGTGCCCGAGGTCCCTTCAAGAATTTCCGGTCTTCCAAAGAGATTGAAGCGTTGGAGACAATTTCGTCAATGTGTCGTTTATAGACGGAACAGGTGGTTTGTACACTCGATATTCTCTACTGGATATTTTGCTTGGTTGACACTGTTAATATAAGTACTAGAGTCACCATCTGCAATTAAAAACTTATATTGCAAGTTGTAGCGTTCCTCACTACGGTTTAACAATTCTACTAAAATGTCTTGCTTCATTCCAGAGGGACTTCCAACATAGTTTTTGTTGCATTTGTGGTCGTTTGGTTGCAGTGTATTGTTTTCTGCCAAAGCACAAGTTTTGCAATACGTTTTGTGTATCCCAAAATCAAATAGATATCCTGTCTGTGCATCAAAAACTGCAGCCATTCCTGACAAGGAATCATAACTGTGACCAAAAGATCTTTTTGGCCACGGGCCTTCTACAACAACCATGATAAATGGTGTGCCATCTTCATCAGTGTCTCCAACATCTTTTGCTCTTTGTGCAACATCCTTTGCAGTTTCAGCATTTTTTCCCCGAAGATGGGTTTATAAGTATTTGAATTTGAATTTGAATTTGAAAAATTACTCTGCAAGCAGCCATAAAGGCCTATGGCAGAGGGACAAGAGTCCAAGTGCAGCATAGAAAATGCATTGTCAAAACCAGAAAATATAAAACCCTAATGATATAAACCCAACAACAATTTCAATATTTTTTAATGCTGCAAATATATGCATTGTCAAAACAAAACAAAATTATGACTCCCATAAAATACGTTTTTCCTGCACAAAATCCCCAGCAAGCGAGTTCCATTGTCGAATCGCCCTCGGGACAAATGACCAGTAATAAGAATCTGTTCGTGCAAAAATCTCTCCAACTGTGTTAGAGTGGTCACCCCTACCCAAATATAATGCCCTGCAAAGTTTACTTGAAGTAGGTTTAGGGCAAGAGCCTTCTAGCATTCGATTAAAGATATTAAGATTAAAATCTGAACGTCTTGCAAGTAAACTATCCCAACCAAGCTCTGAAAGCATTTTAGTTACACTGTCGGCATATCCATATTTACCACAAACAAACCTAGCAGCCCTGCGTTGGACCATTTCTATAGAGTGAGCTAAGTCCTCAGTGTGGGGATTCCACACGGAGCTGCAGTATTCTAGATGGGGACGTACTAATGATTGATATGCTATACATTTTACCTCCCTGGGACACCTTCTTAGAACGCGTTGACTAAACCTAAGCATCTGCATAGACTTGGAAATAATCTGTTCGACATGTAGCTTCCAAGAAAGTTTAGCTGTAATCGTTACCCCCAAATATTTATAAGAATTTACGTTATTAAGTGGAATGGCCCTTATTCTATATGGAAATATTATTGGATTCTTTCCCCTAGCTACCCTCATTACACAACATTTTCTCTTATTAAGTTGAAGTTGCCATTTAGAACACCATGCCTCTATTGCTTTCAAGTCACTATCAATAATATGGCAATCATTGTCAGAGGTAACCTCACGATAAATTATTGTATCATCTGCAAATAGCCGGCAATTGCTGCTAACTTGACTGCTGAGGTCATTGATATACAAAAGAAACAGAAGTGGACCCAACACACTACCCTGAGGAACCCCTGATGTAACCCCTATCCAGTCAGATTCAGACCCACCTGCAACAACCCTTTGTTTCCTATCACTCAAAAAAGAATGCACCCATTTATACACCTGTTCACCCAATCCATACCTACTAATTTTTGTCATTAGTTTTGAGTGAGAAACTGTGTCAAATGCCTTGCAGAGATAAGAAAAACCAAATCTATCTGACTGCCTTTGTCTAAAATTTTCTGAAGGTCATCAACTAAAAGAATAAGCTGGGTTTCCCGGAGGATCCCGGTGGCCGATAGAAAGAATATAAAAACACCTTTTTACCATTCTTTAGCCTTAAACTACAACATACTATTTCACAGTCTGTTTCAAAACTTGTTTCCCTGCAACTATGAAATATTTGTGAAATAGCTATGAAAACCCCACCTCCAGAACGACCAACCCTGTCTCTATGGTACACTGTGAAACCATCTGGAAATATTTCCCCATTATTAACAGTATCATCAAGCCATGACTCTGTACCAAGGATTATATTGCAACCAGTCTCCTCAACTGCCGCAATGAACTCAGGAACTTTGTTTCGTAGACTCCTACAGTTCTAAAAGCTTTCGTGATTCTTTTGTGAAAATAGTTTGCGTAATGCTGTTCAGCCCCATAACTGAAAAAAGCTCATGAAGTTGTGAGTGACCAATCCCTATACTTATGCTTCTGAGAACAGCTGCAAAATTAACGGTGAACTTTTTTGCAATTGACTCAGTACAAAATGACAGCTGAACACCACATGCATGACATGTGCAGGATAAGTTTGAAAAGAATTCTTTTTGAACTGTTTCATGGTCCAGAGGATAATGCCACCCCTGTACATGTTGTGCTATGGTTTGAGATGACATTTATGAACATTGCCAATTGTTCAATGTCGATTATACGAAGTCTTTTTATGGGGTCATTTTGATGATGCCACCTCGCATTACTTAACTCCCGATTCGAATACATCTATTCTCTATTCATTTCAAAGTACTATGGGTTTAATATTTGAATTGCACCACCTGCCACGTGGCTCTCAAATTGATTTGACGGTTGCATTGAGTTGATACATGAGTTGAATACATGTATATGAGATATAGACTTTCGTTTTTAGTAATTTAAAATGGCGTTATTTGGTGATACATGAAAAGTCACTTCATTTTTAAGTTTAATATTTTATTGACTTATTTTTAATTTTAAAAAATGTTGGTAATCGTTAGTAAGTCTTGACAATATTTCAATACAAAAAAATTTCCTCGGCTGTTATGGTCTCTAAAGTGACAAATACATTGTAGTAATTAGTACCAGGAACGAATCATTTTTTTTTTTACAAGTCCCATTTTTTCTTCATTTTGTTTTCCTCAGGTTGTATGTAAATTATCGGTTTATGCGTGGAATTGAACAGCAATTTCGTGCTTTGCAGAAAGGATTCAATGAGTTAGTACCACAACATTTGTTGAAACCTTTTGACGAACGGGAATTAGAGGTAATGATTTTATTTTTTTTTTACTTTGAATTCTAATGATTTAAACATACTTGGCGGATATTTCATTTGTTATAAACTATTGTTTCATTTTTGCCCGTTTGCAGTTAGTAATCGGAGGACTCGGAAAGATAAATCTTGAAGATTGGAAGCAACATACACGGTTAAAACACTGTGCTGCAGATAGTAACGTTGTTAAATGGTTTTGGCAGTCAGTGGAAAGTTACGACGAAGAAATGCGCGCCAGGTTATTGCAATTTGTTACCGGAAGTTCAAGGCTTCCGTTACAAGGTTTTAAGGCTTTGCAAGGTATGTTTTTTTATATTTTACACACTTTCTTTTAATATGTGCCGTGAGTGGAACAATTCCACAATTTTATTTCCCGCACTAATGATATAAATCACACCATAGATAAGTTATCCCCTATATCAGATAATTTAAAAAAAATGAATAGAACTAAATAGAAACCCTGCCTGCCCCTGTCCACCTTACATTTCAAATGGACTTGAGCCAAGCCATTTTTATGGTTATTCATTGAAGTGTGATTTTGTTTCGTTTTTCTCCCATAGGCTCCACGGGAGCTGCGGGGCCTAGATTATTCACTATTCATCAAATTGATGCGAGTACCGACAATCTTCCTAAGGCTCATACTTGGTTTGTTTCATTTTGATCGTACAATATATTTTGGGTGGCACGGACCAGCATAATATTTTTACAAAGAGCCCTAATTCAATTCCTATAGTATGTACTGGCGTACATTGTTGAAACTTGCAAGTTATGGAATATACAGTATATTTAAGGCACTTTTCTTTTAGGTGTAGCATTCCAACATCTTGTCATGCTTGGCGTACAGTAGATTAAAAGTATGGCCAGAATGCCACCACATAGAATAAACGTTTTGCAGCTCAGTTATTTTTCTCTTTTGACGATTACTGGCAGCATAATTATACTGTGTAATACACACATGTGTATAAGTGAAGAAATGCCAAAAAAATACCCATCTCTTTGTTCAAAGATTGCCATCTTGTAAGGAAGAGGCTAATTTTCAACAGGGAGAATTAAAGCTGTGAGTTGAGGGTACTTAAAAATTGCTGCGCTATGTGGTGGCTGTTAGGGAAACTAGAAGTGGGGGCCACCTTACAGTTAATACTTTTTAACATGTGTTATAACAACTAAAGTATAAGAGAACTGTCGGCATTACAGCAGGAAAGGTCAACATTGTAGCTGTTAATGGGGATCAGTAGGGGAGGGTAGATTCAGCTATACTCAATCTAAGGGCGTTGATGTTTATCCTACACCGCACCCTGTTTTTCCCCCACTAGTTCTTTGTTTCGTATAACACAAATTTGCATAACACGGCATTTTTTATGGGAACCTAATGACCGTGTTACAAGGGGGTTAACTGTATCTTGTTTTGTGACTTAACCACTCTCGCCAAATGCAACTCAGTGATCTAAGTGAACATTTTGCCCAGAAAACCATTCACTGTATAAAGTTTCAACAATGTAGCTGAATTGTGGCTCGTAAGTAGCATGTTTGTTTCGAGCTATCTTATAGAACGAAAATTAGGTGGTTGCTACGTGTCTGTTTTCAGTGGTTTGTCGATCAATTGGGAATCTATTCCTTTTGTCGATGTTGGCTTTATTACTATCGGTAATTTTTCCTGCAGAACCATAGTGACCTTTCGTGTTGGTAACCTCTGAAAATGTTGTTTTACAGTCATTGTATTTTGAAAGACGACACAAGCCTTATTTCTCTTCTAACGGCAAAAGGGCCTGTGACCTTTTACCAGTAGTAGTAGTAGTAGTAGTAGTAATGGTAATGTTGGATGTAATTAATAGTATTTTTTTGTTACTTTTTCAGTTTCAATCGTATTGATATTCCTCCTTATGAAACCTACGAAAAATTGAATGATAAATTGACGCAGGCGGTCGAAGAGACATGTGGATTTGCTGTTGAATAATATTGTTATAACTTATTAGCATAACACATGTTAGTTTTCTCTATTTTTTGGTCACCGGTTGTAATGTTTTTTTTTTTTGTTTTTGTTTTTATTTCAACTAGCCTTAAATTTTAGCACAACTCGACTTACTGCTAGGTTTTCTCACGTAATCATCCATGAACCATCTTCATATATGGTGTGGTGTTTTAGTTTTCTTCTTCCTGTGTTGGTTGTTTACCCTGTAATTTGTGTTCTCTTTGTCTTATCTCCAGCTCCTTTCTTCTGTATATTTATTTTTGTGGCTGTATTGTCTTTTTTCACACTTGTTGTTCATTTGTGTTTGTGGTAGTGTTTATTCTTTGTTCCAAATGGCGATGTTAACCCAGATTACGTTGATCACATATTTCTGCAAGAATGTGTATTAAAATTTCAGGATTTTTTTTAAAATTAACTAAAAAGTTGTCATGTTTAAGAGGGCATACAGGGCATGTTTGTTCAGAAGAAGAAAAAACTAGGTGGCGGTTACATCAGTAAAGTTATTTGTGTAAGATGTAAATTTTTATTGTATTAATTAAAATAGAGCGCATGTTAATGTTAATAATTAATAATAAGAAAACAATATTAACTTTTGTATCTTGCTGTGCGCCGTTTTAAGGTTCAGGAGATGAGACTATGTACCGAACCTAACTACAACTTTTGGGTCTCATTTTGGCGGGTTTTATTCTGTTCAAATCAGTTGTCCGTTACGTTGGTGTGGCAGCCCATAGGAACATAATGAATACTTTAAGAACAAACACTCAGTACATAGTAGCTTCTTTCCTGAGCCTTAAACGGAATACAGCAAGATATAAAAGTTAATTTTGTTATATGTATTTAATTAATTTATACCTATGTTTTAATTAATACATTAAAATATGCATGTTATATACAAGTATTATGTTTTAGCGAATGTCTTTTACTGGTATAATCGCCATCTATTCTATGTGGCTTTTCTGAACGAACAGGCCTATGAGTTCTTAAGCATTTGTCTTTAGAGTTTTGACAGTTAGTTACATTTTTAATAACTTGCCATAATCACCTCCTTCATGAATCATAATCAATGAGATACATTAACAAAGCAGTGATGCTCTGAAAATGAAAGTGAAAACCTAAACCTTATTTCTGGTACTGAAATCTGATAGGAACTGAAGGTGAAACTCAAACCCCCAATATGTAGAAGGGGTATCGATTTCATATCTGAATGATTATATTATGCATATTTAACAAAAAGCTTGAAATTGCGAGAGGTTAAGAGCATATAGGAGCATGTAAATAACGTTGTTTCTGCAATGTGACATGGATGGCGTTCGCATCATTAAAGACTTGTATCGTTAAGTTATTAAAAAAATAACGTCTTAATTAAAATATAAAAGGTATAACATGATTACAAAAACAAAATTAATGTACATTGATAATTTGTAGTATTACGTTTTAACACTCACAAGAGTAAAAGCCTCAATTGGCCCCAACGTATGTGCTCCTTTGGTAGATTTATTTTTTTCGTTGGGTCCCCTAGCAACAAATAGATAACAATGTAACGGAAAAATGAAGATCTCAGTGTGCCAGCCGTGTTTTCGGTTGGTGGCTTTTTCGCCTCTTGTGAACTTTTAATTAGAAATGCAACACATTATAAAAGAGGTAGGTTAATTTTCTTTTCTTAATCTTGGAGGTATCTTTTATATTTTATAAGTGAGAATGATTTTTAAAAAATGGTTTTTCACAAACGATAAAATTATTAACTGTCAGCACACCTATTTCGCCCCATTGACATTCGTTTTGCTTTTGCATTTTTTTAAGTGTGGGTGGGATCTTTCAGTGCTATGGCTTATTTAAAATAGTTACCATTGCTCCACGTTTTAAAATGCTGCATTAATGAGTAGAAATTTACTTTTCTGAACTTCCAAATGAATGGAATCTTGTATTGATGGACATGCTGTAAAATAAGTTTTTACCAGTTGACACATGTTTCTGTTAATTGGCATTGTTAATTATTTCTAAACTTTCTTAGGCCTAGAACTATCCAACATATTTCTTTGATTTGATTTTATGTTAGGATTCAAAGAAGATGAAATGTGATATTAATAGGCGTGACACGCCTCTTAAAACAATGGAGCTCATATTGCACATCTGTTAAAAATGTGTGAAATTTTTAGTTTTTGTAATGAATTCCATTAGCTTTAATACGTTTCTTCATATATGAAACTTTTCGATGTTTTTTTTGAAATGCTTTTTGTTTTATTCATTCAGTACAACATTGTTTTGTTTAACTAATTCAGAATTACAGAATGTGTATCATAGCATTCATAATACAATTTTCCCAATTTCTGTGGTATTTGATTAATATTTGTATGAAAATGTGAACAAAAAAATTATAAATATTACATTTGTAAATAATGCAATGGCTTGATAACAAGTAGTTTTTGAGCCCGTTTTTATTCTGTTCGTTTATGTGCGTTCTATAGTATAGGGATATGTATGTGGGTGTCAGATAATTATTAGCATTTTTGCTGTTCTGATTATTTCATGGTCATTTTGGATAAGTTTCTAAATACTTTTCTTGTATTGTATTTAAAAATCTTGATGTTTTATTTAGTATCGTAATATAGACATGATTGTACTAAATAAAGATTTTTTTATGCTGTTGCAGCAGTGTAAACATAAAACAGTATCATCTAAATTGATCTAATACAATGTGTCCTGAAATGTTACATGCTTACCACTGCTGATAGGCATCATAAATTTATGTCTTTCACAAATGTAATGCATGGTAGGGTCGTGTGTCTTAGAATGCCTACTCTTGTTGCACTTGTAGAACAGTATAAGTATTGTTGGTTGGGGAGTTGCTTCTGCAAACACGATCGCTTGTTGAACGCAGTAGTGGTTGCTGGCTTTTTGGGGAGTATACTGAATAAAAAAACAGGATAATATATAAATTGCATCAGAAAATCTGCAAAAAATAATTTATCACATGATAAAGTTGAAATGGGTATATTATTAAATTTGAATAATTACTGTGCAAGCAGTCTAGAGGGCCTGCTGCACATACAGTATGCTATAAATACTACATATCATAATTTGTATGTACTACTGCTTAGTGTATTTATGTTGTAACAAGATTTATGCCAACATAAAAAACCTGGGATTGTAAGTGAAGTTCAATTTTCTTTTAAAACTAAATTTTTAAATAAACAGTAAACTACTAGGTCCGTTTTGTCAGTGAAGTCCTTTTGAAATTAAGAGACAGTTCAGAATTTTTTTGAGAAATTATTTAATTAGTTTTCCCACCCATTAAACCCAATTACAAGTAGTATAAATTATAAAGAAAACATTTAACCTAAAAATGCCAACCATCACCAAAAACTTACTATAAAAATATAAAGGAATGCATATCAAACACCAAAACTTGTTACAAAGTTATAAATGAAAACGTGAATACACAATCAACTTACAAAACACTGGAACCAGATGAACTTCATTCAATGCTCCCAGAACTGTTCTTTTGGTTCAACCATGAAGACCCAGCAATATCTTTGTGTGGAAACCCTAAAAAGGAGCCATCTCAGTGAGTAAGCAGTTCTTAAAGCCTGAAACCGATGTTATATCTGATATTGAAGCAAGAGAATTTCTCAAAAGTGCCTTAAAAAGGCATTGAACGGAAGCTGGACATGAATTTCTGAAGACAATGACAGGCGGAGCTAAGTGTCGAAAAACTAGTAAAACATCTGGAAATAGAAGAGCTGTGGCCAGTACGAAGCGTTCAGTGAAAAGGAAAGCACCAAAGAAGAAAGTTGCTAAAAAGAACTGCAGCAGCGAAAGCTTCTGGACAAAAAAATAGCATATTCTTGAACCTCTTATAAACATGAGTGGATTTCTTGTACTCGGGGCCTGGAATGAGTTGTGAATTGGATATTTGTACAATGCCCGCAATGACTCATTTAAAATGAGCGAAATTAAAGTGAATTTAAAGAAACTCATTTAAAATGAGTTACAATAAATGTGAAATTGGAGAAACTCATTTAAAGTGAAATTAAAGAGAATTTGTGGAAACTGCAGAAACTCATTTAAAATTAGTTACATTACATGCAATGTAGCAGAAACTGCAGAAGCTCACTTAAAATAGTAAAAATGTTTGTGAAATTGCGGAAACTCAAACTCATTTGAAATGACCAAAAAAAGTAGTAAATTTGATAAAACAGCAGAAAATAATAGTACCAACACAAAGAAATAAAACGAATTTTAATATTTAAATTATCTAAATAGTGATGATGAAAATAAATTATTTTAAATATGCAACATTAATAGAAAATTTGACGTTTAACTAAAAAATTCTTTTGATTAAAAATGTTTAATATTTTTATGAAGCTTTATGAAGAAAATATTTAAAAACTAATAGTATTCATAAACTAGTTTTGTTTTAAAAAAACATCTTAAATGTTCATTAATCTCAATGAATCATTGAAAGAATTGCATTGAAAGTATGGTTCATTTTGATCAGCACAAGTAGTCCATGTCATTATTAAACTCAATAACAATTTTATGGGAAAACTTTCAAACTGGATAAAGTTTAGCATTAATACTATTTTTCTTGTTAAGAGCCTACAGTGAAAAAAAAACTTACAAAAATCTTCGCATGTAGGCGCTTCTGTAGCTGTGACGTCAACATGTGGCAAAAAAATCAATTTTCATACACTTTTGTCCGCCATTTTCTCTCTTATCGATGGATAAAAGTGGGTATATTTTAATAACGACTCTTTTTTGGGTAAATATGCACTACTGAAAAAAGGAAGAGCAACTTTTGATCTACAATGGTGAGTAATTTGAGTCGTATACAATTAGTGGTCAAATTTTAGGGTATCATGAAACGTATGGTTAGTGGGAAGTTTGATCCTATAAAATGTATAAACGGAGGAGCATTTGTCGCCTATGGGATTTAACATGAGCTAAAAAATACGAGATTTTAAAATGAAATTAAAAATAGAAAAACTAATTATAAATTTGTACCAACGTATCACTAGATGAGCAGTATTGTTATGTACATATTGCAATTTGAATTTTGAAAATAATAATTTTCGTTGCAGAAAACAAAACATTTGCCTGAACCATGTATTTTTAAAATAGGAATTTCTCTTTCTCATTGGTTTCAATGGCTTAGCTGTGGGGCGCCACTAAACGGCGAAAAGTGGAACTATAATTGTCATCTGCTAATATTCAAAATGGCGTCACACATATAGGCTCTTAAACACAAAATCTGATTCAAGTTTACAAAAAATTTGAGAAATCTCTGCTTGGAACGGTTATGGCATGAGTTGGCATTTTGACTCTATCTGGCAAATGGTTTCGAACATTAAACATCCATTGCTGTCCAAAGTGACTGTTGACTTTGGTTGGAAGTGCTCACCAGTCATACCACAGTATGGAAATATTTCACAATACAGTCCATAATCATTGCTAACACCATTTTGCAAAGGAGTATCTAAAATTAAAACAAATTTCCACTCCGTTTCAGAAATATTTATTCTGGCACACTTAATGCCAAAAAAGCAATTTACATTTCTAAATTGTTCAGTTCATTTAGGGTGTTCAGGAGTTGACTGTTGTGCTTTACTAATGTCCAATCTGAAAGTATCATCTGTTGATTTAAGTGAATCATTGACAGAAATTAAATAAATAGGGCTATTAGCAACTTTACAACTTTTCAGTGTGTTTTGTCAATGAAAGCTTTCTACGTTTAATTTGGGGGCCTATGGGTTCATCAATCATATCGCTGAGGGTTGGTTTATACTTCGTTGTAGCTAAGCTTTGCTAGCTTCAAAACTTCTTGTTCTTCGCTTAGCTTGTTCATAGTTGACCAGCTTTGCTGGCTTTACTATGTAGTTTCAGCTTGCAATTGGCCATAAATTTGACCAAGCACAATTATCCATGATCGATCTACATATCGATCAATGAAATATCAATCGATATTTTATGAAAAACTAAAATATCGATTAGTATCAAGTTATTTACGACTATTTAGCTGAATGGATGTTTGCCCAAGTTTTATTCTCGAAGATATATACAAGTGTTGGAGAAATTTTCACAAGGAATGAGGTATATTGTAACAAACCACCTTGTGGTGGATAAAATATACCAAAAAGCAGTTGGCTAAGCCGCTTATTTTATCCTGGTTCGGGAGGAAGGGAACAAATTAATCCCTTTTCGATTCCTCACAAGTTCTTCCTGGTCGAACTTTTACAGTTAAAATGGATCTTTTAGCTGTCTGCTACCCCTCGGGCTTTCGCCTGTTAAAAACTAGTTGATCGTGCTGTCCCTTGAAGTTGCATCTAGAAGTATTGATCCGGGATTTCACCCGGATTGGTAATTCGAGATGAAGACGTTGTTATAACTTTCGTTCTCTCCAATAAGTATAAAAAGTAAGACTTGGCAATTTTAAAGTATAATAACCATTTATTTACAATCCTTTCCATTGAGGTCTATCCCAAATTGGGCATAGATTCTCTGTTTACAGAATGCTTGCTTTACATAAAAATACACGGCCTTTTATTCCCAAAAAGAGGATACTGAGAACATTTTCTCAGTATTCTCTGATTGGGCAAAATTGAAATCAAAAACCAAACTGGCCAATCAATGTGATTGACCAGTGGTCAACAAAATATAGAAAAATGACGCATTATAATTTAAGACCAATATTCCAAGAAAAATACAACCCCATTGACTTAATGCTACTGCTTATCAGTATGATCTTTTTGTATTAAGGGGTGGGACTGGGAGAGAAAGAGACCCAAGACCCAAAAGGTGACCCAAGGCAGATTATTGGCATCATCAGCTGATGTAACTGGGTCAAACCTCTGTACGTTAGTACAGAGGGTTGACAAAGTTTCTTGCCAATCCAAAATAAAAACAAACGATCCACAAAAAACTAAGTGAGCCAGGATCGCTCCTGGACTGATCGTTTCAATATAGATATTGAAATATATATTTAGAAAGTGATGTAACAAAACATTTCTATGACCTGGGTTTTCAGATCAATACTAAAACACGGAAACGCGTTTCCGTGGTCCGACTAAAAGGTTAGGTTTCGAATGTTAGATTTACCCTTTTTTACTCTCTTCTATATTGTAGTTAGTAACTTAGTAACCGCTAGTTGGCGCTACCAGCATTGCTCGGTGGCATCATCTAGGTTGTAGTAAATGTTACTATTTTTTTATAATCCGACTTTTGTGTCAATAAGACTCAATACACTATATTTTATACACTGTAGCAGTTTTTGTTTAAATTAGAACTTAAACTGTTGCAGAAGTGTAGGTCCCTTCTTGATAAAATAAATAATTTTGGACTCTTCAAGTTTGGAGAAGTTTTTATATAAAAAAAAGAAATACACAGACACACACTTAGTTTTCCAACTCAAGAGCAGAGCATCAACTCTTTTTATTTTCAGAAAGTTACAAATATATAGTGAAAAGGGTAATAAGGAAAAGGGCAATAAGGAAACCAAATGTGACTACTGAAACAGTAGCTGCTTGGGGCCTGAAAAGAGAAAAGTCGCATTTTGGGGACAAATATAGAAGGGTCACTGAACTTAACAGAAAAGGGTGACATGTGGTTTTTTAAGAAGGCCCTAAGTGGGAGGGTTGGGTGAACAGGAAGTAACTTGTGAATATAATCAAAGTAACAAATATATTTATTAATTAGAATTGTTACAACTTCTCCCCCTCTGGAGTCCGCAAACGTCTCGTGTGGGCTCCAGGAATTATTTCGTTGCCTTTCGGGGTCGTCCTCGCTTTCGGAGTGGGGCCACGGGTGTGGCTTTACTGTCAGAGTCAGCAGGGCATCTTGTCAGGTCCATAGCGTGATATTTTCCAAGTACCTCTTCCGGGTTTTTGGGGTTGGCAATCTCGTAGGTGGTTGGCGATATAACTCTGATTATTACGTACGGTCCGTCTCGGCGTGGTGTCAGCTTGTTGGTGACTCCCCCTGCAACAGAGCTAATAATATGAGTACGGACGAAAACTTTGTCTCCCTCTTTTAATGTTGGAAGGTCCTGTCGGTGTTGATCACTGTATGCTTTTCGTCTGTCTTGTTCCTGAATGGTGGTTTTCTTGGAAGCTTCCAAGGTGTCTGCCATTTGTTTCAAGTAGGGTGTGATTTGCGGTACAAATGTGGAGTTGTCGAGGATCTGTCGCAGGTCACGAGTGACATCTCCTGGGGCTCGAGGTTCAGAACCAAAAACCAAGTATGCTGGAGAAAATCCAGTTGCTCGGGTGGTTGCCATATTCATGGTAAAACGGATGGTAGCAATTTGATTGTCCCAAGTAGTATGGTCCGTTCCCACTAGGATTGCAAGCTGAGTTTTGAGATCACGATTCTTTCTCTCCACTGGATTGGCCTCCGGATGATAGGCAGGAGTGAGGGATTGTTTGAAACCTAGACACTGTGCTGTACACTGCATCACTGCACTTACAAACTGGACTCCATTGTCGCTGATTACCCTACGTGGTGTCCCATAACGGAGGCAAATCTCATCAACTAGCAATCGGGCACATGCTTCTGCTGTAGCATGTGGCAAGGAAAAGAGTTCTACCCATCTTGTAGCAACATCTTCAATAATGAAGATCCACCTATTACCATTTGGTGTTGTTGGCAGTGGTCCAAACAGGTCTATGGCAATGGTCTCGAATCTTCGTGTTGGCACTGGTGTCATCAGTAATCCACTAGGTTTCTGATTGGAGGGTTTATACCTTTGACAATCAAGGCAGTTACGAACATACTCGGTGATGTACTTTCGCATTCCTGGCCAATAGAATCGTCGGGCGATACGTAGGTATGTCCTCTCAGCTCCATAGTGACCTGCAGTTGGAGCATCATGAAACTCTGCAAGGACTTCCTTTTTCATGTCAGCAGAGACTACTAGCTGTGCTTCCTCTCCATCGGAGTCTGGATGATATCGGTAGAGAACACCATTCATCATGACGTATCCCCGATCAGTCCATCGACTGAGTAGAACCTTGTCATCCTGTTCAAAAGCATCAATTATTGTTCGTACCTCTGGGTCATGGAGTTGAGAATGGCGAATTTCTGCTGGTGAGTGTGTGAGGAACTCAATTGCTACTTTGGCAATGTCTCCTTGATCATTGTGCTGTAGAGGTGGTCGTGATAAGGTGTCTGCAACCACATTGCTGGATCCTGGTGTATATTCAATGGTTAAATTGTAGGCCTGTATTTTTAATGCCCAACGGGCAAGTCGTCCCGAAGGTGTTCGTAGTGACATCAACCACTTCAGAGCTTGATGGTCCGTTCCAATACGAACCTCATTGCATTCGATGTATCCACGAAATTTATCGACAGCCCATACGACAGCTAAGGCTTCTCGCTCTGTTGCTGAATAATTCTGTTCACTTGGGGTGAGTAGCCGGCTGGCATACTCAACTGGTCTCTCATCTATTCCATCACCTTGCAGCAGGGCAGCACCAAGGGCATAGGCACTGGCATCAGTTCGTAGCTTATAGGGTAGCTTGTCATCTGCCTGACGTAGCACTGGAGCAGTTGTCAGGTGTGTCTTGAGCATTTGAAAAGAACTCTGGTGGTCTGCTCCCCAGGTCCATGGTGTGTGAAGTTTAGTGAGAGAGCATAGAGGTTTTGCGATACTTGCAAAATTTTCAATAAAACGGCGGTACCAAGAACAAGTTTGCAGGAAAATTTGAACTTCCTTGGGGTTACGAGGGGCAATCATATCAGTGATGGCTTTTACCTTTTCCGGGTCCACACTGATTCCTTCTTTAGTCAGACGATGTCCAAGGTACTTGACTTCTGGACAAGCAAAGTGGCACTTCTCTCGGTTCGCTCGTAACTTGAAAAGAGATAGTCGTCTGAAAACGCTATCTAGGTCCTTTAGGTGTTCTTCAAAACTTGGTGAGACGATGATGAGGTCATCCAAATAGGCAAAGATAACTATGTTTGGGAGTCCTCGTCGAAATTGGTCCATTAATCTTTGAAAAGTGGCAGGTGCATTTCGAAGTCCAAATTGCATACGGAGAAAACGAAAGGTTCCAAATGGTGTAGTAAATGCAGTCTTGTCACGATCATCTGGGTGAACAGGGATTTGATGATATCCAGTGCGGAGATCCATAGTGGACATACAGTCGGTTCGTCGCGCTGCATGTAGGAGTTCATCAATACGAGGTAGAGGATACCGATCTGCAGTTGTTACGGCATTCAGCTGACGATAATCAACACATAGTCGTATACCTCCATCTTTCTTGGTGACAATTACTAAAGGTGCTGCCCAGGGGCTTTAACAGGCTTCAATGATGCCATCTTTCAGCATGTTGTCAAGGAGTTGTTCAACGGGTTCCTTAAGTTTTGTTGGAATCTTGTAAGGTGATAAGGCGACCGGAAGAGCATCTCCAATGCTAATTCGGTGTTCTGCCATTGTCGTTGGAGGTCCCTGTTCTGCAAAGACTTCCACATGTTGAGTGAGTAAATCATTCATACCTTTGCATTGCTGGTCATCTAAGGAGATTCCTTCTTCACTTCGAAGTGATAGCTCAACTGTAGAAAAGGAACTATCAGTCATTAGTTCAGTCTTATCAGCAAATGGGTAGAAAATCTTGGGTCGGTCCCGGAAGTTCCATAATCTGGTTCTTGGGTTGCAGTCAATGTTTGCAGTAGCAATAAAGTCAATGCCAAGGAGTGTCTCCTGATATGGTTTATCGGGAACATAGAGAATCTCAGCAGGAATGACTCGATCCTGTAGCTTGATGTGGATGGTCCCATGAAGTACTGTGGTCTCCATCGGTACACCATCAGCTAATGTCATTGTGGCTATCCTTGAAACAAAAGGACAATTGTGTTCCTGAAGAACTTTGTAAAGAGACTCACTTGCTACACATCTGTTTGCTCCATTGTCGACCATGGCAGTCCCAGTGATGCCAAATACAGTGATGTGGGCGTACAAACGTTCAGTAGCGGGAGGAGTAAGGACAGTAACTTCTTCAACCGAAGATAACTGTATGGTTGCAGTTGCAAAACTTGCAGTGGAGTGTGCAGCAGTAGATGCAGCAGCCTGTGGTGCTCCATGTCCAATAGAGCATGTAGGACAATTTGATTTGACATAACCTGGAGCTCCACATCCCCAGCAGGTGAGTGGTTTTCGTCTAGGTGTAGTGGTGGAAAGATGGTCGACTGGCACCTTAGGTTCAGGTAAGACTGTGGTATCCTGTGAAGTCCCCTGGTTCTGCTGTGCAGCTCGACGCTTCCGACATTCTGCGATGACATGCCCAGTACGTTTGCAGTAAGCACAACGTTTTGTCTTTGTATCATCTGGTGAAGAATTTGACTTGTTGGAATCATCTCGAGTCCCTGATGATGTCTTTGTAGAAGTGGTGGTTGCCTCAAGGAGATTGGCCTCGATGGTCCGAGCACGGCGGATAAGTTCATCGTATGTGTGGAAGTCATCCCTTGAAAGCCTTTCCCTAATCCTTCTGTTTAGCCCACCATATAGCATATCTAGTTGATCCGGTTCAGCTGGTGGTATTGGGAGCCGGGAAAATAATAGCCGGATCCGTGAAATGAAAATCTCTGTTAATGTTGCTCCATCTTGTATAGTGGCAAATAACTCCCTGTAGACTTTGTGTGGTGGCATGTTAGGTCCAAATGCAGCTTTGAGAAGTTTCTCTGCCTCTTTCCAGGTGTGAACAGTGCTTTTCTGTCCTTGCCACCAGTTGGCTGCCTCTCCAGTAAGAAGCATGGTGAGACCAGTAACAGCATTACGGTCAGAGACACCGGTGCAATTGCGGAAAGTATTAACACTATCCAGGAAGGCTTCCACAGAGCTTCCTTGTGCCCCATCAAAGCGTGATGTGCACTTCGTGAAGTTCCCTTCTCTGTGCTGCATGGGTTGCTGATGCAGACCCATCTGTGCCACTACTCTAGCAGTAGTCTCATTTGCAATTCTAATTTGCTCTAATAGTGTGTTTAGATGTGTGGTAGAAAGAGTTACAGTACTTGCCCCTTCAGGTTGGCTTTCATCTGGATTCATTGTTGCACGTAGGTTGTCACGTCTTGCAGCCCGCTGATCACGAAAAAGTTTTTGAATTTCAGTTGAGTTTTCTTGTGGCTGGTCCGTTGTAACACCTCAGTTGACACCAATGAAGATTTTTTTTTTTAGTTCAGCAAGTTCACTCACAAGCACAGTATAAAGATGTTCATAAATGTCCACAAATTAATTATTTAAGTCAAGTTGCATGGGCCCCACGTTGGGCGCCAAAAGTTGTAGCAGTTTTTGTTTAAATTAGAACTTAAACTGTTGCAGAAGTGTAGGTCCCTTCTTGATAAAATAAATAATTTTGGACTCTTCAAGTTTGGAGAAGTTTTTATATAAAAAAAAGAAATACACAGACACACACTTAGTTTTCCAACTCAAGAGCAGAGCATCAACTCTTTTTATTTTCAGAAAGTTACAAATATATAGTGAAAAGGGTAATAAGGAAAAGGGCAATAAGGAAACCAAATGTGACTACTGAAACAGTAGCTGCTTGGGGCCTGAAAAGAGAAAAGTCGCATTTTGGGGACAAATATAGAAGGGTCACTGAACTTAACAGAAAAGGGTGACATGTGGTTTTTTAAGAAGGCCCTAAGTGGGAGGGTTGGGTGAACAGGAAGTAACTTGTGAATATAATCAAAGTAACAAATATATTTATTAATTAGAATTGTTACAACACTTTATATTATACAATTTTGAGAAATAATTCTCATTAATTATAATTAAATAAACCTGTTTTTTGTGAAATTATTAAATGTGTTTGAGAAATTTCAATCTCTATGGCAGCAATCAGTGGTTGAACATATGAATATGATCAGTAGGGCTCGGATGTTGATGACCTAAAAAATGGAAAAAATGACCATATAAAATGCCCTTTAAAAAGTAAAAAAATGACCTTAAAAATTGGGAAAATGACCTAACTTACATTCACTCTATACCTATTCAGAATTGCACTGAACAACTAAGTGCATTCTGAGGTACTTTTGTTTCACACAATTTGCAAAACAAATTAGTTCCATCTGTGGAAAATATATTTTCACCAAACTCAGCAACAAGTTGTCGTAAAGGGTTAGTACACACCGGGATACTTTGTTGCGATACATTGTTGCGGGGCTGAATCGCAGCTGAATCTCGTCTGTTGCGATTCTGTCCCGCAACAATGTTGAAATGTTGCGGGGCTGAATCTCAGCAGCTCAGATTCATGTTTTTTGAGCCCCATCGAAATGGGAAACATTTCAACATTGTTGCGGGACATTTCATGGTGTGGACGTCTTTTGAAACATAAACAAAGACTCAAATGGCTCAGTTTGCTTTTAATTATTAAAGACGTCTTTAATAATTAAAAGCAAACTGAGCTTTTTGAGTCTTTCAGTTGTCCACATTTTTTTTAAGTCTATAGACTATAGTACCAGACTTAAAAAAGATGTGGACCACTGAAAATACTGTTAAACTAATTTTGCATAAATTGTGTAACTGTGTTTCAGGTTGTCCAAAAGGCTTAAACCGAATGTGCTCTCAGCTGAGAAGAGCTTGTGTGCCCACCACAGTTTCTGCTTTATTTGCCCCTCTTTATAAATCGTGTAGGCCCATGTTGCAAGGGCCACTTCCGCTGGTGATATTTACATGGTGAAAGCAAGAAGGAAGAAGAAACACTGAGTGTAGGTGTGGACACGGAACAATGTTGCGGGTCTTTAATCGCATCAGTTGAGATTCTGCCCCGCAACATTGAATTGGAGCAGTCCCGCAACAATGTATCCCAACAAAGAATCCGGTGTGTACTAGGCTTAAGTGTCCTGCTGTAGATGGTTTTGATTTCGGCATTTTATCAAGGTTAAAGAGAATTGCAAGCAAATGCAGATAAAAATGTTCCCAAAAGCTAAGAATGTAATTAGAATCAGTTCAATACTGTCTCACACTTTTTTACCATATATGGAAGATTTTCTTTGTACTTTGACTGTGACCATAATGCTATCTATTTCACCTAAAAGAAACTAGTTTTATAATATTGTTCTATGGAGTTATTCATCCATTTTAACCCTATCTAAATGTTTTTTGAAATGTCTGATATTTAATGGAGAGGAGGATAAAACCTAAAATTTAAAAAATGTCCTAAAAATAGAAAAAATGCCTAAAAAATGCAAAAAATGCAAAAAAATGCAAAAATAATGCAAAATAAAAATGACATTTTTCGAATCCGTATGAAAAGAATCATATTTGTGTGTTATTTAGCATCGTGTGTGACCTTTCAGAAAAAAGATGAAATGTCATCAACATCCTAGCCCTAATGATCAGTAATGATTTCATATCACCTCTGTCCCTTTACATGTTCCCTAGCCACCTGCTGTAAATACACCTAGCTGCCTAGCCTGCCCCTCTTGGAGTTCATTTTCCTTTTGTTTCTTTTCAATGGATCTTCAAAGGTAATGTATACATTGTGAGTATCCAATTAATGGCTTTTTTAAATATAAAGCCACTAGCCTGTATTAGGTTGGCCCTTTTGTACACTGTAAAAAACACCTAAAAGTCATGAGCATTTCACACATCTTTTACCAAGTCTTTCAGCAAACTTATTTTTTAATGCCTAAAGTTAACCAAACCTAGCTGTGCCCTTCTAGTAATATATTATAATTTGTTCTCTTTTCAAGGCAAATTCAAAGGAAATGTATAAAATTGTGGGTATTCAATTAATGGCCCCTCTAAATAGAAGGCTTTTGAGATTGGCTCTTATGATCAATATAATTGGACACTGAGAAGTCATTAGCATTTCACACATATCTTTGCCAAAACTTTTGCCACACATTGTTTTTTAAAGTTTACAGTAACCCTAAGCTATATGTACTCTTTTAGTAATATATTTTTCTTTGATCTATTTCCAAAGCATATTGAAAGGAACTGTATAAATTTTGGGTGTCCAATTAATGGCCCCTCTAAATAAAATGCCTATGCGAATGGCTCTCATGTACAATATAATTGAACACCTGAAAGTCATCAGTATTTCACACATCTTTTTAGTAGACTGTATTATACCGATACTGGATTCTTTATACAGAAAGTGTAATAATAAAGGTTTGGATTTCATTTCACAAAGTAATAAAACCCATTTCATTTATATTTTTCCAATTGAAACACTTAATTTCAGATGCAAATGTTATTGTTAAATGTGTAACTAAAAGCTAATTGGATGGGGATGGACCTAAGACTTTCATATAAAAGCATTCAATGACCAAAAAAATACATTGTGATTTATTCTTTGTAATCTTTTATTCTGCCATTCAATACAAGCTTAGCTAAAAAATTCTAAGTATTGAATTGTGGGTTGTGAAGTTGTGATTTTACAAGTTTAGAAAAATGAGTGAAAAACAGAATATGAAAATTACTTCATTTTTTAAAAAGGACAGAACTTGAGGACAGAAGGACAGAACTTGAGGATGAAATTGATGGCCCAGGTCATGAATTTCAATTTAGTGAAAACATAAAAGAACCCTGTGTTGAAAACAAAAATGATGACAGTGATGAAAACAAAAATGATGACAGTGATGAAAACAAAGATGACTGTGATGATGAAGACGCCAGTGATGACAGAAGGCAGTGACAACAATCCTCAGCAAGGTACCTCATGGAAGAAATCTCCAACTAAGAAAAGGTGTTTCAACAAAAACTATATACTATAAACTGCCTTCCAATGGAGACTTAGCTTACTGCAAAATCTGTAATTGTGACATAATATGTGGAAAGTCTGCCATTTTTTGTCATTTAAATTCAATGAAGCACAAGCAAAACTCTAGACTTTTCAGGAGAACAAGAATTTAACATCAATGGTTTCCTCATCTACAGTGTACACAATAATGTTAAAAGAGCTGAACTAATGTTGTGTGCATTGTTGGCAGAAAAAAATCTCCCTTTATCACTTATGGCCACTTTACTACCATTGTGTGCATCTGTTTTTGAAGACTCACAAATTGCTAAAAACATGAAATGTAAATGTACGAAAAGTTGCTCTATTTTAAAAAATATTTCTTGGTCCTGAATTGGGCAGTGTTTTATTTTCAAAATTATGAGAGAGTAAGTTTTCTATTGTTATGGATGAAACAACTGATATTGGGTCAATTAAACAGTGTGCACTAATAGTTGTATATTTTGATGAAGAAAAGATGAAGCTGTAACTTGTTTTTTGCATATAGTCGATTGTGCAAAAGGGGATAATGATAATTTGTTTATATGTTTGAAAGATTTTTTGAAAACAAACCATATTCCTTTAGGAAATCTTGTAGGCTTTTCCAGTGACAGTAGAAATGTTATGGCAGGGTGTAACCATTCAGTTTTTAGTCACTTAAAAAAAGAAATACCTCAAATTTGTCTTGTAAAATGTACAAGCCATTTAATTCATTTGGCAACACGCAAGGCATGTTTGAAGCTACTGCATTCTGTTGAGGATTTACTTAGAAATATTTATGCCCATTTTCATAGGAGTTATCAAAGACAGGTGATCCTGAAAGAATTTCAGGAATTTTTTAATGTTGAAGTTCATGCAATTTTAGAACCCAGTCAGACAAGGTGGCTAAGCCTTAAAAATTGTGTGGATCGAGTTTTAGAGCTATATGAAGCTTTAATATCGTATTTTACTCAAAATGTGTTTGAGGACCCATCAAAAACAACAGAAACTATTATTGAAACTCTCAACAGTGTGTTTACAAAAATTTATTTAGAATTTTTGGCTTATATTCTGGATATGCTGGTTAATATTTATTTGTTATTTCAGCATGATGGGCCTCTTTTGCATAAGTTGAAGCCTGAATTAAATAATTTAGTAAGAAACATTTGCCTTAACTTCTTAGATGTGGGCTACGTTAGAAATGTAGAAGCTTATCAAATAGATCTTAATGATGAGACTAAATATGTAAACCTTGAAAATGTTTAGGTGTAAATGCTTCACAATATATATCCGATTTAAGATGTGAAGGTGACAACTCTAACAATTTAGACTTTTTATTAAAGTCATGTTTAAGTTTTTATCTGACCCTTGTTAGAGTTACAAAAATGATTTACATTTGATAAAGATTTTTATTCACATATTTCAATTTTAGATCCTGCAGAAGCACAATCACTAAAAATAAAGTCTTGCAAAACAATTCATGAAAGGTTTTCTAGCTTTCTCTCTAATGTGTCATTTCAAGAAATTGAAAATGAGTGGCGAAATCACAGTCTTTTAGACTTTGATAAGTTTGGTTTAGATTTTAACATCAATGGAAGTGAATATTGTCGGAAAGTGTTCTGTTTGAAAAATGCTGCAGGGCAGAAATTATTCTCAAATTTGAAATCTTTGTTAGCCATTTTACTGGTAATACCATGTTCAAATGCCTCCGTTGAGCGTATTTTAGCCAGTTGAAACTTTGCAAAACTGCACATCGTAATAGACTAAAAACAGAAACAATTGTTGCATTAATGCACACTAAAGCAGGCATTGAAAGTTCTGTAACATTTGAGCCATCCAAAAAATGCTTAATTCTAAATGGAAGTAAGAAGTTTTACTAAGACCTGTTGATTTGATTTTATGCTTTGTACTTTATAGACAAATTGAAACATTAAACTGAATAAAATTTACTATTGTTAACTACACTTGTGTGTTGTGTTCTATTTGTTTTTTTCTTCATTTTACCCTTGAATTACCTTCACTTGCCTATTTCCCTCCTCTTACCCTCTCAGATGTTGAATTACCCTCGAGGAGGGTAATTTCCCTTCAGATGGCAACACAAGGGTTCTGGCACTTCCAGGACCCAATTAAATGTCCTCCACCAAAAATGAATTAAAAGCCATATTATCAAACATAAAATGCAGAAATTGCAGAAAGAGTATTTTTGTGAAATTGCACGAAGTTCAGAAACTCACTTAAAAGTGTAATTGATGTGAAATTTCAGAAACTCATTTAAAATGACCGAAATTTGTGTGAAATTATAGAATTGACAGAAGAGAATTTCATTAATTTCACTAATTTTCACATTGATAAAATAAAATTAATTCTTAAAATCAAATTAATTCATATTAATTTCACTTATGTTAAGTAAGTCATTGGCTATTTTCCTTTCTGCAAAGCAGAATCTCATGGCATAATCCACTGCCACGATGATGTGTTTGACACCATCTAGTGATTTTGGCAGGGGACAAATAGTCATTCCCCAACATTCACCTGGGTTTCCAATTTGCATTTCATGCAGGAACCCAGGTAGTCTGGTCTGTGGTGTCTTGCATTTCTGACACACTTTGCACATACACACATTCAATGTCGTACTTCCACGTTGGCCAGAAGAATCTTTGGCACACCTTGTTTAATGCCTTGTCCTGGCCAAAATGTCCGGCTTCAGGACTATCAAGGACTAGTCGCAGAACTTCGGGTATCAGCTGTTTCAGTACTAGTCACAAGCTTCAGTGTCATGCTGCCTTGGTAGACCACGGAAAACAATGCTCCTTCCACAGTCACATAGATGCGATGGAGTTTGGAGCTTTGGTTAGTGCGAAATTCATTTTTAATTTGTCACTTTTGGGACTTTCTCTTGTTCCTCCAACGAGTCCCAATGCAGTTTTAATGCATAAATCACGCTATCATTGAGGTCATCTGGGATGGGTTGCAGATTCCAGCTTTCAGGACCTGTGAAATGCAGTCTGCATCTACATGAGTGATGCTGGCCTTGTAGGCTACTGTATAGTCGTATTCCTGAAGCAGTTGTTGCCACCAGCCGAATCCTTGAAGATGTTGCACAGACTTCAAGTAACACAGTACGTGGTGGTCGGTGATGGTCACGAAGGCTTTGTTGTATAGGTATGGTCTGAACTTGATTCAATTCAATTCAATTAAGTACACCTGCAATCAGCTCGAAAGCCATGTGGCAGGGAGGGATTGCTCCCAATCACGACTGATTGTCATTATTTAAAAATCTACCTGTACGAGGATTTCTAGTTAGTAAACCATTAAGCAGGGTAATGTTATCACAAGACAGCAAACATCCCAGAAGAGCGAGGCTTTGCTCATTTCTTTGGCTTGCTAATGATTCTCATTCTAGCTCTTGGAGCATAGACGATACGCTGTCAGTATACGCATACCGTTCCTTTACAAATCTTGCAGCCCTACGCTGCACCATTTCTATTTCTTGTTTTAGATTATTTCCAAATGGGTTCCAAATTGGAGAACAATATTCTAAGATAGGTCTAACTAGGGTAAAGTAACAGACCTTCTTTACATTTTCTTTACAATGTTTAAGGGTGCGTTGGATAAACCACAGCCTTTGATTAGCTTTGACAACTGCTTTGGTTATATGATCTTTCCAAAGCATGTCTTTGGACAAGGTTAAGCCAAGATATTTCATGGTATCAACATGGGTTAGCTGAACATCTCCCATTGTGTAATCTGCCATGAACGATTCTCGCTTTCGGGAAACTCGCATAACATTGCATTTACTCCTATTCAGTTGTAAATGCCACTCAGAGCACCACTCTTCAACACTGTCTAGATCTCTTTGGAGGACTTCACTATCCTCATTATCCCTAATCCTCCTGTAAACAACAGCATCATCTGCAAACAAACGCATCGTACTGTTGCATCTGTCTGCCAGATCGTTTATGAACAGAAGGAAAAGCAGTGGTCCAAGAATGCTACCCTGAGGTACACCAGATGTTACTTTAGCCCAGTCTGACACAGCACCATCAATTTGGACTCGCTGTTGTCTATTTGATAAGAATGATGATGTCCACGAAATTACTTGTTTATTTAAGTTAAAAGTCATCATTCTTTTAATTAGTAGGGAATGCTTCACTGTATCAAATGCTTTTGCAAAATCTAAAAGTCAAATTCGCCCTTACTATCCAAGCCAGATTGTATGTCTTGGATGAATAGTGCTAGCTGGGTATCACATGATCTGCCTTTTCGAAAACCATGCTGGTTTTCATGAATTAATTTATGATTTTTTAAATGCTTGATTGTATTAGAATAAATTATATGCTCGAGAGTTTTACAAACAATGGAGGTCAGAGAAATGGGTCTAAAGTTTTTTGGACAATTTTTATCTCCTGTTTTAAGAATTGGGCAGATATTTGCTTGCCTCCATGCCTTAGGCAGTATACCACTATCAAGGGAATCTTGGAAAAGTTTACTTAAAAAAGGGCTAACTTCTGTGGCCAGCTCCTTTAGCAATCTTGGCGAGATTTCATCTGGACCAGCTGATTTATTAACATCTAGATTACAAAGCAAATTTTGTAATCCAGTGGAGTTTATGATTATATCAGGCATGACATGAGATAAGGTGCCAAGTTGTGGTTCCTCATTGCCATCATTAGCATGAAAGACACTTTGGAAATAATCGTTAAGTCTGCTTGCAATAACCTGTTTGTCAGTACAGACATCACCAAGTGGTGTTATAATTGAAGTTATATTATTTTGAATTTTGTTTAGATTTTTTACATATTTCCAGAACAACTTGGGATTTTTATGGAGTGATGGCCCTAAGACATTTAGTAAAGTTTAAGTGTTCTTTTTTAAGCAAGCTTTTCACAAGACATCGCTGGGAATTAAACTGCAATTTAATAGTATCATTCATTTTAATCTTCATTTTAGATCTAAATTTGTGTTGTTTACGAAGAGCGCGGCGTATCTCAGTGGTGTACCAAATTGATTCCAAGCTTGATTTTACATTTTTGAATGGGATGAATTTATTTATGCCATTAGAAATGACACTGACAATCAATGACCACTGTTGGTTTACATCTTTTGATAGTCCACTTTTATTTTTATTTTTCAGTTCATTTGTTACAAAGAGCTTAAAATTAGCCCAATCAGCTTTATTGTACTGTAGGACTTTTCGGGGAGCTGATTGGAGTTTTTCGAATTGGGTGGCAAATTCTAAGTAAATCATTTTGTGATCGCTTATGCCATCAGCAATTTCAATTGATTTGGCATTTTCTGGAGTGTTCGTAAAAACTAAATCTAGAATATTAGCTGTTGTATTGGTGCAGCGTGTAGGGGTTTGCACTAGTTGATCCAGGGAATATGTGCATACACTATCAAGCAGTATATCTGTTAATTTATTACTAGAGCACTGGGAGTCAACAGTATAATTTTTCCAATTTATTTCTGGAAGGTTAAAATCCCCACCAATGAGAACTGATGCATGTTTGTGGGTAGAAAATAAGGAATCTAAACATTTTCTAAATTGGAGCAATTCCTCCTCGTCACTTGAAGGTGGGCGATAGAATGAAAATAAGAAAATTTTTCTCCCATTATGAAGTGAAATGCTACAACAAACTACCTCACAATCACCTTCATAAGCAGGTTCTCTTTTTGATGTAAGGTTTTTATTGATAGCAAGAAATACACCTCCACCTTTGATTAAGTTCCGATCTTTTCGGAATATGTTAAATTGTTGGGGGATAACCTCCACGGATGAAACATCTTCAGCTAGCCATGATTCACTACCAAAGATAATGTCGGGATTATAGCTTTCTATAGCTTCTCTAAACTGAATTACTTTATTTTTTATACTTCTGCAATTGATTATTAACATTTGTAAAGATTTATTTATAAGCTTGTTTTCTTTTTTGGTCAGAGGAACTGTCTTAGAAGAAATTTTTTTGTTAGAAAGTTGGGTTTCTTTTTGAATAATTATTTTAGGTACAGTAACTAGATTTGATTTCTTCCTAGAATCAGGGCATTTAGAGATTAGAAGTTTCCCTGGACTTGACTACAAACAGATTTCTAGAGAACAGAGCTCAATACATCCTTACCGACTGCAGTCAAGTGAAGGCCATCACGCAGATAATACTTATCAGGTGCTTTAAGAAGCTCCCGAGAAGCATCCTCAAATGAATAACCAGCACTACGACAGAGAAGAGATAACTCTTGTGAAATCTGCTGAACTGCAGGGGATTGATGATGCCATACACTACTGCGAGACACTGTCAGTTGTTGAGTAGTTCAGCTCAGCATGTCATAGCACATGGGAGACACCAAACAAGATCTGCAGAGCCTTGTCTGGTGACCTTTGGTACAGTATGGCCCTAACGCCATAGGCTGATGCAGCGGTATGCATTCTGATTTCGTCATTTGGGTCATAGACAGCCAAAACCTGTGTGGTGGTTTTGGTCTTCAACAGTGTACATGCAGCCTCTCCGTTAATCATCCATAAAAAGGGTAACCTTTTTTTGGTCATATTCATGAGTGGTTTAGTAATGTGGGCAAAGTTAACCACGAATCACCGGTAGAACGGGGCCATGCCCAAAAATTGCTTCACCTCTTTAACATTTGTGGGATCTGCTAATTCAGAGTTGACACCCACCTTTCGTGGTTCTGGACATACTCCTTTCTCTAAGATGATGTGCCCCAAGTACAGCACTTTTTCGAAACTGAAGAAACTTTTGCCAGGGTGTAGCTTCAATTCTGCCTCTCTCAGAATTCCTAGAACACAGTCCAGCATCTGAATAAATTGTTCAAATGTTGCTTCAAATAATATGATGTGGCCGGCCACGAGGATGTCCAGGGTATGCTGCATGGTAGCAGGTGCGTTTCGTAGACCAAAGGGCATCCGATTCCACAGGTGTGATGAATGCTGTTTCTTCTGTCTTCCTCGGCAATCTCAAATTACCATTATCCAATGATCATATCGATGGTTGCGTAGATTCTTGATCCACAAAGAGTCTAGAGCATCATCACTTCGGGGTAGTGGGTAAATGTCAGCTTTGGTTATGTCAGTCTTTCGTCACCAGGACGACTGGTGAACAATAAGGAGACTGCTGTAAATCATGATTTGTCGGTAACCGACACCAATAAGCTCTTATAAACGGAGTTATAACGGTTTACCTATGCTCATGAGTGTAATAGTGTTGTATCAGTCCAGCTGTGAGATTGTGACGTTGGTTGTTTTTCAGTTGGACGTGAGGATTCGATGTGGTTCCCAACTGTTATACTGGTGTGTGAATTCTTTATTGAGTTTTCTAAGACTTTGAAACTCTCATATAACCACGTGCTCATATAGGTTCACTTGAAAAAGAAACAAGAGGAGTGTACAGAGAGCACACAAAGAGACAGGAGCCAATATGAGTGGACTCCAACACAAAAAGCAAAGGAAAAAAGCTGAATTTAATGAGGAGACAGAAATTTCAAGTGTGGCAATCACACAGTAAAGTATACGACATTTCGCTGTTGTGTAACATTATCATCTGGTAAACACACTAAATAATACTTAAAGAATACAATGTTTGGGATCCATTTTCAACAAATAAAAACTAACTCACATATACTTACAAAGCCTAAAAAGCAGTAATTATATAAAAGTTAAGTTAAAAATCCATGCTATTAAAAATGCTTTATAACATTTGTATAACTTTTATGTTTATATTTTTCTGACCATCGAAATTAACAATTAATTATAAATTTATAATCTTCTGGTCAACTATAATTCTTGGATTTATTTTCATCTTTAATTATACAGTACAAAATTATTTTATTAAAAAAAATTAAATTCAGTGATGGAAAGATGAAACTAACGGCTGTTTAGCAAAGAACAATGTTTGCTAACCAAGAAGAAATGTTCAGATTGTTCAATTTTGATGTCCTCACTGGTGGATGACTGAATGAAAAGGCAGAGTCAAGAGTAGATGAGGAACTATTGAGACGTTTGGGGCCCGCCGCTTATTTTTTTCGTTTAATTTGCGCTTCGTTTTGGGGTTTTAACGTCACCCTGTATCTTGTTTGGTTTCTGGGCCACTCGGTACTTTTTGTACTAAGTGACCCAGATATCATATGTTTGAGATTATGATCTTGACCTTTTTATTCCCCCTCGTTTTTACTTCCACATGAGTGGACTAATGTGTTTTTGATTTGATTTTGTTTTCGTTTCTCCTGTTATCACCTATGTGTGATAACAGGGGATGAATCATGATTTTGGCCAAATAGATCAATCTTGTGATTGGTCTATTTGGGCCAAAATATTAAAGTAACCAATTGAGAGTTTGTGCCCTGAGAATCCGACTTGTGGATTCTCAGGGTATATAAAGAGCTAAATTTATATGCTCAGAGCTTCTTTTTTTAAATACCGAACCTATGCCCGATTTTGGCTAGGTTCTCTTCTTTTAATATTATTTACAAAGTGATATTTTTATGTGTTGTGCAAAGCCAGTTCGCTAATTTTGTTTTTATGTTATTTCACTGAAATAAATCTTCGATTTTCTATTTTAAACCAGTGGTGTTTATTATTCGAAACTTAAATTCTGCGATTGTGAACTCATCATTTGCAGGTCTTCACCTATTCTGGATAATTCAAGGTCCCAACAGGTGCAAACCTGCAGCGTACAAGTAAGTATATTTTACACGATTCTTAGGGCAGATTTACGGACGAACGTCCGAGAGATACAGAGATTAAAGATCCTCAAGACTGTGAAGTCTTTTGCCAGAGACTAGTGAGGACACAAAATAGACGTTATAATTAGTGACCTAGCCACTCACTATCAATACGAGTGAAAACTCGCTCGTATTAACCAAAAAGAGCAGATTCTACTAACGGAAAAAGGTCCGTCACAATATATGGTGGAGGTGCGGGGTAGTTTATAAAACTTGCTACCTCGTTTTGCCCTAAGAAACGTGTTGAAAAATACGAAAATTATCGTAATTCAATTGTGCAAACAATTTTGATACAAAAACAAAATTTTTCGAAACCAAAATGAATACCAACGGAATAATCGCAAGGTTCTCCCAGCAACTCCAATTCAGACGCCGACGTGAACAGCTCATAAAGGAACGAGCGAAAGCTCGGGAAACACGCCGTGTTGCCCGCGAAACACGAAAGCAAGAGAAAGAGGACAAGCTGAGGGCCCTTGCAGCAGAGGAGCGACTCCAGGAGGATGAAAAGTGTGCTGAAGACGAAGAACGACAAGCCGACGCCCGACTCAAGACTGAAGCATCTTCTGAGGCCTCTCGACGAAGCAACGAACAGAAGATGGTCGACCGGTTTGCCGAAATGATGAAAGACGCCACTCCTGAGAGCCGAGAAGAATTGGTGAGACGGTTATGTGAAGAATCGATTCCACACCACCTCGAACACACACTTGAGAGAAATCTCAGAAACAGAAGCAAGTCACCGACAGAATCCGGACGAAAGCTCAGGCTTGAAGCTCCTGAATGGACTCCAAACCTGGGACCTACCCAGTATTCTGAAAAGAATTCGCTACATCCGCTACAAGGGTTCCCAAAGTATACTGGATCTGAAAACATACTTCTATATATTGAAGAGTTCGAAGATATTGCGATTGCACACCAGTGGAACTACCTGCAGCGATGCAGCCACTTTACTGGTCTCTTTCGAAAATGAGCGATCAAATGGCTTGCTCGTTTCCGCTTGGAATATGGCGAGATCAACTGGATCATGATGCGAAATGGAATAATTAACCCTTTAAAGGCCAAGAAAAAACTGGCAATAATAATGAAAAAACATTGTTGGAAATTTGTTAATGAATACACAGACAAGCCATTAGAACCAAAAAAAAATTTTATTTTCGACAAGAAGGTGTGCAAAAAAAGGTGTCCTCATTTGGGGACACCGGCTACATTGCACATCGTCATAGATAACTTTTATTTGTTATTGTGCATTTTTTCAAAGCATGGCCTTTCTAAACAAAGTGTAACAGAACATTTTTTACATCCCCATCGGCATTTTGCATGGCAAATGACACATCGACGCTGAGAATCTAATTTGATAGGAAAATGTCCATATGGGCTAAATCGGATGTCATCAGTTACTCCTCCAATAAGAGTAGAACGCCCACCACCTGCACTACTGCTTCGTTTTGGTTTGTGTTCAGCTTCAAGGGAAAGATAATATCGAGTGATACTTCTTTGGAATTGCAGCAGATCTAACTTTTCATTTTGTGTTGTCATTTTATGCAACACCCAACTGTTCACCATTGCCATGTTGATGCAATTAGTGAAAAGTGGCCACCACCATTTCTTTCCTCGAATTCCCACATGATACTTGCTCACAAATTGATCATGAAGATCCACTCCTCCCATTCCAGCATTGTATGCTTTCAACAATGCTGGCTGATCAACATCAATTTTTGATTTTTTCACTTGAGACCATCTTTTTACTTTTGCAAATGGCTGAATTCCTTCATGGTTGCTTGCAACACAAACTGCACTATTGTCATTCCATTTCACAACTAAAATCTCTTTCCGTACATCAAATTGGTAGTCATAGGCACCTCGTTCCTTTTTCTTGATAATATTCGATGGCACAAGAGGACATTTTTTTGTGCGATTTTCTCGAACTGTTCCTGTTGCTCGAAATCCATTTTCTTGGAGATTTACAAGCAAATCATAGCTCGTAAAGAAATTGTCAAAAGTGACATGATGATCAGATGGAGTATTGACTACGGCCAGCATGTTGGAAACAACATATGTGCCTAGAGGTGAATTGTCATTTTCCTTGTTTTTACCAGCATACAATTCGAAGTTGTAACAATAGCCAGTACTGCTGCACAATAACCAATTTTTAAAACCAAAACGAACAGGCTTGTTTCTAATAAATTGCTTGGTTGGGTGTCTACCAAAATATTTTACCATACTTTCATCTACAGACAACTGTTCATGGAGCATACCCCAAGACATAAATTTTTTGTTCAGTAATTGATACAATGGGCGAATTTTGAAGCAACGGTCATTTTTGTCAAGTTCAGAGTTGTCTGCAATGTGCAAATTACGTTTGATTTCTCGATACCTGTTTCGAGGCATGCATTTGGAAACCAATTCAACTCCCAAATCATGATCAAGAGACCAATACATTTGCTCCCTAGGCAGTTTGTGGTATCCGGTCAAGAGTAAAATTCCAATGAAATTCTTCATTTCATCTATGGAAATTGTGAAACCATGCTGGTTGTTTTGCCTTGCATACTTTTCCGACTGTTCGACAAGCATTTTCAAAACATCTTCATCAAACAATTTTTCAAAAATTTGGACAGGCGATGAGTTTTGTATTTCAGAAGTAAGTTTTTCTACGTTTTCGGTGTACTCATTCGTCATATCATTCTTCTGAAGTGTTGAAAATTTTGGTGTAACTTTCTTCCAGTATGGAGTATCATCATTTTCCTTCGGCACTTTTTTGGGTTTTTTTCTTGGAGGTTTTTTGGTAATATCATCAACAGTTTCATCACATACAAAACCATGAATTTCTACTTCTCCTGGCACATCATTAGGCATCACAGTGTCTTCATTTGTAATTTCCTCATCATCACCTTCATCTTCATCTGTGACAACTTCAGGAGAAGGAGGCAAAATAACAATGTCAACATCATTGTCATTGTCACTATTACCTATGTAATCATTGTTGAGAAACTCAACAGCACTTAGTAAAGTACTGTGTTTTCTTCCATAAAAAGAAGTGCCTGCAGGTAGCCCAGCCATGTCTGAAAATGGCAAAGTAACTATGAAAATGCTTGTTCAAGTGTATTTATTGCAAAGATTTGCTATAAAACAGGCATGAAGAGCAAATTATCCACCTAAACATACACAACTGCTTTTTGGATAGAAATGGCCGGTGTCCCCAAACAGGGACATCACATTTCTAATGCAAACCAAATAGTTCAAATATGCTCAAATTTTATAGCAAATCCAAATCTATAACTAGTATACCATTACAATAAATGAACAGGTTTCAAAAATTGATTAGCTTACCACTATTTTTGTAAAATGAAAATAATTTACAAGAGTGTAAAACTTTGCAAATATATGTCTGGAAGCTTGTAAACAGTTTGAGTAAGTGGCGCCCCTATTGATAAAAAACTAAAACACATACATACAGCAACTAGAGTGCTTCAGTATGAGTCTTTACATCCAAATGTAATGGCTCTAAATGAAATATATGGTTTAAAAAAAAATTCTAATTGGACCGTCCCCAAACAAGGACACTGGCTGTTAACGGGTTAACGAATTCCTGTTGCCAGACCAGAAAGTACGAATGAAAAACGAGCTGTCCGCAAGGACTCAGAAGGACAACGAAACCTTCAAAGTCTATGCGGAAGAGTATGCAGAGATGTATCGAAGGATACATCCCAACGATGACGACTCTTTGCTAATCTCAAGTCTGAGGAAGAGCCTGCTACCGTCTCTCAAACAGTATCTATTTGTTGCACCATAAGACAATCTTTATGACTTTGTTAAATTTGCAGCCCAAACAGAAGGAGAACTGATCGAGGAGAAGATGCTAGTCTACAGGACGTATACTGGTAACCAACCGGCCCAGCAGCAGAAGCCTCAACAGCAGAAGCAGCAACAGCAACAACAGAAGAAGCAGATGTGGACTCCCAAGAATCTGGCCACGTCTGAAAAGACGCAGGATTCACGACCGAATCAAGATGGTGGACCGAGACCCCAGCAGAGAAGGAAGTCTACTGGACCACTCATCTGTTACCAATGTCAGGAGCCTGGACATCGAGTGTTCCAGTGCACCAACGAACCGAAACCGAAGAAGGAGGAGAACAAGACGACTCCACCAACTCCAGTAAATAGAGTTGATGAACCGTCGGAAACGACGACGCCGAAAGTTATCTGCGCCGACGAAATCCATGTTCTACCCAATGGAATGAAGATGGTACCTGTCCTAATCAATAATAGAACGCAATATTTCCATTTTAACAACCATCAGACAGCTTTAAACTACTAAGGGTGCCACTCGCACCCAAAGTAGTGACGCCCGAAAAAGAAGATGTCAAAGAGATCCCAAAAGAAGAGGAGTCAACGAAACCTGCAAAGGTTGATGTCACAGTCCGACAGGACCAGATAACGAGAGGATCTATTGGGGTGGCTGCGGTCAACCATGCTGGGATGCCTCCAGGTCTGGGTAGCCTGTGCCAAAACGACAACAGAGAAGAGGAATCAACGACTCCTAAGCAGAGCTGTGCTGCGGTGCAGCTAGAGGACTCTCCACGACATAGAGCAGACTTTGGAGATGGAATCCACATCCGTACCATTCACGAAGATGGGAGCCAGCGGAAACCACTGCAAAGTGGGGCCTCTACGTCATTTGTAAAGACGAACGACGCCAAGATGTCCAACAAAGCAGAACAGATGGTAGTCTCAAACGGAGCTACTTCTGTTAAACTCAAGCAGAGCAAGTAGTAGTCTCGCAAGAGGCTACTTTTGTTAAAAATCAAGCAGAACAGTGTGTGGCGAAAAAGAAAGTACCCACACCTGTTAAAAGTCAAGCAGAACAGGTTGTGGCAAAAAATAAATTAACCACACCTGTTAAGACTAAAGAAGAGCAAGTAGTTGTCTCAAAAGGAGCTACTCTTGCTAAAAACAAAGCAGAACAGGTAGTAGTCTCGAAAGGACCTACTCCTGTTGAAACTAAAGCAGAACATGGAGTGGCGAAAAAGAAAGTAGCCACACCTGTTAAGATTTCGACTGCAGAGTCTAGTCTTCTCCAGTGTTGTTCGAAGACAATACAAGATGTTTGGACCAAGTTGACTGAGACAGTCATGCCTCGTGAACTTCAAGTCCAACAACAAGATGAGCAGATGGCTCCCAAAGTTCATGTGAACTTCGGAGGTCGTGAGTTAGTGATGACTACTGACAGTGGCGCTGAAGCTTCTGTCATAAGTGAATCACTAGTCAAAGAAACGAAGTTGGTAATGGATCCGCTACCTTTTCCGCCGAATTTGACTGGCGCCGGAGGAAATCCATTAAACATCATGGGACAAGTCATCGTACCGATTCGAGTCGCCGAAAAACTTGTCAAAGGAAAGTTGATTGTCATCAAAGGACGACGTGAGTCTTTATTGGGAAACGATCTCGGTAAAGACCTCAACCTTTGCCTTGACATGAACAAAAAGAAAGTCTATTTTGGAGAGGAACTGTTGCCGGACACTCTCCAAAAGAACCAAAGAGCAGATTTTATTCAAAATCTTAAAAATAAAGAAGAGGAAGATCTGCAAGAGAAACTCCTGAATTAGGGGCCAGCAAAACTACGCCTGGTCCAGAATCTCGTGCTGGATCCGAAAAAAGTTGCAATCATCGAGGTCAATGCTCCTGATGATCTACAAGAAGGTAGTCTTCAATTCATCGACTCGTGCGAAAGCACGTTCCAGCAGAGAGGAGTCAAAGTTTCTCCTGGGATCGTTGAAGGAAGAGGGACATCTATCCTTCAAATTCAAATCTTCAATCCGTCTGGAGAGGTTATTCAAATCGGAGCCAGAGAAACGATCGCAGAGATCGAGGACGCCATTACAGCCCTTGATGTGCCTGTGGGCCCCTCGATTTACAAAATTGAAGCACAGAGTGATGAAGTGACAGTGAAAGACTATGTCAAATTTCAAGACAGTCTGCATGTCAACCCGAATCATTCAAGAGAAGAACAAATGGCGATTCGGAAGCTTCTCGGAGAATTTAGAAACATTTTTGCCTTCAAGACCTCCGACTTGAAAAAACAAATTTGGCAACACACGTGATTGACACGGGCGAAAGCCCGCCGGTTTGAGAACCGCTTCGGCGTACTTCACCTGCTCAAAGAGAGATCATCAAGTCGACACTGCGTGATATGTTGGACGCCGGCTTCGTAAGCCCATTCAAGAGTCCGTACGTAAGTCCGGTGGTGATTGTCAAAAAGAAGAATGGTCAGCATAGATTTTGCATCGATTATTGCAAATTAAATGCTCAAACCAAATCTGACCAGTATCCGTTACCACGGATCGATGATGCTTTCGATTCTGTCTGGAGCCACAATTTTTGCAACCTTGGATTTAATATCAGGTTATTGGCAATTTCCAGTGGAAGAAAGAGATCGAGAGAAAACGGCTTTCGTATGCACCAATGGCCTCTACGAATTTAATAGAATGCCGTTTGGTTTGATGAATGCACCTGCAATGATGCAACGTGTTTTGGACTTGTTATTGGCAGGCCACAAATGGGAGACCTGCCTGGTCTATTTAGATGACATTGTCATCTTCGCGAAGAACTTCGAAGAATTCATGAAGAGATTGAAAAATATCTTGGTGCTCATCAGGAACGCCAATTTAAGCCTTCAACCAAGCAAATGTTTCTTCGGAGAAGACGAGATCAACTACCTCGGACACAAGATCAGTGCCCTCGGTATTCGACCTGATGAAGAGAAAGTGCAGACGATTCAAGGATTTCCTGCACCAAAAAACGTGACTGACGTCAGAAGCTTTTTTGGGATGACTGGCTACTACAACCGTTTCATCGAGAACTACTCCAAGATCGCCAAACCAATGCAAACCCTAGTCAAGAAGGACCTGGATTTCAAATGGGATGACGACTGCGAGGTAGCTTTTGATAGTCTGAAGAAGGCTCTTTGCTCCGCTCCGATTCTAACTTTGTATGATCCGGAGGCAGAAATTGCCTTGCACACTGATGCTTGTGACTACCAGATTGGTGTCATCATTTATCAGTATGCGAAAAATGAGAGGAAACCTGGAGTTCTAGGTTACTACAGCCGAAAACTCCAGGGAGCTGAACAAAACTACGGAACGACTGAGAAAGAATGTCTTGCAATCGTTTATGGCATAGAAAAAGCCAGACCGTATGTTTTCAACAGAAAATTCAAGATATTTACCGATCATAAGGCCCTGTGTTATTTAAAAAGAGCACAGAATCTAGATGGCCGATTGGGAAAATGGCAAATGAAACTACAGCCATATGACTATGAAGTAGTTTACAAGAAGGGTAAAACGCACGTGGACGCCGACTGTGTCTCACGTTACGAGATCAACGTTCCTGCTAGTTGGAAGCAGAAGAATGGAGAGATGGAAGCTCTCGAAGACCTTCACATCTTTACTGTCTACAACGATTTCCAGTGGGAACGGGAGCAATCTCTTGATGAAGAACTTCTCATCAAAGAATCACTCCAAAACGATCGACTGCATCCCTATCACAAGAAATTTGCGATAGTGGATGGCGTTTTATACCACCTGAAGTATGAAGATACCGTGCCAGTACTGACGTGTACTGTGCCCTGACAATTGAGAATTGGGATTCTCGAGATGCTCCACGATGTGCCTGAAGCCGGACATTTCGGATTCACCAAAACGAGGAAAAGAATCCAGAAGCGATTCTACTGGAAGACAATGAAAGCAGATGTCGCCGACTATGTCATGTCGTGCCACATCTGTCAGAGAACCAAACTGTCGCATCAAAAAGTACCTGGATTGCTTCAGCCAATCATTGTGGGAAAACCGACAGTGTTGGGGGATGGATTATGTTGGTCCTTTTCGGAAGTCAACCGGAGGAGTTCAACATATTTTGATTGCAGTGGATTACGCGACGAAGTATTGCATCGCCAAAGCAGTGGCAAGAGTAACCGCTCAGGCAGCAATTGCCTTCGTCAAGGATAAAATTGTAAACGAGTTTGGAGTTCCTCAGAAGATCAGCAGTGATCGAGGACCCCAATTTTTGAGTAATGAGACTCAAGCGTTTTTCAAGACCTACGCAATCCAGCATGCTGCCACAACAGCCTATCATCCACAAGCTGATGGGTTGGCAGAAAGAACGAACCATACAGTAATGGAAGTGGTGAAACATCACTTAAATGTCCTTCAATGGACATTTTGGCTGACTGGAAAAAGAAGTTAGGTGACGCGGTTATGGCCTACAACCTGGTAGAGCATAACTCGACGAAATTTTCGCCATATCGATTGATGTTCGGCCGCAAGCCCAGGACCACGTTGGATAACATGATGCCACCGCCCGTAACAGACGAAGCAGAGCAGTCCGATCCAGCCTTGGATACTGCTAAAAAGAATATCGAAGGTGCCCAGGAGGTGCAGAAACAAAATTATGACGAGAAGCATCGTACGATTCCGGACTATAAACTGGGTCAGAAAGTGCTGATAAGAGATCGTGTGCCAAAGCCAGGAATGGCTCAGAAACTCATCTGGCCATACAAGGAACCATGCCTTGTCACAAAGAAGATCACCGATTTAGTCTACGAAATTGAGTATGTTACTCGATCTGGTCTGACTATGAGAGACACTGTCAATGTTCAGCAAATGAGACCCTATTTTGAGGCCAATGACCTGAGGGCTCCTCAAACGAACTTACCTGACGACATCGAAAAAGCTGCCAGCGCTAAGGAAGAGTCCGACGCTGATGAAGAAATTATCGACGAAACAGACGACAACTTACCTGTTGAGAATACTCCAGAAGTTCGTCGTAAAGAAGGAGAAGAAGTTATCCCCGATGCCAGCCAAGAAACTCATCCGGAAACTTCTGAAAGAGAAGAAGAGGAAATTCTAGAGATATCACTGGAACCACCTAAAAGAAAACGCGAGAGACCAAAGAAAACTGCTCCAAAAGAACCAGTCCAATTGGATTCCCGTGTGCAAACACGTGGTGGAGAAAAGAAAAGTTATGCAAAAGCTAATTTGCCACCAAGATGGGCGAAATTTGGCGTTAAAACGGCCAAATTAGACCCAGAGAGTCAAAAAGAAGCATCGAATGATGCTGAAATTCGAATTTGCCGCCTTGCGCAGCGCCGCCTGGTGAGATAAATTAAGAAGAGAGGAAAAGAAGAGAAACTGGAAGTAGCTAATGGCTCCGCCTCTTCTGACCCGGAAATTAGACTGGGCAACTCCTTAGAACCACGTGGGGATGCCTCCGCCATTTTGGATGCCAGTTTTGAATCTACTTCTGAAAGAGAAGCACGCAAAAGTAAAGTTTCGCGATTTTCTACAGTGACAAGTGATCAAAAGTTTTATTTTGCCAAGAAAATGCCGCGTTCTTTTGGAGGAAAGTCTTCTAGCAGCGAGGACTCATTCAACTTTATGGCCTTATTTGGAGAAGGCCACGATGATGAGGTGATGGAAATCGAGGACGCCGCCCTAAAGACCGGAGCAGCTATCACGGCTGAAAAGCCTTTAGGCAGCAATGCCTCGACTTCCAGCAAGGACAGGAATGATTCCGGCATCTCTTTGAAGAAACGGAAGAACCCCGAATCCGAAGATGATTTGGTAAATCGTTTCGTTCCTCTAATGAGATCTCCGCCTCCTCAGTTAGGTGATCCAGAGCCGGACATCTACATGGGACCAGCCTGGGACCCGAGACAGCAGTTCCCGCAACCTCCTTAGGAAATGGACACCCCGCCCGGCAGTGATGCCGAAGGGGGAGTACCAGCCGTGTTGTACTCCTCAAATCGCTGGGGCCGCACCCGCAGAGAAAGGAATGCAGATAAGCGGGCCATGCAGGAATGGATCGCTACCCAAAACCGAGAGTGCATTAAGAGGGGACAGAAACCTGTGGAAGTCTCAGCCGTCGGCACCGCACTACCGACAGTCAGGAAGACAGCATGTGCTACGTCTCCTACCAACAGTTGGGCCACCATGGACGAGCCCATTGTTCGAGGATACCGACCGGAGTTAACAAAGAAGCTGGTGCTGCCAGGACCAATTTCGGTCCCGACACCACCAAGAGAAGTATCGTCTGAATCTCTACCGCCCATTGTTCCATTTAAGCCAAGATCGACAGTAACTGTCGTCTGGGAGGGGAACAAGAGGAGGGAAGTCCATTTTGACCGCCAATCGCCGCCAAGGGACCGACCGCGAGAGATGAGATGACCGAAAGGTCAGGGGTCCGCTGCCCGCCGAAAAGCTCGATTTCGATAATCGATAATAAAAAAATTAAGTAGTTAAAAATTATTTATTAATTTTATATAAGTTATAAAACACTTTAAATTTAAACACTTTTAATTCTAAATAAAATAAAATTTATAAAAATATAATAATTATATATAAAAGCTTATCCCATTATATATTACTAAATTAAAAATAAATATAATATGTAAAATTAAATTTAATTCTTAAGAAACTAGAAATCTTTTTAATTGAATAATATTTCATCTCTAAATAAAATTTTTAATAATTATGTTACAGTATAAAAAAAATTATTTAGCTCTTAATAATTCGAGAATAATAAGTTTATTAAATAATTTAAAAATCTATAATTCACAAGATACAAAATTTTATTTTATCTTTTAATTTAATTAATAAATAACCTTTACAGTACAAATAAACTATAAATAATTTTATTTCATCTAATAAATACAAATAAAAAATAATTTTTATTTCTTATATTTTTAAATTAATTTTATTTTATCAAAATATTTAAAACATAAAAATCTATTCAGTGTAAATGAATTGCTATAAAGCTTTATTTTGTATCAAGGTACACTTTCCAGTACACCAACTATGTTACGACTTGTCTAATCTTAAATTAGAATGACGGGCAATATGTACATATTTTAATTCCATAGTCAAAAAAATATATTATATCTTAATTTACTATTAAATCCACTTTCATAAAATAATTCCATAAATTAATTCATATAATTATTATTAATGTAATTCATAAAAACCTTTATTATAAACTGCACCATGACTTGAAATATAAAATTTAAATTTTTATTAATTACTAATTTTAAAAGTAATTTAAACAGCGATATACATATTAAAAGCAATATAAAGTACACTCACTCGCGGAATATCGATTATATAACAAATTCCTCTAATAGGACTAAAATACCGCCAAATTCTTTAAATTTCAATTAAATATTACTACTCTAAATATATAATAATAATAACAGGGTATCTAATCCTGGTTTTTTATATTAATTTTTAACTAATAATACAAATATAATATAATAATAAACTATTTTTTTTTTACATAAAAATAAATTATAATAATTAAATTAAAATTAATAAATAGTTTTTTAAAAAATTTCTTTTAATTGGTTGTATAACCGCTAATGCTGGCACAAACTGATTTAATAATATATAAAAACTAAATTAAATTATAAAATAATAAATAAAGATATCATAAGTATAAACAAAGTAAAAAATATGTATAAAATAATTATATAAGAAATTTGAAATTAGAATTAAATTTTTTTTTTTTTTTTTTTGTATATATATATATATATTATTTTAAGTACAAGTAACAAATTTATATATATCCTCACCCTCCTATTAATTATTAGCTTTATTATATTAATATTAATTAATATATTATTAATGATACATTTTTTATAAAAAAAATATTTTAGAAAATAAGAAATTTAATATAAATTAGATATTTAAGTTCTTGAGATGACTATAAAATAAGAATGTTAAATAAATAATATTATAATGATAATTAAGATCTCCTTCGGCTCAAAAGAAAAGGCAAATAATATCTAATTTCCTATACAATATAGATAATTTTTATTAATGAATTTACTCATAAAGAAGTTCTTTTTCATTAAAATATATTATTATTAATATTAAATTTAAATTTATAAACTTGTAGGAAAATAAATTATTAATGGAAAAAAGGTAATTATTGAAAATATAAAAATAATTGTTTTTATTGGTATATTTAATTTTATTGAATAATTAATTCATTTTAAATTAAATGAATTAAATAAAAATATTCTATAAGAAAGACGAATATAGTATACTAAAATAGTTAATGAAGTAAAAATTAAAATAAATGGAATAAAAAAAAAATTTGATATTAATAAGACATTAAGAATTAATCATTTTGGAAAAAATCCTAATAAAGGAGGTAGTCCTCCTAAAGAAAAAAATAATAATGCAATTAAAATTTTTAAATTTATTTTATTTTTTATTAATATAAATATTTGATTTATATGAGATATTTTTAAATAATTTATAAAAATTATAATTATTATTGAAATCATAATATAAAATAAAAAATATATTATTAAAATTGATTTTGATATTATTAAAGCACATAAAATTCATCTTATGTGATTAATAGATGAAAAACCAATAATTTTACGTAAAATTAATTGATTAAGTCCTCCTAATGAACTAATAATGGTTGAAATAATAATAATAATTCAAATTAAATAAGTATTATTTATAATAAATAATAATATTAATGGTGCAATTTTTTGTCAAGTTAATAATAAAATTCTATTAATTCATGATAATCCATTAATTAAATGAATTAATCATAAATGAAATGGAGCAGCACCTAATTTTATTATTAAAGAACATTCAATTAATCTATTTAAATTAATTATTGAACTATTTAATATTTGTAATGAAAATATCATTAATATAGAAGAAGAAAATAAAAGAATAGTTGATCTAATAGTTTGAATTAAAAAATATTTTAATGTTGCTTCTGATATTAATGTTGAATAATTTGCTAATAATGGAATAAAAGCTATAATATTAATTTCTAGTCCTAATCAAGCTATAAATCATGTATTTTGCTGATATTGTTATTAAAGTTCTAATTAATAAAAATAATATAAAAAAAAAATTATATGCCAATAAGAAAAGAAAATATTCATTTTAAATATAAAAATTTAATTTATTTTCTTTAATTGATTATTTTGACAGATAAATGTATTAAATTTAGAATTTAATTATGTAAAAAATTACAAATAATAATTAATTTATAAAAGCTACTAAAAGATTCTTTTATTAAATATTTTCAAAATATTTTGCTTATTTAGCTAAATAACTAATTTGATAGAAAAAAGTTTCTATAGGTTGGTTTAATTAAAAAATATGAAAAATATATAATTGTTAATATTTGTCTAATTATAATATATGGATATTCAACAGGACATGCTCCAATTCAGGTTAATATACAAAAAATTGAAATTAAAAATCAAAATAAATATTTATTTAATAAAAATTTTTGATTTAATATAGTAGTTTTATCTGATAATGATAATGAAAGAATAATAATAATAGATATGACTAAAGCAATTACTCCACCTAATTTATTAGGAATTGATCGTAAAATTGCATATGCAAATAAAAAATATCACTCAGGTTGAATATGAATTGGAGTTGAAAGCGGATTAGCTGATAAAAAAATTTCTGGGTCAGTAAGTAAATAAGGATTTAATAATGATAATATAATTAAAATTATTATAACTACAATTATTCCTATTAAATCTTTAAGAGTAAAATAAGGATGAAAAGAAATTTTATCAATATTTCTATTTGATCCTAAAGGATTAGAAGATCCAGATTGATGTAAAAACACTAAATGAAATAAAATTATTATAGAAATAATAAATGGAAATAAAAAATGAAATGAAAAGAATCGTATTAAAGAAGCATTATCTACAGAAAATCCACCTCAAATTCAATATACTAATGATAATCCAATATATGGAATAGCAGATAATAAGTTTGTAATAACAGTAGCTCCTCAAAAAGATATTTGTCCTCATGGTAAAACGTAACCTAAAAAAGCAGTAATTATAGTAAGAAGAAAAATTATAACTCCTGAAATTCAAGTTATTAATAAATAATAAGAAGAATAATATAATCCACGTCCAATATGAATATATAAACAAATAAAAAATATTCTAGCACCATTAGCATGAATTATTCGAATTAATCATCCAAAATTTACATCACGTATAATATGAATAATTCTATTAAATGCTAATAAAATATTTGCTGAATAATGAATTGATAAAAAAATTCCTGTTAAAATTTGAATAAATAATATTATTCCTAATAGAGAACCAAAATTTCATAATAATGAAATATTAGATGGAGATGGAAGATCAATAATAGAATTATTAATAATTTTAATAATTATATTATTTTTTCGTATTGGTATCATTAATTAAAAGTTAATCGTAATGGTCCTGAATAAAATTTAGTAATTTTTATAATTCTAAATAAAGTGAATAATAAAAAAATTATTAATATAATTGTTAATAAAAATATAGAAGATGAAAATAATTTAGAAAATTTTAATTCAAGAGGAAAATTAATTTTTTCATAAATTGAATAATTAAAATTTAAAATAAATATTGTTATAATAAATACAATTATAATATAAAAAATTTTAATATTAGGAAAAATTTCATTAGGTGATAATGAAATTATATAAATAAATAAAACTAATACTGCTCCTAAATAAATTAAAAAAAGAATATATCTAATTCAAAATGATGATAAAAGAACTCCAATAATTAGTGTAATAGAAATTGTTATTAAAATAGTAATTATTCCTAAAAGAAGAGGATGAGAAGAAAATAAAAATATTAAAGATAAAAATAAAATTATTCTATTTATAATAAAAATAAAAATTCCTTCTAAGAATTTATTCTATTTTAATAGTGAAAATGTTATGTGTTATTTACACTATAGAAGTAGAATTAATAACAAATTAATGCTATAAAATAAGTTAGCAGCTTATTAATTTTAATTCTTTAATAAGGATATACCCAACTTATCAGTAACAGTGATATGTTATTATTAACTATTATTAATTAATAAGGGAAAATGTTCCTAAAATCAGGTCGAAACTAATTGTATATACTTCTTATTAGGCATAACCTATTGGTAAATTATGAGTGCAATTCAAATATTATAATTTTAATTATATACCAAGTTAATTCATTTTAATGAACCTAATTTTCATTCATAGAATAAACCTACTAATAAAATTATAATAAATAATATTCTTGTAAAAAAAAAATATCAATTATTTGAATTAAATAATGAAATAGGAATTGGTAATAAAATTACAATTTCAATATCAAAAATAATAAAAATAATTGCAATTATAAAAAAATGAATTGAAAATGGAATTCGAGAAGAATTTTTTGGATCAAATCCACATTCAAATGGTGAAATTTTCTCACGATCTAAAAATGACTTAAAAGAAAGAAAAACTGACAAAAAAAAAAGAATCATTGAAATAAATATAAATGTTATTGATAAAATTAAAATTATTAATATTATTTAATTTAAGATTATCTTAACCTAATTAATTGGAAGTTAATTGTACAAATTATACTTATTAAATTATCCACCTCATCAATAAATTGATAAATAAAGAAATAATCATACAATATCTACAAAATGTCAATATCACGCAGCAGCTTCGAAACCAAAATGATGAATTTTTGAAAAATGATAATTAAAATGTCGTATTAAACATGAAAATAAAAAAATTGTACCAATAATAACATGAAATCCATGAAAACCTGTAGCTATAAAAAATGTTGATCCATAAACTGAGTCAGAAATTGAAAATGAAGCTTCAATATATTCTATTCCTTGAATTATAATAAAATATATTCCTAAAATAACAGTAATTAATAATGATTGATTAACTTGAGAAAAATTTGATTCTATTAATCTATGATGAGCTCAAGTAACTGTAATACCAGATGATAATAAAATTACTGTATTTAATAAAGGAATTTGAAATGGATTAAATTTTAAAATATTATTTGGAGGTCAAAAATAAATCTCAATTGTTGGATTTAATCTTCTATGAAAAAATGCCCAAAAAAAAGAAATAAAAAATAAAATTTCTGAAATAATAAATAAAATTATTCCTCACTTTAATCCTAAAAGTACAATAATAGTATGATTTCCTTGAAATGTTCTTTCACGAGTAATATCTCGTCATCATTGAAATATTGATAAAAATATTATAAATAAACTAATGAAAATTAAAATAGAATTGTTTAAATGAAAATTTGAAAGTAATCCTAAAGCTAAAAATAAAGCTCTTATAGAAGCAACAATTGGTCACGGTCTTATATTAACTATATGAAATGGATGAATTTTTATTGACATTAATTATGTTTCTCTTGTATATAATACTATAAGAATAGAAAATACATAAGATTGAATAATAGCAACTGCAGATTCTAATAAAATTAATAAAAGTTGAATAAAAATAAATAAAGGGAATATAATAGTAATTAAATTTTTTCCTTGGTTTCCTAATAATGTTATTAATAAATGACCTGCAATTATATTTGCTGCTAATCGTACAGAAAGAGTAATTGGCCGAATAACTTGACTAATAATTTCAATACATACTATAAATATTATTAATATTACAGGAGTTCCTATAGGAACTAAATGAGCTAAAGCATAAGTTGTATTTATAAATCATGCATAAATAATAATAGTTAATCACATAGGAAGAGCCAATGAAAGAGTAAATGATAAATGTCTTGATGCAGTAAAAATATATGGAAATATTCCTATTAAATTATTTAATATAACAAAAATAAATATTGATATAAAAATTAATGTTATTATATATTTTTTATTTAATAATATTGAAAATTCTATATTGATGATCTTATTAACATAATTAAATATAATTTTAATACGTGAACTTAAAAATCAATATTGAATTGGAATAATTAATATTCTTAAAAAAATTCTAATTCAGTTAATATTTATTAAAATAGATGTTGATGGGTCAAAAATAGAAAATAAGTTATTTATCATTTTCAAATAAAATATAAAAAATATTTATAATTATTTTTTTTAAATAATTTTTGTCTAAATAATGAGTTTAAAAAAAAATAAATTAATATTAATCTAAAAATAAATATTAATATAAGAATAATTCAATTTATAGGAAATATTTGTGGAATAGGAATACACTATAAACAAGTTTCTTTAGATTGACAAACTAATGTTATTTAAAACTAGAATTCCATTAGAAGTAAAATTACTATAAATTGATTTAAGAGATCAATGCTTATTTTCAGCCATCTAATGATATAAAATTTTTAATTCAATTTAAAAACTTAATTTGTGAAATAGATTCTAATACAATTGGTATAAAACTATGATTTGCACCACAAATTTCTGAACATTGACCATATCATAATCCTGGTCGTGAAATTAGAAATGAAATTTGATTTAAACGTCCTGGAACAGCATCTCTCTTTACTCCTAATCTAGGTACTGTTCATGCATGTAAAACATCATTGGCAGTAATTAATACTCGCAATTGAATATTTAAAGGCAAAATTAATCGATTATCAACATCAAGAAGTCGAAAAGTAAAATCATTTTCTATTTGAATTATATATGAATCAAATTCAATTATATTAAAATCTGAATATTCATAACTTCAAAATCATTGATGCCCAATTGATTTAATTGTTAATGAAGGAACATTAATTTCATCGATTATATACAATAAACGTAAAGAAGGAAAAGCAATAAAAAGAAGAATAATTGCTGGAAGTAATGTTCAAATAGTTTCAATTTCTTGTCCATCTAAAATTAATCGATTTTTCAATAAATTAAATAATAATATATAAAATAAATGTGATACTAATGATGTAATTAAAATTAAAATTATTAATGAATGATCATGAAAAAAAATTAACTGTTCTATTAATGGTGATGCTCTATCTTGAAATAAAATATGGGATCATGTTGCCATTAATTATTTAATTGTAATTGAAAGTTGATTAAATGTATGATTTATAGGAGGATAACTGTGAGTTCAATCTAATATAGAACTAGAATAAGATATTATTAAAACAACTCGCTTTGAAATTATAGCTTCTCAAATAATATAAATTAATAATAAAATTGCAAATAATGAAATAGTTGAACCAAAAGATGATACAGAATTTCATATTCTATAAGCATCAGGATAATCTGAATATCGACGTGGTATACCACTTAAACCTAAGAAATGTTGTGGAAAAAATGTTAAATTTACTCCTAAAAATATTAAAAAAAATTGAATCTTTGATAAAATAGGATTTAATGAAAATCCTAATATTAATGGAAATCAAAAAATTATTCCACCTAAAATAGCAAATACAGCTCCTATTGATAAAACATAATGAAAATGAGCAACCACATAATATGTATCATGCAAAATAATATCAATTGATGAATTTGCTAAAATTACTCCTGTTAATCCTCCAACTGTAAAAAGAAAAACAAATCCTAAAGCTCATAATAATGGCGGAGTTAAAATCAATTGACTTCCATAAAGTGTAGCCAATCAACTAAAAATTTTAATTCCTGTTGGAACCGCAATAATTATAGTAGCAGCTGTAAAATAAGCACGTGTATCAACATCTAATCCAACAGTAAATATATGATGAGCTCAAACAATAAATCCTAAAAGACCAATAGCAATTATTGCATAAATTATACCTAAAGATCCAAATGTCTCTTTTTTCCCTCTTTGTTAAGTAATAATATGAGAAATTATTCCAAATCCTGGTAAAATTAAAATATATACTTCTGGATGACCAAAAAATCAAAAAAGATGTTGATATAAAATTGGATCTCCACCACCTGCTGGATCAAAAAAAGAAGTATTAAAATTTCGATCAGTTAAAAGTATTGTAATTGCTCCAGCAAGTACTGGAAGTGATAATAATAATAAAATTGCTGTTAATTTTACTGATCATACAAATAATGGTATTCGTTCAAATAATATTCCCTTAGTTCGTATATTAATAATTGTTGTAATAAAATTAATAGCTCCTAAAATTGAAGATACTCCTGCTAAATGTAATGAAAAAATTGCTATATCAACAGCTAATCCATTATGAGAAATATTCCCAGCAAGAGGAGGATAAACAGTTCAACCTGTTCCAACACCTTTTTCTATCAAAGATGAAGATAATAATAAAAAAAAAGCTGGAGGTAATAATCAAAATCTTATATTATTTATACGTGGAAATGCTATATCAGGTGCTCCTAGTATTAATGGTACTAATCAATTTCCAAATCCACCAATTATAATAGGTATAACTATAAAAAAAATTATTACAAATGCATGAGCTGTTACAATAACATTATAAATTTGATCATCACCAATTAAACTTCCAGGGTATCCTAATTCTATACGAATTAATATTCTTAAAGCTGTACCAATTATAGCAGCCCATGAACCAAAAATAAAATATATTGTTCCAATATCTTTATGATTTGTAGAAAAAATTCATCGCACTATTTAAAATTTAATTTTTAATTATATTTAACTTTGAAGGTTATTAGTTTAATTTAACTTAAAATTTTATTATTTAGTTTATAAAAATATTAAATTGCAAATTTAAAGATACTTTAAAGTAATAATTTAAATTTAAAAAGGAGATTAATCTATAAATGGGGTATGAACCCATTAGCTTATTTTAGCTTACCTTTTTAATTATGGTATAAAATACATGCTTTATTATATCATAATAATCCTTTTTCAGGCACATAATTATTTTAATCACTAAATTTTAAATTTAGATATAAATTAATAAATAATATTGATAATAAATTTATTAATAATTTATATTTTATTAATAATTTTCGTTTTAATTAGAGTAGCTTTTATTACTTTATTAGAACGAAAATTATTAGGATACATTCAATTTCGAAAAGGTCCCAATAAATTAGGATTAATTGGAATTTTTCAACCATTTTCTGATGCATTAAAATTATTTTCTAAAGAAATAATAATTATTCAACTAATAAATTTTTTTCTTTATTATTTAAGTCCTATTTTTATATTAATGTTAATATTGATAAGATGAATTTTATATCCATTATTAATAGGAGGTATTGAATTTAAATATAGATTATTATTTTTTTTATGTTACATAAGACTTGGTGTATATATTTTAATAGGAAGAGGTTGATCTTCTAATTCTAAATATGCTTTATTAAGAATATTACGAGGTTTATCTCAAACTATTTCATATGGAGTAAGATTAGCAATTATTTTATTAAGAATTATTTTTTTTATTATAACTTATGAAATCTTTTTACTTTTCTTCTTTCAAAATAAGATATTATTTTTTTTTATTTTATTTCCTTTAAGATTAATATGAATAATTTCTAGTTTAGCAGAAACTAATCGATCTCCTTTTGATTTTTCTGAAGGAGAATCTGAACTTGTATCAGGATTTAATGTAGAATATAGAAGAGGAACATTTGCATTATTATTTATAGGTGAATATGGAAGAATTATTTTTATAAGATTAATATTTAGTATATTATTTTTTGGAAATACAATAATTTTTTATTTTATTATAATAACTATAATTATTATATTTATTTGAATTCGAGGTGCCATACCTCGTTTTCGATATGATAAATTAATATATCTAGCATGAAAAACAATTTTACCTGTAAGATTAAATTATTTATTATTTTCCATAAGAATTATAATAATTTTATCAAAAAATAGTTTACATAAAATAAATATTTTGGGTATATTAGATGGAATTTCCTTTTTTGAAAATAAAACAATGAAATGACTGAATAATAGGTGATAAACTGTAATTTTATTGATGATTTTAAATCTTTCATTAAAATAAAATTTTTATAATTTAATATTTTATTTAAATAATGGATATAATAATTATATATTTTAATGAGAAAGAACTTCTTTATGAATAAATTTATTAATAAAAATTATCTATATTGTATAGGAAATTAGATATTATTTGCCTTTTCTTTTGAGCCGGAGGAGATCTTAATTATCATTATAATATTATTTATTTAACATTCTTATTTTATAGTCATCTCAAGAACTTAAATATCTAATTTATATTAAATTTCTTATTTTCTAAAATATTTTTTTTATGAAAAATATATCATTAATAATATATTAATTAATATTAATATAATAAAGCTAATAATTAATAGGAGGGTGAGGATATATATAAATTTGTTACTTGTACTTAAAATAATATATATATATATATAAAAAAAAAAAAAAAATTATAATTAGGTGTTTGCATTTAGAACTTTGACTTCTAAGGAAATAGATTTCTATTATTTATATTGCTTTAAATTCAAAATAATCTCTAAAGATATTTTATCATCTTAGTTGCTTCAAAACTATGTTTTAATAAGCTATTTAGAATATAAAATAAAGTATAATAATAATAAAAATATTATTATACCAAAAAATAAACTTTTAAATCTATTATTTTGGAAAAAATTAATAAATATAAATAAATTTATTATTATCTTTCAAATTCCAGTTGATCCAATTATTTCTATTCATCCTCTATCTCTTATTTGAAAATTTACTTTTCTTTCATATAATAAGTTATATATTAATCATTGTGAAGATATTAAAGTTAAATATCATATTCTAGAAAAAAAAAATTAATATATTGCAAATAATTTTTATTTATTATAAATTTATAATAGATAAATAAATAAATAGTAAAAAAAAATATAATTAAAGGTCAAATTTTTTCTATATAAAATAATGATAAGTAATTTATTTCTCAAAATGAATAATAATTAACTCTAATTCCTATAATTAATGTTGCTACTCTTAATAAGCATAATGGAAATAAATAAAATCATTCATTTTCGTTAAATTTATATAATTTTAAAAATTTTAAATTTCTTAATATAACAAAAATTGTTACACGAATTCTATACAAACATGTTAAACTAATTCTTATTATTAAAAAAATTAAAATAAAAAAATTTAAATCTCTTTTAATAAACGTCTCTAAAATTATATCTTTAGAATAAAATCCAGCTAAAAATGGAAATCCACATAATGATAAATTTGCTAATAAAAAACTTATTCTTATTAATGGTCTAAAATAAGAAATACTTCCTATAAAACGAATATCTTGAATTCCTATTGTTTCATGAATAATTTTACCAGCACATAAAAAAATTAATGCCTTAAATATAGCATGAACTACTAAATGGAAAAAAGAAATAATAGGATATCCTATTGCAAGAATAAATATTATTAATCCTAATTGTCTTAATGTAGAAAGAGCAATAATTTTTTTAAAATCATATTCATATATTGCTACAATTCCTGCACATAATATAGTAAGTAAAGATATAATTAATATAAAATTTTTAATATATTGTAAATTTGAATAAATTCAATAAAAACGAATTAATAAATAAATTCCAGCAGTAACTAACGTTGATGAATGGACAAGAGCAGAAACAGGTGTTGGAGCAGCTATTGCTGCTGGTAGTCAAGCAGAAAAAGGAATTTGAGCACTTTTTGTTATTCCTGCTAATAAAGTAAAAATTACTACTAATCATAAAATTCTTTCAAATTCTAAATTTATTCTTAATATTCTTCATGAGCCATATCTAAATAAAAGTCCAATACTAATTAAAAGACCTACATCACCAATTCGATTTCTTAAAATTGTTAATATTCCAGCTCTAGAAGACTTATTATTATAATAATAAATTACTAAACAATATGAAACTAATCCTAATCCATCTCAGCCTAATAAAATAGTAATAAATCTTGGGCTAATAATTAAAAACAATATTGATAAAATAAATAATAATACTAGAATAAAAAATCGATTTAATCTTTTATCTTCTTTTATATATGCTAAACTATATATTATTACTCCTCTAGAAATAGTTAATACAACACAAATAAATATTAATCTTATTCAATCTAATAAAAAAATTACTCTTATAATTATCCCATTAAAGTTAAAAATTCCTCATTCAATAAAAATAACTAAATTAATATATATATATATATATATATTATTATTATTATTACTACTATTATTAATATTACTACTCTTCTACATATACCAATTATTATTATTTAAGATTATATTAAAATTTCTAAAGATCCACAATCAATTATTTTATATTAAACTACTTAAATATTTAAAAAATAAATAGTAATCTTTTTAAAAATAATAAATTTAATGGAATTCAATGAAGAAATCTAATTACATATTCTATTATAGTAATTTCATTTATTCTTAAAAGACTTATTGTTATTATTCCATGTTGAGTTATTGAAAATAAATAAAGACTATATACACAACTTAAAAAAGAAATTAATATTAAAAATAAAATTCTATATATTCTTCACGCTTCTACAGAACCAATTAATTCAATTTCACCAATTAAATTTAAAGATGGAGGTGCAGCTATATTTGATCTCACTAATATAAATCAAATCAATGAAAATCTAGGAAAACATATAATTAATCCTTTATTAATTAATATTCTACGACTTATAATACGTAAATAAATTACATTTCTTAAATAAAATATTCCAGAAGAACAAAGTCCATGTCCTAATATAATAATTACTCTTCCACATAAACCTAAATAAGAATCTGAAAAAATTCCACATACTATTAATCCTATATGAACAATGGATGAATAAGCAATTAATGCTTTAATATCAATTTGTCGTATACAAATTACTCTAACAATTAAACAACCTACTAATCTAATTCTAAAAATTATTCTTTTAAAAATAATAATATTATAATAAAATAAATTAAAAAATCGAATTAATCCAAATCCTCCTATTTTTAATAATACGCCGGCTAAAATTATTGAACCTGCAATTGGTGCTTCTACATGAGCTTTGGGTAATCATAAATGTAACATAAATATAGGAACTTTTACTAAAAATGCTAAAAATCCAATTAAACAAATAAAAAAATTTTTGTGTAAACTTAAATATTCTTCAAAATTTATAATTCTAAAATTTATTTCATTTTCAAAAAATAAGATTAATACTAATAATGGTAATGAAGCAAATAAAGTATAAAATATTAAATATAATCCTGCATTTAATCGTTCAGGTTGATAACCTCATCCTAAAATTATTATATAAGTAGGAATCAATACTGCTTCAAATACAAAATAAAATCTTATTAAATTTATAACTCTAAAAACTATAATTAAAAAAATTCTTAAATTAATTAATAATATTATATAAATATTTGAAGAAGTAGAAATAAAAATTTTTCTTCTTGCACCTAATATTAATATAAAAATTAAAAGTCTAAGAAAAATTAATAATATTCTTAATATATCTACTCCAAAAAATAATCTTAAAATATGAAATTCTACTATTTCAAAATTTATTTCAAATAATAAAATAATTCTTATTAAAATTCTTAAAAAAAAAATTATTCTTCAATTTCTTATTATAAATATAAAACCTAAAAATAAAAAACTTGATAAAATTATTAACATTTTAATAAATTTAAACTAAAAATAAAATCATTTCCATATGAACGATTTAATAAAATTCGGATCGAGGACATCCTGCCATTCCGATAGAAGCGCCATTTCAGGGAGCAATCCCTAAGCCAGCAACTAAGCCTAAGTTGCCGTCTCCATCAAAGACAACGCCAGAAAAGGAACAGGAGCGTCAGTTACTTCTCCTGAATAATGGTTTGGTTTCGTTTTCTAGATGCGGAGGACGCCATGCGCTCCCCTACCTAGGGATGTTCAACAGCAGACGGGAGATTTCCAGCGAACGACCACGACCCAGGAGAGATGTCCTCTGGACCGCTGTCGTTCTAGAGACGCCAGGATGTCCCGCCATCGTCGCACTTCATGCTAGCGACGAATCAAATGTAATTCAATTGATCCACACTGGGACTCGGGAGCAATCCCGCACCAGGACTCTGGAACTCATTGCTGAGACCATGTTGGCCACCTTAATCCCCGACCGGACGCAAGACCGAAGATTTCACCACCACTCGCCAAGGGCCATCGAGAGGGACTTCTCCGCCACCATAATGCTGGACTTTGTCGAGGCGACTGTGCTGTCCACATTGGAGCGGTCGACTGTCGTCCCGCTGGAAACATTGGAGCGGCTCTACGAGACAACGACGGAAGCCGAATTCGGAAGGAGGGATCGACGCGGCCACCTGTTGCCGGAGCCATGAGGGATCATCGATCAATAGAGAGCAGAGCAGAGTCATCGCCGGACCAGTTGGCGCGATGATTATAAATTAAATTTTCTAGTCCGTTGATGTTAATTTAATTATATTGTTTTTTTTTACCAAAGAAATTGTATATTTTCCAAACATAATCAAATTTTATTTTTGAAACGTTTTTTTTTATATATACCTGTGATACCCCTGGGTTATTGATTTAGATCTAGTCGAGGGGGGAAGGGGGATTTTTAGGAAAATTGTCTTGGGAAGTAGGGTACTTCCCGCTTAGTCGGGGGAGTGAGACGTTTGGGGCCCGCCGCTTATTTTTTTCGTTTAATTTGCGCTTCGTTTTGGGGTTTTAACGTCACCCTGTATCTTGTTTGGTTTCTGGGCCACTCGGTACTTTTTGTACCAAGTGACCCAGATATCATTTGTTAGAGATTATGATCTTGACCTTTTTATTCCCCCTCGTTTTTACTTCCACATGAGTGGATTAATGTGTTTTTGGTTTGATTTTGTTTTCGTTTCTCCTGTTATCACCTATGTGTGATAACAGGGGATGAATCATGATTTTGGCCAAATAGATCAATCTTGTGATTGGTCTATTTGGGCCAAAATATTAAAGTAACCAATTGAGAGTTTGTGCCCTGAGAATCCGACTTGTGGATTCTCAGGGTATATAAAGAGGTAAATTTATATGCTCAGAGCTTCTTTTTTTAAATACCGAACCTATGCCCGATTTTGGCTAGGTTCTCTTCTTTTAATATTATTTACAAAGTGATATTTTTATGTGTTGTGCAAAGCCAGTTCGCTAATTTTGTTTTTATGTTATTTCACCAAAATAAATCTTCGATTTTCTATTTTAAACCAGTGGTGTTTATTATTCGAAACTTAAATTCTGCGATTGTGAACTCATCATTTGCAGGTCTTCACCTATTCTGGATACTTCAAGGTCCCAACAGGTGCAAACCTGCAGTGTACAAGTAAGTATATTTTACACGATTCTTAGGGCAGATTTACGGACGAAAGTCCGAGAGATACAGAGATTAAAGATCCTCAAGACTGTGAAGTCTTTGCCCAGAGACTAGTGAGGACACAAAATAGACGTTATATTGGTCTAGTCCTCCCGGGCCAGTAGAATTAGTGACCTAGCCACTCACTATCAATACGAGTGAAAACTCGCTCGTATTAACCAAAAAGAGCAGATTCTACTAACGGAAAAAGATCCGTCACACTATGATGAGTGTAACAAAGAGAAAATCTGATAGGTGGCGTGCTGGTGCAGCCACTCCAAAATGATGAAAGTTCCAAAAAGAAAAAATCTGCCAGTAATATGATTTAGCCACCAAGAGGAAATTCACAAAGAGAAAATCGAAAAGAGAATGAAGAAATTCAAAAAAGAGAAGTTCCACCAGAGGGCATGCAAATGCAGAGAACAAAAAGAGTAGAGAAGAAGCAACAATGGTGCTTAGATGGAGCGAAAATCCACTCCATTGCCGCTCTTTGAAGAAAAACTGGTCGAACAAAAATGTTGGCCGTAGGCTTCAATGATGTCCAATGGGGAAAGTTCACATAAGCCCATTGAGGTGATGATGATGAGTTGGGACACCTGCATCCCAAGTCATTTCTTCCAAGAGAAAACGAAAGTTGTAGACAAAGGAAGGGTGTAAGGTGTGTTCAGCACACTGAGATCTATAAAAATGAATAGTTAAAATTAAATTTGGTATTATGTAGGTAGAATGGCATACAAATTAAAAAGATTATATTATAAAAACTACTTATCCAAATTGAAATTCGATTCCAGAAACGTGTTCAGCAGGCCACATACTATCAGGAACAGTGAAGATTTAACTTGGATGGCAGACGTGAGTTAGGTTAAATGCCCAAAAACCGATAGTGAAAGGGGAAAAAACGTGGTTTCCAAGATGGCGGCAAACAAAGGAAATTTTCAAGCATAAATTGCATTATTAGGAAAAATTTGATAACTCAAAAACTACTTGACCAATTTCAAATCATATTGCTGCTACATGTTCATCACACTTAGTTCTATTTAATTAATTTAACACTATGCTGAATTGGCAGGGTGAAAATAAAAAATAGCCCAAAACCGGGAGCAATAACTTTATGCTACAAAATGGCAGAGTATAGCTTTCAAACATTCTCTTATATATTTTTTTTTTCTTCAAATACTGAAACAAAGTAGTCACCTTTTTCCATTTTTCAGCCATATTCCACAACACATAATTCCGTATTAAAATGGTTTAAACAAAAGAATTTTTCACAAGACCACACCCATAGCCTAGGTAAGAAAGAGCAACTGCAACAAAGAAAAGAAAAAGGAAAGAGATATATGAACTGGTGAACATGTGTAAAAGGGGTATGTTGGCCGTTCTCTATGTGAAAACTTTATTGGTGAGAAAGGCCAACTGGTTTTTTAAACTCAGGTTCATCAGATCAATGAAGATCTATAATGAAATTTTTCTGTATATAAAGTTACTCAATAACACACTTACATCAACTTGACTTAAAATTAGAAAACATTTTTATTATGACAAAATAGGGCTTATAAGTTACATTCAAACAAACTAAGATATAAACTACAAAAATTAGATTTTAGTTTAAGTAAAAACAAAGGTAAACATATTATGTAAATGAGCTTTAAATACTAAATGCAACCAAGATAAATGTAAGGACCAGAATAGTCTAATTAGGGCATAAAAAAGGGAAATGAAAGAACCAATTAATGGTGAAAGGAGTATAACCAATAGGGTTGGTTAATTCTTAGAATAGGCCAAATCAGCCTAGAGCATTTAACAAAAAAAAAGGTAACAACTTACAGTACAAACAGCCCAACCATCATTGTTGTTCAAGTTTTCCATGTCTCCCACTGTTAAGCCTAGAAGATTTCTAGTTTTTTCTCTAAGGTATTCTTCACACACTGGACCAACAATCACCATGAATGGTAACTCATTTGCTGTCAGACAAAAGACCAATAATCAGATTATGGTAACTTATGTGACCAAAGGCAAAAAAGACCTATCATATAGTGATTTTGTGGTTACCTGTGTGCAAAAAACCATCAGAGTCAAAATTGGTTATAGTCAACCTTCCACCACAGATGCCTTTAAACTAGAAAATACCTACAATGCCCAAGTCATGGTAACTGATGTAACTCCATTAAAAAGACCAATAATCAAAGATTATGGTAACTTATTTGGTGGAGACAAGAGACCTACTACTTGCAACATTTATGGTAACTTTTTGTTGTCAGGCTGATGGCTTCTAGCATGAGCTGTATACCAAGCTTATCCAATGTTCTTAGGATCCAAGATTCTCCTGAGAGTGGAATGGGTGCTGATCCACCAATGATTCTGCTTTTTCAGCCAAAATGTTGGCCCTTTTATACAAAATCCCTCTCATAGAGAATCATGGAAGTTCTATGATTGGTTGACTTGTTTATCATTAATTCCCTCTTATTTTCATGAATTTTATGCAATTTTTTATATCAAATGTTGACAGTAGGAAATTTATGGCCATGAGAAAATATATTTAAGTTGGGGTCTTAAATATATTTCCCCATGAGAAGGGGAGGGGTGGAGAACATTTCAGATGGGGTTCTACAAGTTCTCATGCCCTCTTGTGACCCTAGCTGTAGAGGTTTCTTGGGAAAGTTATTATACTTTCATAACTCATATTTTAACTTTTAATGTTTTCTGACATATACTTGTAATGCCATCTGTTTGAGGCAAATGATGTATGAGTTTTGAAAATAATTATAACTAAGGATACACTATTAGAACAAAATATTGGGGGAGTTTATTTTTAGACAGAAAAGAAAGCATAAAAAATATAAAGGCAATAAGCCTAAACACACCTTGATACAATAAAAGGAGCACATGAACAAATGATTATGCAATAGTTTAAAATCATATAAAACAACTTGAACATCACAATAAAATGGCGCCATTTTAAGACATATGTGTACATAAATTAGTAATATAAAATACACTTGAAGTGTGAGGAGAGGGGTTCTGGTTCCTAAAAGCTTTTTGGAAAGGGGACACTTATCAGTAGATAAAATAATGAAAAAAAAAGGGGGAGGGTGAGGTTTGGATGTTCAAAAGTTATTGGGCTACAGGAGGTGTAGGCCTAAGTCTCAGATAGGCCTATCTACAGTTGTTTATGATTTATGGATAAAGTCTGAGTATAGAAACCAGAGTTTGTTATATTTTTCTTGGTAGGGTTTTTCCAGACTGAGGGGAAGAATTTTAACAATAAAGTTAAAAAATAAAAAGAGGGGTGTTAAGAGGAGTTAAAATGTTAAAGAAATTCAGGCTGTGTAGGCCTATGTTACAGATAGGCCTATTTAGAATTGTGTTTGGGTTTTTTATAAACAGTCTGAAAATAGATGAAGGCCAGGACTTTTTATATTTTCCCTAGTTTGCTGGACTTTTCTGTTTATTAGAAAAGAGGATATAAAACTGCAAACAGGGGCCATATGAAAAGTTAAAGAAATATTTTTGAAAAAATGCATAAACAAGTAAATATTACAAAAAAGGTAAAGTTTATTATTCCTTATCTAACATCCCAATAAAATAGTAAATATAATAAAAATGAATAGTAATAATGAAAATAATAATAATGAAAATAATGATAATGATAATAATAATATTACTAATGCTAATTGAAACTAGTGGTAAGCTTAAAAACAAAAAAATACGCATTTTTTATCTTTAAGTTAGGGTTATGTAGAATGAAAAAATTCTTCATTCTGCATTCCTACCCACTAAATCTTATTAGTCTGAATCTTCCCCAAAGAGTTCTTGAAACATTTTCTTTTCTTTCAGTAATTTTTTGTTTTTTATCCTTCTTCTGTTTCTTTTCAAGTTTTTTAACCTATTTTTTATTGGAAGTATTGTCTGTTTCACCTGCTCTGCGTTATGGCTTGAAGTTGATTCACTAGGTATCAGATCTAGTACTTGAGGTTGCTTGGTGGTTATTTTTTTGGATTTCTGGATGATTTCTCTCAGTGTAATTTTCACTTCCTTGATGTACTCTATGTCTGGAGGGTTGAGGTTTTGTTGTTTATGCCGACATGCATAAAATTCTTTTTCTTTAGCCTCCATTCTTGATTGTACTGATTCTTCCTGGCTCACTGTCTTTTGTCCAGCTTTTTTAAATGGTAGGGTCTTGACTACTGATGGTGGCTTCTTTCTACCATTTGCTGTTCCTGATGACATCCTTATCTCTTGAGTCCTATTGTCTTGCCTTGGTTGTTCACCTGTAGTTGGGACTTTGACAACAGGAGGGAATCTTGCATTCCTTAATGCAGTTCGTCTGGCTATAATTTGTTTAGCCAGGTTGAGATGTATGCCCTTTTTGGGTAGTAGTCTGTCAGGTGCACATAATTGAGCTTCAAAGGCCATCTTTGAACTTAAGTGTCTTGTTGATTTTAAGAAACAAACTATTTCACAATCACAGTACAAAATCAAAGAATCCACTTCCTTTTTGCCACAGAAACTTCACAGTTTACAGATGCACTTAACCTTTTTTTTTTTTTTCTTACACTCACAGTTGACCAATGTTCACAATAGAAAGTTTTTTCACAATAGGTAAATATTCTTAAGAGGTTGAGTATTTAGAAGAGAATGAGAAACAAAATTACTGAAAGACACTCAAAGGAAAGAACTCAGAAGATGTAACTTAATAAGTTTAAAATATCTTGGAAGGAAGATTCTTGACTCAATAGTAAAGATCTGTATTATCATTGGTTGCTTTACCTAGCCTTTAATAGGCTGAGAAAACATGAAAAAATGTAGATTACCAATACCATGCTTAGGATTATGATTATAGAAGTATATAAGGAGGAGCCTAAAGACCCAAATATATTATGCATTACACTTGGAATGCTAAATGGAATCCCTGGGGCATATCCAGCTTTTGAGGAGGAAGAAGACAAGTTATATTGTTCAAGTTGTAAAGAAGGGTCTTCAAAACAACCCTGAAAAACTTCACAAGATGACCCTACTCTTGAAGTTAAACATATTTTGTCATGAATACATTTGGTATCAAGTTTTAACTGAATCATATGTCTTTCTGGGGTTGTTTTTAAATTTATTGACCTAGTGGTCATTAAGCTGTTTTCAAAGGTGACTTGAACCTCTCCTGGTAAACATGTGCTATGGGCTTCTATGTAAATAGTAGCCAACATGATACATGAATAGCATCCAGTATGAGAAAGAACCTTTTCAAATTTAGGGCATATCTTTGTGGTATGCAATTTTATTTCCATGTCCTTTATGTCAAGATGGACAGTGGCTGGACTGGATGTTAATTGAGTGGAATATAATCTTCCATCTGTTACTAACATCCTATGGTTGGATACAGTTAGAGGGAGCAATGTGGGTCTTTCTTTTATTAACTTTTCTAAATAGGAGGGTTGTTTATCACAAGTTAATCTTCTTTCATAAGATTTACATTGTACCATCATGTGGTCAAATTTAAATGTACTTGCAGTAGGATGCCCAGCCTGGACATCCACAATATGTCCTCTTAAAGGCCTATGAGCTTCAGCTGCAGTCTCTAGATATGCTTCTAGTGGTCTATTATGTCTGATCAATAGATGCCTAGATATAATATTTGTGGCTTGGTCAAATGTGCCCAGTATTTCAACAGATATATCTCTAGGTAGGGTTCTTGATTTTTTAACAAAAAATGTTTCCTCTGTACCATTTAATTTTAGTATTACTTTGACTGTGGGAGCACATGACATTGAAACTATTCTTTTGACTTCATATGTGTATAAATAATCAGGTTTTAGATACCATCTAAAATGGTGGCATGGTTGGTCCAACATTATCGGACACATGCTGCCTGAATCCCCCCAAAACAGTCTGTTATCCCAGGCCAATCTAATGCTTCTTTTGTTAATGCTTCAAATTTATAGTCTTTATGACAGTGGTCACCCCAGCCATAGTAAGCATTTTGGGGACAAGCAACCTGATTAATGGTGTATAGTTTGGTGGGAAAAGTATAGTACATCCTTTGAGTCATCCATTCACAATTTACAGAATTGAAAGTTATTTCTAGACTGCCCAAACTTTCCTCTTGGTTGTCTAGTAACCATAAACATGATGTATATTCTAAATTTGTGAGGGTGATTTGAGCTTGGGTGGATATAAAGCATTTCCTCCCAGTTAGTGTGTCTTGGCACTCTAAATTTTGTGATTTAATTAGTTTATGTTCAGTACACTTGAGTTGTGCTCCTGAGCATAAACTACGAATAATTCCTATAAAAAGGACAATATACATGAAATTTGGGTTTATTGGGTTTATTGGATTTGGCACACCTTCTTCAAGTAGTCGTAAATTTTCAATTCTGTTTTTTGTTTGGATGGCTTTTTTTCGAATAGCATTTCCACTTGCTACTCCTAAGATCATACTTAACTTTAAGCATTTTTTAAGAGCAAAATAAAATGAAAAATACACTTTAAATATAATTTTGATAATATCAATGACACTTTTTATGGCTACTCTAACATATAAGATAGACATACTTGTTAACAAAATCAATAGTATAATAATGCCATAAGATAAATATGTGGGCATGCAGGATAGATTATATATAAATGTGATACAAAACACACACTTTATTCGGTGACAGATGCTAGTTCCATCAATTGTAAATGTGCCTTCTAATGTTTTTCCATCAGAAGTCACAAATAAAATGTGGAGCATCCCAGAATCCATGCTAAATTCATTTGGAATGATAACTTGTTTATCATCTTTTATTTGGCAGATTTGTTCAATGCCATCTTTTCTTAGTATTAGGGTGCCTGTGGTACTGAGTGTAACCACAGGATCACTAAACTTTATAAAATGATCACCCATAGAGGTACTAATGGAATCACTACCTAACAATTTTCGTTGGGTTGCCATACTGGTTTCGTGATGTGATACATTGAAAAAACATTCTTTAAAGGATGCTATTTCAAAGTTTGTCCGTTCTTTTCCATTCACATCGATGTGGGTGAATTGGGTTTTGGCTTTTACCACCTCACAGTGGCAATCTTGTAACTCTCCATTGCATTTATTTGAAATCATGCAATCTGGTTTGTTCCAGAACAGGACGTATTTTTACACGAGCATGGCAATCCTCTATTTATGCATTTAAAGAGATCATCATTTCCTCCCACTTCTTCACTTTGTTCAATTATGAAAGATGAGGCATTGAGAGTTTCATTATTTGATGTTATGACCCTTGTGGTCTATTTTATTATGCACTTATTACAATAAGCCCCATGACAGATGTTTTTTGCATACTTTGGTTGTTCAGTGGATGTCACCACTCGACAGGATCTTCCAGTTTTACCCCATTTACATACTTCCACTTCATAGTTGTTTTTCTTCTCTCCTTTACTGCATACCACCAGTACTAGGAGGCTGCAAAAAAGTTTCATTAGACATCCTGCCTCTAACATCTATTTGGATTTTTTCCTATGGATCTTATTATCAGGGAGTTTAAAGCTTTTGCCAGAGCATTTAACCAACGGTCTGCTACATTTCCCTCATCTTCTTTTGAAGTATTTTCTTCAGTTTCTACATTTTCATCATTGCTTATTCCTGCCACTGGAAGAGTTTCTGAGGTACCTACTGAGTTTCTATTATCAGGTATTGTACTTGAATTTGATATCTCAGTTTCAGTATCTGCTAACTTTGTGCTAGTAGCTAGGTCCTCGTTTTGCTCGGTTTCTATCTCTGTAGAACAATGTTCTTTTTCCTTTTCTAGCATTGTGCTAGTAATTGGACCCTCTACATCAGCTTCTACTAACCTGGTACTAGTTGGGTCTGGTTTGTTACCCATTATGGGGCTAACTCTTTGTGAGCTTTTATCCATTGCTATCCTTAGTGCTTCTCTTAATCCTTCAAGATTAATTTCTGGCAGTGCTTCCTCATTTTCTGGTCTCTGTTCCATTGAGACTTCTCCCTCTGACTCTGTAACACTTCCACTTTGAGTGGTTTGTGTATTACGCCTTGTGTGTTTTCTTGGGACTAAGGGAGGTAACATGTTTGCAGGACCTTTACTTCTTAGGCCATATGTGTGGGTCTGTTCCCCGGTATGTTTTTGTTTTTCAGTACGAGTAATTCTTGGCAGACTTGGGACCCCAGGGTCATCAAAATTCTCATTTGACTCCTCATCAGAACTCTCTTCTTTTTGTACAACCCTTTCACTTGATTTGTTTCTTGAATCCTCATCTGGTTTTTTCTGGAGATCCCAGGGCCTGTTTTCTTTTGCTAGTTTTAACCGCTCAACATGTACAATTTGAACATCCTTGTTATGATATTTGTGTTGAATTTTGTAGTTGACTGGAGATGTCTGTTCCACAATTCTATAAGGACCTCTACATAGTCGTGCCAATTTTTTTGTTTTTCCTACAGGAACTTGTGGGACATATAAATAAACTTTATCCCCAGGCTGAAATTCCTTTATTTTTCTTCCTTTTGCTTGGTATTTTATTTGCTTTTCAGCAGCTACTTCTAATGCTGCTTTTGCAGTTTGATATGCTGGCTGTAATCTACGTGTAAGGACCTTTCCATAATCATCAATGTTGTAAATGGGTGTTGGTTTGCTGGTTAGGATGTCATAGGGTAAACTCATATCTTGTCCAAACAGGAGATAGAAGGGTGTCTCTTTGGTGCTAGAATGTGTAGCACTACGATAAGCCATTAGAACTAACGGCAATTCTTCATCAAAATTCCTTTGATCATTTTCGACAAAGTGGGAGAGCATTGTCATTAGTGTTCCATTGAAGCGTTCGACTAAACCATCTGTTTGTGGATGGTATGCTGAGGTAAATATTTTTTTAATACTTAGCAGTTGGCACATATTCATAATTAATTCTGAAGTGAAATTGGCTCCTCTATCAGTTATGAGTTCTCTACAACAACCATACCTTGCAAAAATCTCTTTTACTAGTAGCTCTGCTATGGTCTCTGCCTTTTGGTCAGGGATTGCAAAGGCTTCAGGGTATATTGAGAGGTAATCACAAATTACAGCTATGTATTTGTTGCCTTTGTTTGAGGTAGGCAGTGGTCCTAGAATGTCTAGTCCTAGTCTTTCAAATGGTTTAGATGGAGGTTGGAATTTCATTAAAGCCACCTTTCCTTTTGGTTTCTTCTTTTCCTGACAAGATATGCATGATTCACAATACTTCCTGACATCTGGTTTTAGGGTTTTCCAGAAAAATGTCTTCTCAACCCTGTCTTGTGTTTTCTCCATACCCAAATGTCCTGAAAATGCTGCATCATGATACATTGTCAAGACATAAGCCCTCTTGAGTTTGGGTACCACTAATTTGGATGTGGCTCCATCTGTCTTAATTAACCATCCATTTTCATTAAGTGACAGATTTAACTTTCTTACTTCATTTTGAATTTGTGTATTGGAAGGGCAGCCCGACAAGTAGTTTATGAAGGGTTTTAATTCTGAGCATTGGTTCTGGTCAGCTATTATGTCCTTTTCCTCCCATAATGAAATGTTTTGATGTAGTGCATTTACTTCTTCAGGAGGGTTTCGACTGAGAGCATCAGCATTTGCATTGTTTTTCCCTTCTCTATATTCATTTTTATGAGTTCTGACAGGTGATATTTATTGGTGTTGGAACCAAGTTCTGAACCAGTGTATGCTTTTACAGCCAGTACATGAAAGCATAAACTTTTATGTACTTGACATTGTTGTTTATCTCATGTTGACAGCCACAACATTGTCCCGGAATGGACTGCCAACAACATATACACGATTGGCTGCATCAAATGATACCCTTCCTTGCTCTACACACATTCGAGCAATACATTTCTGTGACATACTGCAGCTTTGTTTTTTTTCTTTGTTAATCTCTTTTATTCGGCCATGTTAATTATGCCATGTTGCACGCACCCATACTCTAATAATTAAATTATTGCAAGCGCACTCTTGTAGCAACAATAATTTAGTTAATAACATTGGGGCTGACATTATCTTGTTTTACTTCTGTTACAATTTCTGCAAGTGAATAAAGCTTTATTTCAGGCATTTCTAATTCCATGGCCTTTCCTTGGAATTGCTCCTTCAAATGCCAGTTTCCTTTATTCCTATATGCACGATTAAATTCATTTAAAAATATGTTTGGCAAAAAAACAAAGTCAAAACCTGGACATCAACTAGGAGTTCTTCATTGCCTTGATAGCTTTTTACAAAGGCATTCATACTTTCACTAGCATTTGTTGTAGAAGTTTTTGAACAAAATGCAGCAAATTTCTTTGTAACTGCTGCAATTGTATGCTCCTGCAGGTCTTTTTGTAAATGGTCATCAGCATAACCAACAAATGATTCTGACCATTTTCTTAAGAAAATCTCGTATAACTCCTCAAATGCTTCAGGTGTTTCACAAAGCAAAAGATCTCTAACATGGCTTGTGTAGCCAGAGATGTCATCCTTGTATCCTTTTTTTTCTTGAGCCAAAATGTTATGTATCGCAAAATATGATTTTGGCAAAAGACAAGATTTGTCTCAGCATGTAGGAGATATGTTTTTACTGTTTTTACAATTCGTTGCTCCCTATCTGTTGCAAACGGAACATTTTTTCCATATTTTTCAAAATGCAACAAGTCACAGATGATTTCTCTAAAAATAAACTGATGTGTTTTGTGAAACTTGTTGGTGTGCATAAAGAAAAAAAGTGGGAAAATATTGTCTCCTCTTAACTCAGTATTTCGCATAGTGAGTATTGTGACATAGACTTCACACAAGTTAAATGTTGTGTTATAAGACAGTAGTTGTTCCAAGTCAGGGTTTTTGGAACTATGGGCCAGCAGATGATTGGCAAGTGTGATTGCCTCTTTGTGACCACATTCAACTATCAAATCAGGGAAGGTTACAATTTTTAGTATAAAATCTCATAACTCTTCCTGTGCCAGTAGAAGCAAGGATTTATTCATCACTGCTTATTTCTCTAGCTTTTTTGATGGCGTGTTGCACATTGTGACTTTGTTTTAAATCACGTAGTAAAGCATTGCCTTCAATTTCTAAAACTTTAGGATTTCCTTCTGGAAGGTCAATAACTTCTGCTGTTACTATTTTTTGAATCTCTTCATATGCTTTCAATGGCTTTGTGTTCCTAGAAATTTCCTCTTTTAGTTTTGTTAATGTTGTTGGCAATTTGCATTCATAAAGACGTTTATGACATCGTACATTTCCATGTGGGCGGTGTGGACACCTTTTTGGATCACCAATATACAATACTAAGTGGGCAGGTGTCTGGCATTTTCATTCACTTAGGTGAAACACCCATTTTTTTCCATTCCTTTGTGTACTCTTTTTTATTTCCAATTTGACTATTGTAATAAGTTATTACACTAAGCTTTCTAGCCTTGTTACTGCCATTTTGCCGCCATATCCAATCATCAACGACAAAATCTCGATCATTAGGACTTTTCAGTCGAAATGCAAGCAGATCACCACCTCTAACTTTGCTGTCATTCAGAGAAATAACATTATCCTTTATTGTGCCAGATTCAATTCCAATAAGAATTTGTTTGGCATCCTCAAGGCTAAGAGAAACTACACCTGATTTATAAACAGCCATGTTTTTACAATAATAAGCCTATTTTTGCCAAACCTAAAAATGCTTGTATACTTATAACAGTAGAATGGATTTTATGCAACAGATAGTGAAAAGAGAAAAAGGGATAAAACCAGCAAAAGTTCCAAGAATGCAAAAATACAATAAATCTGTAAAGCAACAATAAAAAGCATATGAAGTTTTAATAATTATTATTTGTACAAAATGTAGGATAAAGCTTGTGATGCCAAAAATGTTGCTAAAATTAGCTAGGCACACATCCATTTTTTGGACGTGCAGCACCACTGTGGCATTGCAGTGGCACCGGAAAAATCGATGCACACATGCGGTTTTTAGATATGCAGTGCCACATATAACTTCTAATAACTCATACCATAACCTTTGAGTTATATTGCATAAATATCCTAGCAGTACTGGCAATGTATTGTATAAACTAGAAGACCAAGCAATCACGTAAAAGTAATTTATTTTGTCGATATTTAAAAAAATAAACTTGTTATGGCAGTTTGAAACTTACCAGATTTTAAGTTTTCAGATATTAAAACTTATCAGAAGATGTGATTTTTGTTTGTATTTTTTCACAACTCAAATGTGAAATTTGAATTTGCCACAAAAACTAAGGAAAACTAGAAAGTGGTTTAGAAACGAGAAGAGTAGCTCAATTACTTAAGGGTATTTTGACGTTAATATGTTTCAAAATAAACATTAGAAAAACTGCATTCATGCTTTTTATAATAAAAAGGGCTAGTTAGAGGCTACAACGCTAGTTACCACCAAATAGTAAGCATACATCTTTTCTCTAACCATTGTTTTTTTTATTGAAAAAACATTATTATTGGTTGATCTAAATGGGATTTAATCTTCACGACTGGCTCTTAGACCACATATATTAAAATTATAATGAACCACAATTAATTCATAATTGTTGTAATACATGTGTGCATGTATTTACTAGTGTGCAGTGTGTATGTGCATGTGCATTAAGATTTTCACCATTCAAAACTGCAAAAATCTTCTGAAACTCTTTATAGCCTTTATTTTTTTGTAATACAGTTGACAATTTCTTTGGAAGTATTCCCAGTAGCACATTTTAAATTGTCTTGCAGTTCTTGAATGACTGAAAATTTGTTCAGTTTCTTGAACTAAAATAGAAAAATCCTAATTTTTCTAGAAAAAAAGTGTTAAATATGCCCTTAACATGTAAAATTCCCAAAATATGCATGCAAAATACAAATACCCTTAAATATGCAATTATATGCAAAATAAAATTAGTGTTATTCGACTTCATATCACATGAATCGTGCTTAAATCTGACACAGCATGAAATATAAAGCAGCAAAAAGAATATGCAGTTTCATAAAACCGTTGACCCTACTCATAAGAGTCATTTCACCGAGCAATGGATTGCTATAATAACAGTAATAATGTATAATGATGGATTTACAAACAGATTGACACCTATTAAATAATATATAAATTTCTGAATAAAAAGACATAATAAAGGTTAATAAGTATATTAAATTAAAAATTTAATATACTTATTTGAATTTAAATAATTACTCTGCAAACAGCTAAAAGGGCCTGTGGCAGAGGGGCAGTTTAATTTATTGTAAAAATAAATCTGCATGTGCCATAAAAATTTCTCTATGAAAAAAGTGGTGAAACCTTCAAACCTATGAATCTCCTCCTAAAATAATATTAAAATTTTGGGAATTTAGGGAACATGTAACTTTAGTATTTCCTGTAGGGATTGCTTTAGACGGACTACTGTTTGTCGCTATAAAGTAGTGCCAAGTAGTGGTTGACTCGACTGACTCGGTTGACTCGACACCTTGTGTATTTCGGTGTGGATTTGCGGTGCCGATTTGCGGGTTTTCTGGCACATACGCTGGTTTTTTGTGCCGGATTGCAGGTTTTTCTGCGGATTTTGTTGCGGATTGGCGGATTTTGTTGCGGAATTGCGGATTTTGTCGCGGATTTGCGGATTTTGTGGCAGATTTGCGGGTTTTTGGTAGCGGATTTGCAGGTTTTATTGAGGTTTTGCGGGTTTTGCTGCGGATCGGTGTGTTTTGGTGTGGACTGACAGGTTTTGGTTCGAATTTGCAGGTTTTGTGGGCCTTTACTTATAGGTAAATTCAGGTAGATTTGCTCCACCAGAAACTGATGGAGAAACTCATCAGTGGAGTTCCGGCAGCTCTACGCGAGGCATTTAAGGAAGCATGGACCCTTCGGCACGACAAGGTGGTGGACAAGGTAGAGACTATGCTGACAGAGTCAGGCCTCAAGGGGATTGAGAGGGTTCAGCTGCGGACAGACACCCTCAGAGCCCTGGAGGAGGAACTACGGGCCTCGATCCTTCTGGACCTCAGAAAAACAGGACAGGTGTCCGCAGATGAGCAGGGGACTGAACAAGTTCTGGAGGCACCAACCAGTTCTTTATTTCGGACGCGGGCAGCATCGATGGAGGCGCTGCAAAGGCCACCCAGGAAGAGGAAGCCAACAATGAGCCTGCCAACTACTTCAAACTTGAACCAGACGATATCCTCCAGGCGGTCTTTCACCACGTCGAGGCCATCCGGGGTGCAACATCAAAGATGATTGGGAACAAGCTGACGTTCCACCGTGAGCATCAGGGCATTGTTTCTAAATTGGTGGATGCTTTGTTGAAGGCTTGCATGGTCCGTAATGACCACAACCGGAAGTTGACGTTGCAGTTGGCTACCAACTGTTCGAGACGAGGAGAGACTGGGGACAGGTGCCCGAACGAGGGTCTCGTGCAGATTCCAAACGAGACACGGAACCGACAACATCAAAGGAGTGATGACGAGACTGGCAGGGGAACCACAGTGCCTGCATATGCCTCGGTGGCGCAAGGTCGGCAAATGGAATGGCAGACGGTCGGCAGACAGGGAACGAAGTTGGTACAGTCACCAGAGAAGACATACAGCGGGGTTAGTAAGACGAGAACGACACCGAGCTCTTCTTTCGCTGTGGTGGTGAAAGCCGCAGCAGTAGGAGTCCATCCACGTGAGGTTGAGGCGTCACTGTGAAGCAAAGTGATACCACAGGAGGTCGGAGGGGGACTGAAATCTGTTCGGCCAAGCAGGGACGGTGGGCTCATCATCGAGAGCCATTCTGAATGCCAGCGGAAACAGCTGCTCACCAGACTGCAAGGGGAGCAGGACTTCACCGTGAGAGCCATTACTAAGAGAGACCCACGGATCGTCGTAGTAGGTGTGGATCCCCAGCTGAAGGACAAGGAGGGGGCCTTTAATCCTAAAACAGAGAGAGAGAGAGAGGGAGGGAGAAAGAGCCAGGACGTGTTTTTTGGGTGCTCCCTGATCTTGATGGGTTTTTTTCCTATCGTCTGATTTGAGATTACAATCCAAGTGTTATCTCGTTATATTTTTATAACTATAAATATAAATATAAAATTTTGTATAGCTATATAAATATTTTTTTTATAAATATTTTTTGTATACCTATAAGCAAAACTTACAACTTCACATCCAATTAACTCATGTGAGAAGGGTTAACCACGTGGACAACAACGGCAGGGCGGCGACGCCCTTTCCAGCCAACACAGTCAACCAAAAGCTAAGCTAATATTACAATATACAATTCTAAATATTAAAATAAAATATATCAATATACAGTTTCTTCAGCGTTACCTCTTTGTCTAGGACCACGTGGTGGCCCCACCCCAATCTTCTCCTTCCTCTACCCTCTTCCCATCACCGACCTAGTCTTCATTTACACACCCAATCACCTAACAAAATAGATACTAGAACACATACTATACATTATGTACACATAATATACACATAATATACATATTAAGTGGCGGCCACACCCTGAATTACCACACGTCCCCTCTCATCAACTTCCTTGTGTTTTTCCACCCTTTCTCCTGGCCACATATTCTACACACAGAGGGCACCACTAAGCCACTTAAATTCTCTGGATATTTTAGGCACACTTACACACTTTTTGGGGCGTCCGCACACCTTTTTTTTTCACTTGAAGTGGTAGAATTTTTAGGTTTTTCAGGTTACCACAGTTATGTTGAGAATAGACTTAACTGGCATCCCGACAAAGTGGCATGAGGCCTTCCGCAATCAGTGGACGGTGTGGCAGGGTGATCTTGCACAGGAAGTGACCCGGCTAGTCAATGTGTCGGGCCTTAGTGGAGACAACGCTGGTAAATTCCGAGGGGACACCACAGCGGAATTGGAGGAGGACTTGCACCAGGCCATCATGAGGGAGCTCGAAGCGGAGGAAAAGGGATGATTTAGAGGGGGGCAAATCCACAAAGAGGTGCACTCGGAACGCAGCCAAAGTAACGGAGGCAGCAGCACCAGAGGAAAAGGAAACGCATCGGAAGCAGACAACGGACTACTTCGACCTGCAACCCAACAACCTGCTTCAAGCAGTTTTCCGTCATGTGGAAGCCATCCGCAGCGCGACCTCGGTCACAACTGGGACAAAGCTCACATTCCTTAAGGAGCACCAGGGAATCGTTTCCAGGTCAACTGATGCCCTGCTGAAAGCCTGCGTGGTCTTGAACGACCACAATCGGAAGCTGGACCTGGAACTTTCGATGCGGACTGAGGTCTATGGGGAACAGGGGTGTCGCCATAAAGAGGTAAGCCAGCCCTCGAGCCTGCAGCACCCAAACCCCCCGCTAGCGGAAAACAGGCAGGCAGGACAGGAGCAGCGACTGGAACTCCGACAACTGCAACGGAAACCCCAACAACTGCTACGAGAACCACAGCAAGCTATGCATCGGTGGCACAGGGCAAGTCCAAAGGAGACGGAGAATGGACGACAGTTGGTAAATGGACAAGAGACCCGCAACCACCAGAGAAAACCTACGAGGCTGCCGAGAGGGTGAAAGTCAAATCGAGCGCATTTTTTGCAGTCGTGGTGAAATCTACGACTAAAGGAGTCTGCTCGCAAGCGGTTGAAGCATCCCTGCGGAAGAAGGTAGCGCTAAAGGATGTTGGCGGCAGCTTCAAGTTCGTGTGGGGAAGCCACACCGAGGCCCAACGGGAGCAGCTCCTTACCCGGCTGCAGCAGGAGGAAGATTTCACCGCCAGGGCAATCACGAAGAGAGACCCGAAGATAGTGGTGATCGGCGTGGATGCGCAGCTCAACGACGAAGAAATCTGGTGCATGATCCTGGAAAACAACAAGGAACTTATCACCATCGCAGGGGGGAAAGGATCTGGCAGCATTTATCCGCGTAGTTGCCAGAAAACCGTGGAGAGACCAGAGGAAGGTGAACATCGTCCTCGCCATGTCCCCATCGCTCTACCAGGTGTGTAAGAAGAATGGAGGGATCAATGTCGGATGGTCGAGACTGAGAGTGGAAGACTACGCTGACATCCTGCTATGCTTCCGGTCACCTGGCCAAGGACTGCACGAAGAAGGAGGACTCGAAGGTCTGTTTCAAATGTGGAGGTAACCACACGGCAAAGGAATGCAAGAAGCCTGGGCTGGAGTGCATCAACTGCCGCAGGGAGAAGTTACCACTGAGGGGACATGCTGCGACAGATCCCAAGTGCCCAGTCTACTTGGCCGAAGTGGAAAAAGTTAAGTCCCGAACCAATTATGAAGGCCAGTAGGGTCACAAGACTTCCAACACTCAGAAGGACCGACACAGGAGAGGAGATGGAACAAACAAGCACCCGCATCCTTCAACTCAACCTGGGCAGAGGCACGGCAGCAGGGGTGATGTTGAGAGTCACTGTGCAGGAAGGAGCCTATAAAATCATGTAGACACATGACGGAACCTGGCAGGTATCCTACATGACTGGATGGTGGTGGCAGGTGCTCAGTCACGGAGGGTCCTCACGGCAGTCAGGTCAGGATTTCGGGCAGCGGTGCTGGCAACAGAGGATTGTACCGACACCGTCGAGTGCATCGCAGTTGTGGCAACCTGGTCTGCTCCAATTTTAATTTTGATGGAGCAGACGAATTTCCCTATGGTGGTCTGCCTGACAGCTACAGTAGGCTGTTGGGACGGACGCCATTTTGGTGCCAGCAGACTTCTCACCATAAAGTCTATGGGTAAGAGGTCAGAAGTGACCTCTGTCCCCTCCAGGTGGAGTTTCCTGGAGGTTTCCTGTGGCCTAGTCAACCACAGGATCTGGGCAGTGTGTGGTAGGCAGCTGACTGAACTAGACCTGTGGGTGGAGGTCTGGTTGACCTCCACTGTCCAGCTGGGATTCATCTTTTGTTTGCCTTTGGCCTGTTGGCCTTTTGTGGCTTGTGTGCCTTGTACGGCTCCCTGGCTGGATGAAGTTACCCCGCCAAGGGGTGTAAATATCACTGTCATCTTTTTATGCATCTTTTATCGTCATAAGTGAATAAATCACTTTTATTTCATCACTTACTGTGTCTGTGTCTTTATTGGGGAAGTACCGCGTGGGAGGGTGGGATTGCTGGTTGGGGAAATCACCACCGTCCTCTTTCCGACTTGTTTCGGCCGGTGCTTGTGTCGGCTCGCGGTAGAACCGTTGTTCTACCGCGATATTCTCGGCGTGGCGGCGTGTTTTTCATTCGTGTCCGTCGAGGGTGGCTCCACGGAGCCGACACATCTCCAGGAACACCGTGGGGAGGCGGCTACGGGTACGGTCCCGTCCCCGTAAGGAGCCGGTCTTGGGTAAGTTTTACGTCCGTTTTGGGGTTCTACTTACCGGGTATTGTAGCGGTCCAGTCGGGACGTTACAATTGGTGGAGGCGCCAGGTACCTGTACCCCACCTCTCGCACGGTGATTTACCGTGAATTCGACCGTTTAGTCGGTCGAATCACCGTTCGGTGCGAGTATGCCACTGGGCGCGGACTTTGGTCCATGGGACAGCGGCGGAAACCACCGGTTCACCGTCGATTTACCGTTGCTCACCGTGGGGAACGGACGTTGGTCTGTTGTACCGTGGTGAACGGTAAATCTATCGTCGTTTCACCGTATTTTTACCGTTGATTGACCGTGGGGAACGGACTCCGGTCCGTTGCACTGTGGTTAACGGTAAATTTACCTTCGAATTACCGTGGGGCACGGACTACGGTCCGTGGTACCGTGGTTTTCGGTGGTGTACGGTATTTTACCGCAAGTACACCGTGGTGTACGGACTTTCGTCCGTTGATCCGCGGTAGAAAGTGGTAAAAGGTCTTTTACCGTGAAGTACACCGTGGGAAACGGACTTTTGTCCGTTAGACCGCGATAGAAACCGGTAAGGTTAAACTCTGACCGTTCTTTACCGTGGGACACGGACTTTTGTCCGTGAAACCGCGGTTTCGCACTGTTCCATTCGTTCGTAACGGTATTTTACGGACTTTTGTCCGTGAGTTTACCGTTTTCGACGGTGGAAACCCGAGATCTGGTGGCTTTGTCCAGATTTTACCGTTCGTGTACGGTGAAAAATGGAGACAGCCCCAAAAGTACCAACATGAGGTCGGGAACTTGGTGCAAATGCGGGTTTGGAGTTACGCGGTCGCGTAGTCGACCGGCCCCTTCGGGGGCGGAAGGCGGGGATTCTCTGGAAACAGAGGGACCCAGCGGTAGCGTCGACGGGGATCTCCCGGAGGAATGGGTCACGGTGCGGAAACGCCGCCGTGACATCGGTCCGGGAGAATACCGTTAGAAGACAGTGGGTCCGACGGTGATCTCACCGGGGGGGGGCGAGCGGCCACGGCCGCTTGTCCAAGTTTCCACCGTCGCCCGTCCGGTTGGGCGTGGCGATCAGCCCCGTAGGGACATGGTGGAAATCCCGGATGAGACTGCACGTGACGGCCGGGCCTTTTTGGCCGGGCTATCCGAGCAGCAACTCATTGAGATTACCTACGGGATAGACGTCCTTCGCTTGGAAGGCCGACTGTCCCGGTCAACCGTTGAGCCGAGTCACGCAATATTCTGACGTGGTCTACGAGATAGAGTTCGTAGACGGGTATGGTCGGAATGTGCGTGACCGGTTTCACGTAGATAACCTTAAGCCGTACGTACCCACCTGTACCGTGAGGGAGGAAGATGGACTTGGAGTCTCTGACACCTCCTCCGATACAGACAGCGATGCCACGGAGGCTTCGGCGCAGAGTGGATTGACTCCGGCGCTAAAGCCACCGTCCGCTTCTTCGCCGGAGTCTACCGACTCTGAGGCCGATAACCCCCCTCCACCTTGGTACAATCTCCGTCCGCGGAGACCGAGGGTGTATGAGGTGAGTGGGTTTGACGCTCGGGTGGGAAGCCCCCCAGGGAGGCCCTATTGTGGGGTACTCTTTGGGAGCCGTTGTTCTACCGCGATATTCTCGGCGTGGCGGCGTGGTTTTTGTCCGTGTCCATCGAGGCTGGCTCCACGGAGCCGACACCTCTCCAGGAACACCGTGGGGAGGCGGCTACGGGTACGGTCCCGTCCCCGTAAGGAGCCGGTCTTGGGTAAGTTTTACGTCCGTTTTGGGGTTCTACTTACCGGGTATTGTAGCGGTCCAGTCGGGACGTTACACAGTGGGGACCGGGACAGTGAGGTGGACCCTGGTAAATGTCTACTGTGCACCACAAGCCAACCTGGAGGGCACCCTGGCAGCCCTGGAAGCCATCGATCGGAAGTACGAGGGCCCCAAGGTGGTGGTGGGAGACTTCAATGCGAAGGACCCGCTCTGGGGATCTGCCATCTCGGATCGACGGGGCAGGTACTGCGTCGACTTCATCATGCGCAACGGGTACGATGTGGCCAATGAGGAGGCATGCGGCCCAACATTCTCTTCAACCAACAGCCCCAGTTTCATCGACCTGACCCTTCTGAAGGGGGTTGCAGACTGGACATGGACCATCTCTGAGGACGATAGCCTCAGCGATCATCGCACCATCCACTGCGAAATGTGGCTCACAACGGAGGAGTAGGTGCGACAGCCAAGCTTCAACTGGAAGAAGGCAGACTGGACAAGGTTCAGAGGCGCCATTGCGGAGGGGATGCCGACAGTGGTCGATGGGCTCCCGGATGCCGATGAGGCCGCATCCCGCCTGCAGGAGCTCTGTGTGCTGGCCTGCGAGAGGTCAATGCCACGAACTAGGACCAGGACCACCAGGAGGTCCTACTGGTGGGACGAGGACCTCCGTAGGGCCAGGGCAAACCTCCGGCGGGAAAGGAAGACCTTCCAGCAGGAGTGAGCGCAGGATCGACGAGAGGTCCTCAGGGCCCAGTATCGCAAACTGAAGCAGGACTTCAAGGGAATGGTTCTCAACAAGCAGGAGTCGTGGCGCAATTTCTGCGAGCAGAGCTCCCAAGCGGACCCGTTTGGAATCCCGTACAAGGTGATAGCCAGCAGAAAGCGGCAGGACGGCATGAAGAAGGCGGTGGAGAGGCAGGACGGTACCTGGATGGAGGACGACGCGGAGGCAACGGGTGTACTCCTCGACAGGTATTTTCCACTCGACGACCCGACCGATGACAGAGGACCAGAGGATAATAAGAACCATGGCTGCCCTCCCCGGGGGAATAAGGGACGACCCACCGTTTACCCTGACGGAGTTGGAGGAGGCTGTGATGGGATTCGGGGTAACCAAGGCCCCGGGAGAGGACAGCTTCCCAGTGATCGGCCTCCGCTTCCTTCTGGAGGATCAAGGACCCTACTGGCTGCAGATACTCAACGCATGCCTGGCTCAGGGGGTGTTCCCGAAAGTGTGGAAAAAGGGCATCATAGCGTGGGTTCCTAAGCCCGGTGAAGGAGATTTCAGGCCGATCTGCCTGCTGCTGACATTAGGCAAGGTTCTCGACAAGATGTGCACCAGTAGGATACGATGGTTCCTAGAGAAGAACGGCCACCTTTCCGAGCGCCTGTACGGATTCTGCGAGGGTAAGCAGGTGGTGCAGGCGCTAATGGAAGATTGTGAAATTGAGCAGATGAACAACTGTCACAACCTATTTATTATTACACAAGTTGAGCTTAAAAGACAGAGAACAAAATAAACAAATACACAAAATATCCCCTGAAACAGAAAACAAAAAAAGAGAACAAAAACCGACACTAAAACAACATATTAAATAAAATCACAAGGGCCCCAAACAACTTCATATCCAAAAGTTTTAAGCAAAAATATATTAAAAGAATTGGATATAAAGTGAAAAGTTAAAGCAAATTGGGAATTCGGCAAAAGGGATTTTGAAAGGGTTAGAATTAATTTAATTTTGAGTGAAGATCGTATATCAATTTTATTTTTTTTGCATACTACCAACTTTTTAAGAGAGGCTTTCATAGAAAAAAATATTTGTGTAAATGCAAGGTAGATGGCGCCTGCAACCTTCATAGGTGGCCAAACTACAGTCGTCGCCAATTAATTGAAATTGAATGCACCCTTTTAGCTCTAAAAAGCGTCCAAACCAACCTTAATTATCAGCATGTGGACAAACTTACACAAAGAACATAATATAAGTGAAGAGAGCACGTGTAGAGAAATAGAGATGATGCAATTAAAAGTTTGCCACGTGAAAAAAGAAAGGTGAGTATCAATACATTTCTATGGGAGGAGGGCTAGTGGCGCCATCTAATGCTACACACACCAAAATAAATGATCTACTTGCATTCTTAAAGTGAAATTCAGAACATACAGTAGTACTTTGGCAAATATGCTGAAAGAATTTACATGATGTTGATAGTTGCTAGTTTCCAATGCAAAAATTAACTACAGTTACATAACTAAGCTTATAGTTAACTACAGACAAGCTATAAATGGTACTCTGGTGTATTTCCATATTTAAAACACCAGTGATTAAATGATTATGTATCACATCCTGTTTTGCATTTTATATAATGTTGGCTCCTCATTCAGTTAAAAATTGAGTGCTCTCACTATCCGCCATGTTGCTTGTAGGCTAAATTTTGTTTTGACTCCATTGTTCAGAAAATTTAACCATGGTTAGTAGTATAGGAAAAGTCATTTCTACGCCACTTTTCCCCTTAGACTACTATAGAACCACATTTTCAGCACCGCATTCCAATGTCTGTTTTTTTTTTCCACATTCCAATCTCTCGAGCGTAGCAGCCATAATTATAAAGAGAAATAAAACAATCGGCTATAATTCATTCAAGCATAGCAGTCATAATTATAAAGAGAATTAAAACAATCAGCTATAATTCATTCAAGCGTAGCAGCCAAGGCCAATTCATTGTACAGTGTTAAATTAAAAAAATTGTTGTTCTGACCTATTTTTTCTCATCGTTTCTAGTTTTATAATGAGAAATAAAAAATTGGCTGAATTATAATAGAGGTTGACTATTTCATATGGATGAGATTGTATCTCCTAGATTAGCCTTTCTACCTCATCGCGGCCATCCACTCTCTAAGGAGCTCTTGGTATTTATTCACTGTGGATAGCTTTCCCGAATGAGAAGGCAGTATTCGACATGCAGGTTTCTACTAAAATTGCCATTGATGTGTTTTGTATGGCCAAACAATCGTGCGAAAGTGTGAATTTGAACTTTTCACGAAAGATTTACGAACTCGCTGAACAAGCTCGAAATAAGGATATTCAAGCCTTTGAATCCATAGCATCAACTTTAAAAACAGTTTCAAATTTGAACCAAGAATTAACCTTTATGTTGGACGAAGTTTATCGAGGATCACCTTCATTCGGTAAAATTATAGTGGCTTACGCACTCGTCCTCTAACTAGCAAGATCTCGATTCGAGGAAGCAACGGCAGTGCATATCGGCAAATACATGTTCAAGTCATCAGCATCCTGGCTTCGAGATAATGGATCATGGGATGCCATGTACGATGTCTGCGCATCTCCTCAGGCCCCTGCGAGTCATTTTGTTCATGTGGTTCCGCAATTACTAATGATTAACACCTTGTTTTATTTATTATTACGGATGCAATAAAATGGGGTACGAGCATTCCTCGGTCAAATTTCTTGATTACTAAACACAGTCAACTTTTAAAAATTGTAATCTTGTCAAGTTATGAGAATACCATTATGGATAAACTTATTCTCTTAATAACTTCCGGTTTAAGAAAGGCGAGGCTTCGTGAGTAAACATGACTCAACATGTCTGTTCATGAGTCCATGATATATAGATACACCCCTTCGGAAATGATTCATCGAGACAGGTTTGAACAAGTCTAAACGTGCCTAGTCTTTTTTCGACAAGTTCGTGATTTACCTACACCCCACGGAAACAGGAATGGAATAATCAACTGGTATAAATTCTTTGTGAAAGGGTTGCGATGATGCAAGATCTACTCATTGACGGAATCTTCAGATTCTCCGACCTTAGGTATGTTTTATTGTTCTTAATGCGATTCTGTTTTATGAATGAAAATTGCAGAATGACCACTTTCGACAACATAGCCACTATTATTGATTGCGACGGATTTCAAATTGGAAATGAGTTTTTCGTTAAAGAATTGGGATATTATTATATCAGTGATCCGTACCCATGTAATATATTCGTACGGGTGCCTCAAAATAGATGGCTGACTGAGAAGGATGTCAGAACCGTACGTTTTGTGACAATCATATTCACGGGCTTCCCTTTAAAAATGATGTCAACGATGTTACATTTTCGACATTACGCGAGTCTTTACGTAACTTATATACGCGTGCCTCTAAGAAAAATCCGAATGCCTTATTTGCTTATTTAAGGGTGGCATCGTGGAAAAAAATTTATTATTGAAATTCAATATTCCTTGCGTGTATCTCGAAGAACTAGGTCTTTGTATGAAATACGAGAATTTATTGCCAATTTTTTGTCCACAAGCAGCTGTCTTTACGTGTGATTGTCACGAAAAATGGGGAAAAGGAATAGTACATTGTGCCAAAAGTGAAGCTTATATTTTTGGATTATGGGTACAAAAACAGAAATAATTTAATATATACGATTTATTTCGTTCATAATTTCAGAGGCAATGGATTTTCTAGATATTCGAGACCATGTCCTCCAAATCATGAAAGTAGTGATGTCAGAAACAGAGTGGAATACATCGTGTCCTGACTGTAATCTTCAAAACGAACTCTTGAAAACGGGCGATGGAGGTCAAGCTCTGACTCATTTTTGTGTGATGTTTCCTGAGGAATATGAACGAACAGAAATTAGCAATTTATTCGATCGTATAAACTCCCTGTTTGTGTTAAAACATTGGTTCGAAGCTAGCAAGCCGATAAAAAGCCAATAAAAATGTTATTTTTCAAGGAATTTTGCATCTGATCGCTCATTGGTCAGATTATGAGTGGCAATGTGAAATTTTCAAAACTTGTACTGATACTGAATAAATATCACGTTATGCACTCACTCTTGTTACTTTCTTGAAGCTAAAATGGTGGAGCAAGATGAAATATTGCGCTTAACGATAGAGGAAAATGTAGTACCGCAAAACAGGAAGCCGAGTATAAAATACATTGCTATGGGCTGCATTGCGGCTCTTATGCTTATACTCGAAACAACGAATATCGCTATTTCCAATAAAACGGAACTACCTGCCAATATACAACTACCGAGAGATTCGGTAACGATTATGAAAAAAGAGGGTTCCTTCATTCCGTTGAAGGCCCCATTTAGGATGATTATAGCCGGGCCCAGCAGTTGCGGGAAAACAACCTTCGTTAAGAAAATGTTGGATCATACCAGGGGAATGATTAAGTCCCCACCGGAGAGAGTAATTTGGCACTATTCTGAATATCAAGACTGGTATTCACTTTACTATTCCCTTTATTTCTAAAAGGAATGCCCGACATGAAGATGCTTAGATGCGATAGAAATCAGCTTATTGTTCTCGACGATCTCTTTCAAGATGTGGATAGGGTGTTTCTCAACTCTTTACGTGCGATTCGCATCATCGAAATATAAGTGTTATATTTATTACTCAAAATATTTTGATAAGAATCCGTATCAGCGCACTATTTCTTTGAATGCGTCTTATCTGGTTCTTTTTAAAAACCCTCGTGACAAATCTCAGATTGCTCATTTGTCGCATCAGATGTATCCTGGTAACACCAAGTTCCTTATCGATGCCTTTAACCAGAGTACTCGTGATCCATACAGTTACTTGATGATTGATCTCACGCAGGATGCGAATGACAACTCTCGGCTCAGAACGAATATATTTCCAGGAGAGTATACCGCTGTATTTTTACCTAAACAACGATGAAAGTAAGTCAAAAGATTCTTTCACGGCTCGATCGTAACATTCACAGATTACACGTAACTGCGGAAAGTAATCCGCGACTTCAAAAAGAACTTCTAAAGAACGCCAACTTGGATTTTATTCAGTGTTTGTGTGATTGTGCGCATAATATTGGGAACTCTAACATTGTACTGAGTGAACGTGAAAAAATAAAGTTACGACCCTATAGGCATGTACTGAATAAATTAGTGAATGCGAAATCATCTCCAAAGTTGAAGAAAAACTTTCTCATCAAACAAAAAGGGGGTTGGCTTCCCCTGCTAATTTCTCCCGTATTGTTGATGTTAACGGGTTTAATAACATCATGGCCGAGTAAATGATCCTCATCCCCGCTGAATCTTGGGAAGCTTAATATCGAGAAAGACAAGAAAATAAAACACCCGTTCAACATACTTTAAGAGACATTGAAAAAGCCATTCAATGTATTTTGGAAGAAGAAAACTTGGGTAACTACAATAAGGTTTTACTTCTAGGACAATTACAACACAGGTATAAATCCATTAATGAGAACAGGCCCAAAGAGGTAACGGAAGTGACGTTAGAGGACAATGGTTTTTCGGTCCCCGTAGAAGAAAAACATTCATCGGGTATCAGCGATATAGTCAACCAACTGCCGAAGACACAACAGAAGAAGGCCGGTCGTCTTCTTAATTTGATAAAAGATGGTGGAGGCCCATTAAGTTGGAATTCATCGCATCAGCTTCTGATAGATGGACAAGTCGTGTCGAAGACCAATATTATGGACCTTACTAGAGATCTCGTTATCAGTAAAACTAGATACGACCCTCCAGGATGGGAGCCATTTATCACAGAGCTGAAAAAAATGAACGTACCTCGATCTCTAATAGCTAACGACAAGCGATGGGATTATCATCCAGATACCAAAGAATCTAGCCGTCCTGTATGGGAAGAATCATGAAAAACAAAGAACTCAAAAAAATTTATTACGATCCATCCTCCAGTGGGTCTTTTGGGGGAGTGGACCACCTTCATGCGGCAACTGGAAAGAAATTTACTCGGGGTGATATTGAAGCCTGGTTACGAATGCAAGATGTCTACACTTTACATAAATCAGTGAGAAGAACATTTACAAGAAATAGAACATTGGTCAGTAAAATAGACGATGTATGGCAGATGGATCTCGTGGATATGCAGTCTTACAAAAAAGAGAATAAGGGTTACAACTATCTTTTAACTTGTATCGCTGTATTTTCAAAATATGCTTGGGTTCAACCATTAAAACAAAAAACTGGAAAGGAAATGATCGCTGCTTCGAAAATTATTCTGCGAGATGGAAGGAAGCCGAGAAAAATTCAATCGGATAGGGGTAAAGAATTCCTGAATAAGAACTTTCAGGCCTTCCTCAAAGAAAATGGTATTGGATTTTATACCACTTTTAACGAAGTCAAAGCTGCCGTTGTCAAACGTTTTAATAGAACTTTGAAATCACGTATGTGGAGGTATTTTACAGCGAAGGGGAATTATCGGTACATCAATAAGTTGAGTCATCTGGTGAAAGGATACAATGCATCGTATCATAGAAGCATTGGCATGCCTCCGGAGAAAGTCTCATCTACCAATGAAAAAGATGTATTTAAACGATTGTTTCCATCCGCCAATAGTAGATTGCCCATGTTCAAAGTAGGTGATCGTGTTCGCATTTCCAAGACGAAGTTAACATTCGAAAAAGGTTACTTACCCAATTGGTCGGACGAAGTTTTCACCATCTTTGCACGTATCGACCGAATACCTTCGGTATACCATCTCGTGGATATTGATGGAGAACTATTAGAAGGTACGTTTTACGAGGAAGAACTTCAAAAAATTGACAAGAAAGATAGCGATTTTTTGAGGATAGAAAAGTTGTAGCTGAAAAAGGAAAAGGACGGCACCAGCAACTTTTGGTGAAGTGGAAAGGATACGCCGATGATCACAACAGTTTTATTAAAGCGGGAGATTTGAAACAGCTTAAAAAATGACCGAGTCTCAAGACTTTTACGTGACACTACTGATTAATAACAGTATGAAATATTATTTGGACAACACTTTAACGAATTACCAAAACCCATCGAAATTATTGGAGATTACGAAGTTGCTTTGGCTGAGATTCATTTTTCGCGTACCTGGTTAAAGATTGCGGATGAAAAGGAAGGTGAAATTATTATTAGAGATCTGGAGCAAAGCCTACGCATCAACATTAGTGTTCCTAGTGGGGCGTATCATTCTCCCGGATTTCTCATGAATGCCATCAACTCTCATATTGATAAATATTTCGGGCCCCTTCATTTGAGGCATACTTCGATTCAGTCGAACAAAAATGAATTGATTAAAAAAACAGACAAATCTACATCTAATATAGACAAAGAGGAAGAAAATATGGTAATAGAAGAAGCCAGGGTGCAAACAACCGCGAACAATGTGAATGTCATGTTCAAATGACAAATGGAATATCAAAACAAAATAAACGATCTCGAAAAAGAATTACAACATCAAAAAAGCCTCATACCCGGACCTGATGGAAAACAGGACAAAGCCATTCAGCGTCTCGTTAATGTCTTACAACAAAAACTACAGGACGAACAAAAAAAGAAGACTGACGATAAAGATGCCAAAGATAAACTCATCAATCCGGTTCGTTTACAAAAAGAAGCGAATGAATTTAATTACAATATTTTAAAGTCCTCATATGATGAAAAAAAAGAAAATTTAGCCAAAACAAACCAAGGATTACAAAATATGAAAGATTATCATGAACAGTTGTTAGAAAGCAAAACACGAATGGAAAATATCGCGAATCCGAGATTAAATATTGAAAAGAATCCTTGGTTCAAATATCGGAATACAACGTCACGTGTAGAAGTTACCGTTCAGCCCAATTCAAGCATTCAATTCTCCGAAAAAATACAAAGAATGCTCGGGTTTCAAGAGGACTATCTTAGCAATACGTCGGAACTTCCCATTATTAGGGTCGCTGACTTTCTTTCGGATATTCAACGTGATATTCATTCTTTATTCGTGTATATCGACTGCATCGAGTATCAGCCGGTGGGGGATATACTTTCACCTTTACTGAGGCCCGTTCATTTTCAGGATTCTGATGGAATGAGAGTTACGAAAATCTACACTCAACTACAGTACAAAAGAGTATCACGTGATAGTATACATAGTATCGAAGCGCATATAAGCGATGTCTTTGGACGTAAAATTTTATTTACCAGTGGAGACGAAGTGATAGCCACAGTTCATTTTCGTCCGTGTTCCATTTTTCACAAATGAGGGTGCCTTACTATTGCGGATCAGCGTCTGATCCGTGTTATAATTATCATAAACAAATTGGATCCTTTTTGCCCGTCTTCGTGGGATCTCAATATCAGCGGGGACACGGATTTTTTTCTTCGTTATATCGTTTCGTGTTCTCTTTTTTGAAAAAAGGAGCCCTCTTAGCGAGTAAGCAGTTGTTAAAGTCTGGAACTAACGTCGTATCCGATATTGAAGCGGGGGAATCTTTCAAAAGTGCCTTAAAAAGGCGTGGAACGGAAGCTGGGCATGAATTTTTGAAGACAATGACAGGTGGAGCTAAGTGCCAGAAAACCGCTAAAACATCTGGAAATAGAAGAAACGTGGCCAGTACGAAGCGTACAGTGAAAAGGAAAGCGTCAAATAAGAAAGTCGCTAAAAAAAGGAAAACCGCAGCAAAGAAAGCTTCGGGTAAAAAAAGAAAAACTAGCAATTTTGTGAATCTCTTATAAACATGAGCGGCTTTCTCGTACATCATGACTCGGGGCCCGGGATTAGTTGTGAGTTGGATATTTTTACCGTGCCCATGACGCAAACAAGTAATCGGGATGACTGCATTAAGGAATACCATCCTGTGAACAGTATTGAAGACCAATATCATGGGAACTTCTGATGAATACATAGATCCTTCTGATATTTACCTGAATGTGAAGGCAAGAATCTTAAAAGCGGACGGAAAACCATTGGACGCTACTTGTGAAGTCACGCCTATAAATGGTTTTTTTCACTCACTTTTTAGTGAAATTACGGTTACTCTCGGGCATACCATTATTAGTTCCACTGATCACGATTACTTATATAAAGCTTATTTAACGACCCTTCTATGCAGCGAAAACACCGGGAACAAACCTTATTTATCTCTCGAGATGTTCTACAAAGACACCATCGCTGCCTTTAAAGATCGTAAACCATCCACCGCCGATCCGGTGGATGGATTAGCACAACGCTTTGAAAGATCAAAAGCGAGTACTATTATGGATATGTGTGGACGTCTTCACGGAGATATTTTTCATCAGGGGCGGCTCTTACCTAATATGCTCGATCTCTCAAATAAATTAATTCGTCAAAAAGATGCCTTTTGTTTACTGAAACTAGATAGTGACAAAAATGATTACAAAGTGGATATTAGATCTGCTACCCTCTATGTACGAAAAGTGATACCAAATCCATCTATCGTTAAAACGCATATTGAACAGTCGTTGAAGTCTAATTTTATTTATCCCATCAATCGAATCAGATGCACATCTTTCAGCGAATCTAGCGGTGGCCACGATATTAACATCAACATTTGTAATGGCATATTACCAAGTTTCGTTATGATCGGACTCGTTGATAGTGATGCACGAGCTGGAAATTTAAAAAAAAATTTAAAAACGGCTATTCTCTTTATGCCTTCGATCTCACCAATGACCAAAGTGCTCTATCAGGATCCCATTTCAACTTGAGTAAAAATGGATCTTTACGGCTCAATATGAAATTCAAAAGTCCGTTGAACACAACGGTGAATGTCATCGTTTATTCCATCTACCAGTCCATCATCGAAGTGGATCATCATCACAATGTTATCATAGATTATTAAAATGGATTCTAGTCAACTGGAATATTTATTATTTCATCATCCCGCCACGTGTTTCGTATTTGCCGGTGTATTTGCACGGGACCAACTTCCTTATACAGTGAATCGTAAACTTTATATCGTTAATCTGGATGCGCGGTCGGAGCCTGGATCTCACTGGATCGCAATTTATTTCAATAATGGAATGGCTGAATATTTCGACGGTTACGGAATGAAGCCAATGACGGACGAGATAAATCAGTTCATCGCGAGAAACAGTTTCTCCTGTACTTACAATGCTCGTAGACTCTAACATTCGAGAACGGCCGTATGTGGCCAATATTGTATTTTCTATTCTATTTTAAGATGTTCTAATGTATCTATGAAGGGCATCGTTTCTGTATTTTATCGCCGCAATTATTTACGAAATGATAAAATTGTTCACGAATTATATTAATTATAGCCTAAAAAAATATTTACCACTGTATGCTTTTTAATCACAATGTATTTAACCTTCACCATTTCAATACATGTATTAATTATACTATTTATATAAAGTTAATATATTAAAATGGGTATATGTAACATAATGGGATGGATACATTTATGAATAAACATTTATAAGACCGTAGAGCCTACCAAGAGCTTATCAAGTTCACCACGGGTGCTTGGGGGAAGTTCTCCCTCAACAAATTCTACATCAGGATATATTTTCTCAAAAATGATTTGCGCAATTCTATACCCTGTTTTAATGGCAATATCGTGGTTTCCAAAGTTTATTAACATAACTTTAATAGGTCCCCTGTAGCTGGAATCAATGACTCCTGCCAAAACATTGAGTCCAAAATGAAGCGCAGGACCCGATCTCGGTGCGATTCTTCCATAACAATCATATGGCAAAGCGAGAATTAAGCCTGTTGCACAGCGCTATAGCTCCAGGTTTAATGGTGCAGTCCACCGTAGAAAACAAATCGTACCCGGCATCACCCTTGTTCATTTTCTTAGGGATAACACTCGTATCGCTTAATCTCTTAATCATTACGGTAGGTTCTATAAGGAACAACAAATGATTTCATCTAAATTTTGTTTAAATTGAAAAATAGCCATAAGCGAGAGTAGTAATTCCGTCATTCTCAATATAACGTTTATCATCGAATGCGGTAAGACTGATTTTGTTCACTTCTAGAGTGTAAATGTCGTGCATTTTAGACATGATTTGTCTTTGAATGACCCTATTCGGAATAGACTGATGCAAAGATTTAATGTACATATCATGATTAAAGTGAGATTTAACGATCTGTTTCTTAATACCTTTCGCTTTACATTTATGCTATTTAACAGTACGGAATACATTTTAGATTTTAAGGCCACAAATTCCGAAATAGGTTCACCATTCATTTCATCTTTAAATTTGCCCATAACTTTTTTGTTTTTAAGAGAATGCAGGAAGTGACTTTTTGGATAGTCACTCGTATCCAAATGATACTGATAACGCTGCATGTCATGGTACAGATCGTTAGTTTGAATGTGCATGATGAAACTATCTGTATCAATATACAATAATTTCAATCTATTTCCACGATGATATGATTTTAGAACACTGTAATAAAATTCATACATGAACAACTTTGATATTTCTAGTACCGTAAAACCCGTATGCAATGGTTTGTTAAAATAAATGGACCATTTTTTCATTTTAAAAATGGTGAGGTTCTTGTCGATAATGTGAAATGAATCTAAATTTGCTTTCCTGAATAATTTTAGGCATCGTTCTTTTTCATTAACAAGTTCGGTATTAATTTTTTTTCTTTGATCTTTCATTGTTTTACCAAAAACTGCATTGTTCATTAATTTGAAAAAATCTTTTTCAAAATCATCTTTTGCCAACTTACGCATGGCGATGTTAAATTCTATATAGGGCTTTAACAACTTGCCTTGGGTAAAAGAAAGAACGCGATGAATTTTGGTTAATTTCATTCCCAGGTTTAAGTAGCATCGTAAATTTCTAGCATGAATAACGTAATTTTGTTTATGATAAAGATTATGGGCAAGTTTCTTTGCTTTGTAATTTTTTAGTTATTTTCCTTTTACTTTTTTTAGAAGGTCTTTAGCATAAGGGGATAGCATATCGAGATGAATATCGAGTCTTTCTGGACAAAGAGGGTAGTTGCTATGATCAAAATGTAACTCCGCTGGATAATCGAGATCCACTTCTAATATGTATCCCTCTTTGCCATCCGGGTTAATGGAATGAACGTTGAAAGTTTCTATCTCATTGTCATCTAGCCAACAAAAATCTTTCATGGGCATGGGTTCGCACATCGCCGTGGCATACAAGGAATTGTAATCCCAATAGGCTATATAAGATTTAGGCTTAGATGGATCGTAATCATTTAGATAGGGATTGTTCGCTTTTGCGTATCTGTGACTGGCGACAGAAACACCTCCACGAATGCCTCTTTCGATAAATAAGTGCATATCGTAATCCGCAAGTAGCTACAACTCAACTTTAGTGTATTTCAAAACAGCGGACCAAGCGTACATGGGCAAAGTGAAATAATGTGCGGGATTGAGACCAAAACTTTTAAAAGAAATAGTTCGGAAATTTTCGAAAACATCCGCCAAAATGAGACAATCGCTTCTTAAGTATATATTGTGATAATCGCCTAAAGTTTGGCATCCGAATGTCTCCCAGACCTTTCTTACGTGCTCGTAATCTTTGTCAGAGATATCTTCTTCATTCAGTGTATTGTTGAAACAAGCTTTATCGGGAATACCCACTGTATCAAATTTTGAGTGACAGTCCAAGTGTTCGTAAGGAAAATATCCTTTTTGCGTCATGAGATCGATTTTTGAAGGGTCTTTAAAATACCACAAAACGCAATTAAATTTTTCCTTAGGAAGAGTTTGGGCGAGGGTTGCGAGTGGAGCGGATAAGAATTGAAAACTATCTAGGAACACGAGATCATCGACAATGAAGCTCGTATAGCGCTCAATGTTCAAAGGAATAATGCTAATGGGCTTTTCCGTTTTAATCCTACCTAGGGCTTTAACGATAAAATGCTCATCGTACGAACGTAAACAATGAGCAAAACACGGCAAGTAAGAGGGGTCACGTAAAGTGGCATTACAACTGAAGCATGCTGCACCCCTGTAATTGTTTCCCGGAAGATGGTGATCGTGATCTCTTACTTTCCCCGTAATAAACTCATTGAACTCCGTATGACAAGCGTAACAGTGGGTGGCTTTCTGAAAGTTTTCCTCGTCTTCATTCGTCATGACCATAGGCTCTATTGGGGCCGATTTCAACAATTCACTGGCTTTGTCTCGTAAGACATTGACGAGTTCATAAGCAGGATCTTGGGACCTTTTACATTCATGAGCTACAACCTTACCGTGATAATCAACTATAATGTAAGAATACGAGCAAGCTTCGTGTTTTTGGATGGTTTTGGTATAGGAGGTACTCGGATTTTGAGTCGGGCCACTCACTTTTTGGATGAGGCTTTCAAAATCAAAATGAGCTACGTAAGGGCAGCGCAAAGCCTTATGAAAATCGTTAAACTTTAAAATGCAATCCTCTTTGCTCGGTAAAAGAATTTTCGCCGATTTATGCTCTTCACACATGGGACAATGCCTTTCTAAAGCGCTTTTAACTTTAAACCCTTGGCAGCATCGGTAACAAAAATATTTTTTGTTTAAACCATCACGACTCATTAATCGAGCGATATTTCGAATGAGAAAGTAATGTTTGTCGTGAAGAAGGAGATTAATTTCTCTATTTGAGTTGGAACTACTTAACTGAAGAGGAACAATATTCTTATCATAACCGAAAATGTTAATTTTGAGATTATTCGCAATTTCGAATTTTGAAATTTGGTTGAAGGTTACGGGATAGTCAAGCATGGATGTATCGAGTGAGCCCTCTATGGTGACTTAATCTATTGGGATGGTCGTCCCACACGACCAGATGCAAATGAGCTAATATACACCATAAAAAACATTTGGCGTCTTTCGATGTGATATTTAAAATAGATTTCTTATTTTTTAATGAAACGGGAAGTTTCCCCGAACATCCCCCTTTATACGGTCTGTATTTGCCAATTTTGATATCGATGTCTTCGATGGAATCGATTACCCAGCCCAAACCTCTATTAATGAAAGCTTCTATATCGAACTTAAAATCTGCATTTCACATTCTCGCAAGTACTGTTTTATTTCTGAGTGATGCATGATAAGCTTCATATTACTACAAAAATAAGAATCATTGGTTTCGTAAGTCATTATCGCATCATTGTTTTCGTAAATGATTTTTGGCTTGATAAAATGAATGCGCAAACATAATTGAAATTTAAATCTCATTTTATTAGACCATCCCTCCAACAAATTCGTCACATCATCATAGATATGATAGAAATAGACTCTAGGATCCTGAATATTAGCCCCATTCATATGTTTTAAAGTAGCTAATAAGCCCCCAAACCCCGTTTTATGTATAACAAAAGCATCTGATAAAAATATCTCGTGAATATTATTTAAATGGGTTAACCATTCTGTTTTAGTATTAAATTGTGAATAACAAAGATTACATTTTTCTTTGGTAGACCCGATAACATGCACATTTAGAAAATGTTCCCTTGAGTTATCCGGCTGTCCGCATATGAAACAATTCATTTTTGAAAATCAAAACCCAGTTTACACAATACAGTAGGCACTTGATTAAGTTTTGTGATTAATCGAGGATAGATATGAACCGGAATACAAGCCCCTTTCGTAAATTTGTTTTTATACTATATTTGCGACTATCGATAAACCAACTCTCATTACTTTCGAGAATGCGTATCTTCCAATTGTCCTCGACGGGGATGGTTTCGTGAACTTTAAAGTCCGGCAACGTATTCTTTTCTTCCGATTTACTGAGCTGACGACCAAACCAATCTTTGATCACGTCTTCCGTTACAGCACTATTTGGTCCTGCATCACTGGCTATAGAGGGTCCTGCATCACTGGCCGCATTCGCTTTACGTTTTGCAGCTTGAGATCTTGGTGCTGCTTTCCTTTTCGTCTTTGGGCCAGTTACTCCGGTTTCTACCGACAAGTCTATCAATATGTTTCAGAATTTTTCTAAGAAAGGATATCGGCTACTTTGTGAAATTTGAAAATGTGTATAGGGTCACGAATAACACTAATGAAAATTCTTCAACAAATAAAATGGAGAAGCTTGTTTCTAAAGTTTTTTGGAGTATAAAAAATACTCACCAATGATGTCCTTATTGTCCTGCATTATGTTGACTGCTGTTGATGTTCATCTTTTGAAGAACAAAGTGTTATACAAAGTGACTCACAGTTGACAAAAATAATAGAGGCCACAGTAAAAAAAAGTATTTTCAAAACGTTGATTCTCGTTGAAAGTAGGATGATCCGTTGCCGATAGTCTTCGCTGAGGAAATTCAAAATTAAAGTTGATGTGTGATTTTTAGGATGAAAAGTTATCCTTTTTATACTCAAAATTGCCCCCCCCTCTAGTGGAATAGCATACAATGAAGACTCATTAAAACAAAACAATAATAATAAGTAGGACAAGGTTAGGAAAGACGTCAATGCAGTAGACCAAAATAGTAACCAATGAAGGGTGGATAATAAAACGAAGCACCAATAGTGTCAAAGTAGGTCAAGATTACGAAAGATGGCAATGCAATTGGCCAAAATAGTACCCAATGAAGACTCGGATAATAAAACGAAATACCAATAGTATCGAAGTAGTTCAAAGTCACGAAAGATGGCAATGCAGTAGTAGGCTAAAATAGTAACCAATGAAGTCTCGGATAGTAAAACGAAATACCAATAGTATCGAAGTAGATCAAGGCCACGGAAGACATCGTTGTAGTAAATAAAAAATAATGAGGTTGTGAAAAATAACCATGGAAAAATACTACAAGGCTATAAAAGACAATAAAAAATATGTTAAATTTTGTGGCTGCAATTAAAATGTTTTGAAATAAAATGTTTGATTTAAAAAAATAAAAAAACTGAACAATAAAAAATAAAATTGAATTTTCTTTATTAGTAGCTTTTAAAAACACAAGTATACATTTTCAAACAATAAAATATAAAAAACCCAAAAAATAAGAACAGTAATAAGCAAAATTGATACTAGATAATAATATATATAATAGATAATATAAATAATAGATTAATACAACAAAAAAATAAAATATAAAAAAAGCAAAAAAAAACAATAAAAAATACTGTATAAAATAATAAAAATTAATAAAAAATAAAATGTAAAAAAAGCAGAAAATACAATATTTTACAAATGTCTTGTACAAGATTTAAATTGCCTTCACCTCCAGTTGAATCCAGCGCACATACGCTGGAATTATAATTGGATTTTTAAATTCATTGATGACAGTCACTGTCAGAGGTCCAGTAGTATTTGGAAGTAATGTTGAACTATTGACAATGACTCGAATGTGTTGAGATGTTTTTTGAGTAAGCTCAAACTTCGCTGTGCATGATTCACCAATAAGGCTTTCCTCCTCAGCATAATGTCTAATGGTATATTGTTGATACCTTTAGCCAAGTAAATTGGCTTGGTACACCTTATTACATAAATGTTTGATGTACCCAGTCGGATGAATGGTTCATCTGGAAAATTCACATCCTTTTCACCATGGTAAGTATAAGCATGTTCATGGATTAAGTTGAAATATGTAGATTTTAACACTTCATGATTTATCAAATCATACTTGTATATTTTTCCTGGTTTGGCACACCACAAATCAAACATGATTTTTGAGTCTGAGCGCGTCCATGGCTCATTGCATGGCCAAGATGGTCGTAAATAATCTATATTTCTCGTCAAACTTTGTAAAAACATTTTGATTTCATGTAATGTCTCCTCACTAAATTACATATGAAATTATATAGAATTAAAATTCAGCACACAAAATAGGGCAAGTGTGAAATAAGTGTTTTCAACCAATTAATTAAAATGGCAAAAATCAACTTCTAATTATTTTACCAATTTTGTAATGAACAATGCTGGGAAATAAGAACTAATAAAATAATAAAAAGTTAAAAGTAACTTTTTTAAACCTTGGTATAGGGATTCAGGGCTTCATATAAAAACATGCAGTAAAAGGTCCAGGGTGGCAGTGATTTAAATCATGAATTAAATCAATTGATTTTTTTATTCATATTTATTTAAACATTTAAATTATACAATAAAAGAAAAACAATTCCCAGCATTTTTCTTTATGTTTATAAAAATAAAGTCTGGTGGTAGTCCTTTTGTTAATGCATTATTTTTTGGGAAGATATGCTTGAGGAAGTATCCCCAAATGACTGGTGGAAATCATTATAGGAACACATTGATATAAATAGCAATAGTAATTTATTTAAGACCCTCAGAGGTAAACTGTGTTAAGTCACCAAATCTATATTTTACATGAAGAGTAATTTGAAAGTTTTCCTCTTCATTGAAGGAATAGGACTTATGGTATAAAACCATCTAGCAGATGATGTGTAAAACTCTGGACTTAACACTGTTCACCACTGATAAAACATGACAATCTGTTTAAAAACACAAATTTCATATCGTATGAAGAAGTAAAAAATCATGTTTTTTTTAAAAAAAAGTGACTTAACACAGTTTATCTCTGAAACACTGATTTGCTCTGCGAACTGAAAATGCTGCAAAGCTCGTGTTTATGTTCAGAATGTGAAATCAAAAGTGCTTGAAACTTATTAATTTGAATGTTTCTTAACATTTTTTCTTATTTTGCAATTATTTTACTAACAACTTAACAATTAACAATCTTGTTATTACTCATTTTTGCAAACATCATCATATAACAAATTTATAATATTTCACATAAATGAAAAAAAATATGATTTAAATAAAAAAAAATCAATTTATTTGATTTTTTTAAAAAAGATCCAAAAAAATTAGCCACTTATCTCTTGTTTGATGAAGTCCCTCGAAGTTCCTCTCTTCGACGCAGGCTTGTAGCACACACAAACAGATTCACAAATTATAGTAACACATAGGCTTGTAATACACAGATTCACAAGCTATAGTAACACAGATTCACAAGTTATAATAACACATAGGCTTTTAACACAGATTCACAAAGTATAATCACATGGTAAAACGATGAACTGACTTGTAGATGAGATGTAGTTGAAATGAGATGTTACTTTTATATACTTATATTTTTATGGATGATTAACTCTAAAAGGAAACTAAAATACATTGTTTGTCTATTATAACTACTATATACAGGTAATTCTATGATAATCATTTCAAATATTATTACAATAAATAAAATAAAAAATGAGGAACTGGTATAAACAATATAACAATAGTATAATTCAGCTAATTTTTTTTCTCATTATAAAACTAGAAACAATGAAAATTAAAAAATAGGACAGAACAACAATTTAAAAATGAGGAAGAAGTGGTGTAAACAAAATAACAATAGTATAATTCAGCTATTTTTTTATTTCTCATTATAAAACTAGAAACAATGAAAATTAAAAAATAGGACAGAACAACAATTTAAAATGAGGAAGAAGTGGTGTAAACAATATAACAATAGTATAATTCAGCTAATTTTATTTATTTCACATTAAAATTAAAACTAGAAACAATGAGAATTAAAAAATAGGACAGAACAACAATTTAAAAATGAGGAAGAAGTGGTGTAAACAAAATAACAATAGTATAATTCAGCTAATTTTTTATTTCTCATTATAAAACTAGAAACAATTAAAAAAATAGGCTATAAGAACAATTTAAAAATGAGGAAGAAGTGGTGTAAACAAAATAACAATAGTATAATTCAGCTATTTTTTTTATTTCTCATTATAAAACTAGAAACGATAAGAAAAAATAGGTCAGAACAACAATGTTTTTTAATTTAACACGGTACAATGAATTGGCCTTGGCTGCTACGCTTGAATGAATTATAGCCGATTGTTTTATTTCTCTTTATAATTATGGCTGCTACGCACGAGAGATTGGAATGTGGAAAAAAAAACGGACATTGGAATGCGGTGCCGAAAATGTGGTTCTATAGTAGCCTATGGGAAAAAGTGGCGTAGAAATGACTTTTCCTATACTACTTACATTTGTTTCCAATAGAAAAATTAACTGTGATTAACTTTTTAACTTCAGTTAATTTTTGTAGTGGAAACGAGGTTATTATAGGTTTGGGAAAATAATTAAAATATGAATGGATGGATGGATGGATGTATGTATGGATCCAGAATGTAATTAGATATTCGAATGAAACTTTTTGCATATTGTTCAGTGACTTAGTGGCACGCAACTGTGCAAAAAAATCAAAATGAATTTAACAACTAATTAATTTATTATAATTAATTTCCAATCAGATTTTGAGAACACGAGAATGAAACCACCTATAACAAACAACTAACTTTTCTAAAGGAGACAAGAAAGAAAAAAAAAACTATCAACAAGAAAATACTTTTTTTTAGCTAATTAATTTGTTATTCTAGTATCTAACATTTTTGTATGAAAATTTTATTGCATGTTTTAAAACATGAAGAAAAAATCAAGAAACTTAAGTCTCCTTACCTTAATTTCTGTGGAATTAATGAAATCCTATTGTCAATGAATATTATTTTGTTGAAGGCACACCACTTTAAAAAATACAAGTTTGTCTTAAGAGTGATTACTTAGTTTTGATCTCTGAGTATAACTTACAAATTACAAGAAAAGCAAAGTGAATTGTGATTGGTATAAAAATTATAAAATTATTGTTAAGAACTTTTTACAGTAACTAAGGCCTAGGGCCATAACGGTCAATACTTTTGTAAAAACAAAATAACAAAAAGTAATGTGTTGAAGGGTGTAGTTTTAGGGGCACTTATTTAAACACATAATAAAATTAAAACTTTAAAAATCATCAAAGTGTTTTCCTTGTTTTTGCCAATTTATTTTGAACACTGGGGCCTTTGGCTATTGAAGGGTAATAAAAACAGCACTTCACACCTTGGATATGTTTTCTTTTATAGTTTTATAGATGTCCTTTGATCCCTTATATGTAAAGACAATGTAACTATAAAATGGTAGCTTTTCAGTGAATATGGTTTATGGCTTTTTGAATATTTTTTACTTTATTACTAGTAGGGCTAGTGGTTCATTATTTTAGGAAAAAGTATACCTACAAAAAGGCATCCTTTCTTAAATTTTGTTTCAATGTAATTTACAAAAATTTGGTCATTCCTGAATTGTAATGTATCAATATATTGGCTACCTATAAAATAAACCCAATCAACATTTTCCCTAAGGATAACAATTTTTTTCCTGTAAATTGGGCCTTTGTGAATTATTTTCCCCTTTTTCCTTTTTGAAGATCTATTACTTTAGGTTCATCTAAACTTATTTAGATTTCTTTAAGCTGTCACCAGTGTAACTACATGTCAGAACGAATGGTAAGATTGATTTTTTAATATATTTTGCTCTTTATGGCAGTTTAAAAACTGTAGTCATGTCTGATGTATATTTATTATATGCATGTATTTAATGTAAATTTGTGCTCTTAAAAATGAATGAACTTTGAATGTAATTATTTCATAAAAAAATAGGGGCCTATAAATATATTTTTCACACTTAAACCATGATGCAAGGCAAAACTCTGTAGTAAGTCTATGAAGAGAATGTTTAACTCCTGTATTCAAATAGATAGCTTAAAATAAAGTTAAGCTTAAGTTAAGGCTGTATGTCTAGGTGGAAAGTTTTATTTTTCGAAGTTTCACTTTGACTTAAGCTAAGAGCATATCTAAAACGCCACAATAAAAAGTTATAAATTCTGTTTCGGTGAACAGAATTTAATAAAAATAGGCATACCAACTGCCTAAAGTGTGCTAAACACGTGAGTGATCGCCATTTTTTTCCGATGTGCACGTGTCGACTTTCAGAAAATATTTTTTGAATGTGCACAAAATCGTTTTAACTATTCACAATATTGGATTATTTGGCCCCCATACAATAGATTGAGATAGAAAATATGCAACTTTAAACTAATTTTTAGTTGTGCCACTTCTCATGGAGGTGCGATATGTAGAATAAAATAAGCCCAAAGGAGGAAAAAACAAGACACATAAAAGTAAAAATTATTGTTTAATGCAGTATTAGAATTCATCAACTATTGGAAATTCATAATCCATTCTCATCAAGGCATTCCTGACATGAATGAGAATTCTGATTTGCAAGAATTAATTAACGTGTATTTCTTGTAATTTTGCAACAATTTTTTTTTATTTTTTCCTGTTTATACAATTATGACAAGAAATCCAAGAGAAATGAATGGTCACACAAAAGCAAGAAATAATATACATTAACTGATGTTTGCAGATCAGAATTCTCATTGATGTCAGCAATGCCTTGATGAGAATGGAGGGCATTTTGAATGTTTAAGATAACTGCATCATTTAAACAAAATATGTAATGCTGTTATAATGTATCTTATCTTTATTGTCATGATCACTCTTAATAAAGAAAAAGTTTTTTGCAGTTATTAAAAAAGTGTGTATATATTTCTTGGGGCACTACACATGCTCTGATGCTCGTAATGTGTATGGCTCCCTAAAATAAGCTTCCCTCCACCTTTTGTACAGGCATACACTAGGTAATGTAGAACTGACAAACCAACTTCATCTTTTTAAAAGAGCTACAAATTCAGGTTCTATTTCTTACAAATAGCATGGTTAAAGTTTCCACAATAATTCAACCCATACATTATTTAATATATTTTGTGAAAAGTTTCAGGTAAATTCATTTCATTTAACACTGATATTCACTTGCTCTCTAAATCCAACCCAAATAATATTTACTTATATTTCATGAACAGCTGATTTTGAAATTCTGGTTATTCTGCATTTTGAGAGCAATACTAAGTAGAAATTGAAAGTGTTAAAAACTATAATGGTTAAAATTTTAAAATATATCAACATAAAATTGAACACCACGTGTATGCATACACGTGTTACCGTTCAGATTTTATTGCTGTCCAAAAAGACGCCATCGTCCTAAGTACTTTAGAATATTAAAAGGAAAAAAGCGGGAATAACTGGCCATGTTTGAAATGCAATATCGTTAGAAGTATAAATACACCCTGAAATCTGTTTGAACAGTGCTAATGTACACATAGTACTGAACGTTTCAACACCACGTCTATGCATACACGTGTTTCCGTTTCATATATTTTTTATCGTTTTCACAAACTAAGTGAAATAATTGGCATCGGGATATAGACAAAATATAAGTTTCTTTCGAGCCCTATTAATGTTGTTTCTAAAATGCATAATAAACTGTTGTATTCCTTAGTAGCCTTTAAGTTGCAATTCACTTTAAGTTGAGGCTAAAACCTATTTTAAGGTTTTGTCTTATCTGGGGCATTTTTTCATATTGTAAATTGTAACTTTAATACAGATGACTGCAGTAAAAGGATTACTGATTGGGGACTCAATTCTTCGTCATGTTACACTGAACAAGATCCTCGGCTACAATTCTAACATAAGCATTTGCACGTTTTGTTTACCTGGAGCAAGAATAGCCGACATTTCACAAATAATAAAGAAAGATTGTTTAGCTATACACAAACTAGACTTTATTGTGATACATGTAAGTAGCAGACAACTTAAACGTAATTCATTAATATCATTATTAACAAATTGTTTCGATAAATTTATAATAACTTGTAAACATTGCAAAAATGACAATTATTAATTCAGGTAGGAACAAATGACCTGAAAAGACCAGAAAAACAAGTCCTAGGAGACTTAATTAATTTAGCCCACAGTCTGAAAAAGCATGTGAACACTATTTACATTGGAACAATTCTTCCAAGAAACGATAATAGTTCGTTCAACAGAAAAGGAATAATAAACCGAGGATTAAAAAAACACCAAAAGGGCATTTTTTCAGTGTTAAATTATGAGGTATCTTTCAATCATAAATACAGCTATGATGTGTATAAAAGTGAAAGTGCAATATGTAATTACATTTTTCAGATTGCTTTTCGGATAAAAGATGGTAGTGGTAAACACGATCTACTAAGCAAAGACAGGCTGTACCTGTTTTTATTCAGGTATAACTGCATTCAGTAGCACCATACGGAGGGTACTGAGAAAAAGATTTCCAGGTTTTGTTCCAGAAGTGGGTCCCAGAACTGTCGATGCAACAACATTATCCAGACAGTGTTTTTGCAAATTGTGCCACTGTTATGGTCATAATAATAGTGATTGTTTGGATTATATTAGGTTTGAAACACTGATCTGTCATATGATGAATCCTAATAAAATAGTAATAATGCTTTTCAGATATTTTTCTTTTTCAGTCCATTAACAAGGTGCATTAGAAACCATTGCAAAACATGTAGAACATAAAGATTTCAGATGTTTGGATTTCTCCACTTGATATTCTAGCATGTTGTAAATTTTTAAATGTCAAGCTGTGTTCCTCAACAACATTCTTATGGGATATTTTTACCTTTGTGTTCTCTAATCCTCAAAGTACCAAGGGTTTCTTGTTCCCTAAACAAGATAACTCTGCTATAGAGTATCCACCTTGACGTGGTGGCAGAGCTTAAAGGTTAATACTAGGGCTGTCAATTTAATTAGAATTGGAATTATAAATTTCTATTGATTGGTTAGTATAAGTATAAAAGTGAAATCAAATCCAAGTCAACAAAAATTACCATTCCTAGTTAACACCTGAACAAAGAGATACTCTAATAAATTAACACATTTTAGTTTAAATATGTATGAAAATAAATCTTACATGGTAAGTGGGACCAATTTTGACATTGCAACATTCATTAGGCAATACATTATTATATGCTGTTCATAAATGTTGAGGATGTACAAATCCATCAACTGTACACAATGCTTCTTAAACCTGCTTTCTGGTTTTTGAATTTTTCATTTTTCATTTTATCTTAAAACACTAAATTAGTATGTCATTCTGTATATAACACCTACCCACCCTTCATTTTGAATACAAAAAAACAAAAAACCAACAAATTTCTTAAAGTTAAGTCTTAATAACACATCAAAACAAAAGTTAAACCACACAACTTGTATACCACCCTGTAAATAGCCTACCCGCCCTTAATTTAGCTTACCCGCCCTATTAAAATGTGTTTTTTAATGTTTCCCATCCTGTAAATGGCCTACCCGCCCTATTAAATTGTCTTTTTTTATTTTTCCCACCATGTAAATAGCCTACCCGCCCTTAATTTAGCTTACCCACCCTATTAAAATGTGTTTTTTTTTATTTTTCCCACCCTGTAAATAGCCTACTCATCCTTAATTTAGCCTACCCGCCCTATTAAAATGTGTTTTTTAATGTTTCCCACCCTGTAAATAGCCTACCCGCCCTATTAAAATGTGTTTTTTTTTATTTTTCCCACCATGTAAATAGCCTACCCGCCCTTAATTTAGCTTACCCGCCCTATTAAAATGTGTTTTTTTATTTTTCCCACCCTGTAAATAGCCTACCCGCCCTTTATTTAGCCTAGCCGCCCTATTAAAATGTGTTTTTTAATGTTTCCCACCCTGTAAATAGCATACCCGCCCTATTAAAATGTGTTTTTTAATGTTAGCCGCCCTTAATTTAGCTTACCCGCCCTATTAAAATGTGTTTTTTTTATTTTTCCCACCCTGTAAATAGCCTACCCGCAATATTAAACTGTGCTTTTTTTATTTTTCCCACCATGTAAATAGCCTACCCGGCCGTAATTTAGCTTACCCACCCTATTAAAATGTGTTTTTTTTATTTTTCCCACCCTGTAAATAGCCTACCCGCCCTTAATTTAGCTTACCCGCCCTATTAAAATGTGTTTTTTAATGTTTCCCACCCTGTAAATAGCCTACCCGCCCTGCAAATCGCCTACCCGCCCTGTTAAAATGTGTTTTTTTTATTTTTCCCACCATGTAAATAGCCTACCCGCCCTTAATTTAGCTTACCCGCCCTATTAAAATGTGTTTTTTTATTTTTCCCACCCTGTAAATAGTCTACCCGCCCTTTATTTAGCCTAGCCGCCCTATTAAAATGTGTTTTTTAATGTTTCCCACCCTGTAAATAGCATACCCGCCCTATTAAAATGTGTTTTTTAATGTTACCCGCCCTTAATTTAGCTTACCCGCCCTATTAAAATGTGTTTTTTTATTTTTCCCACCCTGTAAATAGCCTACCCGCAATATTAAAATGTGCTTTTTTTATTTTTCCCACCATGTAAATAGCCTACCCGGCCATAATTTAGCTTACCTACCCTATTAAAATGTGTTTTTTTATTTTTCCCACCCTGTAAATAGCCTACCCGCCCTTAATTTAGCTTACCCGCCCTATTAAAATGTGTTTTTAAATGTATCCCACCCTGTAAATAGTCTACCCGCCCTGCAAATCGCCTACCCGCCCTGTTAAAATGTGTTTTTTTATTTTTCCCACCATGTAAATAGCCTACAAGCCCTTAATTTAGCTTACCCACTCTATTAAAATGTGTTTTTTTTTTATTTTTCCCACCCTGTAAATAGCCTACTCATCCTTAATTTAGCCTACCCGCCCTATTAAAATGTGTTTTTTAATGTTTCCCACCCTGTAAATAGCATACCCGCCCTATTAAAATGTGTTTTTTAATGTTACCCGCCCTATTATAAAATGTGTTTTTTTTATTTTTCCCACCCTGTAAATAGCCTACCCGCCCTTAATTTAGCTTGCCTGCTCTATTAAAATGTGCTTTTTAATGTTTCCCACCCTCTAAATAGCCACCCGCCCTTAATTTAGCTTACCCGCCCTATTAAAATGTATTTTTTAATGTTTCTCACCCTGTAAATAGCCTACCCGCCCTATTAAAATGTGTTTTTTAATGTTTCCCACCCTGTAAATAGCATACCCGACCTATTAAAATGTGTTTTTTAATGTTACCCGCCCTTAATTTAGCTTACCCGCCCTATTAAAATGTGTTTTTTTATTTTTCCCACCCTGTAAATAGCCTACCCGACCTATTAAAATGTGCTTTTTTATTTTTCCCACCATGTAAACAGCCTACCCGGCCGTACTTTAGCTTACCCACCCTATTAAAATGTGTTTTTTTATTTTTCACACCCTGTAAATAGCCTACCCGCCCTTAATTTACCTTACCTGCTCTATTAAAATGTGTTTTTTAATGTTTCCCACCCTGTAAATAGCCTACCCGCCCTTAATTTAGCCTACCCACCCTATTAAAATGTGTTTTTTTTATTTTCCCACCCTATAAATAGCATACCCGCCCTATTAAAATGTGTTTTTAATGTTACCCGTTAGCTTATTCGCCCTATTAAAATGTGTTTTTTTAATGTTTCCCACCCTGTAAATAGCATACCCGCCCTATTAAAATGTGTTTTTTAATGTAACCCGCCCTTAACTTAGCTTACCCACCCTATTAAAATGTGTTTTTTAATGTAACCCGCCCTTAACTTAGCTTACCCACCCTATTAAAATGTGTTTTTTTATTTTTCCCACCCTGTAAATAGCCTACCCGCCCTTAATTTAGCTTACCTGCTCTATTAAAATGTGTTTTTTAATGTTTCCCACCCTGTAAATAGGCTACCCACCCTTAATTTAGCTTACCCGCCCTATTAAAATGTATTTTTAATGTTCCCCACCCTGTAAATAGCCTACCCGCCCTTAATTTAGCCTACCCGCCCTATTAAAATGTGTTTTTTAATGTTTCCCACCCTGTAAATAGCATACCCGCCCTATTAAAATGTGTTTTTTAATGTTACCCGTCCTTAATTTTGCTTACCCGCCCTATTAAAATGTGTTTTTTTATTTTTCCCACCATGTAAATAGCCTACTCATCCTTAATTTAGCCTACCCGCCCTATTAAAATGTATTTTTCAATGTTTCTCACCCTGTAAATAGCCTACCCGCCCTTAATTTTGCGTACGCGCCCTATTAAAATGTGTTTTTTAATGTTTCCCACCCTGTAAATAGCCTACCCGCCCTTAATTTAGCCTACCCGCCCTATTAAAATGTGTTTTTAATGTTACCCGTTAGCTTGCCCGCCCTATTAAAATGTGTTTTTTTTATTTTTCCCACCCTGTAAATACCCTACCCGCCCTATTAAAATGTGTTTTTTATTACAGCGCTCTCTAAAAAAGACTTCCAATTCCTCTCCTTTAAACTGTGTTGCACGCAACACAAATCGTTTGTTTACCCGACTTTTAGTAGTCTCCTTTAATATACAATAAACATAGTGGAAACAATTGGGTACTCACATATGGAGAGTGTTCATGTGGCTATACAGATAGCTGTTAATGCCAATGAACCTGTTTCATCAATAATTCCTCTAGCAACTCACATGCTGGCACTATTTGTTAGAGGAATCACTTCAAATAAGAATTTTTACTGGAGGCTATACTTAGACTCCTATGGACTCTGCTAGAGTTTACAAAGAGCTGGATTGAAACCTTGAGTGGGGAGGATCATGTCTCTGAAACACACCCACAAGGTACGTAAACTTTATAATATATATTTTTATCATTTATTTTGTTGTTTCTGTATGTTTTTTGTTATCTAGATCATCACGTTCTAAATGATAAGTTAAGGCAATTGAACATTCTTACTAGTCAGTTGAGGCGTTACAAGGAAGTCTGCCTTCAAAAGATGTGCTGTGAAAGAAGAAAGGTTATGCATTTTCAATTTAATGTCAAGGTCATATGATGTCTGTGAACGAGGCATGTTTTACGTTTTTCAGAAAACTTGTTTTCGAATCCTGTTTGTAAAGATAAGAAAAAGAAAGCATTAGATGCAATTTGGGAGTCAACGAATTAATGCAGTTATGGAACTATTTAGTTTCTCCTCACTTGCATAGTAAACCAGACATATTACGAATGGTGCTAAAGAATTGTTTTGAATGTTTTAAATAGTACTGCTAGGTAGTCTAAAAATGTTACTAAAGTAAACAAGTTGCAAAGAAATTCGAAAAGCATTAGTAAGTTTGCCCACCAATTAATAGAATGGCCTACTTTTTACGATTAAACCTTAGACCATTACGAGTGTAAAGGTCTAGATTAATGTTTTATTGTTATATTATTGAGAATACTAAGCTTTCATGTAGAAATTCCTATTTTCATTTTATTTTGATGTATTTTTAATTGTTAATATATGTTATATATTTTAAGTAAATTTCCTGTTTGACTTTTATCATAGCAATTTTCATGTATCAAAGAAATTTACTTGTGTATTACCGAATGGATTTTTTTTATATCTTTGCTTAGCTGGTTCAACTTTTCAGCATTTTGACAGTACTGGACTACTGTTGGATTTTCATTTTAGCCACCAGCTGGGGCTCAATAACATCTGGGTTAAGATTTGCAGTGGCAACATATTTAATTCCATTCTGTAGGAAGAAGTTAATTATCTGGAATGTAGTTGTCGCCCCTCCCACCCGAAGGCATTAGGGCATGACAATCCCTATTTTGTACCTATCTTTCTATTTTCAAGGATTATTTATCACATAGGATGGTTAAAAACTGCCCATCCTCTAGAAGCCCTATGTATTTAAATATCAGTTATTGCCCCCTTACAGAAATTTTGAAATGCTGTGATAAATTCTAGTGAGACAAGAGTCTCACGACTACAGGGCCATTGCTGTCCCATTTCAACCAATCTTTGTTTTAAGCAATTCCTCGCCTCAGACCGCTTTGTCAGTGTGCATTCCAACAAGATGTGATCTATGGTATCCTCCCCAAACTTACATTCACATTCATTAACTTCCCCATTTTTAAGTAAATTAAATCTGCTCAGGTATCTTTTAAATGCACCATGGCCAGTCAGAATTTGAACAATTTTTCCCGTAAAGATATACCCTTGTACTGAGACTTTAGGGATCCATAAAAATGTTTCCCTGCCTTTGCTAGTTTGGTCCCAATCATTTTGCCAATCTTTTTGCCAATCTTTTATTAATCTGGCTTTGGCTTCATGCTTTAACCACGATAACGAGAACTTATGCGATATTGTTGTTAAATTCTTGGTGCTCTGTTTTGCAAGTTTGTCTGCCAATTCATTGGCTAAAATCCCTATATGGGCCTTTACCCATAGTAATCTTATTTTATTCCTCCTCTTAGCCAGCTCTCCAAGCTTGTGGTTTGCCTCATAAGATGTAACATTACTAGGTTTACCCTTCGCAATAGACATTAAGGCCGATAAAGAGTCAGATACAATATTGACTTTTTGTTGTGCAAAGTTCCTTGCCAGCAGAAGTGTGGAGGCCATATAAATAGCCTTCACTTCGGCCTGAAAGACCGTACACTCCCCTGGGAGTCGTCCTCTCCATTTCCCTATAACAGATTTATTTCTTAAAATGATTACTGCAGCTCCTGTTCTCCCCTCCATCTTAGAGCCATCCGTAAAACATTGTAAATGGGAACTTCTAAATCTTCTTCTACCCCATCACCCACCTGGTAGGTGAAGATGTCACTTGGGTGTTGACGCAATTCTATCCTTAATGGCTCATACAATGACTCTCTGTATAAAGCCCTCCTCTGATTTAATTGATATTTAGCCACTGCTGTCAGCCAGATGGGGGCACACCTAGCTAAAACTTGTAAAGCCTTGTTAGAAGTTGTTCTATATGATTTAGTGATTGCTCTCATAAAGGGCCTTTGAGCAGCATCTAATCTTGCCTTGATCCTGGAATCCCTCCCCCTGTCGCCCCAGACTTCCGCCCCATAAAGCATCATTGGCTCTATTGCTGCTAGGTAGATACTACGCATGATCTTTGGTGATGTGCCCCATGAGTTACCACAGATGTACATCACTCTAACTGCTGTTGACAATGCCTTACGCTGAATGTACTTCACATGGTCTATCCAGAGGAACTTGGGGTCCCAGATTAATCCCAGATATTTGATACTATGTCTATACAATTTCAAAAACTGAACTGAAGAATTATAATTAGACTAATATCTTTTACCTAGCTATGTGAGGGCCTTCATTTGTTACCTGCACTGAGGAACATCTTGCTATTATTGTTTTTTTAACATTTTGTAGTTACTTTTGATCTCTCCCTGCCATTAAACCAAGTTCTTTAGAAATCTTCCTTTACCCACTAAATTATAAGTGTACTTTCTATTCATTTTTGAGGTTTTTTTACAGTGCTTACCGAAATTTACCGGTATTACCATTTTCGGTAACGCTGCCTTACCGAAATTTACTGGTATTACCGTTTTCGGTAACGCTGCATTACCGAAATTTACCGGTATTACCGTTTTCGGTAACGCTGCATTACCAAAAAAAAAACGGTAATGCTATAGTGGCCCGGTAATGGAAACCCTATTCCAAACTGAAATCAGATATGTTGCAGGTGGCTTTATTTCCAACTAAACATAATACATTTAATTGAGAAGCTGGAAAAAACTGGAAAACGTGCGTGCACAGAATAACGAGAACAGAAGGGAAAGAATTTTCACTTATTCACATTACTTTCACATACACAATAATACATTCCGCAGTGGCGGTTATCAAGTAACCGGTTAAAATAAGAGAAGCTTTCAGTCCAAGGTCATGAAATTCTGTCACAGAAACTTCTGAGGCGCCGAGTGCAAACTTCTGTGGCACTCTGCATTTCTGGGTGTTGAGCTGGGAGTTGAGTGCCCTTGCCCCTATGTACGGGCGCCCATGCCCCTATGTATGGGCGCCAAAGAAATGGAGGAGATAGAGGCAATGCGGCCGCATGTCTGTTCCTAATTAAAACGTAGCCACCATGACAGGAGGAGGCAAAAACACATGAAATCACTATTCTGCTGACAGTGAACCATTATTAAAAAAAACGCTAAACCGTACTAAATAAAATTTCGTTCTTATGTCCTATATATGTATGTGAAACACATTCTTGGTGAGTTAATAATATTAAAACTTTCAAAATTTTAATATGCAAAATGTCAACATAGTAATCATAAACTAATTTAATCTCTTAAATTTATGTCAAACAAAGTTTTAAGACTATCGGCGTATGGCATAATGAAACTCTGAAAATAAAAACAAAATGCAAATGTGGTATATTCTTTTATTATAATTCTGAATGTACAGAAATAACACATTACAACTACAGAATGTGTTCAACCAAAATTAATCATCTTATTGACCCTTGAAAAGAATAAGTTTCGCAAACATTTGACGTACTTGCAAACCACGTAGTTTTGCTGATTCTTCACGACATTGGTGGTGAATACGAATAGTGAAATACTGTTTTAAAATGAGTTTAGTTAAGATTGAGAAATGGGACTCTTCTATTAATTCGGGGGCTGGAAACAAATGATCATATTTCGAAAATAGCCTACTAGGAATGGCTCGCATTGTTGAGCAAATTAACCTCATCATGAATTTCTGGTCGGTTCGTCTTGATGCAAGATCTTCTAACCGAAAAACTGTTTCAGCGGTTTTACATATTACTATGACATCTAAAGATGGGTTTATTAAAGCATTGTGTACATCTCTCTGCATAATCAATCCTGTCTTTTGAGTGCTTACATCAACATATAAACAATTTACACATTCCCTACAACTTACCTTTTTACTACATGTACGGACCACATTACCTGCAATGTATTGCACAACGTTGTCACAGAACTGACTTAAGGAAGAATAGTCAATCACATAGTCGTGATCAAAATTAAATTGCAACCTATTTTGATTATTACGACAATTAGTTTGTGGCTAACCCGAGACATAGCTGTTCGGTCTCATTTGAAGGCTGGCAGTTTGCATGCACAGATGGATCAATATGTGCACTTAGACATTTTCTGTATGTAGATCGAAATTTGAAGGCAGTGGGGTTATTGTTATTACCACCACGTTTGCATATAGATGCAAAGAAAAGCTCTTAAGTGATCTTGGCTAAGACGCCTCATGAGAAAACATTTTAAAGGCGGATTTTCAGACCAAACAAATTCTTCTGCAATACCTAGAACAGACTGCAGATCCAAGATTAGACCATATATTGGTGATTTACGATTTGAGTGCAGTACAAGAGTGCCATCAGCCAGCTTCAGTGATTGCAGGTACTCAAAACCATCCTGAATTCTACCTCTAACTACTTGTTCATTTATTTTTCTTATTGGGTGTTTACTTCCATGTCCATATGGATGGCATGAATTTAAAAGGTCAAAAATAATGTCAATCATTTTTGCAAATTTTACAGTTGGTTCACAATTAGTAAATTGTTTTATGCCCAAATCTCTGCAGAACCCCATTGCATTGCCAACTGAATTGCTCAAAGTCTGGGCAGCTAAAGAAACTTTCATTTTTTGTCGTTGCCATTGTATATGCTGAGTGCGAAGCTTTTTAGCAGCATGCAACCCTTGGCTACTTTGGAGCTTTTCCAACTCACAAAAGTATCGCCAATCAATTGTATTGCAACTTGTACTTACAGTCCCATCAATGAGGACTTTTTTGTCACCAATAAGGTTCCTACCTAATTTAGCATATGAGCAGCATCCAGTAAGCAATAAACCTTTTGCGATACATTAGATGGATGTGCAAACCAGCTTTTTCGGTTATTATTAAGGTTTACACCAAGACCATCAAGCACTGCCTCATTTGTTGAAGTGCCATCACAAGTTAAGGCAACAACTCTTAACACCAATATCATGTAATTTCTCTGTATACTCCATTTCTCGAATCAGCATTTAAACCAGCAATGAAACAATATCCAATTAATTGGTATTTTCCAACTGTAGTTAACAGCAATCAACATGAATACTAGTGCCTCTTTGGCAACTGGACAATTATTGTTTTCAAAGTTTGCATTCCCCAAATCACAGTAGCCTATAATTTGTTTTCCATCCCAGTCTAATCCTTTCTTGATGGCAATTTTGTCCATCATTAAACACCCTAGAACAGGTCCATTGTTCTTAATGTGTGAACGAGTTTTGCAAAAACTTTCTTCTGTAAAACCAGGTCTCCCATCAACTGCTAAAGCCCAATGATGGATCGTACGAGGGTGTGGAAGCTTTATAAATTTCCTCAAATAATTGTATGCCTTGGTAGAATAGAAATTCAGTGTTAGGGCAAATGTTTTAACCTGTTCTGAGTACTTGTTCTTTTTAAACCCATTTGCATGATTTATTAGCAAATCTTTCAAGACCCCATCAAAACAATTTTCTATAATGAGGGCACCTGTTTTAGACAATCTACGTCTTAAACCTAGTGATTCTTCCTGTAGGTTGGCACACTTCTTTGGCGTTTTGTGTCTTGTTTCACCGTATGTAACGCCTTAGGTAGCCATTGACATTCTTTTTTTTTGCTCATCATACATTTTCTTCACCTTCCTGGGACTTTGTAAGGCATACCCGTGGTCTGTTAATATCGTTTCAATCGATACTGGTGGCTGAATTTTCGGCTCTAGATCTGTATTATGTATATTAGCACAATAGCAAATTTCATCATGCCAATATAGCAATGAACGTGTTGCATACCTGGAATTTCACAAGTCTTCATTCTTTAGTTTCCGTTTCTGTTGAAGTTAAACGTTCCCTTGGAGGTGGCCGCCCACCTTTATTTTTCCTCAAATGATCAGGAAATTTAAAAACAAATGGGACTACACTGGGTAGTAGGTAGCGTAATTCGTTATCGTAGCTGTAGTTAGCATCGATTAAATGATCCGAACACAAGTTGGAGTTTTCAGTTGGAATTCACGAATCTCTTCATAGCTGCAAACCCATTTCTTCGTAAGATCAATGTCTTTTAATGGAAACCTTCAGTAGAAATTCAGGATATTAAACCTTTTTAGAGGCTTGTAAAAATGTCTCATATAACTAGGATGCCATTTGTCTACACAATTAATAAAAGTGTCCAAACATGGGCCATTTTTGGTGACTACCTTTTTTGGACCACTTTCAATAAAATGATGAAATTTACACTATAAATCTGAAAAGAATGCTGGGTATAAAACAGTATAAATGAATAAAATAAAACTAGAATTCTGATTTTCAGTGCTAATCTTAGTCTAAGTCTAAGACTATTAGTCTAAGTGGTAACTGTTCATATTATTGATAAAAGAAGTGTTCCAGTTTAGGTACGTGGACCAACTCAACCCACTTTACCAAATGAAATAAAATATACTTACTTAAAAAATGATCTATTCTTTCCCTTTTCAAATCTATTCATACAATTTACAGCACTTCACGAGGAAGGCATTTTATTTGTTTGTGAATAAAAACTGTCAACGAAAATGACACACCTGTACACCATGCTTCGTTTTCTGCCCCACACTGTCATGGCGTCAAATAGTTCCCTGTGTAACAGTTTGGGGGCGCTGAAAATACATTTGTCGCCTCTCTATCCCCTCCATCTCTTCGAGGGGCGCCTATGCCTACCATAGAAACATGTATTTTTTTAGGACAAATCAAAACACAGGCAAGTGTACCCAGCAGTAAAAATGTTTTGGCCCCATCCTTTTGTCAATTTCTAATTGTTTGATATTTGGTCTGACGCTCATAAAATGGCGGGGCCAACAAAATATTACTGCTGGCCTGTATCAAACTTTTCTTGTTTTGCCTGATGACGTTGTGCGCAGACTAAGCAAAAGCTGGTGACTGTTTGCACACTTCATGTTGATAAAATCCTGCCCCCCCCCCCCCCTCCTATGTTAGGGAAAAATCCCGTTAAAATAAGGTTTTTATTGCAGCTGTTGTGTATAGTAACTATGGTTCCATTACACCATATTGGAGCCAAATTCCAGTTAAGCTTATGATGATGTCAAATGGGTTGACAAAAAAGTTGCCGATTCCGTCATTTTTGTCTGGTAAAAATGTATAATAACATAAGAACGCAAAAACCAAGTTGTTTATTTTTTGCAAAACATTTGTTATTGTCCATTTATTTATCGGACAAAATAACACTATCTTAAAAAAAATTCTTAACTCTTTACGTCACAAGCTTTTTATGTTGACTTACATATATATGCAATGAAAACTGATGCTAACCTATGATTTAAAAACGCATTTACTTCTGCACGTGGTGGAAATACGCGCATGTTGATTACATTTTTGTAATCGTCAGAAGGAAGTGGTTTTCGAATAAAAAAAAGTCCCAAAAATTTGGAACACAAAAACACGATATAAATGAGATTGTTAGAATGTTTGGCTCCAAAATGGCGGCACGTATAGAGTGTTCAATGGATTTCTATTGAACCTATGTATGCTCATCAGTTAGGTATTGCGAGTGCGTGAATTGTGACTCATGTGGTCATGAGATCAGATGTTTTCTTAAACTGGATGATATACATGTCAGTTATCATTTTGGGTTTCTCTGTGTTTTGTTTTGTAACCTTGGCTGTTGATTATCTGGTTGACTATTTTGTTATTCTAAACAAACGATTTCTTTTTCAGACTGTTCTTGTATTTGAAATGAGTGCATATTGAATAATGGGTCGCGTTGACAGTTTGCCCGTTTAATGTAGAAAAATGCGAAACACACGTTAAAAGGTAAGAAAAGTGCCAAATTTATAAGTGAACGCCATTGAGGTGGCTGCTTGAAAGTGTAAACGCCTTTATAATTCTTGATTATTCTGTCTTTCAAGAGCAAGTTAAAGAGAAACTTAAATGTGTTTAGAAACTAGAAAGGTAGCTCAATCACGTAAGGGTATTTTCATGATGATATCGTTCAAAGTTAGCTTTTCATTTCAGTCTGAAAACGACATAGACGGTGGTTTTTTTTTTAATTTTTCTCTTGAAAAAGTTTCAGTGGAAATGAACTAAGCCGAAGTGAATGAGCTACCCTTCTAGTTTCTAAAACACTCAATATTTCACGTGTATTAGTAGATGTAGGTTGAGATAAAAAGGGAGGGTGTGTTATTTTGATAATCGGCGGAATGGTCCGACACCTGATTGTTGGAAGAACATTTGGAAGGTTATTTTTATTTAAATCTTGGACGAATATAGTTAAATTAAGGCTTGTTGCAGGGAGTCGGGGGGGGGGGGGGGGCAGCCCCCTGTTAATAAAGAAGTATTTCATCAAACTTCAGTCCATGAAGATTAGTAATCAATTGTTAGCTAATTTGATCAACGGGAAGATCGGTCGGAACAATGGACCAATTGGATGAAATAATTCTCTAAAGACTGGGGCTGCGTACCCCAGGCCCCATGCAACGAGCTTAATTTAACGGGGGGGGGGTGGGTGATATTGTGATTAACGGAGGAAAGGTCGGAACTGTAGGACTAATAGTAGAAACAGTCAGAAGGTTAGGTTTAGTTAAGTTATGCTTGTCGCAGGGAGTCTGGGGGGGGGGGGCCAGCCCCCCCCAGTTTATAAAGAATTATTTCATCAAATTATTATTCGAATTATTATTATTATTATTATCAAATTATTTCATTTCTGCTACAAGCGTAATTTAACTAAACCTAACCTTCCGACTGTTCCTGCTGTTGTTCCTACAGTTCCGACTATTAGTGTCCATCCATTCCGACTGTAAGAACCATTCCGCAATTCATCCAAATAGCACCCCCAAAAGCCCCATCCCAATAGCATGTATTGAGGGGTGACGATGTCATACAAATTAGTGGGAGAAGATTCAGCATTTGCAGAACATACCAAAAAAACGCGTGGAAACGTTAATATTTACGTGGGGGTCTGTGGCATTTTAAAAAAATTTTCTATCATTTTTTTAAAAAAATAACGTTCGTAGGGCTCATGCCCCACATTTTCATTCGAAAGCCCTGTTCATCACGGCCATGAATTAGTAACATGTGCCCAGATGCACGGGTTTAAGTTTCATAAGATAAAGTAGTTTTTGTTGGTCAGGATAAAGGGATGAATTGATGAACGGATGAAAGAAACATCATTGGTAATCCTAAAACCTGAAACAGAAAATACAGAATGCACATAGAAATGGATGAACACAAAAACCTTGGGATGAACAGTATTACATACCTGACACCCAAATCATGTTTTAAATTGAATTAATTTTTTACATTCTGGGGGCTGAGCCCCCAAAGACCAAGTGCAACGAACTCAATTTGACCTAAACCTGCTGTGACACCCTGTATCTGCATAGTTGTGGGACACCCGTAGAAATTCCTTTCTTTCAGTATGGCACCCCTTGGTGCACAGATGTCCAGACTTGGGTGGCCCGAATTCTTAGTGAATTCGATGAACCCAGAACCGTAAGAATTGGGAAAATAGTCCCAAAAATTCCTTTCCTTAAAAGGTAATATTTTCAGCCCAGGGCAATAATTGACCCAGTTGGCCACTCATTGAGCCCTGAGGTGACAGTCGCTTCTCCCCAGAGACCAAACAAAAGTGCCGGGAGACTTATGTTTGAGAACAGTTCCGAATAGAGATTAAGAGAGTTCAGTTCGATAATTTGATTTAGAGAGTTTCTGATCGAGTAGAGAATTTAAGAGTAACTCCGGACTGAGAACGAATGTTCTACTCAAGTTTGTAATCAAAATTATATCGTAAAATGTATATACACAACAATGTAACAGTAACGACTATGTTATAAGAAAGTAAAGAGAACTTTTCTACCTCAGAGTGTTGTGTGTGAGTGTATTAAGTTATTTTCAAAACAGTGGAATTACCCAAAGGATTCTTTAGCCCATCACTCAGCCACCAACAGCGGCACTCAGAAACCTTCTGAGTTCCTCTGATTGGGACCTTCAGGCCGGGCTAAAGAGTACTAGTTGTCAAGGTCGTCACACATCTATACATAAGGTTCCCAAGTCAAGTTCAACCGCGACCTAACTCGAGAGCGTGAGGAGGGCTACGGTCGGCCCGGACGGACGGACGGACCAGACGGCCAGAAAGTGCTTGAACTTTGGGGATGTCGCACCCGGTTAAATCAGGGGCTGGTTCAGAGCCAGCACCACGTCAAAATGGTGGTACCAAAGGGCCAGCCTCGTCACACTACCTAATAAAGATGTATAACAAAGTAATGTTCATCAAATTCTATAAGCAATCAGTTTGGGGTTTTAGAGTTACCCCATATGTTCATTTCCAAAATTTATCGCATTGGCGTAGCTAGTTAGTGCCGCCCTGGGCGGTCCTCGAGTTTGCCGCCTCAAATAACAATAACAGTTAAGAAACTTCCCAGAAACACGTCTAAAAGTTATCTTTAAGAATGCAAGTAGATCATTTGTGTGTGTGTGTGTGGCTTTAGATGTTGCCACTAGCCCTTACATAGAAATGTACTGACATTCTTCAACTCTTGACACGTTCCTTTTCTTCACGTGGCAAACTTTTAATTGTGTCGCTATTTCTACACGTGCTCTCCACCTATATGTTCTGGGTATAAGTATCACGTGCTGATAATCAAGGTTGTTTTGGATGCAAAAAGGTAGAGGTGGAACGAATCCTAAGTTTTCTTGAATCTGAATCCTAAAAGTTCCTTCGAATCAACCGAATCTCGAATCCTTCATATAAGAATCCTATATTATTATTCATTAAGAAGATACAAATAAATGAAACAATATTAAATATTAAATTATTGATAATAATCTCAGGGTCGCCACAAGATAATATTGGTGATCCGAGTACCACCGAAATTGCAACCATCGCCGTTTTTTGTTAGTTAACGCTTCTATTGGGCGTCAATGGAGTTAAAACTAATTTTACCAAAGTTTTTAACGTTTTTTTAGGTTAGGATTCGAAAGGTTCAAAAGACGAAAAAAGCACAAATATTCGAGTTTTCGAATCTCGAATATTTTAGAAGATTCGCGGGATTCGAATGGCCCATTCTTAATGAAAAGCATTCTTATTTCAACTAATTGGAGGGTGTAGTTTGGCATCCTATGGAGGTTGCGGGTGCCATCTATCTTGCATTTACACTCTATGGAGCCCTCTTAATTAAAATGTGCACTCTTAAAAGTTTGGTTCACTGCAATTCACGTTTGTTATGCAGAAAAAGTATAAGTTTTTCTCGTATTGCTGCACGTGCAACGAGTTAGCGCACGGGTTACTCACAAATATTTCCTAAAAATATTTTTGTTAGCATTTTTTTCTCTTAAAAATGAGGATAGCTAACTGGAGAGGTTCGCTTAGTCACTGAAGACTGTTTAGGGATAAGAATCTAGCCAAGTCTTTTCTTTGTTGAATTATTGTTTATTGCTTTAACATAATTTTAAAATCCACCACATTCACAATTTTTTCAAAGTAAAGAACAAGTTTTCCATCACCATACATTAAATAAAAAAAATCAGTTGTTGTTAACTTACATAAACAGGAACATTTTGAAAAGTAAAAAAGTCCCCAACTAACTATTTCGGTTCTACTGTATAGAACCTGTACAACTTCTTGTGGTGAACCCAGATGGGAACCAACTTGAAGCGACCGGTAAAATAGTGACCAAAAAAAAGTTTGTGGGATATCTTTTTCTTTTTCAAAAGGGAGATAGCCTTTGAAGATGGAATGAAATGGGCTCCTCTGAAGTCTGTCTGTCTTTTTGGAAATACAGCTTTTTTTATTCATTTTTGTGAGGGCTGGATTCCATTTTCCAAAGCTATGATTGGTTAGTTACAATAAACACTGTAATACAAAAAAATGGACAAAAATATAAGATTAATGGATTGGGCTTATAATAGATTTAGACTTATACAAATGATATATAGTGTAAGTTTACATGGGGTGCAAAAACTGTTATATATAAAAAAGGTAAAAGTATAATAATGTTAATGGTTTTTTTAGTTTGTTGTTAATCACAATTTTTTAAGGATATAAAAAAATCACACTTAATAATGGCATAAGAAAACACTTTTTAGGGTACTTTTAAGACTAAGTCTTTGACAATATGAAATAGTCTTACTAATGGTTAATAGGTTTTTTGTTAAATATATATAAAAAACTGTCTGGGATTTTTTGTTAAAACATTTAAAATTATCCAAAATGTTTTTTGGTACTTTACTAGAGCTTAAAATTTGTACTCCCTAAGGAAAAAGAAAACATTAACAATAAAAAATGAGTGGGGAAAGTGCCTGAGCATTTTTTAGTAAAAGTAGGGGAATATACAAACAATGCAACAAAACTTATGTGCGTCGTTGCACTTATAAGATGAATTGGGTCAGTAGAAAAAAAATAAAAAATGTTATGTGTATTTGCACTCATAACATTTTCATTTTTCAGAGGGAATTTTTAATAATTGATTTCAGACTTGTTATCGCATTCATAAGGATGGCTTAGTCTAAGCTAGTTTGAAACTCGTTGTATTTGACTTCAAAATTGGTACGTTTAGCTTTGATTATCTTGAAGTTTGCAATCGCTATGATTACAACCTTATCTGCAAGAAAATATTTTTATTGAGCATGTTTTTGTTATTCATTAAAAGCAAAATCAGAAACAAATATTGATGGTTCAATTAATTAAATTATAATACGTACGTAAATGACATTTTTAGAATCTGTCTTTTCTGTGCCATTTTACACTTTTCTTAAATGAAATGTGAAGTTCTGATTCGGATTCAGGCTCATAGTTCTCTATTTTGAATTGTCATGGTGGCCACACCCTAGACCGGCTCGAATCGGAAGACAACATGACGTTTGGAATAAAAACTAGGGATGGGACATTCGAATCCCGCGAATCTTGAAAAATTTTCGAGATTCGAAAACTCGAATCTTCACGTTTTTTTTTGTCTTTCGAATCCTAACCTAAAAAACCTGTCAAAAACTTGGGTACCCGGATCACCAATATCACCTTATGGCGAATATATAAAGCCCCATCTATATTTCTTTCCCTGTGTGTGTGTGTAACGCTGTGCAAACAAGGACAAAAACGCGTAAGCACATTGGAATTTATATAAATTTAAATGGACAACTTTTTTTTTCTCAAGGTCAACATTATGTTGCGCTCTCCCCATCCAAGAACCCCATGATATTAAATTGGAGAGGGGAAAGGGTAGGGAGAGAGAGAGAGAGAGAAAAGTGGATGGGAAAACAAGGGGGTTAGTTTAGGTTAGTTGAAATAAAAAGTTAAAAAAGGAACGACGCGCATGCGCACACCAGAGGAAATGAAAAGCTCATTCTCTATTTCAAATATAAAAAAGGGGAGGGGATAATAGTAGCGAAATTAAACTAGAATTTATCACAAACAATTGTGCCCAGCATTAGAATTTCTTTTGCTGAGCCCTTTTATGAACGTCATCAATTTCTAAGTTGAACTTTGAGAAAAATGATAATTTTGATTGCAAAAAAGTTCACTTGGCTTTCCACCAGGAGTGTTTAATATTAACAATACTATTGTTTCCATTTAAAATTGGTCAACATTTCGATTTGAAAAAAAAATATGCATTTTAATTAGCCAATTAATGAAATTCCTAAGTGATATTATTGTAAATTATGTAAATATATTTAAATTAAAATTATTTGTTGGATTTATAGCAAATTTTAAACAACATAATTTTTAAAAAAAAAAGAAAATTATGAAAAAAAAATATTGTGGGGGGGGGGGGGAATCAATTTGCTTTAAAAAATCACTTATATTGAACATAAACAGTTTTTGAATAAATTAATAAAATAAATTAAAACGAAAAACCAACTTAATTTTTCTTAAGAAATAACCGTATGGCACAAGGTTAAACAACGAGTCAAAACCAATAGAATACACAACAAAATGACATTTGTAAGCTTTAACAGGTTGTGGAGCCTGGCGAGTAAATTGCGCAAATGGCGGCCATTTTACGGGTATTTAAATTTGGAAGCCGGCAGGTCTCTATCTATAGGAGGCTATGATACAGGATTCTTATATGAAGGATTAAGGAGATTCGAGAACCTATTCAGATTCAGATTTGAGAAAATTTAGGATTCGTCCCACCTCTAATAAAAACCATAGCATCGAATAGGTTGACCCACACTAGTCCCAAACAATTTAATGTGAAGACAGCAACCAACATGCATCCGACTCCAAACCGGTCTAGTGTGTTACATGCAGCATGAGTATGGCAGTGATGGCGTAGCATAATGGCAACTTCACTAGTTATTAAATCTTTGACTAGAAGATTTGAAAGTTGACAAGTTTTGGATTTTGAAATTTTATAAATTATCCGAAAACTGGGAATAAATTTATTTTTGGGAATTTTCTCACATAAATTTCGTTTCTTGGGAAAATTCTCACTGGGAATATTCCCCACTCACAACACTAGGCTTATAGGCCCCGAGCCCCACATGTGTCAAAATAGGTTAAAAATTTAAACTTCCATAGACGTCCACGTAAATTCTGACTCTTGCACGTGTTTTTAAGTATGTCTTGCACGGGCTGCATTTTTTCTCATGTCACTCACTTGTATGTGCTGTTCTTTAAGAGGATACAGAAAGAAAAAAAATTAATTTTTAAAATACACAGTTGCGGCAATATGTTATATTTTTCATATTTAAAGTTGTCCAATATTAATTCAAAGTGCGATGTGCACCTACATATTTTTCACATATTTCAAAATAGTGAATTTCTAACTCTATGTTAAACTCCATTGAGTACGCCCTCGTAAGAAAGAAAAAACCATCCATTAAAAATGCTCGTAAAAATACGTAAAAATAATTTTTAAAAACCACAGACTACAGTGAAGCCAATGCATTGGCGCTCGTGCTGACTTATTATTTTTTAGGTATTTTTACGAGCATTTTAATGGATGTTGTTTTCTTATTTGGGCGTACTCAATGGAGTGTAACATAAGAACTAGAAATGGGCGATTTTGAAATAGTTTTTTAAAATATAACCGCACTTACCAATTTTTTGTCATTCTATCACTCGATCAGCATGCTGATCGAGTGATAGAATGACAAAAAATTGGTATTAAGTTTTCAAAGTGCAATGGGCACCTTAAATATATGCATATATTTAAGGTGCCCATTGCACTTTGAAAACAATATTGGACAAATTTAAATATGAAAAATAAACATATATCCGCGACACTGTGTATTTTAAAAATTAACATTTTTTCTTTAACATTGGGTCTATGGGCAGGGATGGGTAAATGTCATAAAAGTACTGTTTTATAAAATATGAAACGTCAATCATTGTATCAAGTTTGTTTTCATTTAACTTTAGTCTAGTTAAATGAAAACAAACTTGATACAATGAGTGAGCTGGCAGAAAAAGTACTAAGCATTCCAGCATTCCCAGCTATGCTGGAAAGCTGTTTTGGACTGGTCTTATGTTCATTCTGTAATAATAAATATAGAAATCAAAAAACCTTTACATTTATCACATTCTTAAAGTGCAAGATAAACAACATTATGATGAGCATATTTATGTATTTATATATATATATATATATATATATATATATATATATATATATATATATATATATATATGTATATATATATATATATATATATATATATATATATATATGTATATATGTATATATATATATATATATATATATATATATGTATATATGTATATATATATATATATATGTATATATGTATATATATATATATATGTATATATATATATATATATATATATGTATATATGTATATATATATATATATATATATATGTATATATATATATATATATATATATATATATATATATATGTATATATATATATATATATATATATATATATATATATATATGTATGTATATATATGTATATATATATATATATATGTATGTATATATATGTATATATATATATATATATGTATGTATATATATGTATATATATATATATATATGTATGTATATATATGTATATATATATATATATATATGTATGTATATATATGTATATATATATATATATATGTATGTATATATATGTATATATATATATATATATATGTATGTATATATATGTATATATATATATATATATGTATGTATATATATGTATATATATAAAAGCCAGGTCTGTGTGTGTATGTGTCACAAAAAACATTGAATCACGTCGGAATTTACATAAATTTAAATAAATAAATGAACCACTTTTTTCTTCTCAAGGTCAACTATATGACAATGATATTAAATAGAAGAGAGGGGGAGAAGGTTGGAAAGTTTAGAGGTGGGGAGAGAAAAACGTTGAGGGAGAAAAAAGTGGGAGGGGTGACTGAAATTGAAATGAATGGAGTAAAAAAAGGAAAAAAATGACGCGCATGCGCACAATTGCCTGTGAATTTTGCTCCCGTCATTTATGATGGGTTACCCCACTAGTTTCAAATAACAGTTACATTTAAATTTTAAAATATTTAAGTTTTTCCTTTCAGCTTTTTTTGTTGTTAAAATTTTCCAATTTTTTTCCATTGCAAATTTGCAACTTTTTTGTAATGAAACACTTCATTTTGAACATTTTTGAATGTTCAAAATGAAGTGGTTCATTACAATCTTGTAATTTTGTTTTATTAAACTTTTTGTACTTTTTTATTTTTATGCGTTTGGTTTTATACGTACACAAAATAACAGTTTTATACGTCACGTATTATACGGTATAATGTACGGTATAAAACCACGTATAATACGTGATGTATTATACCTACCCATCCCTGTCTATGGGTTCTAGAAGAACGATGCTAGCGCTCTTTGCAGAGATTTTTTGAAGTAACTAGTGGGGTAACCCGTCATAAATGACAGGAGCAAAATTCACAGGCAATTGTGCCCAGCATTAGAATTTCTTTTCCTCTGCCCTTTTATGACGTCAGACCAAGTAACAAGCCAATTAGAAATTGATAACGTTCATAAAAGGGCGGAGGAAAAGAAATTCTAATGCTGAGCTCCCCTCCCCTTTTTTATATTTGAAAGAGAAAATGAGTTTTTCATTTTCTCTGGTGTGCGCATGCACGTCCTTTGTTCCTTTTTTACTCCTTTCATTTCAATTTCAGTCACCCCCCCACTTTTTCTCCCCCCTCCCTCTACACTTTCCAACTTCCCCCCCCCCCCCCCTCCAATTTAATACCATGGGGTTCTTGGATGCGGAGTGTGCTACATATAGTTGACCTTGAGAAAAAAAAGCGGTTCATTTAAATTTATATAAATTCGGACGTGCTTCAAGGTTTTTGTCTTTGTTTGTACAGCGTTAATCACACACACACACACACACAGACCTAGCTTAATATATATTTATATAATGTATATATAATTTTGTGATGTAGCCTCTTAAAAGTGCAATGCTGCCATTTTTTTTGTCCATAAAAAGCTTACTTGGAAAGTTATCGACATGAAAATACCCATAAGTGATAGAGGTACCCTTCTAGTTTCTCTTAATTTTGCTCATGAAAGAATAATCAAGAGTTTGAAAATCAGCTTTTAATAAAGAATCTTAATAAGCAAATGTTTGATAAGTTGGATGTCGAAAAGTTATTGACGCATTCATATTTTAGGGACGTTGCTTCTTTAGGGTGGACAATGAACGGTGGTGGTGGTAATCGACGAGGAGGTGCAAGGAGAAAAGGAGGAAAGGGTAGAGGTGGTGTTGGTGTTGGAACAGTACACCCAGCAAAAGGTGATGTCGATTCAACATGGACGAAGACGACGACGAACCGAGCTGAAATTGGCACTGGAAGAGGAGCGCTTCACGATAGAGGTGGGAGAGGAGGTGCAGGAGGAAAATTACGTGATAGACAGATGCGTCCAGTGGAATTCAGGGCCTTGGAAGACATTTTGAAGCAAAATGAACGTGTTCTCCTGTTGACTATTCAAGATGAGTTCTTTGGCTTCAAACAACTGCTAAAAGTTGGAAAGTATACTTACGATATGCTCGTAACTGTAATCTCTGTGATATCGAAAGCTTCCGGCTGTGACAGTTGTCCCGAAAACGTGATGCAACTCTTAAACGATGCTCTGTCGTCGTCCATCTTCACGGCCGACGTTCCAAGATATTTAGCGACGGCGCCGCACGACACCAACGAGGCGACGCGTCTCAGAACTGTGATATTTTTGTTGGTTCCTCTTTTCGAGAGACTCCTTGAACGTTTTCCGAACAAAGCTTCCGAGATTTTGGGTATTGCTTTCGTCACAATTCGTGATGTCGCGACCCGTTTCGAGAACGTTGGAACGCCTCTTGAAGCGCGTCTGTCTCAAAAAATCAAAGATTTAGACAAATTACGAGGAGAGAACTTGGCGAAATACGATGCGGTGACGCGGAACAAATTAACTCGCGAAGAAACGGAAGCTGCACAGACGCCACCTTCGGACTTTCGCTCGATGTCCATATTTCCGACAGTTGCCGATGTCCACGAGATTCTACATCCGTTTCTAAGACCGAACATTATCTCCGGAAAATACAACAACGTCAGTCACTACTTGGACATTCATTTTCGGTTGATGCGCGAGGATTTTGTTGCACCGTTGAGAGATGGATTGACGAAATATCTTGTTCTCGTTAAAAGCGGACGAACAAAGGATTTAAAGCAAAAAGACATAAAGGTCTACTCTGATGTTCGTATTGTGATGGCCGAATGCTCTGCAAACGATGGAGTTCTTCACAGGCTGAGCTTCAACATTTCAAAACTCAAGAATGTTCGTTGGGAGAGTACAAGGAGGTTGATGTACGGATCTCTCATTTGCTTATCTTCCGACAACTTTCAGACTTTTATACTAGGAATCATCATCAATCGAGAGGCAAAGCTGTTGTTGGAGGGTTACGTGACAGTGAGACTTGTAGGAGTTCAAAACGTGTTCACGATGAATTCGAACAAGGTTTACTTGATGGCAGAGAGTCCGGCTTACTTCGAAGCTTACAGTCCGATTCTACGAGGTCTTCAATCCATGGATGACGATTCGTTACCATTTTCGCAGTATCTCATTAACGCTGCGACTAACGTCGGAGTTCCGCGATATCTTACGGATGCTTCCACTTACGAATTTAAACCGCTGATGGCGTCGCACCTTTCTCGTCGATGTCGGCTTCTCGACGAAAATTCATGGCCAACTGCTGAAGAATTAAGTTTAGACAAAAATCAATATTTGGCACTGAAACATTGTCTCACCAAGGAAATTGCTATAGTTCAGGGTCCGCCCGGTACTGGTAAAACCTTTTTGGGATTGAAGGTTGTGGAAATGTTGTTAAATAACCACGGCAGTGACGTCCCTATTCTGATTGTATGCTACACAAACCATGCATTAGATCAATTTTTAGAGGGAATCTTCCAGTATGAACGTAACATTGTTCGTATCGGCAGTCGGTCAAAGTCAGAGGCGATGGAAATGTGTAATTTGGGACAGTTGCGTAAAGTTGCCAGTCAAGATCGAGGACTGCCTGCTTATGTCTATTTCAATCGGAAAGCCATGTACGAACAGTTGAGAGTTCTCCGTTTCGAGATTGCGGATGAAATGGAATTGTTGTTGGCCGCCGAGATGCAGATTTTACACGAAGACATGCTGCGTCCTTTTATGAAGGGTGCACACGTGCGTCAGTTGCAGAACGAGAATTACGTACACGGTCGCAGGGATTCTGCAATACTCGATTGGCTGTGTTTGTCTGGAGCCTTTTTTGTCGAAGTTCCGAATGTTACTGAATTACAGGTTGATGACGAAGACGACGACAGAGAATCACTAGAAGAAGACGCCTTAGCTGAAGAAGAGATGGCGAGACGTTTTCAGGACCATTACTTTGAAGAGGATAATGATATGCAACCATTTGTCAATATAGCGGGAAGAATGCAAAAGAGAGAACTGAAACATTTTGCCGAAGTTCACAAAGAAGGAGAATGGCAAGTGGCTGGAAAAGCCAAAAAAATGAAGCGAATGGTAAATCACGAAATGAAGAATACCGATGTGATGACGGAAGCAGAAGAAAACATGGTGTTTAACATCTGGACTTTATCCTTACCGAATCGATGGCGTTTATACAGACAATGGGTTTCTAAACTGCGACACCAGCGGCTCGCGTCTGTTAATGACAAACAAGCAGAGTATGAAACGACCTATCAGAGGTTGAAAGAAGTTTTACGTGAGTTGGACGTAGCTATTGTACAGAAAGCGAAAGTTGTCGGAATGACTACCACTGGTGCTGCCAAAAGTCGCGAAATGTTGCAGATCGTGTCTCCGACAATTGTCGTCGTAGAAGAGGCTGCGGAAGTTTTGGAATCGCATATCATAACGGCTCTCACAAGTAGATGCGAACACCTTATTTTGATTGGTAAGACGCGCACTCGAATTATGGCATCTTTGTCGGGGTTGGCAAACTTCTCGGGGTGTTGGGGGGGAACCGGCAAAGTTCAGGGCACAACAGGCTACAACTTAACAATAATTTCCTATGCTCTTGCTCATGCAGTAATGTAAGCCTCGTTTTCACAGCGGTAGTTCTGTCATGAGAGTAGCTGTCGTGAAAGTTGCGATAGTTCACTCACGATAGCAACTGTCTACATGTCTTGAAGTAACGTGATAGTTCTGTCACATGACAGTGTGACGTCTACTTCACACATATCATTGAGTCAACAACAGTGGTGCCCATCGATCCAGAAGCCAAATTTCATTACAAAGTGGGTATTTCCCTACAAGCGGTCACTCAACAACTATTACTATGGCGACAGTAAAATCGACGATCTAGTCAAACGAGATGGTGTGATAGTGCTATCACAACAGTGTGATAGTGCTATCACAACAGTGTGATAGTGACTATCATGTGGTCTTCACGATGATAGTTCTCACGATTGGTGGCCGTCATGACAGCAACTATCGTGAAAACGAGGCTTTAGGGGAAAATTTTTTCCTACTTTTAAGCTTCAGTTCAGTGGTGATTTGCTGCATGGTTGCTTAGTTGAATGATAGTTAAAGCAAATAACTCCTTATTCACTAATCATAGACCGTGCCTTGTAATACTCGTATCTAAAGTCGATTTTCACACAATCCAACTTTCAACCAATTTTGCAACAACAGTGGTTTGTTGCTGTCTTTTTGTTTCATGTTTGTTGAAACATATGTCACAACCTATTTTGTCTAGAAACACACAAGGTTTTTGCTCACAACGCAGAAGCAACAGAATATGTGATTAGAACATGCTTCTATTTTCAAGCAGTTGCTTGGTGCAATTACCATTGAACAACTTGTTTTAGTATCACATGACTACACCTAAGCGGAGAAAAAAGACAACGGTCATCACCACCGGTTGGCATGGAATGTATCGCAATATTTTTGTGACAGGCGTTTCAACGGAGCTCCGCACACTAGCTTGAATTGGAACGGAAACACCACGTCGGATCAGATGCGGCAAGATCCAGTCAAATGCTTGTTATCAAAATATTCCGATTCGTTCCGTCTTAACTGTTCCGATTTGATGTAGTGTTGAGCAAGCTATAAAAACAAACAATACAATTTTTATGAAAGTTGAAAGATCTTTTCGAAGAATGAATTTTACTTAGCCAAATGGACTTGTTGAGTGCAATGGTCTTTAACATGTGTCAAGCAAATTAGTATAATAAAAAACGGTGTAAAATAAAATTTAAAGAAACCCCTTTGAATATTACACTATGATCACAACAGTAAAAAATAATTTCAATTTTAATTGTTGCTAAAAGCTCAATTTCAAGACAGAAATGTTTGAAATTTTTGAGAATTTCAACTGATGAAAAATGGAAGAAACGTGGCCATTGCCTATGGTAGAGAATGCGTTACCATTCTCTACCATAGGCAATGGCCACGTTTCTTCCATTGCTGTAAGTGCAATCACAATTGTTTAATTCCAAAATACAAATGCAGAAAGTGCACAAATTGGCATTTTGCCATTGGCAATTTGCATAAGTTGCATAATTTCACACTTATTTCTTTAATATAACAAGGACGCTTGTTATATTAAAGAAATAAGTGTGAAATTATGCAATTTATGCAAATTATTAAATTAATAATTAATTATTATTATTATATATATATATATATATATATATATATATATATATACACACACACACACACACACACACACACACACACAGACCTGGGATATTATATATATATATATAATATATATATATATAATATATAATATATATATATATATATATATATATATATATATATATATATATATATATATATATATATATATATATATATATATATATATATATATATATATATATATATATATATATATATATATATATATATATAATGTATAATATATATATATATATATATATATATATATATATATATATATATATATATATAATATATAATATATAATATATATATATATATAGTGAGACGTTTGGGCCCGCCGCTTATTTTCGCTCTTTAGCGTTTTCATTTTTTTAGGTTTAATGCCACCCTGTACTATTTAGCTTCTGGGCCACTCGGTACTTTTGGTACCGAGTGACCCAGATGTCATATCTTTTGATCTTGACCTTTTTGTTCCCCCTCAACTTTTCTTCCACACGAATAAATTTTATTCGTTTTTAATTTGATTTTGTTTTCGTTTCTCCTGTTATCACCTATGTGTGATAACAGGGGATGAATCATGGTTTTGGACAAATGGATCAATCTTTTGATTGGTCCATTTGGTCCAAAATATTGTTGTAACCAATTGCTGCGGTGCAGCTAGACGACTCTCCACGACATAAAGCAGACTTTGGAGATGGGATCCACATCCGTACCATTCACGAAAATGGGAGCCGGCGGAACCCACTGCAAAGTGGGGCCTCTACGTCGTTTGTAAAGACGAACGGCGCCAAGATGCCCAATCGAGCAGAACAGATAGTAGTCTCAAAAGGAGCTACTTCTGTTAACAATCAAGCAGAGCAGTGTGTGGCGAAAAAGAAAGTAACCACACCTGTTAAAACTCAAGCAGAACAGTGTGTGGCGAAAAAGAAAGTAACCACACCTGTTAAGACTAAAGAAGAGCAAGTAGTTGTCTCAAAAGGAGCTACTCTTGCTAAAAACCAAGCAGAACAGGTAGTAGTCTCAAAAGGAACTACTCCTGTTAAAACCAAAGCAGAACATGGAGTGGTGAAAAAGAAAGTAGCCACACCTGTTAATTCAGCTGCAGAGGCTAGTCTTCTCTGTCGGTTGAAAAACCAGTGGTGTTCGAAGACAATACAAGATGTTTGGACCAAGTTGACTGAGACAGTCACGCCTCGTGAACTTCAAGTCCAACAACAAGATGAGCAGACGGCTCCCAAAGTTCGTGTGAACTTCGGAGGTCGTGAGTTAGTGATGACTACCGACAGTGGTGCCGAAGCTTCTGTCATAAGTGAGTCACTAGTCAAAGAGATGAAGTTGGTAATGGATCCGCTACCTTTTCCGCCGAATTTGACTGGCGCCGGAGGAAATCCATTAAACATCATGGGACAAGTCATCGTGCCGATTCAAGTCGCCGAAAAACTTGTCAGAGGAAAGCTGATTGTCATCAAAGGACGACGTGAGGCTTTGCTGGGAAACGATCTCGGTAAAGACCTCAACCTTTGCCTTGACATGAACAAAAAGAAAGTTTACTTTGGAGAGGAACTGTTGCCGGACACTCCAAAAGAACCAAAAAGCAGAAGATTTTATTGAAAATCTTAAGAATAAAGAAGAGGAAGATCTGCAAGAGAAACTCCTGAATAAGGGGCCAGCTAAGCTACGTCTGGTCCAGAATCTCGTGCTGGATCCGAAAAAAGTTGCAATCGTCGAGGTCAATGCTCCTGATGATCTACAAAAAGGTAGTCTTCAATTCATCGACTCGTGCGAAAGCACGTTCCAGCAGAGAGGAGTCAAAGTTTCTCCTGGGATCATTGAAGGAAGAGGAAAGTCTATCCTTCAAATTCAAATCTTCAATCCGTCTGGAGAGGTTATTCACCTCGGAGCCAGAGAAACGATCGCAGAGATCGAGGACGCCATTACAGCTCTCGATGTGCCTGTGGGCCCCTCGATTTATAAAATTGAAGCACAGAGTGACGAAGTGACAGTGCAAGACTATGTCAAATTCCAAGACAGTCTGAATGTCAATCCGAATCGTTCAAGAGAGGAACAAATGGCGATTCGGAAACTTCTCGGAGAATTTAGAGACATCTTTGCCTTCAAGACCTCCGACTTGAAAAAGACAAATTTGGCAAAACACGTGATTGACACGGGTGAAAACCCGCCGGTTCGAGAACCGCTCCGGCGTACTTCACCTGCTCAGAGAGAGATCATCAAGTCGACACTACGTGATATGTTGGACGCCGGCATTGTTAGCCCATCCAAGAGTCCGTACGCAAGTCCGGTGGTGATTGTCAAGAAGAAGAATGGTCAGCATCGATTTTGCGTCGATTATCGCAAATTAAATGCTCAAACCAAATCTGACCAATATCCGTTACCACGGATAGATGACGCTTTCGACTCTGTCTGGAGCCACGATCTTTGCAACCTTGGATTTAATATCAGGTTATTGGCAATTTCCGGTGGAAGAAAGAGATCGAGAAAAAACGGCTTTCGTATGCACCAATGGCCTCTACGAATTTAATAGAATGCCGTTTGGTTTGATGAACGCACCTGCAACGATGCAGCGTGCTTTGGATTTGTTACTAGCAGGCCACAAATGGGAGACCTGCCTGGTTTATTTAGATGACATTGTCATCTTTGCGAAGAACTTCGAAGAGTTCATGAAAAGATTGAGAGATATCTTGGTGCTCATCCGGAACGCCAATTTAAGTCTTCAACCCAGCAAATGTTTCTTCGGAGAAGACGAGATCAACTACCTTGGACACAAGATTAGTGCCCTTGGTATTCGACCTGATGAAGAGAAAGTGCAGACGATTCAAGGATTTCCTGCACCGAAAAACGTGACTGACGTCAGAAGCTTCCTTGGAATGACCGGCTACTACAACCGTTTCATTGAAAATTACTCCAAGATCGCCAAACCAATGCAAGCCCTAGTCAAGAAGGACCTGGACTTCAAGTGGAATGACGACTGCGAGGTCGCTTTTGATGGTTTAAAGAAGGCTCTTTGCTCCGCTCCGATTCTAACTTTGTATGATCCGGAGGCAGAAATTACCTTGCACACTGATGCTTGTGATTACCAGATTGGTGTCATCGTTTATCAGTATGCGAAAAACGAAAAGAAACCTGGAGTCCTAGGTTACTACAGCCGAAAACTCCAAGGAGCAGAACGAAACTACGGAACGACTGAAAAAGAATGTCTTGCAATCGTTTATGGCGTAGAAAAAGCCAGACCGTGTTTTCAACCGGAAATTCAAGATATTTACCGATCATAAGGCCCTGTGTTATTTAAGAACAGCACAGAATTTAGATGGCCGATTGGGTAAATGGCAGATGAAACTACAGCCATATGATTATGAGGTAGTTTACAAAAAAGGTAAAACGCACGTGGACGCCGATTGTGTCTCACGGTACGAGAGCAACGTTCCTGCTAATTGGAAGCAGAAAAATGGGGAGATGGAAGCTCTCGAAGACCTTCACATCTTTACTGTCTACAACGATTTCCAGTGGGAACGGGAGCAATCTCTTGATGAAGAACTTCTCCTCATCAAAGAATCACTCCAGCAAGATCGACTGCATCCCTATCACAAGAAGTTTGCGATAGTGGATGGCGTTTTATACCACATGAAGTATGAAGACACCGTGCCAGTACTAACGTGTACTGTGCCCCGACAATTGAAAATTGGGATTCTCGAGATGCTCCATGATGTGCCTGAGGCCGGACATTTCGGATTCACCAAAACGATGAAGAGAATCCAGAAAAGATTCTACTGGAAAACAATGAAAACAGACGTCGCCGACTATGTCAGGTCGTGCCACATCTGTCAGAGAACCAAACTGTGGCACCAAAAAGTACCTGGATTGTTACAACCAATCATTGTGGGAAAGCCGACAGTGTTGGGGGATGGATTATGTTGGTCCTCTTCCGAAGTCAATCGGAGGAGTTCAACATATTTTGATTGCAGTGGACTACGCGACGAAGTATTGCATCGCCAAAGCAGTGGCAAGAGCAACCGCTCAGGCAGCAATTGCCTTCGTCAAGGATAAAATTGTAAACGAATTTGGAGTTCCTCGGAAGATCATCACTGATCGAGGACCCCAATTTTTGAGTAATGAGACTCAAGCATTTTTCAAGACCTACGCAATCCAGCATGCTGCCACGACCGCCTATCATCCACAAGCTGATGGGTTGGCAGAAAGAACGAATCATACAGTCATGGAAGTGGTGAAACGTCACTTGGATGTCCTTCAGCAACAGGCTGACTGGAGAAAGAAATTAGGTGACGCAGTTATGGCCTACAACCTTGTGGAGCATAACTCAACGAAATTTTCGCCATATCGATTGATGTTCGGGCGCAAGCCCAGGACCACGTTGGACAACATGATGCCACGCGCTCCTATCGTGCCACCGCCCGTAACAGACGAAGCAGAGCAGTCCGATCCAGCTTTGGATGCTGCTAAAAAGAATATCGAAGCTGCCCAGGAGGTGCAGAAAAGAAATTACGACGAGAAGCATCGTACGATTCCGGACTATAAGCCGGGTCAGAAAGTGCTCATAAGAGATCGTGTGCCAAAGCCAGGAATGGCTCAGAAACTCATCTGGCCATACAAGGAACCCTGCCTTGTCACGAAAAAGATAACCGAACTAGTCTACGAGATCGAGTACGTCACTCGATCTGGTCTGACTATGAGAGACACCGTCAATGTTCAGCAAATGAGACCCTATTTCGAGGCCAATGACCTGAGGGCTCCTCAAACAAACTTACCTGATGACATTGAAGAAACTACCAGCGCCAAGGAAGAATCCGACGCTGATGAAGAAATTATCAATGAAGCAGACGACAACTTACCTGTTGAGAATACTCCAGAAGTTCATCGTGAAGAAAAAGAAGAAGTTATCCCCGATGCCAGCCAAGAAACTCATCCGGAAACTTCTGAAAAAGAAGAAGAGGAAGTTCCAGAAATTCCTCTGGAACCACCTAATAGGAAACGCGGGAGACCAAAGAAAACTGCTCCAAAAGAACCAGTCCAATTGGATTCCCGTGTGCAAACACGTGGTGGAGAGAAGAAAAATTACGCAAAAGCTAATTTACCGCGAAGATGGGCGAAATTTGGCGTTAAAACGACCAAATTAGACCCAGAGAGTCAAGAAAAAGCATCAAGGGATGCAGAAATTCGAATTTGCTGCCTTGCGCAGCGCCGCCTGGTGGGAGAAATCGAGAGAAGAGAGAAAGAAGAGAAACCGGAAGTAGCTAATAGCTCCGCCTCTTCTGACCCGGAAATTAGACTTGGCAAACCTGTAGAACCACGTGGGGACGCCGCCGCCATTTTGGACGCCACTTTTGAATTTGTTTCAACAGGAGACGGACGCAAAGCCAAAGTTTCGCGATTTTCTAAAGTGACAAGTGTTAGAAAGTTTAATTTCAAGAAGAAGATGCCGCGCTCTTTCGGAGGGAAATCATCTAGCAGCGAAGGATCATTCAACTTCACGGCTTTATTTGGAGAAGGACACGACGATGACGTGATGGAAATCGAGGACGCCGCCCTAAAGCCCGGAGCAGCCATCGCGGCTGAAAAGCCTTTAGGCAGCAATGCCTCGACTTCCAGCAAGGACAGGAATGATTCGGGCAACTCTTTCAAGAAGCGAAAGAGCCCCGAATCGGAGGATGAGTTAGTCAATCGTTTACCTCTAATGAGATCTCCGCCTCCTCAGTTAGGTGATCCAGAACCGGACATCTACATGGGACCAGCCCGGGACCCGAGACAGCAGTTCCCGCGACCCCCAGAGGAAATGGACACGCCGCCCGGCAGTGATGCCGAAGGGGGATTACCAGCCGAGTTGTACTCCTCAAATCGCCGGGGCCGCACCCGAGGAGAGAGGAATGCAGATAAGCGAGCCATGAAAGAGTGGATCGCTAAGCAAAATGAAGAGTGTATCAAGAGGGGCCAGAAGCCCATCGAAGTCCCTGAAGTCGGCACCGTACTACCGACCACCAGAAAACCAGTCCGTGATGCGTCTCCTGCCAACAGTTGGGCCACAGTGGATGAACCCACCGTGAGAGGATACCGACCGGAGTTAACGAAGAAGCTGGTGCTACCAGGACCAATTTCGGTCCCAGCACCACCAAGAGAAGTATCGTCTACATCTCTACCGCCCATTGTCCCTTTCAGGCCGCAATCGACAGTGACTGTCGTCCGAGAGGGAAACAAGAGGAGGGAGGTCCACTTTGACCGTCAATCACCGCCAAGGGACCGACCAAGAGAGATGAGACGACCGAAAGGTCAGGGGTCCGCTGCCCGCCGAAAAGCTCGTCGGGACGAACAATTCCAAGGATGCCGAGGACACCCTACCCGAAATGAGGAAGTATCATCAAAGGGAGCAATCCCTAAGCTGATCACCAAGCCTAAGTCGCCGTCACCTTCAAAGACGACACCAGAAGAGGAACAGGAGCGTCAGTTACGTCTCCTTAATAATGGTTTAGTTTCCTTTTCTAGACGCGGAGGACGACACGCACTCCGATATTTAGGAGTCTTCAACAGTAGGAGGGAGATATCAAGCGAACGACCACGACCCAGGAGAGATGTCCTCTGGACCGCTGTCGTTTTGGAGACGCCAGGATATCCCGCCGTCGTCGCACTTCACGCTAGTGACGAATCAAATGTCATTCAATTAATCCACCCTGGGACTCGGGAGCAATCCCGCACCAGGACTCTAGAACTCATCGCCGAGGCGATGTTGGCCACCCTGATTCCCGATCGGAACCAGGACCGAAGATTTCGTCACCACTCGCCGAGGGCCATCGAGAGGGACTTCTCCGCCACCAGGATGTTGGACTTCGTGGAGGCCACCGTGCTAGCCACCCTGGAGCGGTCGACTGTCGTCTCACTGGAGACGTTGGAGCGGCTCTACGAGACCACCACGGAAGGAGAGTTCGGAAGGAGGGATCGACGCGGCCACCTATCACCGGAGCCATAGAGAAGGATGTCCACAAGAAGCAGAGTCATCGCCGGACCAGTTGGCGCGATGATCGAATCTAATTTCTAGTCGAAATTAATTTATTCCAGAAAATTTTGTATAATTTTTTATCAGAAGCCTGTAATCAAATAATTTTATGTTGTTGTTGTGATCAAATACCTGTGATACCCCTGGGTTTTATTAATTTAGATCCAGTCGGGGGGAGGGGGATTTTTAGGAAAATTGTCTTGGAAAGTAGGGTACTTTCCGCTTAGTCGGGGGGAGTGAGACGTTTGGGCCCGCCGCTTATTTTCGCTCTTTAGCGTTTTCATTTTTTTAGGTTTAACTCCACCCTGTACTATTTAGCTTCTGGGCCACTCGGTACTTTTGGTACCGAGTGACCCAGATGTCATATCTTTTGATCTTGACCTTTTTGTTCCCCCTCAACTTTTCTTCCACACGAATAAATTTTATTCGTTTTTAATTTGATTTTGTTTTCGTTTCTCCTGTTATCACCTATGTGTGATAACAGGGGATGAATCATGGTTTTGGACAAATGGATCAATCTTTTGATTGGTCCATTTGGTCCAAAATATTGTTGTAACCAATTGTCGAATTGTGCCCTGAGAATCCGACTTGTGGATTCTCAGGGTATATAAAGAGTTACATTTTGAATGTCAAAAACGCGCTTTTTGAGCTTCTTTTCATATACCGAACCTATGCCCGATTTTGGCAAGGTTCTCTTCTTTTATTTTTATTTTTCTCAAAGTTATATTTGTATGTGTGTGTGCAAAACCAGTTCGTCAATTTGATGTTTATCTGCGAAATAAACAGATCTTTTATATTCAATTCAATCAGTGGTGTTAATTGCTCGAAACTTAAATTCCGTGAGCGCGAATTCATCATTTGCAGGTCTTCACCTATTTGGATACATCAAAAGGGTCCCAACAGGTGCAAACCTGCAACGTACCAGTGAGTATATTTTTACACGATTCTTAGGGCAGATTTATGGACAAAAGTCCGAGAGATACAGAGATTAAAGATCCTCAAGACTGTGAAGTCTTTTGCCAGAGACTAGTGAGGACACAAAATAGACGTTATATTGGTCTAGTCCTCCCGGGCCAGTAGAATTAGTGACCTAGCCAACCACTATCAATACGAGTGTAAACTCGCTCGTATTAACCAAAAAGAGCAGATTCTACTAAAGGAAAAAGGTCCGTCACAATATATATATATATATATATATATATATGTATATATATATATATATAATATAATATATAATATATATAATATAATATATAATATATAATATATATATATATATATATATATATAATATAATATATAATATATAATATATATATATATATATAT